>LR738710.1:589186127-589326057 GCA_902687465.1 Secale cereale
GTCACTGTGCAGCGCCGAAGCGCTGGGCGCTGCACCTTGCACAGTGTGGCGCCTATGCGTTGGGCGCTGCACGGCTGGCTGTGGGGCCGCTCCTGGGCCTGGGCTGCCACGCTGGACGGAGGTGCAGCGCCAAGGACAAATGCGCTGCATAGTAGGGTGCAACGCCCTTTTGTCGGGCGCCACTCGAAAAGGTCAGCAGCGTGAATTTTTTTAAAAGTAGTTCAAACTTTGAATTGTTTTCGTCCTCAGGTCATATATGTATTTTTTGCCCCCGCGCACTGGACCGTTTGGTTTGTGTGTTTTGCCCCAAACGAACGGGCCAGACAGGATGGGACGCGGGCTGGAGTTGTCCTAACCACAACGATCGGATCGTCAATTGACGGCTAAACCCCACGGTAATGGTCTGTCTACACTCTCGGCACACGGTTTACGATGCGTAGGACCGCCCATCGCTACAGCAGCGGCGGATCCGCGTCCTCCGGGTCTGGTGCTGCCGCGCCCACGGAAGTCATCCCCGGACGCGGGCGCACACCTCCCAACACGTCCGCCCCGACCCGATCCTCCGCGCACGCCACAAACCCACGCCAGACAGAGAGGTGGGCGAGCACTACTACACACGCTCGCTACAAGAGCCAGCCACGCACGCGACCGCGGGGAAGGAGACGACGACCAGCCCAAGAGCTCGCCCGACCAAGGGGAGAAGAGAAGAGAAGAGAGAGGGCGCACGCACGACGACACGCCGGACGCTAGCTGCAGCAATGCATCACGCCAAGACCGACTCGGAGGTGACGTCGAGCATGGCCCCGTCGTCGCCGCCGCGGGCGCCCTACTACGTGCAGTCGCCCAGCCACGACGACGGGGAGAACCACTCCAAGACGGCCGCCTCCTCCTTCCACTCCTCCCCGGCCGCGTCCCCGCCGCGCTCGCTCGGGAACCACTCCAGGGAGTCCTCCTCCTCGCGCTTCTCCGGCAAGGTCCCCTCCGCCGGCTCCTCCCGCCGCGGCGTCGCCGGCGGTGGCGGGAAGCGCGGAGGGGCTGGCGGCAGCGGCGAGGCGGCGCGCCGTAGCCCCTGGATGAAGGAGGCGGCCATCGAGGAGGAGGGGCTCCTCATGGAGGACGACGACGACGCCGACGGCCGCGCCGGCGGCTTCTCGGCGCTCCCCAAGAAGGTGCGCTACGGGCTCGGCATCGTCGGCGCCTTCCTGGTGCTCTTCACCTTCTTCGCCCTCATCCTCTGGGGCGCCAGCCGCAACCAGAAGCCCGTCGTCTCCGTCAACGTACGCACTCTCCTTTCCCTCTGGGCCGCTTGATTCGTGATTCCTCCTCTCTTATGCAAGCAAGAACTGATGATTCCTCTCCGTTGATTGCGCAGAGCGTCACGTTCCACAACTTCGTGATCCAGGCGGGGACGGACGCGTCGCTGGTGCCGACGGAGATGTCCACGATCAACGCCACGGTGAGGCTCACGTTCCGCAACACCGGGAGCTTCTTCGGCGTGCACGTCACGGCGCAGCCCGTCACGCTCTACTACTCCCAGCTCCTCATGGCCTCCGGCGATGTAAGCATTCATTCCCGCACGCGCATCCTTAATTCCTCATACAGATTTCTTTGAACGGTTTCATCTGATTGATCGATCGAATGGTAAGCCTCAAGTTTGAGAACAACCGAGGTAATCTGGTAAATGGCCGTGAATTAATCACAATACTGCATTCAGGTCATGCATGAACGATTAATTTCTTGTTGGCAGTAGATCAAAATTTGTGCGGTGCATTTACGTCAACCAGTAGTCTTATGAACACCCATTTGCCTATTGTAAGCCCAAAGAGAAAGTCAGTCTTGCTCTGTGGTTTCTAGATGGAACTTTGGACTACAGCTGCACATGTCTTGACCAAAACAAAGGGTGTTAATTTAGCCATGGCAACGTCTGCTGATAGCAACAAAAGCAGAGACCACTGAACACTGTTGACAAACTCGAACACCACATCGCCATCCCGAGTTGCTGTCATCCAGTTCATTTTCCGCGGGAAATCCAGTTCATATTATTTCTTTCCGTATTTTTTGCGTGGAAATCGTATTGAACTCAAGCTACGAAACTACCTAGTACTGTAGTAAATATAGTTGTGACTTGTGAATCCTGATCCAACGACTTTGTGTGGCAGATGAAGTACTTCTACCAGCCTCGGAAGAGCCAGCGCAAGGTGGCGGTGACGGTGGTGGGCAACAAGGTGCCGCTGTACGGCGGCGGCGCGGGGCTGAGCAGCACCCCGGGCCCCAAGGGCGTGCCCCCGCCGCCGGTGCCGCTGCAGCTGACGCTGAGGATCAGGGCGCGGGCGCTGGTGCTGGGCAAGCTGGTGAAGCCCAGGTTCTACAACAACGTGCAGTGCAGCGTCCGCCTGGACACCACCAAGCTGGGCAAGGCCATCTCCCTCAAGAAATCCTGCACCCCCGTCTAGGTCCCGACACGACCTCCCGCCGCCGCCATCTTCCTTTCTTCTTCTCCTTCTCTTGCTGCATATGTTATGTATAATGTGATGTAATGGTGGATTACTAGTACCATTTTGACGGGAGAAAGCGGCATGTCCCTTTGTGAATGGAGTACAGATGAATTTTGTCGCCTGCGTCGGGATGGAATGGATGGATGATCACGCGTTTCTTGCCGCATTTTTTCGTGGACGGTGACGGTGTGGCGTGGGTTTTGTGATGTGTGCACAAGGCGTGGTTGCCGTGAAAGCCGGTGTTGCTTCCGTTTTTGGTGCGGTAATGGATTGGCGGACGTCGCTGTCCCATCACCGTCAGTGTAAACTGCTCCTCCCTTTCTACACGGCTAAAAACACATATTTAATCTGTGGACGAAACAAATTGACAAAGTGAACTAGGTTCAATTTCTTTTTACATAACTGACCATTTCGTGTGGCGCCCGACAGCCGGGCGCTGCACCCCGTCCAGGGTGGCAGCCCAGGGCCAGACGCGGCCCCACAGACAGTAGTGCAGCGCCTAACCAATAGACGCCACACTGTGTAATATGCAACGTCTAGCGTTTAGGCGCTGCACGGCTGGATTAGTAGCCGCCGCGCGCTGGCCCTCCCTCACCCCACCCATTCACTTGTGGTTACTGGACATAAGAACAGAATGGCGGCGGCTTTCTCCTCCCCCTTCCCCCTCAATCCTCTCAACTAAATACTCCAGATCCGAGGATTTTTTGGAGGGATTTGTTCCCCAATCCATCGTAGAAGGTAATCTCATCTGATCCCTTTTTATCTATCCAAACAACCTTCCCCATTGTTCAGGTTGTGGTGAAACCCTAGGCATTGATTGTATTGGAATTTGTTTGGGAAATGGAATGGATGTATGCTGATTTAGCATATGGAATGAATCGAATGATTGTCCAAGATTGGGTGTGGTTATTTAGGATGTGTAGTCATATTTGTACATTATTTAGTTTAGTTTATTTGGGTGTGGTTATTTAGCGTATGTATGGTTTAGCCTATGGAATGAATGGATTGAATGGAATGGAATGATTGTTTAGTTTTTTTCGATATGTATGAGATGCCCAGTTTTGTACTCCCTCCGTCCCAAAATAAGTGACTCAAAAATGACTCAATTTTGTACTAATTTAGTACAAAATTGAGACTTTTGCGTCACTTATTTTGGGACGGAGGGAGTAGTTAATTATGAGATGTTGAGTTTTGAGATGAACTCATCTATTTGAGATGAACTCATATATGTGTATTGTTTGAACTTTGTAAGGATGGTTTGGCTTCTCGACGATGCCATTGGCACACAACACCGGGCCTACATGATGAGCGAGAAGGGGAAGGTAATAATGAGCAATCTAAGTATTTTGCAAATTTGCCTTTAGTTGAAATTGACATGCCCTAAGATTTGTCATTACTTGTTTTTTGCATAAACTTGAACCTCTGAAGATTCGGTATCACGGAGTCTCTCGTCGTGCCATGCCGTACGATGAGCGGTACGCACCCTACATCCAGCAGGCATGACTCCTCCCGTGGATTCAGTTGGCCAGTCGGTACACGCCGAACCTGAACGCTCCACTGGTGACCTCTCTTGCTGATCGGTGGAGGCCGGAGACGCACAGTTTCCATCTTCGGGCCGGGGAGATGACTGTGACGCTCGAGGATGCCGCCTTGATCACCGGGCTTCCTATTGACGGGAGGCCTCTATGTATGAGCACCGATTCCGATGGGTGGCGCGAGGAGATGATTGCTCTTATCGGTATGGCTCCTACCGAGGCTGAGGCTGATGCAGAGAAGGGAGAAGAGCAGAAGAAGAAGGAAAGGAAAGCAGCCGGAGCTGCTTCCACGTGGATTCAAAGAAACTTTGCGCATTGTCATGTGGATGCCACTGATGATGTGATACAGACACATGCTCGTGTCTATATGTGGTACGTTGTCTCGAGGACTTTGTTTCCTGACTCCACAGACAAGAACGCTCCATGGATGTGGCTGAAGGCGTTAACCGTATTCGATAGCAGATGGAGCTGGGGTTGTGCCACTCTTGCTTACTTGTACCGACAGGTAGTTGGTTTGTTTTGCTATCAAGTCATTTCTTCATTAGCAATGCAACCTTGCTGGCAAGTTAACATTGTTTTCTGGATGATGAGGGTGCGGTCACCCAAGAGGTATGACTAATCTTTTAGATTTAATTCTCACTTCATTATGACGCCGGTCTTCACCATATTGTTTGATTGTGTGATAGATTGACGATGACGAGACTTTGGCGGAGGCTCAAGTTTGGTCCGCATACATGTTGAAGCCTAGGCAACCCATAAAACGGTTCACGCCCACCGACTTTGACAACAGAGGCAACCCAAATGTGGTCGTAGGGACCTCGCGGATGGCTAGCTTGGATGATGAGGCGGAGGAGGAAGTGGAGGAACATGAGCCTCGTCCTAGCAGGAAGAAGAAGATTGCCTCCAGGCGTGGCACCAGGAACACGGGTGGAAAGCATTAGTGGTTGTGTTTTTTATTGTGGAAGTGCTCTTGTACCCGTTTTATTAGGTTGATAAACTTGTGAGGTTATGTCATATGTTGGTGAACTCTTAGTAGTGTGGTACTTGTGTTTGCGAACTTGTAGTAATGTTTAATTGTCCTAAATGATGTGATGTTCAAGTTATTAGTTCTCTTATGTCATATGATGTGATGTGATGTTCAAGTTACAGCACTACATTCATAGTTATGTCAAACTTGCATCTGTTCCTGCCAAACTTAGTTCTCTTATGTCATATGTTCAATTTCTGCCAAACTTGCATCTGTTCCTACAGTTTAGCAGTTAACAGTACTGCAACGCCGAAGCCAAAGGCGCTGCTCTGTGTAGTGCAGCGCCCGTCCCCTAGGCGCTGCACATCTAGCCATGGCTATCCAGAGAGCCACAGAATCTTTGCATCATTGAGCATACCGGAAAATTGCTAAGTCAGTGTGCAGCGCCCAAGGGTCAGGCGCTGCACTATATAGTGTGACGCCTCTGTGTTGGGCGCTGCAATGTAGAGTGCATCGCCTGTGTTCTGGGCGCTGCACCGTTGTTTACTGCAAAAATAGAGTTGACAGCAATTTCAACTCACCGGAACATCACAATACTTGCAATAACTGGAGCATCACACCAATTTGAAAAAACACAAATTTTATGCCGATGGGTTCATAACTTAAGACAATTGAAACATTACTAAGACAATTGAAACACAAATTTCGGCGTGAACCCCAACTCATCAACTTCTTCATCGGGACCATCGTCATCCGAGTCTGATGCATATGCACGAGAAAAAGGGATGGATTGGTCCATTGTCTCTTGCACATGATATTGATCGAGATCACCCACATTGTTGTCATGGAGATCAACTTCGTTGTCATCCTCCTCGTACTCATCATTCTCCTCTTCAAAATCTTCATTTCGGTTGTTTGGAGTCGGGCTCAATGTTGGCCAATCTTGTTGCGTGAAATGAGGTTCACTCATTTGATTTTGGATCATGGGTGGGGGAGTGCTAGCAACCAACGGGGAGGGGTACCGGTTTAATTCCAAATGCAAAGTAGACCCAACCTTCTTGGAGGCAAATAACTCAAGATCCTTGTTTAGAGATTCGGCAACCGTCTCCTTGTATGCAACCCAACGTTGCTCGGAGTTCACACGCATTGTCTTCCAACGGATGTGCATTCCAAAACCAACATTATGCCTTCCCTCGAACTCAACAACGTCACTTGGGCCCATCCAATTCAAATCCTTCCTCACTTGTTCCAAGAGCTCCGCATAGCTAGGACTACTCTCAAACACCATGTCAAGCTCATCCGGGTCCGGCTCAACATTGCCTTTCAAAAAGGCTTCTTTATTCACATGATGAACATAAACACATGTTCTTCCCATCCCTACAATAATAAAAAACACACATATATCAAGTAAGTACTTAACCAAGTTTTTGCACAAAATACATAAGCCCTAACATACATATGAAACAACAACCCTAACCCCCACTTAACAATAACAACAACCCTAACAATAGCATAACCCTAACCCTAACCCTAACCCCAACATAAAAACACACATAACCCTAACCCTAGCAGAGTATGAAACCCAACCCTACCAAATTAGCAAAGAAACATAACATGTTTGAACACAAATTTCCAAATTCAAGCCAAAACTAGGGTTTCCCCAAACTAGCAACATTTGAGCAAATGTGACAATTCCTATGGATAAAAAAGAGGGGATCGGAGGAGATTACCTTAAGGGAGGGGTTGGCTTCGAAATCCACGGACAACTACTCCGGATTTTCAAGATTTGAGAAGGATTTGAGAGGGGGGGAGGGGGGGAGAGGGGGCGCTTTGCTTCAGCTTGTGGGTGGGGTGGGGTGTGTGGGATGGGGGTTGGTGGGTGAGAGGGTGGGCCACCGAAAGTGGATAACAGACAGTACAACATCTAAGGGCAAGGCGCTGCACATTATAAGTGTGGTGCCCAAGTGATAGGCGCAGCACAGCTGGCTGTGGGGCGGCGCCTGGCCCAGGCTGCCATGCTAGCCGGGCGTGCAACGCCTAAGCCAACGGCGCTGCAGAGTAGGGTGCGGCGCCTTGCTGTTGAGCGCCACTCGAAAGGGTCAGCAACTTGCTTTTTTTTTGAAAGCAGTTCAAACTTTGAATTGTTTTCGTCCACAGGTCAATATTGCGTTTTCTGCCTTTCTACATCGACGAGTGGTTTTAAAGTTTTTCGGTAACAAAAATGCTCTGCACACGACACTCTACGGACAAAACCTGAACGATGCATGTCTTCAACTGTGCTGGTTTTCGAAATGATCTAATCTAATGGATGAGTTGATCCATCGTTCACAAATCGTGCGCAAAGCTTTCGGTAAACCCAACTGAAGTTCGTTGGGAGTAGGAGTGGACCGATAGCTGTGTTTGTAATGGTAGAACACTGCTACTAGTAGTACTTTTGAAGTACATTAGGGGTCAGTCAAGGGCTTGTGTCGGATCGTATCATGTGCTCGCATCCCTGCATGCCCACGACTGGAACACCGCTATAAAGTTACGAAAAAAACTAAAGAAAAATAAAAATGCACAAATTCAACATGTTTATCTATTTTCCCACGGAAATTTAAAGTCAGAATCGAAAACACAACTCGAGAGAAAAATAAGAAAGACAGATTCAGTGATGGTATTGATGATTGGCCAATTTTACAGCCCAAACTGAAATTTGCTGCCGCTGCTATAATTCACGCATAAATTTATATTTTTTGCACCCGAGCGTAGATCAATTTTGTACCAGTGCACTGAATATTTTCAGAATTTTTGTAACTTTTAAAAATGTCATTTTGACTTTGAAATTGCCGGAAGTACACTAGTGACGGGACGGGAACACCGCATGCATCCTGGTGTCGAGTCGAGAGATCTCACCTCACATGGAAGCTGTCAGAGTGGGAATGGCTGGCTCGAGCATTTATGGACGTGTACTGAACACTGAACACTTTGCTCATACTCCCTCCATTTTACAATGTAGTGTCTATAGATTTTTGTGAAAATCAAAGTTTGTCAACTTTGACCAAGTGTATAGAGAAAATTGTCTACATCTACAATACCAAACAGGTACATTCTGAAAATATAACTCACAATGTATCCAATGATGTGAATTTCGTAGTCTAAATGTACCTACTTTTCTTTATAGATATGATCAAAGTTTGTAATGTTTGACTTTTGCAAAAATCTATAGGCACTACATTGCAAAAATCTAGATGAGCATTTATGGAGGGAGTACAGTATATGTACTCCTACTCCTAGATGCATCGGCCGGGCTGTCCGTGTATTACTGCTTCTGCCTAGAAACTGTAGTTTATTATGGACAGTCAGAGACTAGTTCGGCTATATATATGCATCAGGAGTTCTGAAGTCAGAGGGCAGGTGCGTCGTGCGTGCAGAATTACTTCCATTTTACAGTGGCAGTGTACTCCCACCGTTCACAAGTAATCTATGCATTTCGATGGAGCATAGATTACATGCATACTGAAATGAGCAAACAGACACGGTAAAACATTTGTGAAACGAAGCCTGGCTCTACGCATTATCGCCAGAATCCGTTATATAACTCTTCAGACATTTTTCTTCGTTCATAAATATAGGATGTTCTCCCTTCAGATATACTTCCTCCGATCTGAGCTTAAACGCGTTAAGATGTACGTTTCAGTAGTTTTACTTGTTTTGAACAGAATCTTTTTAATCATTCACATGACGAGCTATTTGAATTTCATAATGACTTTGAACTGTATATTGCCTAGTCTTTGACCTATGTGCTAACAAAATTCAAATAGTACCAAACCTGCCCAGTGGGTTATGTCGCTCTATAGATTTACTCCTAGCCCATGGATCATCGAGAAAGAAAATCTACTGAGAGTGTTGCATAGTAGGCCCATGCCTCGGTATCACGATTACGAGCCTACAAGGTCTCAATGTCTCGTGGCGTGGGCTAGGAATCATCTCTTGATAAAAAATTAGTCAACCTTCAAGACTTTGATTTCTAAACATTTTAAAGCAAAAAAGGACAATAAATTTTTCACTTCTGCTTCGGTAGATGCCCTAAACACATCGATGGCTCAGATTATCCCATACTCCTTCATAATTAACGGCAAGATGGTCCTTTTTTTTAGAAACAAGATGGTCCTTTTCAAAAGTACTCCCTCTGTTCCGATATACTCGTCGTGGTTTAAGTTCAAATTTGAACTAAAACTGCGACGAGTAAATCAGAACGGAGGGAGTACGTCTTGAGACCTCGTACAAAATTGCACGGGCCGGCCCATTAAGTCATGTCCAATATAAGTGATGTAAAAATACTAAGATAAAGGATACCTCATGAGGAATTAAACTCAAGACCTAACACTTAGAGGCATGCGCTGCTAGCCACTTCACACACCACCGCTTGTGTTCTCTAATAGCGCGAAATATATAAAAAAACACAATAGTGTTCACATATAAGAAATATTTTCTGGAAAAAATTTGAAACTTTAATTGAAAAAATGCGAAGAATTTTGAAATGCCGAATAGTCATTGAATTTACGAACGGAATTTGAGTTAACATTTTTTGAAATTTGAACAAAATTTCAAAACATGATTTTTAAGTTTGTGGTTTTATTTTTTTTGGTTATTCTTTGTCCCGTTTTCCTTTTTTCCTCTTTACTTCTTCTTTATTAAAATTCATGAACTATGTTTAAATCATGAACCTTGTTTGGAATCCGTGAACTTTTCAAATTTGCATCTATTTTCTTAAATTTATGAAGTTTTTCAAATCCATGAACTTTTTTCCAACTCCACAAATTCCTTTCAACTTTTACGAAGATTTGTCAAAGCCTACATTTTTTTTAAATCATGAACATTTATTTTTAAAATTGTTGAACTTTTTTTTAAATCCATGAACGCTTGGGTCGGCCCAACAGGTACCCGATGGGAGCGATGTCATTGCCTAGTTAAACCATGGCCAACCCCCAAAAAAGTTAAACCAAGGCCAACCCCCAAAAAAGTTAAACCAAGGCCTAAGCATATTATTTTCTTCTGTTTTTGGTTCTTATTTTCTTATTTTATTCATTTTTTTTTCTTTTTTGAACTTTATAATTAGAAAAAACTACATGCTCACGAATGCATTCGTCTGGCCTAGTCTAGCACACTCCTCTCAACTCGTATTTTTCCGGACTATGGATAAATGATCCCAACTTCCTGCAGCAGCCTGACATAGACATATGAGTTATCCATGCCAGGTTTGAATGATTTCCTACACTGTACGCAACTTGCCACATCCGACCATTTATCAACCTTTTTTGACTGAGAAAACTCCAAAAAATGCAAAAAAGTTTCAAAACTAAATCAATGTGGCATGGTGCCTTGAATTGGGCATGCAAGACCATGAAAATGGGGTCATTTCAAGGACGTGATCTCGGATGGAGCCTTCATACCTGGGCACTTTCCGTTGAACATGTAATGCCGAGTATGCGACTATGTCTCCCAGGTGTCGAGGCATGACTTAAAGACATAAGCGCATACTAGAATGATCTCAAGTATGGTATCTTTGCACAACTCATGTAAAAGCAAGGATGAAAGTGTAAAAAAGGTAGTTGGCTTACACTCACCATGTCACACAATGAAAAACATTAACATACATCATCCAAATAACATCAGAGTCCGACTACGGACGAAATCCAAACGAAAGATACCATAAAACAACACAAGGCCTGGATCACCCTAGTAAGAGCCACTACTGATCGTCGGGATAAGACACATAGTAACGTCCATGCTCTTCATCGAACTCCCGGTACAGCTCTGTCCCATCTCCTGTATAGTTCCCAACGGTACCTGCATCTGATGTGTGTTGAATCTGTGAGCCATCGAGGACTCAGCAATCCCGTTCCCGTGTAACAAGACTATCAAAGCCTTAGGTGTGGACAAGGCTTAAAACAAGGTTGCAACAACACTAAGCACTAACTTACGAGTTTAGAGCGAGAAGAGAACAAGTGCCAACGATCGGCCAGTTGATCAAGAAGTGATCCTAGCTACTCACGATCAAACATAACCCCACTGTGTTCACTTCCCGAAGCCCTTGAGAAAGAGACCATCACGGTTACTCACGCAGGTAGTGTATTCATGAACATGGTGTCAAGTTGTCTACAACCGGATATTAACAAATTCCCATCTGCCACATAACCGCGAGCACGGCTTTCGAAAGATCAAACCCTGCAGGGGTGTCCCAACTTAGCCCATCACAAACTCACGATATGCGGAGTCGCAACTCCAAGGTGGGAAGACCCGAGTATTCTCGGAATCCCGTGCTCAAGATATTTCGACAAAGGTAAAACTAATCCAGCAAGACCTCCCAGCGTGCCGACACCCTGACAGTAGCCGCGCGTATCTAGTCTCAGGCCACGACCGGATGGGTGTTCATACAGGTAATACCAGATACCCCGGGTGTCCCCAAGGCGGCCCCGCATAACCCTCAGTTTGGACCAACACTCATGAGGAGCACTGGCCCGGGTTGTTAATTAAGTCCACGGGGTAGCTAGTCCCTATGCAAATTTTAGTTGTTAGGCAAATGGCGTACCAATGTTGGGCCTTGCTGGAAAAGCTTTAGCACTGAGCGAATTATCAAGGGGGGGCCATAAACCCCAACTGTGTTAGGAACGCAAAATCAAGGAACATAACACCGGTTATCGGTTCCTAGGGTGGCATGAGTGGAATAAAACACCAAGCAAGAGGCTTAGCCTTCCACCCATTACCAATATATAGGTGATTTAGTTTAACAGTTTAAATATTGTGATATCCCAACAATAACTTCATCACGAAGCAAGAATCTTCAAATCTTCACCTGCAACTAACAACGCTATAAGAGGGGCTGAGCGATGCATACTTAGCCAAACAATGGTTTGCTAGGAGGGTGGTTAAGGAGTTTCATGGCAACAATAGGAGGGTTGACAAACATACATATGCATCGAGGCAATATCTAAAGAGTAAGACATCTAGCATAGGCAAAGATAGTAGTGATATCTGGGTATGATCATCTTGCCTGTTGATTCCACGGAGGGATCGTAACCTTGCTCCTCAAACTCAGCGTTGGTAGGAACCTCGTACTCCGAATCGGCTCGCGGCTCTACCCAACACAAGAACACAACAACGACACAATATCGAACACGGTGCAATGCACAATCATCATGATGCAAGTCATAACAAGGGATGCGAGTATGATGTGCGTATGCATGCGGATACTCTTGAGCCTAAGGAGAAGATGATGGAAAATGCCTTATTTTGGGAAACCAAGAAAGCCACTGGATAGAGGGGAAGATTTCAGTTTAAATTGATATAAAGATCACCGGAAACGGACGCACGGTTTGCAAATGGCAAGCAAAATAATATTCACGCAAAACTACAGTTTACAGCAACATGGCATCTTTGGAGCAAGAAATAATTATGCTACAACACACAAACATGGAGACAAAGGGCATGGATGTGAAATAGACATGATACTTAACAAGCTTGAACTTAGAACACACCCAAAAACCTACTGGAACACAACTAACCAAGCATGACAAGTTGCAATAAATTTACAAAATTCTCAGACTTAGTGAAAATTACAAGGCATGGCAGAATTACAATGGATAGGCATGTTTACAAGCTTGTGCAACTCAACTCAAAGCATGGCATGTCAAGTTAAGGTAACCAACAGCAAGAAGACATATTTGAGAAGCTACTCAAAGCAAGAACATGCTTATAGAACACTAGCTACACTCGTGGCAAAATTGAACTTGTTGATAACATGCTGACAGACACATTTTATAGCCTCTTGAGAGCATGAAAACAACAAGTTACAGCAAGCCATCATGCAAGCAAAAGGCATGGCATTAAAATACATAACATGCTCTTCAAGAATAACCACATGACTACTTCTACAACATACTAGAACATGTCCCAAACACCATGGCAAAAGTGCAAAAGTTTATCCACACTTAGCAAAATCTGGGCATGCTGACAGATAAATTTTATAGCAACTTGAGGGCCTCATAACAACAAGCTACAGCATGGCATCATGGCAAACAAGTGCATGGATAGCTAGAGCATAACATATACCTCAAGGAACATCCATTGGACAACCCTAAACATGCACAACAAAGACGGTGGCAACATGGATACATGGCAATAAATTTAACAGATTCACACTTAACAGAAATTTATAAACATGATGACATGTTAACAAGCTTGTTGCACTCATATTAAGACATATCATGGCATGAAAAAGAATCTATCATGTAGAGCACATACTCAAGAGCAAAACTCATGTTGACACCTAGCTCATATGACACATTGATAAATAAGCACAAGCAAGACAAAACATCATCTCATAACAAGTTCACAAACTTATCAGCCAAATGTACTTTTGCAACAGAGATATACATGGCAATAAGACACCTAACATGAATGCTACAGAATCCATCATGTAGAGCATTTTACAACAAAGATCTGGACATATCATTCACTCCAATCGGACCAACATGCACAAAGTTATCACATCTCAAACATGGCAACAAATTTACACAGACAACTAGTTACAGCAAAATGCAATCTTGCCACAAAGATTAAGTCAACAAGATGAACTCTAACATGTATGAAACTGGTACTAACATGTAGAGAACGACGAGACGAACATTTCGACATATCATACGCGCAAAACGGAGCTACGAGCGCGAAGTTATCACATGGTGAAGGAGGCAACAAATTTACACATCCGGGGACTTAGTGGAAATTTATACCTCCGAAAAAGTCAACGGGACGGATCCGTGCGGGACGGGGAGATCCAGCTCGGGGGCAGGCGCGTTTGGATCGGGGAATGGGTGGATCTGATCCACCCCACGGTCGGGATCTGGATCGGCTGGAGCTCGCCGGAGCTCTGCCGGAGGTGGCGGCCGGAGGCGGGGAAGAGGCTGGCGGCGGACGGAGGCTGTGGTGGTGGCCGGTGCCGCGGCGGTGCTCCGGGGCGGCGGTGGCGGCAGCACCCGAGGCGGCCGGCAGCGGACGGAGGCGGTGGTGGCGGCCGGTGCCGCGGCGGCGCTCCGGGGCGGCAGCACCCGAGGCGGCCGACGGCGGCGCACCCGAGGCCGGCGGCGGACGGCGGAAGGGCGGAGAGGCGAGCGGAAGCCGGCGGCGCGCGCGGCCGACCGGCGAGGGGCGCCCGGCGCGGCGGCGGCAGAGCGCGCCGACGCGGGAGGCGAAGGGCGGCGGGGCGACTGGGCCGCGGGGGCCGGGAACGGGCCGCGGCGGGCCCGTGCGGTCGGCGGCTACGGGACGGCGACGACGCCACGTGGCGGCCCGTGGTTGGTTTGGCGCACTCCGGACGTGTCCGGCGGCCGGAGGAGCTGCAGGGCACGGGGAAAAAGGAAAAAAAAGGAAGAACTAGGGTTTCGCCCGAAAATGGAGGGATGGGGCCTTTTTATAGGCATAGGGAGCTAGGAAGGTCCAAATGAGGAGCGGTTTTTGCCCACACGATCACGATCCGATGACCGGGAGGATGGGAGTGGTTATGCTGGGTTAGTGGGCTGTTGTGGAGGGGGTCTTGGGCCAAAAGAAGAGGAGCTTTTAGCCCACTAGGTTAACCGTTGGAGTATCAAACGATCTCCAAACGCGATGAAACTTGACAGGCGGCCTACACATACTAAAACAACAACGCACGACAAGTCTCACCTCATTCCGGGAATGTCACATGGCCACACACAAAAGAAGGACTCGGGGGTGCCACGGGCACGTGTGTGACTGTCGAACTCAAAACGGACAACGGGAAGAGACGAGCGGGACCGGGTGCAAGTGACAACACGAATGCAATGCAATGCACATGATAACTTGACATGGATGAAATGCACACACGCACACGACAAAACAAAGAAACCCGAAATGAAAGAAGAGCCCATAATGGAATTGATTAAGACAACGAAGATTATATTGCCATAGATGGAAGGTATCACATATGGGGTGTTACAGAACATGATCTAGTTTTGGACATCCTTGAAATGACCCCAACTTTTGTAGGCAGGTGGGAATTCCCTTACTAGGCATCCATGCCAGATTTGAATGGTTTCCGAGACCGTATGTAACTTGCGACACGTCCGGCCATTTATCTGTCTTTTTTGACCGAGAAAACTCCATTAAATGCAAAAATTTGTTGAAAACCAAAACAACCTGGCATAGTGCCTTAATTTGGTCATACAAGGCCATGCAACAAATTTGGGTTGTTTCAAGGAAACAACGTGCTATCACACGGAGCCTTCTGGCCCCATTGGACACCCTCCATTGAACACGGTCTAACTCTGGGCATTTTTGAAATGACCTCAAATTTTGCAAGCACGTGGGCGTTCCCGTGGTAGGTATTCATGTCAGGTTTGAACGGTTTCCGACACTGTATGCAAGTTGCGACACGTCCGACCATTTATCGGCCTTTTTATTGAGAAAACTCAAGAAAATGCAAAAATTATGGAAAACCAAAACAACTTGCCACGATACCTTTAATTGGTCATATAAGCTTATGGAATAAATTTGGGGTCATTTGATAGATGCTGGAAAAAATGTGCTCTCCAACGGACCCTTATGGCCTACCCGGAATCCTCTGTTGAACCTGGTCTATTTCTAGACATGCTTGAAATAACCCCAACTTTTTCCGTTAGTTGGGCATGCCATGGTAGTCATCCATGCCTGGTTTGTACGAATTCCAACACCGTATGCAAGTTACGTCACTTTCGGCTAATTACCAACTATTTTTCACCAAGTAAACTCCAGAAAAATGCAAGAATCGTCAAAAAAATAAAAAAATGCATGGTGCCTTGAATTTGTCACAAAAACTGGTGGAAAAAATTGGGGCATTTGAAGGATGTCGAGAAAAACAACGTGCTCTCAGAGGGAGCCTTCTCGCCAACCCGAACACCCTCAATTGAACATGGTATAGTTCCGGACATTTTTAAAAGAACTCCAACCTCTTCAAGCAGGTGGGCATGCCTATGGTAGTCATCAATGGCATGTTTGAACGGTTTCCTAACCGTATGCAAGTTGTGACATGTCCGGCCATTTATTGACCTTTTTGACAGAGAAAACTCCAGAAAATACAAAATTTGTTGAATACCAAAACAACGTGGCATGGTGCATTCAATTGTTCATACAAAGTCATGGAAGAAAAAAATTTGAGACCTTTTCAAGGATGTAAGAGCATCTCCAACATCTGTGCTAAATAAGCGTCGCGCCGCAAATTTGCCCTTTTTAGCGCGCGCGCAATCGGTAGAGGGGCTCCAGCGGACGCGCAATAACCGTGCGTGCGACATATAGAGTTGGGCGCGCTTTCCGAATCGCCATCGCGCGTTGTGTATTTGGTGCGCCAGCTTGCGCACGTGGCACACTCAAGCGCTTGCGCTGCAGTCTCTCCACCGCGGCACCTTCGCCCCGCATGCACCATCGCTTGCGAATTGAACCGATGGACGCCCACGCCGGCACCCCCCTCACCCCTTCCTACAGCCGCGACCCCTCCACCACCGCCGCCGCAAACCCTAGCACGGGAAGCTTTGGCTTCGCCTCCGCCGGAGCTCCTCCGAGCACCGGCATCATGTGCGGCCTCTTCATGCGGCCGCAGATGACCCCAGCGGCGGGTGGCGTCACGCCGGCGTCCGTCGTGCAGCCACGTGCCCCTCCCTCGAAGCTCCCAAATGCGGCACGGCCAAAGAAGAACAAGGCATCCACAAAGAAAAACAAGGCGGCGGACGGCTTCGGCTCCTCAAAGTCGTTGAGGAAGAAGCTTGCAGGGTGTGTGACGGCCGCGGCAGCTACCCAAGCGCCGGCGAGCTCGCTTGTTGAGCCAGCGGCTGACGCACACAATGTGTTCGAGGAAATGCCCCGAAGGTATAAAATTTCCCCAACTTTTTTGTTGTTGTTATTTTTTGAATGCATAGATATAGATAGCTTATTTGCAATGTCCTATATACTTTGTAGTGTCAACAATGATGCATACATGTCAACTATGGGTGTTGGCTCCAACAATTCGCATTGGTCTCAAACCAATGACATGCATTTCGATGACCAGGAGTTCGCGATGGACGAGGATGGTAAGGGCATTGTCGACACACTGAAAGGAAGAGGAGGCAACTACACCAACGTTGAAGACATCTTACTATGCAATACTTGGTTGCAAGTGTCGAGGGATCCATCCGTTGGAGGTGATCAAAGTAGAGAAGCTTATTGGAACTGGATGAAGGAACACTTTGATGTACACAACGAGAGTGGAATTGACCGCTCCGCTCGATCTCTTCGCTCCCGGTGGTCGACAATCAACAAGGATTATCAAAAGTGGGCGGCCGCACAAAAGGCGGTTGACAAGTTGAACCCAAGTGGCAGTAATGATGACGATAGAGGAAGTGCCATTTCATCCATTTTCATCATGCTTGTTGTTGGTGTTTGTAGTGCTAACTTGTTTTGTTGTCATGTAGTTAAATATTGTACAAAACTTCTTCAAAGGAGAGGAGAAGAGGACCAAGAAGGTAAAGATCAAGAAAGGAAGGCCATTAACCTTGCCTCATTGCTATGACGTATTGAAGGATGATGAGAAATGGAAGAAGCATGTTGATATATATGATTTGGATTTGAGCAACAAACGCAAGCAAACAGAGTTGGATGATGATGAGGAGGAGGCATCAAGTGATGACGGCAAGAGAAGCCCCACACCAAACTTGGTTTCATACTCGAAGCCAAAACGACCAGATGGAACCAAGAAGACACACAAGAAAAGAAGAAGAGGAAAGGAGATGATGAGCTCAAAAATGCTATGGAAGCTATTGTGAAGGCAAGAAAAGAAGCCAACCAGGTGAGGAAAATGGCAAGGAACCAAATGCCGCGGCCGAGGAGACGAGGTTGGCGGCCGAGGAGAGGAGGGTGGCGGCCGAGGAGAGGAAGGTGGCATTGGAGGAAAGGAAGGTGGGCATGAAGGAGCGATCTAGATTGGTGGATTGGGACAAGCATTTGTTCTTCTTGGACACATCTATCCTCAGTGAGGTGCATACAGAGTATATCAATCTTGCTCGTGAAGAAGTCTTGTGTGACACCCCGAGACCGGTGCGCCAGGTGTCAGTCAGTTATTCGTTGTCTTTGCCATGTCATCTGCTTGCGTGTTGCATCTTGCCATGTCATCATGTGTGTTGCATCATCATGTTTTCAAAACTTGCATCCGTCCGAGTCCGCCCGTCCTCTCCGTTGTCCGTTCTGAGCCCAGACACACTCACACGCGACCGCGGCGCCTCCGAATATTTATTTTATGAGTGGCTGAAAAACGTTCTCGGAATGGGATGAAACTTGGCGTGTGGTCTTGTTATAGTGTAGACAGGCCGCCTGCCAAATTTCATCGCATTCGGAGCTCGTTTGATAGCCCAACGGATATATATAGCGGCACTAGTCGCCGGTTAAAACGTCGGATGTTTTCGGTCTCCGAAAACCCCCGCGGGCCTCTTCTTTTTTCTCTCCACATCCCCTCTACACAGCCCACTTGGCCCAGCTAACTGACCCCGCGACCGGAGCCGTCAGATCGAGATCCGAGGGTCCGATCTGCTCCAAAACCCCCAAACCCTAGCCCCTATGCCTATATATGGACACTCCCTTGTCCATTTTGGGCATCCATAGCCCCCCTAACCCCATCCCTAACCTCCAACCGCAGCTAACCCACCTCCTCCCTCAAGTTCAGTGCGCAGCCACCTCACAGGCGCCATGTGGCAGCCCCTGATTGGCCGTGCCGCCCCAGCCGCCGCTTCCCACGAATCCGGGCGCGCCACCTGGCCTCCCAGCAGCTCTCCAGCCGCGCGGCCCGCCTAAGGCCCGGGCCAGGCCCGCCCCCTGGTCGATCCGGGCCCGAGCTGCCCCCGTGCCCGCGAGCCTTCGTCCCCGCCTTTGAGCGCTCGCGCCGCCGCTCTGGCCGCCGAGCTCGTCTGCTCCCGAGGCCGACCGCGCCGCCGTCCGGCCTCCCATCGACCCCGCCGTGTTCCAGATCGCCGCCGCCACTCCATCCCGTCGGCCGCCTCCAACTGCCCCGACCCCGCAGCGTCTCCTCGCCGCCTTGACGCCTTGCCGGCCTTCTCCGTCGACCTCGCCGGCCGAGCTCCCCGCCGCGTTCCAGATCCGACCGTCCCGCATCCTTCCCGTCCCCGCCCGGCCTCCGGCGCGCTGCAACGCCGCCCGGCCTCGCTGGAGTACGCCCGCCTCCGCGCCGATCCCGCACTGCCAGGCCGGCCCTTCCCCGCGTTGACCTTTCGGTCCAGCTGACCGGTGGGCCCGCCGGCCTGCACCGCCCGGACGTGTCCGTCTCGAAATGGACATGTCCATCTTCCCCTCGCTGTGTCACCGCCAAGTGGGACCCGCGTCCAGCCGCACCGACGGACATGTCCGATTTGACATGGACATGTCCGCCCTGAGAGGTTAACTTTTTCTTCTAAGTCCTTTTATGTCATAAAATGTTGCATACTTTGCGGTGCTATAAATCTTTGTGTGTATGTCCAAATTGAGTGTATGATATGTCAAAATGATCGTCGTGATATGCTCTTCCCTTTGTTCCATTGTGTCATACTTGTTTGAGTTCATCTAGATGCCCTAATCTCTGTTGCAAGAGTGCTACTTGTTATAAACTGCTGTTACTTGTTAATTTTATGCCATGTTTGAGATATGATAACTTGGTGCATGTTTATCCAAATGGAGCATATGATATGTCAAAATGTTCATTGTGAAGTGCTCTACATGATGGTTGCTGTAGCATTCATGTTAGGTGCCATATTGCCATGTTAATCTCTGTTGCAAAAATGCATTTGGCTGTTAAGTGCTGAAACTTGTTATGAGATGCTGATTTCACATGCTCTTTGCTATTGATGTGTTTGTCTTCATGCCACATGCCTATATGTTTTAGAAGCACAATCATATGGTCTTTGCTGTGGTGCAATTCACTTTCCATGATATGCCTTGAGGTGACTTAAACAAGCTTGTAAACATGCCATGTCGTTATTGCTGTTTTATACTTAGTGAAAAAACTGCCAAGTATGGAATCTGTTATAACCTGATGCCATGTTTGCTTGATGCCCCACTCAAATCCATGCTTGTTTTGGAGTGGCCAATGATCATGTCTTGTTGTCCATGTTATTGTCTATCCATTCATGCCCTTGCTTGCACATATGACCTGCTATAGCTTATTTATTTCTTGCTCTCAAGTTGCTATAAATTATACATGTCAGGATTTTATTAGCATGTTCAATTTGGTGGAGCTTGTTGTTATTGATCCATGCCTCTTATGGAGATGCTCCAATGGAGTTGTTTGCTGTATGATATGTCTACTACATGTCCATGCTCTTTATATACTTAGTTGAGTTGATATGCTTGTTGTTTTGTGCCTCCGAAGGCAGCATCGTGATGATGTTTTTGCCTTCCCAGATTTTGACTAAGTTTGGATAATTTTATTGCAACTTGCCATGCTTGTTTAATTGTGTTCCAGGAAGCTTTTGGGTGTGTTCTAAGTTCATGCTTGTTAAGCATCATGTCTAATTCACATCCATGCTTCTTGTTATCATGTTTGGGTATTGTAGCATATATATATCTTGCTCCAAAGTTGCTATGCGGCTGTTAACTTCAGCTTGTTGTTATATCTTGTTTCATGCGTATGTGTCGAACCGTTGCTCCGTTTTGAGCGTGCTCTATATGAAACTTGTGTGATTTTGTATGTAGAATCATAATATCATGTTGTTTACCTATCTGGAGTGTGTTTGCTTGATGTTTGGGTGCATCTTGCACCGTTGACATGCTTGTCTTGTTTTGCTCATATCTTCTAGGCCGTACCTCCGAATTAAACAAACTTTATATGAAACTTGACTAGAATTTTGTGTAGATCATCATGGTGCATGTTAACTTGCTATTTAACAACTTTAACTTAATGTTTGTTCAGATCTGGACTAATTTCAAAACGTGCATATGAGGACTTACCGGATTTGTTATATGTTGATTCCGGCCTCATTTAAACTTGTTGGGTTATGTTGTTTTTGAGTGCTTCCTACCTTGCCATGTATTGCATCGTATATAGACTTGTCTTGCATCATACTTGGTTGAGCTTCTTGTCTTGTTCTTGTGTTGTGTGTTTACCGTGTTGTGTGCTTCTTCTCGTTAGTGCTTGTCCCGTTGCGATCGTGAGGATTCGTTCGTCTACATGTGGTTCGTCTTCGTCTTCTTCATGGTCTCATTCTTCTTCCTTGCGGGATCTCAGGCAAAATGATCATACCCTTGGATACCTTTACTATCATTGCCATGCTTAGTGTCTCGATGCTATCGTTATATGTCGCGCTACCCATCTTTAATGTCGGCCCCTCTCCTTGTTGCCATGAAACCTCTAACTTTTGACACCTTCCTAGCAAACCATTGTTTGGCTATGGTACCCGCTTGCTCAGCCCCTCTTATAGCGTTGTTAGTTGCAGGTGAAGATGAAGATCGTTCCATGTTGGAACTTGTTGTTGGAATATCACAATATGTCTTATATATATTAACACACCTATATGCTGGGCATGGGTGGAAGGCTTTGCCCTTTGCTTGGTGTTTTGTTCCACTCATGCCACCTTAGGAGCCGATAAACCGGCATTATGTTCCTTGTTTTTGCGTTCCTTACATGGTTGGGTATATGGGGACCCCTTGACAGTTCGTCTTTGAATAAAACTCCTCCAGCAAGGCCCAACATTGGTTTTAATTTTCCTCATAATAAGAACTTAATTAATTAATTAAATTTGCATAGGGGGTCGCGTCCCCGGGGATTCTTTCTACATAGCAGGGGGGCCAGTGCTGATGGTGTTGGTCCCAAACGGGGAGACTGCGGGGCCGCCACAGGGAAACTCGAGGTGTCTGGCTCCCGTAGGATCACCTATCCGGACGTGGCCTGAGACGAGATACGCGCGGATACTATCAGGGTGTCGGCACGCTGGGAGGTCTTGCTGGACTTGTTTACCATTGTCGAAATGTCTTGTGCACCGGGATACCAAACCTGATCGGATTGTCCTTAAGATAAGGGGTGATAATACTATTATTACTTCTGCTGATCGTGAGAGCTTGTGATGGGCTAATTTGGGACACCCCTGTAGGGTTATGATCTTTCGAAAGCCGTGCCCGCGATTATGTGGCAGATTGAAATTTGTTAATGTCCGGTTGTAGAAAATTTGACAGAGGATCCGAAGCAAAACACACAACTGTGTGAGTAACCGTTACTGTCTCTTTTCACTTTGAGAAGAGAACACGGTGGGGTTATGTTTGACTCGTAGGTAGTACATGATCTTTAGCGATCACTACTAGTTTGCGACCGTTTGCGTAGATGCTCATCTTATTCTTGTACTCGTAAGTTAGCCACCGTACTTTTTCTTAGCCGCTGCTGCAACCTCACCACTTTACCTCTTCCTACCCATTAAGCTTTGCTAGTATTGTTACCCATGGTTATGGGATTGCTGAGTCCTCGTGGCTCACAGATACTACAACAACAGTTGCAGGTGCAGGCTTCCGATGTCTTGACGTGAGAGCGATGATCGTTGTGTTGGAGTTCTCTCTTCTTCTTCTTCTTCTTCTTCTTCTTCTTCTTCTTTAGTCTTGGGTTAGGTTCCGGGTCGGCAGCATGGGATTGCAGATGGATGTCGTTGTTCTTTTCATGTTTGCATCCGTAGTCGGATGCCTTGTATTGATGTTGTTGTATTCATGTGATTTGTATGTATTGTTGTATCCCCCATGTATGTATGTAATGGTATGATGTAATGATATCCATCTTGCTAAGCGCCCGAAATGCGGTTGTGCCCCAATCACGTAAGTGTCACGTGATTGGGATATAATCGCATCTTGGGCCTGACAAGTTGGTATCAGAGCCTCGACCGACCATAGGAGCCCCCTTGATTTATCGTAGTCTGGCCATTGTTGAGTCTAGCAGAAAACTTTTTCGGAATCTAGTTATATCGGAGAGTATGAATTCTTTTTACTCCCCAGCCCCTTCGTCGCTCTGGTGAGGAATCTTGACGTAGGTGTTTTGAATTACTCCTCTTCCCCTTTAATTTTTTTAAGATCACGCGGTTAGTTTTTGTTTGTTGCGTTGTCCGCTCTTTTCATCTGGTGCATCTCTCATCAAGTGGATTCAACCCTCTTCTTCTTTGCAAGTTCAATCCTCGGTTCTATCCAACCGATGTTGTTTCCCCGTCCGTTGTGGTCTTTCTTTTCCCACCCGCCCACCCTTTTGTTTCTCAGGAGCCGGAGTCCTTAATCGAGTATCTATCCTACTCGTGTGAATCCTTTGCATTCTTTCCTCAGTTATTTCAACCGGTGAATTCTTGTCTAGCTCATCATCATTCTTCTCTTTTCTTCTCCGATGAGTTCTCCTCTTGTTTGATATTCTTCACCTCTTCTTCTTTTTCGGTGGTTCCAATTCAATTTGTTTTCCGTGTTGTTCATATTCTTTTTCCTCGGCTCAATTGCTTCACCTTGCTCGTTTGTATCTCTTGCCATTTAATTATCCGGAGTTCCGAAGACATCTCAAGAGATTGGTCTGTGTTCTAAATTCATTCGAGGTTGTCACCTCATTCGTGTCTTTCAATCGTTCCGGTGCATTATCTCCTTTTCGATCCTTTCCAACGGTGTTTCTTTTCGGTGGGCTCATAACCCACAGGTTTATTTCCAGGATCTTACCCGACTCTTCTATTTCCCCGGAGTGTTCTGAAATTATTTTCAAGTGTGACGTAAGTATGGATCCCATCAGTCTTATGCCTTCTCCAAGATAGTTTTCAAATTCTTTTCATCGTTGGTTCAACCTTTCCTATTTTCGTTCTTCTGGAGTAGTTCATGATTTCTTTTCTTTGTGTTCCTCCGAAGGCCATCATTTCAGAAGAGTTCTTCGTTCTTAGTTTTCAACTTCGTCCTCCAAATATTCTTCAGTGATGCCTCTTCGTTCGTCTCACTTTCGTCCGGTGCTCCCTTCAAGCATTCTTTAATCAGTTCGCGATCTCTTTGTTCTCTTGTATCTTAATTGTCCTCAAGTGCTTTGTTCTTCCGGAGATTCATTCTCTTGTATTCACTCAATTTTATTCCTTACGGTGGTCATTCTCTTTCTTCACTCGATTTTAATTCTTCTCGGTGGTTCGTTCATTTTCTTCACTCGGCTTTAATTCTTTACGGTGGTTCGCTCAAGAGTTCTTTTTCGGTGTTATCATATCAATCCATTCAATTTACTCCAATCCTACCGGTGGTTCATGAAGAATTTACCGAGTTCGCAATATACCCCTCTTCAATCTTTTCAACGAGAATAAGTGATATGTGAATCCATTGCTTCTCATCAATTTGATTGGTGGAGGATAAGCATACCATAATTCTTATTTTTCTATGTGAAGTTGATTTATCCCTTCCTTTGGAGTTTATTCTTGATGAATAAATTCTAGTTCCAAGTGCTTCATCTTCTGTTCCCGGAGTTCAAAATTTTCCTCGTTTATCTCATCGGAACCTCGTCTAAATCATCGCAAGGCTCTAATCTTATTATTTTCGTCCGTCATTTCTATATCATCATCCTTTTTGTTACCGGAGTTTCTCAGGGTGGTTCATCGTGAGTAATTCATTCTTCAACCGTTCATCAAATTCTTCTGGAGCAGCTCAAGCATTATTCTTTTGTGTCCCGAGATGCAAATAATTCTCCGTATTCTTTTGAAGTGGAGTTTTGCATTCTTCGCTCTTCTCAGCTCATCAATATTTTGGTTGCGGCATAATTCACCTCAAGTTTGGGATGATTTTCATAAGTCCACAACAAGCTTATTCTTTTTGTGTTGATTTTCAACAACTCCGTTCATTCTTTCTTCGCAAGGATGCTTTGAATTCATTCGTGGTCTAAGATGTCATCTTCTTCTTTGTTCTTTTATTTCACTCTTTCTTTTCTTCCGGAGGCAATGTCTTGTTCATTCGTCATGTTTTTATTTCATCTTTCCAAGTTCTTGTCCTATTCCATTCATCTTCAACCAGTGTGCTATTTCTTTCAGTTTCAGCCGGAGTGCTGCCCGAATTCCTTCGTTCAATTCCTTTCTAACCGGAGTGGTTTCGAATTCAGTATCATTCCTTCAGCTCTTGTTTCGTGCCTTTCAACCTCTTTGTTTCTCGCCGTATTCCTTGTTCCTCTTGTTTATCGAAGTCGTGCAACTTCGTTCATCTCCGTTGTATCCTTTTTCTCAAGTGTTCAACCTCTCAAGGTTCTTTGGCTTCACTCTTTTGTCCTCGAAGAACCTTGTTCTTCTTTTTCTCTTCCGTCTCGTTCCTAAGATCTCGGGACGAGATCTCATGTTAGCAGGGGAGTGTTGTGACACCCCGAGACCGGTGCGCCAGGTGTCAGCCAATTATTCGTTGTCTTTGCCATGTCCTCTGCTTGCGTGTTGCATCTTGCCATGTCATCATGTGTGTTGCATCATCATGTTTTCAAAACTTGCATCCATCCGAGTCCGCCCGTCCTCTCCGTTGTCCATTCTGAGCCCAGACACACTCACACGCTACCGCGGCGCCTCCGAATATTTATTTTATGAGTGGCCGAAAAACGTTCTCGGAATGGGATGAAACTTGGCGTGTGGTCTTGTTATAGTGTAGACAGGCCGCCTGCCAAATTTCATCGCATTCGGAGCTCGTTTGATAGCCCAACGGATATATATAGCGGCACTAGTCGCCGGTTAAAACGTCGGACGTTTTCGGTCTCCGAAAACCCCCGCGGGCCTCTTCTCTTCTCTCTCCACATCCCCTCTACACAACCTACTTGGCCCAGCTAACTGACCCCGCGACTGGAGCCGTCAGATCGAGATCCGAGGGTCCGATCTGCTCCAAAACCCCCCAAACCCTAGCCCCTATGCCTATATATGGACACTCTCTTGTCCATTTTGGGCATCCCTAGCCCCCCTAACCCCATCCCTAACCTCCAGCCGCAACTAACCGACCTCCTTCCTCGAGTTCAGTGCGCAGCCACCTCACAGGCGCCATGTGGCAGCCCCTGATTGGCCGCGCCGCCCCAGCCGCCGCTTCCCACCAATTCGAGCGCGCCACCTGGCCTCCCAGCAGCTCTCCAGCCGCGCGGCCCGTCTGAGGCCCGGGCCAGGCCCGCCCCCGAGCCGATCTGGGCCCGAGCTGCCCCCGTGCCCGCGAGCCTTCGTCGCCGCCTTCGAGCGCTCGCGCCGCCGCTCTGGCCGTCGAGCTCGTCCGCTCCCTGAGGCCGACCACGCCGCCATCCGGCCTCCCATCGACCCCGCCGTGTTCCAGATCGCCGCCGCCACTCCATCCTGTCGGCCGCCTCCAACCGCCCCGACCCCGCAGCGTCTCCTCACCGCCTTGACGCCGCGCCGGCCTTCTCCGTCGACCTCGCCGGCCGAGCTCCCCGCCGCGTTCCAGATCCGGCCGGCCCACATCCTTCCCGTCCCTGCCCGGCCTCGCTGGAGTACGCCCGCTTACGCGCCGACCCCGCACTGCCAGGCCGGCCCTTCCCCACGTTGACCTTCCAGTCCAGCTGACCGGTGGGCCCGTCGGCCTGCACCGCCCGGACGTGTCCGTCTCAAAATGGACATGTCCATCCTCCCCTCGCTATGTCACCGCCAAGTGGGACCCGTGTCCAGCCGCACCGACGGACATGTCCGATTTGACAAGGACATCTCCGCCCCGAGAGGTCTACTTTTTCTTCTAAGTCCTTTTATGTCATAAAATGTTGCATACTTTGCGGTGCTGTAACTTTTTGTGTGTATGTCCAAATTGAGTGTATGATATGTCAAAATGATCGTCGTGATATGCTCTTCACTTTGTTCCATTGTGCCATGCTTGTTTGAGTTCAGCTAGATGCACTAATCTCTGTTGCAAGAGTGCTACTTGTTATAAACTACGGTTACTTGTTAATTTTATGCCATGTTTGAGATATGATAACTTGGTGCATGTTTATCCAAATGGAGCATATGATATGTCAAAATGTTCATTGGGAAGTGTTCTACATGATGGTTGCTGTTGAATTCATGTTAGGTGCCATATTGCCATGTTAATCTCTGTTGCAAAAGTGCATTTGGCTGTTAAGTGCTGAAACTTGTTATGAGATGCTGATTTCACATGCTCTTTGCTATTGATGTGTTTGTCTTCATGCCACATGCCTATATGTTTTAGAAGCACAATCATATGGTATTTGCTATGGTGCAATTCACTTTCCATGATATGCCTTGAGGTGACTTAAACAAGCTTGTAAACATGCCATGTCGTTATTGCTGTTTTATACTTAGTGAAAAAACTGCTAAGTCTGGAATCTGTTATAACCTGATGCCATGTTTGCTTGATGCCCCACTCAAATCCGTGCTTGTTTTGGAGTGGCCAATGATCATGTCTTGTTTTCCATGTTATTGTCTATCCATTCAAGCCCGTGCTTGCACATATGACCTGCTGTAGCTTATTTATTTCTTGCTCTCAAGTTGCTATAAATTATACCTGTCAGGATTTTATCAGCATGTTCAATTTGGTGGAGCTTGTTGTTATTGATCCATGCCTCCTATGGAGATGCTCCAATGGAGTTGTTTGCTGTATGATATGTCTACTACATGTCCATGCTCTTTATATACTTATTTGAGTTGATATGCTTGTTGTTTTGTGCCTCCGGAGGCAACATCGTGATGATGTTTTTGCCTTCCCAGATTTTCACTAAGTCTGGATAATTTTATTGCAACTTGCCATGCTTGTTTAATTGTGTTCCAGCAAGCTTTCTGGTGTGTTCTAAGTTCATGCTTGTTAAGCATCATGTCTACTTCATATCCATGCTTCTTGTTATCATGTTTGGGTGCTGTAGCATATATATATCTTGCTCCAAAGTTGCTATGTGG
This sequence comes from Secale cereale, assembly GCA_902687465.1. NCBI lineage: Eukaryota > Viridiplantae > Streptophyta > Magnoliopsida > Poales > Poaceae > Secale > Secale cereale. The sequence goes on from LR738710.1 coordinate 589,214,011, forward strand.
CTGTTAACTTCAGCTTGTTGTTATATCTTGTTTCATGCGTATGTGTTGAATCGTTGCTCCGTTTTGAGTGTGCTCTATATGAAACTTGTGTGATTTTGCATGTAGAATCATAATATCATGTTGTTTACCTATCTGGAGTGTGTTTGCTTGATGTTTGGGTGCATCTTGCACCGTTGACATGCTTGTCTTGTTTTGCTCATATCTTTTAGGCCGTAGCTCCGAATTAAACAAACTTTATATGAAACTTGACTAAAATTTCGTGTAGATCATCATGGTGCATGTTAACTCGCTGTTTAGCAACTTTAACTTAATGTTTGTTCAGATCTGGACTAATTTCAAAACGTGCATATGAGGACTTACCGGATTTGTTATATGTTGATTCCGGCCTCATTTAAACTTGTTGGGTGATGTTGTTTTGAGTGATTCCTACCTTGCCATGTATTGCATCGTATATAGACTTGTATTGCATCATACTTGGTTGAGCTTCTTGTCTTGTTCTTGTATTGTGTGTTTACCGTGTTGTGTGCTTCTTCTCGTTAGTGCTTGTCCCGTTGCGATCGTGAGGATTCGTTCGTCTACATGTGGTTCGTCTTCGTCTTCTTCATGGTCTCATTCTTCTTCCTTGCGGGATCTCAGGCAAAATGATCATACCCTTGTATACCTTTACTATCATTGCCATGCTTAGTGTCTCAATGCTATCGTTATATGTCACGCTACCCATCTTTAATGTCGGCCCCTCTCATTGTTGCCATGAAACCTCTAACCTTTGACACCTTCCTAGCAAACCATTGTTTGGCTATGTTACCCACTTGCTCAGCCCCTCTTATAGCGTTGTTAGTTGCAGGTGAAGATGAAGATCGTTCCATGTTGGAACTTGTTGTTGGAATATCACAATATGTCTTATATATTAACACACCTATATACTGGGCATGGGTGGAAGGTTTGGCCTTTTGCTCGGTGTTTTGTTCCACTCATGCCACCTTAGGAGCCGATAAACTGGCATTATGTTCCTTGTTTTTGCGTTCCTTACACGGTTGGGTATATGGGGACCCCTTGACAGTACGTCTTTGAATAAAACTCCTCCAGCAAGGCCCAACATTGGTTTTAATTTGCCTCATAATAACAAATTAATTAATTAATTAAATTTGCATAGGGGGTCGCGTCCCTAGGGATTCTTTCTACATAGCAGGGGGCTAGTGCTGATGGTGTTGGTCCCAAACGGGGAGACTGTTGGGCCGCCACGGGGAAACTCGAGGTATCTGTCTCCCGTAGGATCACCTATCCGGACGTGGCCTGAGACGAGATACGCGCGGCTACTATCAGGGTGTCGGCACGCCGAGAGGTCTTGCTGGACTTGTTTTACCATTGTCGAAATGTCTTGTGCACCAGGATACTGAGCCTGATCGGGTTGTCCTTAAGATAAGGGGTGATAATATTATTATTACTTCTGCTGACCGTGAGAGCTTGTGATGGGCTAAGTTGGGACACCCCTGCAGGGTTATGATCTTTCCAAAGCCGTGCCCGCGGTTATGTGGAAGATTGGAATTTGTTAATGTCCGGTTGTAGAAAACTTGACAGAGGATCCGAAGTAAAACACACAACTGTGTGAGTAACCGTGACTGTCTCTTTTCACTTTGAGAAGAGAACACGGTGGGGTTATGTTTGACTCGTAGGTAGTACATGATCTTTAGCGATCACTACTAGTTTGCGACCGTTTGCGTAGATGCTCATCTTATTCTTGTACTCGTAAGTTAGCCACCATAGTTTTGCTTAGCCGCTGCTGCAACCTGACCACTTTACCTCTTCCTACCCATTAAGCTTTGCTAGTCTTGTTACCCATGGTTATGGGATTGCTGAGTCCTCGTGGCTCACAGATACTACAACAACAGTTGCAGGTGCAGGCTTCTGATGTCTTGACGTGAGAGCTATGATCGTTGTGTTGGAGTTCTCTCTCTTCTTCTTCTTCTTCTTCTTCTTCAGTCTTGAGTTAGGTTCCGGGTCGGCAGCCTCGGATAGCAGATGGATGTCGTTGTTCTTTTCATGTTTGCATCCATAGTCGGATGCCTTGTATTGATGTTGTTGTATTCATGTGACTTGTATGTATTGTTGTATCCCCCATGTATGTATGTAATGGTATGATGCAATGATATCCATCTTGCTAAGCGCCCGAAATGCGGTTGTGCCCCAATCACGTAAGTGTCACGTGATCGGGATAGAATCGCATCTTGGGCCTGACATCTTGATCCAAAAAAGAGCCATGATTCACGCCATGGGTGTCGGTGGCCTTGGCGGCATGGGTGCCGGTGGCCTTGGCGGCATGGGAGGCATGGGTGGCTTTGGAGCTACCATGGGCGGCATGGGTGCCATGGGTGGCTTTGGAGCTACCATGGAGACCATGGGAGGCATGGGCGGCTTTGGAGCACCTCCGGACGCCATGACCGGCATGGGAGGCATGAGTTTTGCGTCTCTCATGGGCGGATTGGTGCACCTCCGGGCGCCATAGGCGGAATGTCTTCCGGTGTGCCTCACACACCTTCCCATGAAGATGCCATTGAAGATATTGCCAACACCGTGCAAGCTTCACGTGATGCGGAACGCGACAATGTTGAAGAGGAGGAAGAATCATCTTCGGAGGAGTCAGATGAATTAGAAGAAGATGAGGATGAAGACGAGGACGAGGCTTGATTGTTGATGTGCCTTTCGTTTGTGTCATGAACTTAGTTTGCATTTTGAACTTGGTTGGATTATCTTGTGGGCGGGAATTTGAACTTGTGGGCATGAACTTTTAAGGTCATTAATTGTTAGTGTGAAATTATTACGCCATGTCTTTGTTTTGTGATGTTCAGAATTCATTTTATGTCCAAAATGCAACATATGGCATGCGCCGGCGAGTCGAGGGCGCTGTATTTTTGCGTGTTGCTGGAGCTACGCGCGCGCGCTGCATTTTAGCACGGATGCTGGAGCCATCGCTTCCCACCGCGCCAAACCAGATGAAGGGCGCGCTGCAAACCAGTATTTAGCGCGCCGCGCGTTGGGCGGCTGTTGGAGATGCTCTAAGGATACAATGTGTTCTCAGACGGAGCCTTCTGGCCTACCCGAACACCCTTTGTTGACACATGATCTATGTTTGTACATCTTTCAAATGACCGCAACTTTTGCAAGTAGGTAGGCATCTCCATGGTAGGAATCCGTGTCAAGTTTGAATGATTTTCTACACCGTCTGCAAGTTGTGGCACGTCTGGCCATTTATCCGTCTGTTTTGACCGGAAAATCTCCTGAAAATGCAAAATTTATCGAAAACACAAACAACTTGGTATGGGGCCTTTAATTGATCATATATGAGCACCCAATTGCCATGATTATTTGTTGTGCCTGCCTACATGTTTAAATGTGTTAAGCGAGCATGAGGCTTGAAAAAAGAGACATGTACTAACACCTACCACCGGTCACTGTAGCATGAGAAAGCAATTTGTCATTATCCTGTAGTGAATGCATGGTCAATTTAATTGTTCGAAAGAAAAATACAGTATAACAGAGTGTTTAGCTCCGTTGTATAACTGTTGTAGCAAAACACAAATGTCCTATAGCACAACCCCAACATGCTTGCAGTTGTAGTGCTATAGCACTCCTACTGTAGGACAAACCACATCTCCTCAGCGGATGGCTCTCGCTCTCCCACCCCTCCTTCCCCACCGCCCCCGGCCTCCGGCCATGCTCCGGCCACCACAAGCCCGTCGGACGGCCCTCCACTAGATATAGCCCTCGCTACCAATCCTCTGGACACGCTCCTCCCCTCTATTGCACCCCCTCGCCATTCTTTGACCTCCCCAATGTCCAAGCTGGTCAGGTTGCTCTCCCTGCTTCTTTGGGTGCGGCAACGCCATGGGCTTGGAGTTTGAGGATGACTGCAGCTACTACCTCTGCCTCATCATCACCACCCCAGAACTCCACCTCGCCTTGCCGCTCTACTTTGTCTTCGACTTCTCCAACTGCCATCTTGATGCCATAGTAGTTGATGCTCTACTTCAAGTCGCTCTTGGCGGCAGTGCTGCTGATTTCTTCATGGCCAAGTGTTCTCCCCTTGTGTTTCGCTTCCATGTCGCCTCACCGCGTGTTGCGGAGCTCATTCTCGCCTAAACCACAATCCACCACAACTACGCATTCTCCTTCACTAGAATCCTGCCCCCGCTTCCACCTACACCTCGGGCTGTTACGTCCTGCATGTCGCTTGCACACCTGCTCCAAATCCCAGATGACCTGGGCCTCAACTTTGAAGGAGTGACATGGTCACAACTTTGATATCCTATTTCCTTTGATCCATCAGACCAGCCGCATGGATGCCACATGTATGCGCGTGTCATATAGTTCACGTTCCCCCTCAACGCCACCGCTATGCGCCACATCCTTGCTTGCCTTTTCGGCGACGTCCATCTCCACTTCAATGTCACGGAGGACGGAGACTCATGCTTCTCGTTCACCATCGCCTCGCCCGACGTCGCCAACCTCATCGCCTGCTTGGGTGACTTCCATAAGAAGGGCATGCTGATCCGCTTCCCCTGGCCACCGTCCATGGGGGGTGCCCGTCGCTCGCTTATTGGGGATGCCAAGCCTCCGTCGTATGGTGCCATGTCTTCCTCGCCGTCGGCGGTCGTCCCTGAAATCCCGACACCTGCTTCAACAACTCCCGATCTTCCTAAGGTGCGACGACAACGGCCTGGTATTAGATTTTTTTATCGTATGCTTAATGTTAATCGTTTTAGCCAGCTCACCCCTCACGTGCACTACACTCACCACTCACACTTGTTCTGGATCATTTTCATGCCAATTAGTGCTAGGCCTAATGAAATGCTAGTCGAGTCAGCCCTAAACCGCAGTTTTTTCAGCCAAACAAGATTTCTTGCAGTCAAGGTTCATGAGTCTGGCATCTTCTCTCGCTCTATAAAAATTCAAATTCTCAAGCATGGGTCCCTGGGCTTTGAAGGGTTTCGTCTCTTTCTCTTTGACTAGTTAAAATCGACCGTTAATCACTATAGTCGTTTCCTCTATATTTACAACGATTTTTCGTACCCTCCCCTGCCCCCTCGATCGGCATCCATCCTTGGCCCTTTCGATCACCAGCACCTGCATGTCCATGCATCGCCCTAGCCACCCCCCGCGGTCACGTGCCTGCTACACGCTCGGTCAGCCCCGCATGCATCCCTGGCCCACAACATGCATAATGATGGACATGCGGCATCCCCAGACAAACCAAATCTTGCAAAAGATCCGTACGCGGTGACTGATATGGCGCATGCGAGCGAGGACGACACGCGACCCAGGTTGCCCTTCATGTCTCTCTGTATGTGCCAAATCTGGACGACCCGCTTACTGATACGTCCAAAACGTATCTATAATTTCTGCTTGCTCCATGCCTCTTTTGTGTGATATTGATATGATATTTATGCACTTCCATACACTTTTGATCATATTTGGACTAACCTATTAACTCAGTGCACCACAGTGCCAGTTCCTGTTTTCTGCTGTTTTTCTATTTCAGGTTTCCCCCATATTAAAAGTGCCCTAAAAATTCCGGGAAAAATACAGGAAAAATCAGCGTACCGGGAGCTTCAAGAAAAACCAAGGCAGGGCCAGAGGGGAGCCAGGGGCAGCCCAGGCGGCCAGCCCAGGCGGCCCCACCCCTGGCCGCCCTAGGGGGGCGCCTGGGCCCCCCTCTCCGCTTCTGGTGACCCCCTTTGGCATATATACTCCTCGCGTCCCGAAACCCTCGAGGACGGAACCCCTTTTTATGATCTCGCCTCTGTTCCGCCGCCGCCGCGCTTCCAAGATCGGGAGCACCAGGAGAACTCTTCCCGGCACCCTGCCGGAGGGGAGAACCACCACCGGGAGCTTCTCCACCACCATGGACGCTTCCTGGATGAGTTGTGAGTAGTCCCCCTTGGACCATGGGTCCATGACCAGTAGCTATGTGATGTTGTCCTCCCCTCTTTGTTCTTCATCGATTAGACCTCGTGAGCTGCCCTACATGATCGAGGCACATATGTAATCTTTATGCTGTTGCTCTGCTGAGTTTGCTGGGATCCGATGGATTATGAGATTATGTTCAGATTGTGTGTGAGTAATATATTTGATTCACCTCTTTTATATTTATGTTCTTGAGTAATCTTGCATGTTCTCCGTTGCTGTTTATTGCTTTGGCCTAGTAGTAGGTAGTAACTCCAAGAGGGAACGTTATGCTTGATTGTGGGTTCATGCCCCTTGATGACTACTTTGAGTGATAGAAACATGAGTCTAGGGGATGTGCTGTTGCCACAAGGGGGAAAACAACGGTGCTTGTACTTGCGGGTGCAAGGATTGTTTACTTTATGTAAAGTTCTTTTAATGTAGTTGTCTGTTGCTTTGAGTTTACACTTTGGGTGGGACTCGCAACTTAATACCAGCGAGATGTTCTGGATAGATATCTCAAGGTGGATGATTAGTAGTAGATGCAGATGGATTTCGGTCTACTTGCCTTGGTGTACCGCCCATGCTTTTGAGCCTCTACCTTTCTTTACAACATAGTTAGCATTGGTTTGCGCACATAATCCTGTCAATTGCCCAGCTGTAATTTGTTTACCTCGCTTAGCTGTTTTATCGTCTTTTGGGAGAGAGACATCACTAGTGAACATCATGGGACCCCGGTCCATATTATCATCATTGATCACACCCGCTATTTACTTCCTGTTCTTATTTCCTAGTTGCAGTCATACCTATCACTATTATCTCTTGTGTTTGATCCTTTGTAAACGACAAGGCCGGATGGATTGACAACCTCTCTGTACTCGTTGGGAGCAAAGTTATTTGTATTTGTGTGCAGGTCCTGTCAACCGCTAAGTATCTGGCGCCGTTAGCAGTTGACACCTACTTGTCGACCCTCGGAGTCTCACGGGATTCGATCCTTGGTATCTTTGCCAAGGGAAACTTGCCGTTACGCTACATCTCAAACCTTCCACTTGGGGTAACCAACGAGGGGTGAGAAGCCATCAAGCAAAGTTTCTGGCGCCGTTGCCGAGGACTCCACTCTTCAAGATAGGGGAGTTGCATGCTATCTTTTATCTTTGCTTTTTAGTCTTGTTAGTTTACTTCAGTTTTTGCTTTAGTGTCCTCTATCAAAAATCACAAAAAAAATTATTTGCTTTTCTGTTAGCAGTCCTTTCTGTTTAGTCAAGCATGTTAGGATTTGGTGCTTTGAGGGAATCAGAAGTTCTAGATTTCCATCAAAGGGATGGAGAAAATATGAAGAAGGCATGGGACAGAATTTCTGATGCACATAGGAGAATTATGCCTTGGATACCTATAAATTTGCGCTTAGAAATTTTTACCATGGTCTTTTTAAATGGTGTAAACACTCTCTTGATATTATAGCTGAAGGAGATTTCCTAGAGTGTGATGAAGCTAGAGCTCTTGAAATTATACATGGTCTATCTAGTTACTTTGTTTATGATCATAGTTTTGATACTGTCATAGATAGACTTGCTACTATTGAGAAAAGAATGGATGCTCTAGACTTGATGAAGGTAGAGAAACCCAAACCCAATAAGAGAGATATTTTGGAAATAGACAATGATTGGGAGCATTTTGTTAGGATTAGCATCTCTAATCAAGACTTCCTTGCTTATTGTGATATTGGATCTATGGTTTCTACTATGCCAAAAATTGTTCATGATTCTTTAAAATTTAACATGGATAGATTATCATCCTATCATGAACATGCTAATGGAGATATTTCTGAGATCCAGGGAAGAATAAAAGACGTGCCAGTTACATCCCTTAAAGGGATTGCAATGGTTTATTTCTTCATCATGAAGCCAAACCAAGGAAATATAGTGCTTGGAAGGGACTTCCTTCGAGCCGTAAAAGGCTTCATCGATATAGGTAAGGGACAAATCCGCCTACGCGGGAAGGCAAAAGGTACATACCCCTTTCCTAGAAGGAACAAGGGTGAACTTGTTGAGGAACCATTTGAAGCAATTTATAACTCCGATTATTATGATGATTTTTGATTCCTCTTTGCATCATGCCTATCTTAAAGGCATAAAAGAAAGCGCTTTTGGGAGGCAGCCCACAACGAATTAGGATTTATTTTTTGCTTTTGTTGTGTCTTGATGTTTGTTACTACAGTAGCATCATCATTGTATCTTTTCTTTTCATCTTTGTGCCAAGTTTAGCCTCCAATTGCAAGAAAGTTCAAAAGTTGTGACGTGCAGTCCAGAAAACAGATTCTGTCCTTGGACAGAAAAATTCGTATAAAATCACCAGATCATCTTTTTGATCTGAATTGTTTTGACAGCGTGCTCTATACAATTGGCTTTCGGGCGTCTGTTCTGAGTTTTTTGATTTGAGTTGCAGAAGTGCCCCGAAAAAATTATTTACTACCTGCTAGTCTGTTTTTCACAGATTCTGTCCTGTTTTGCCTTTTCTTCGTTTTGCAAACCTTGAGCTTGCTTTTTCTTTGCAAAAACCTTTTGGCAATCTTGAGAAACAGTAGCTCTTCATTATTATCCTTATTTCCAGTAGGGAAAAATTATTTTATTATGGGTACTAACCTCGCTAATCAGATTATGATGAGTTATGTATGAAGGGAGTTTTCAAGTGTGCGAGGGAAGATGATAAAAGAAGATCCAGGAGGGTAAAACGCTCAAGCTTGGGGATGCCCCCGTGCACCCCCAAGAAATATTCAAGAAGACTCAAGCGTCTAAGCTTGGGGATGCCCCCGTGCATCCCCTTCTCCATCAACCATTATCAGTTCGTCTTTCGTTCCACTATATTCTTATCACTTCATGTGTTATGTGCTATGCTTAGAGCGTCTTGCTTTTAGTTTCCTTTTTAGTTTTCTTTAGCTTTGCTTGCTGTTCATAACAAGTTAGAACCCAGCTTTATTTGTGTGGGAGAGAAACACGCTCCACTTCAACCTAGAACACAACATAGGATTTTCATGCTTATCTTTGCTGTGTATGTTCTTTGTCTTTCCATAGTTGCTGTCATGTTTAGCTCTTAGTTTTCATGCTTTTCTTTTTAAAGAGCTTTTGTTTAGTTGGTTGCTGAACTCTCTTGAGTTTTCATGTTTATATTGTTAAGAGAGTTTGCCTGTTGCACTGAGTTGTGTGTCTTAACTTAAAGTAGGTAATTGAGGTTGCTATTTAATTTTAGTAGTAACCTGCAATAGTTTTGAGGTATTGCCATGAGTAATGTCTGAACTTTTGGTGTCAAGAGCTTTAGCCTATTAGTGATAGATGTCGTATTTTGGGCAATCCATGTTTATTTTCGGAAACCTACAAAATAGTTGAGAACTTTAGCTACTAAATGGATCACTAATCTTTGGAGGGATCGAATATTAGAGTACACTCACGTACCATGGGTCGAGGATGCGCAAGGGTAACCAAACCCCCATACACTCCTCCTCGGGGTACTTGTCTCTTTGTGAACCTCCTAATTAGATTGAGAGTTACCGATAATAAGTGCATGAGTTCTTCGGACTAATGTGAGTATTCAAAAGTTGACACTTCCACCTAGCCATATTTTTCTAGCCTCTTCGGTACCGTGCATTGCCCTTTCTCACCTCGAGAGTTGGCGCATACTTCGCTGGTGCATCCAAATCCTTGGCACGATACGCTCTGTCATCATAAGCCTCATTATATCCTTCCTCAAAACAGCCACCATACCTACCTATCAAGGCATTTCCATAGCCTTTCCGAGATACATTGCCATGCAACATCCATCTTCTCATGACTTGATCTTCATGTCATACATGCTTTTTGCTTGATCGATGAGCCGCATGCTAGTTGGGCCTTGCCCTAATCATTGCTACATGACGCGCTAGTATCATTGCATATCCTGCTACACTGGCAGAGGCATACATCTGCATACATCATGATAGTTTCATTTTCTTTATGTTGAGTACTTTTGTAAAGTGTGAAAGATCTTCTATACTTCTTGTAACATATAGAGTGTTGCCCCTAAAGTGAGGAAAATATCCCAAAGAGGACAAATCAAAAGATCCCAAAGAGGACAAAATCAAAAGATCCCAAAGAGGACAAATGAGAGATAAATAGAAAGAGCCATTGAGGCCACAAAAAAATTAAAAAAATATAGAAAAAAAGAGAAAAAGAAATAAAAAGAGAGAAGGGGGCACACTACTATTTCTTTTGAGAGATCCACACTCGTACTCCATCTTATACCTTGTACTCCATAGAGATTATCATTCATGCATATAGCTATGTGGGGACCTTTACACTATAGAACTTGGCTTGTATATTCCAATGATGAGCCTCCTCAAAAGAGCTCTAGGTCTTCTTGAGCAAGCAAGTTGGATGCACCCCCACTAGTTCCATTGGAGAGCTTACCTTAGCTCATATGTGCATCCGTTGCATGGCAATCCCTACTCCTCACATCATATCTATCATTTGGCTTTCTCTCGCCGATGATTGTCCTCATTGATGTGAGCCTTTCACACCTTTTTTGTCTTCCCCCTCTATCATTTTTCTCTCTTTACCATCCTAAGTGTCGACTTTCTTGCTTACGCTCATCCATTGCATGAGTGCTCAAAATATCAAAAGGGAGTGGATCATTTTGAATTGTACCTGGCTGACGGTCTGGGGATGAGTCAAGATAAGATTCCGAAGAAGACCAAGTGTGAAACTTTAGTAGATTAAGTTCTCAACAATATAAAAACTATGTTTTACTCTCTCATATATCCCTATCCCCTTTCTTGCATGCAAACACCATTTGGAGACATTTGAGTCACGGACAGCGAGAGCTCTTGCACCTTTATATTCTTATGTTACTTGTTACAATGCTAATATAGACTCTTGCTTGTTATGACTTGAATTGAATTACATGCCTTGATTGCTTTACTTAAAAGTTCTTATATGGTTGATAGCATGTCACCACAGAAATTATGCTTGTTATCATTTACCTACTCGAGGACGAGCAGGAATTAAGCTTGGGGATGTTGATACGTCCAAAACGTATCTATAATTTCTGCTTGCTCCATGCCTCTTTTGTGTGATATTGCTATGATATTTATGCACTTCCATACACTTTTGATCATATTTGGACTAACCTATTAACTCAGTGCACCACAGTGCCAGTTCCTGTTTTCTGCTGTTTTTCTATTTCAGGTTTCCCCCATATTAAAAGTGCCCTAAAAATTCCGGGAAAAATACAGGAAAAATTAGCGTACCGGGAGCTTCAAGAAAAACCAAGGCAGGGCCAGAGGGGAGCCAGGGGCAGCCCAGGCGGCCAACCTAGGCGGCCCCACCCCTGGCCGCCCTAGGGGGGCGCCTGGGCCCCCCTCTCCGCTTCTGGTGACCCCCTTTGGCATATATACTCCTTGCGTCCCGAAACCCTCGAGGACGGAACCCCTTTTTACGATCTCGCCTCTGTTCCGCCACCGCCGTGCTTCCAAGATCGGGAGCACCAGGAGAACTCTTCCCGGCACCCTGCCGGAGGGGAGAACCACCACCGGGAGCTTCTCCACCACCATGGACGCTTCCCGGATGAGTTGTGAGTAGTCCCCCTTGGACCATGGGTCCATGACCAGTAGCTATGTGATGTTCTCCTCCCCTCTTTGTTCTTCAAGGATTAGACCTCGTGAGCTGCCCTACATGATCGAGGCACATATGTAATCTTTATGCTGTTGCTCTGCTGAGTTTGCTGGGATCCGATGGATTATGAGATTATGTTCAGATTGTGTGTGAGTAATATATTTGATTCACCTCTTTTATATTTATGTTCTTGAGTAATTCTTGCATGTTCTCCATTGCTGTTTATTGCTTTGGCCAAGTAGTAGGTAGTAACTCCAAGAGGGAACGTTATGCTTGATTGTGGGTTCATGCCCCTTGATGACTAGTTTGAGTGACAGAAACATGAGTCTAGGGGATGTGCTGTTGCCACAAGGGGGAAAACAACGGTGCTTGTACTTGCGGGTGCAAGGATTGTTTACTTTACGCAAAGTTCTTTTAATGCAGTTGTCTGTTGCTTTGAGTTTACACTTTGGGTGGGACTCGCAACTTAATACCAGCGAGATGTTCTGGATAGATATCTCAAGGTGGATGATTAGTAGTAGATGCAGATGGATTTCGGTCTACTTGCCTTGGCGTACCGCCCATGCTTTTGAGCCTCTACCTTTCTTTACAGCATAGTTAGCATTGGTTTGCGCACATAATCCTGTCAATTGCCCAGCTGTAATTTGTTTACCTCGCTTAGCTGTTTTATCGTCTTTTGGGAGAGAGACATCACTAGTGAACATCATGGGACCCCGGTCCATATTACCATCATTGATCACACCCGCTATTTACTTCCTGTTCTTATTTCCTAGTTGCAGTCATACCTATCACTATTATCTCTTGTGTTTGATCCTTTGTAAACGACAAGGCCGGAGGGATTGACAACCTCTCTGTACTCGTTGGGAGCAAAGTTATTTGTATCTGTGTGCAGGTCCTGTCAACCGCTAAGTATCTGGCGCCGTTAGCAGTTGACACCTACTTGTCGACCCTAGGAGTCTCACGGGATTCGATCCTTGGTATCTTTGCCAAGGGAAACTTGCCGTTACGCTACATCTCAAACCTTCCACTTGGGGTAACCAACGAGGGGCGAGAAGCCCTCACTTACCCACCCCGCATCTAATTCGGGCTCCACTGCGCCGCCCCATATCCCTCCACGCGCGGCCCCTGTGACTCTGCCAAAAGCGAATCTCGCATTGGGAACCGACGAATCAAAGAGGTCAAGCGCTCGCCCGTCCTTGCAGCTCATTCACGCTACCCCTGAACGGCTTCTAGCCTTCATCATCGCGCCTAAACCACCCCTACATCCTACGCTGGCCGTTTGATCACCGCGCCACACGCCACAGTCCCCTCGCACACTGCCACACACAACAGATCACTCTGCTCTGACGGCAAATATGCTGCCTCTGCGGTCCAACAGCAACACGACAGGCTCATACAGAGATGCCCTCCTTTCCTCCCCCCACGGCCTCAGCCAACAGCAGCCCCATCCCCCTTATACATCACATCAACATCTCCTCCCCTTTCATCTTCGCTCTCGCACACCACCATCCACCAAAAGGAGGAGACGCTGCTTCCGGTGCCCCACCTTAGACCACTATGTCGAGGCTTGCTGCGACCCCATCCGCTGAGCTCGCTGTTGGCGAAACGGCCTCCGCAGCACGGACTGCAGGTACAAGCGAATCTGGCCATTCTTTCCTCCCCTCCCTGATGCATTCCCTTCTAGCCCTAACCCAGCCTCCTGCATTCACAGCATGGACCCTGCCAGCTCTTCCTCGGCGGCGGCTCGTAGGCCGCGCTCTTTCATGATCGGCGAAGTCCCCATCATACTCTCCGAGCCATTCCCCGCACTCTGCATTCCCTCTCCCTTCATTCTCCATGGTGTTCATGTCGTCGCTCACGGGGCACCTCTTCCCTCCTCCTCACCACCACGACCTCAGCACCTCCACCCACACCCACCTCCCCTCTCTGTTCGACACCCAAGAGCCGCAAGATCGTCTATCCGACCTCTTCATCGCCTCTCAGTACACTACACCCACCTCGCACGTCTCTGAAACAGATTCTGATGACGAGCTGCCTCGCCCCGTTCATGAGGCCGGGTTGCTGCCTCCCTATGGAAACATGCCACTCGTCGCAGCTCCACCTTGCTTAGTCCACTGCCCACGCTGCTTCGCTTTCGCCCACCTACAGAACCCTGACCCCAACCCTACCCCCTCATCCGCCGCGCCATTCAGCACACTTGCGACAATCCTGCCTTCATTATCGGCGGCTCATGGCGTGGGGTAGCCTGACTCACCTTCCACACTCACGCTGCATGCAACGACGTAGTGCGGCGTAGCCCCATAGATTTCGAAGGCAATGTAATCACAATCGAGCCGGTCGAGCACGCTGACTGCGCCATTGCCATGTTCACCAACCTCGCAGAAATAGAGGTCTCTGAGTTTCCGCACGAGCTCTGGCACAACAATGGCATATGCTTTGCCCTGGCATTCCTTTGCGATGTTTGTGCCGTCGATGACTTCTGCCTCCATGGCATAGATTACACCTCAGTTCGCGCCCAATCCGGTAAACCAGCCCCTCCTGGCATTGTCATCCAACTCCCGCCCATCAATGAGATCAAAATAGCAAAAGTAGTCAAGGTTTCATGCTGGCATCATGGCAAAGGCGCCAACCCATTCGGTGGTGAATCCTCCGATGGTGACTCTGCACCACTCTCACAATGCAGCCCACCACATACCCTCTCCCCAGGCCACCTCGCCCATGTCGTCTCTGCGGTCCGTGCAGGTTGGCGCGCGGATCCCACCTATGGCGGGACCAGACCGGTTGCTCGCCATGGCCATGGCAACCCACGTGTGCCTGATGCCTCTTGTGGCAACGACACAGGCGACTCTGCCAAGCCTCTCCCATTCCACCTGCTGGAACTGTGCACTAGCCACTCATCATATCTGACGACGACTCAGCTGGCTCTGAGGGCATGCACGCCCCGCTCCTGCATGGCATGCGCTTGGACTCGGTGGTTGCGGTCCATGCCCCCCCTGCTGACGCACTTGTCCCACCAATCATCTGCCCGGCTCCTCAGGTGGGCTCTGTTGTGCCTCCTGCCCCGCCCGCCCGCTTGCCAACTGCGCCTATGCTTGAGGGACCGTGCTGCCTTCCGATGCGTCCGCGTTCACAGTGTTCATGCCACACCCAGATGGCTCTGCTGCCCCCCCTACCTTCACTTTTTCTGCTGGTGAATCGTCACATGCAAATGGTAACCGTCCAACCTCTCCTACGCTCAGTCCATTCAATCTTGTACCCTCTGCTTCCACTGCATTGACCTCTGTCGATAAGGATGCAACTCTTCCTCTCCAGGACCTGGACACCCATGAGTGCACCATTCGCAAGGAGCACCGCAAGACAGCTCGTGACCACTCCTACTCAAAGGACAAGCTGCACCGTAGCGCACGACTGGCTCGCAAGGAGGCCAAGTATTCCCCCATGCTCGCCAAGGCCGTCAAGGCCAAGACCGCTCGCCTCTCTGCTGCAGACGTGGGCACCGCCATTAAGCGTGCCATCCAGGATGCCCGCCTTGACGTGCCTGATGCCCCTCCGGCCTCTGCTGAAGATCTGGCGGCCATTGTGCTGCTCTGGGGCGCCGACGACGGTCATCTGGACGCCATCCTTGGATCCGAGGCCTCTGGCTCCCGTGATGACGATGCTCCATGATCTGCACTCCATGCTTTCCAGGCCCGACTGAGCGCATCCGGTTGCTCCTGTCCGCCTCCGTCTCACCTCATGTACTCAGTGTGTCAATGTACTTTTGGTTATTGTACCCGTTGTCGTTAGTCTTAGAACTGCCCCTGCACCCCCTGATAACTTTTGCGCATGTACGCCAGTTGTACCTCAGCTCAGCCCCCTGGTGTTTGAACACTTTTTATGAGTAATGCTGCTTTCTCAATCTGTTCATGGAATGTACGTGGTTTAGGCGATGATGCCAAATGCTCCGATGTCCTCTCTGAATTGGTTGCGACCAAACCACACTTTTCCCTCTTGCAAAAATCAAAACTCGATACTTTCTCCAACCCTAAACTAAGATCATTTTTGCCACGGCAACTCGACCAAGTTTTCTCGCTACCTGTCATGGGCACTGCGGGTGGCACTATCTCTTTTGTCAAGACAAACTCTTTCCAATTTGTCTCCTTCTCACACCTCACTTTCTCCTCCACCCTGATCTTGCAATCAACTGCGTGCGCCCGCAACATTACCATCACTAATATCTACGCCTCCTCATCATGTGCGCTCAAACAGGCTTTCTTAAACGAAATCCTACCTATCTCACAACCAGATGATTCCCCATGGCTTCTCGCTGGCGATTTCAACCCCATTCGCTTCCCCTCTGACAAAAACAATCATGCCTTCCGTCAGGCTGAGGTCAATGCTTTCGAGCAAACCCTAGATGACTTAGCTCTCATAGAATTGCCGCTTCTTGATCGCCAGTTCACCTGGTCAAACAATAGAGCTACGCCTACCTTAGAACAGATCGATTGCGTTTTCTTTAACTTAGCATGGGTGGACGCCTTTCCTAACACTTCGTTATCTTCACGTACGCACTTTACGTCCGATCACGCCCCCCTTCTAATACATGTCACCACCACGGTTCCACGGTCCAATTTCTTTAAATTTGAGACTGGTTGGGCCAACTTCCGGCCTTGTGGAGACATTATCAGGAGAACCTGGGCCTTACCTCAAACATCGCTGCCCAACTCTGTCGCTACTCTTGCCTCCACGCTAAAAAAACTCGGACTCATCTCAAAAGATGGGCGCGTTCACGTATCCATGCTGCCCTTCGCGAATCTTGTTGCAAAGCCGCAATCACTGCCTTAGACCTCGCTGAAGAAACTAGGGCTCTGTCCTAACCAGAAATTCTCACTCGCAAAATTATTGTCTCGCTCATAAAATGCACTATTCAAGATAAAATGGCTTACTGGCGATGGCGTGCTAAAGTTTCTCGTGCCATCCACGGCGGGGAAAACACCAAATTCTTCCACATGTCTGCTTACCAACGCCTTAGGAAAAATAAAATCTTTACCCTCGCACATAATGGCACTGACTTAACCGATCATCATCACAAAGCACATATTCTACGGGATTTCTTCGTCTCCCTTATTGGTACGCCAACCCCTACGAAATGGGCATTTGATCTAAATGTTATATATCCACAGACTGTGTCTGGCCTCCATGTACTCGATGAGCCATTCACCGAAGAAGAAATCGGGCTTGCCTTCTTCCAAATGAATCCCCAAGCCAGCCCTGGTCCGGACTGTTTCGGGCCCGCTTTCTATAGAACCTACTGGCCTTTAGTAAAACATGTAGTCCTGCCCTTCTTCTCCCAATTTCACCAAGGGGTGGCAGACACAGAACGCTTAAACCATGCACACATCCTTCTCATCCCTAAGAAGGACGCACCAACCTCACCTGACGCTTTCAGGCCAATCTCTCTGCAGAACTGCCCAATCAAAGTCGTGGCTAAAGTCCTCACATCTTTCCTAAAACCGCTGATTCCTAGGATAGTCCATGGCAATTAGACTGGGTTTATCTTAGGCAGGAATATTGCCGAGAACTATGTTTTTGCAGCCGATCGCATTAGCTCTTACCACTGTCGCAAAAGACCAACTATGGTATTTATACTCGATTTCCGGAAAGCTTTGGATTCCGTGGCTTGGCCTGCCCTTGACAAAATACTGGCAGTCTGTGGCTTCTCTCCAACATTTCGTTCTTGGACCCAAAACATTCTCCTCACGGGCAAAGCTGCCATTCTCCTGAATGGAGTTCCAGGCAACAAGATACAATGCAAGAATGGTTTGCGGCAGGCTGACCTGGCTTCACCCTATCTCTTTCTCATCATCGCCGATCTGTTTCAATAGCTCATCTTCTAGAACTCCGAATCTGATCTTCACCACCCCATCTTCTCCCACATACCCCACCATCCTCCAATATGCTGATGATACGCTCATCGTTGCAGCCGCCTCCCCTGTCGCCGCCTCAGCCCTTAAGGTTAACCTAAACAAGTTTGCACAAGCTACGGGCCTCGCCATCAACTTCTCTAAAACCACTCTAGCTACTCTACACACCGACGAATCCATGGCTGCTGCCATTGCCCTAGCTATGGGCTGCTCAACCGCCCCCTTTCCTCAAATCTATCTCAGTCTCCCACTCGCCCCGACCAAGCCTCCTACCAATGCCTTCACTCCATTGATAGAACGATCTCGAAAACTTCTGATGGGATGGCGCGTGAAACTACTCGACAAGGGCGATCGAATAATCCTCATCTCTGCAGTTTTGGAATCAATCATCACCTATTTCATGTCAGTGTTTCGCATTCCCAAGAAAACACTCAAAGCAATAGACTCTCTCAAAATGGCTTTCTATTGGGCAAGGGACGATGCTTGCTCAGGTGCTCAATGCCCTATTGCATGGAAAAATGTTTGCATACCAAAAATATTCGGTGGTTTAGGGCTTAAAAACCTGCAGGTCCAAAACAATTGCCTGCTCATGAAATTTGCGGCCAAAGCTCTCTCCTATGCACAGACACCTTGGCTAGAATGGCTTGACCTTCAACACCCCAACGCTCTAGTTTCCACATATCCTCAAACCTCCTTCCTTTGCCACACGAATTTAGAGCAAATCCCTACCCTACATACGATCTCTTTTGTGATAACAAACAATGGCTCACAAACATATTTTTGGCTTGACACATGGTCGACCCCACAAATCCTAGCTATCACTTTCCCCCACCTATTCTCACACTCCACCCTAGAGTTGGTTAAAGTGGCTAATATTCTGCGTTTCGGTATCAAAACTCACCTCCGTAATTGTTTCTCTCTTACGACAGAACAAGAGCTTGTGTCGCTTGTGGCTATTTTGTAGGACTTCATGCCCTCGACGGAGGAAGATCAACGATTCCTACACCAAGGACTTGGCTTCACCACCAAGCACGCGTACGACGCCCTCATGGCTCGGCCAGATAACGATCTCATTGCCCCTCTCATCTGGAGCGCTAAGGCCCCCTGCAAGCTAAAAGTCTTCACATGGCTACTCTTCAAGGACCACCTCAATACCAGGGTCAACCTCACCCATAAGCATATAATCTCTTCGGACTCATGCCTGTCGGATCGTGGGTTCCGGCAAACCCTTGAGGTTCGAACACTGGAGTGCGCACGAAGATCTCTCCTTCCCGCTCTAGTTCGCTCTCGCACCGATTCCTAGGCCTAGCTCATCAAACCCGAAGAACAAGAGACACGAGGATTTATACTGGTTCGGGCCATCGTTGTGGTGTAATACCCTAATCTAGTGTGGTGTGGTGGATTGCCTTGTAGGCTGAGCATGAACAAGTACACGGGAAGAACAGCCTCCTGAGGAGAGGTGTTCTTGGGCTCGGTGAGCTGGTGGATGTAAGGGTGGTCTGAATCATCCTTCCTTCCTATGGTGGTGGCTACTCCTATTTATAGAGGCTCGGGTCCTCTTCCCAAATATTGAGCGGGAAGGGATCCCACAACGGCCAAGTTTGAAGTGGGACAACTAGTACAAGCTATCCTGACAAAAGGTGGTCTTCGCCTGCCAAAGGCTCTGGTGGTGACGTCGTCGTGGGCTCCGTGGTGACCTTCGCCCTGCCATCCTGCTGGTCTTAGTCTCGTTTCACCGATATGGAAAACTTTGCCTGATGCCTCGGGACTCCTCGCCTGCGCTTGCCCCTTCAGTACCAAAGAGGAAACTGGCTTCCTGCGCCCGCTGGCGCCCGCCTGGCCTTGGTCATCATGGCTCACGTCACGCGAACCTCGCGAGGTGTCCCTTGCCTTGATATCTCCGCTCCTTGGGAGCCAGCCTAGTGAGGCCGCCCTAGGGGAGGTCTTGCGTCGTCCGCCTCGCGAGGCATGGACCCTCGCGATGGTCTTGAGTGGTTGCTGACGAAGACGGGCCATACCAGGCCGCTGGATGAGCCACAATCTAGGCCACAGGCAGGCAAGTCTGGGTACCCCCGTTCCCAGAACGACGACAGTAGCCCCCGGGCCCAAGGCGCGCTCAGACTTGGCTTCACGGCGAAGTCAAGGGTCAAGTGCGGAGCGTCGCAGGCCCCAAAAGCATGCGGCCTTGATTGACGCATAGCGATTGATAGGACATGGGCGTCTCCACTTCCCCATGTCACCTATGCAACCGCACGATTTGATGAGTCCCTAAATGCACAAAGACCATCAGTACCTGCGATTATGGAGGCCGGCTGTTGGCCTTCCCATGGCTATAAATGAGGCGATGGGCGGAGCCCCCGTTGCCCATCTTCTTCCTCCATTCCGCCTGCTTCTTCCTCTTCCTCCTTTCTCCCTGCTTTGCAGCGCCACCCATGGCACCGATATGGCGATTTTCCGTCACCGGGAAGGGAAAAACCCCTCGTGAAGCGATGGGGTAGCTCCCACCAGAGAAAAGGCCGTTATGTTCTCGTGACGCCGTCCTGAGGGCAGAAGTGACGAGACCTTGGCACGAGCGGCCTCCCCCCGGCTACCCGCTGCCCTTGTACGCCTGGGTGCAAGGCTTCGGAGGGGAAGGCAGCGCCTAGTGCCGCTCGCGCCTTAGCTGCGTCGAGCATGCTGGTGTCGTGCGCGCCGCCACCCCACGAACGCACGTTGGAGGCTCTTCGCGCGAATTCGTGGTGTGGGCGGTGATGCCTCCGAGCTCCTGGAACCTTTTCCCGCAACTTTTCTCCGAAGAGATGCCGCCGAGAGGGTCGCTTGAGCTGTGGTTACAACATGCCGAGTGCCGGGCCCCGGCGACAGGGGCTGTGGTTGAGGTCCCCGGGCAAGATCTTCATGACCCGCGGATGGGGCGAGGTCGCCCGCGTCTGCCGCATGGAGGGCGCCCTCGCCATCCACTTCGAGTATGATGGCGCCTTCGTTATGCTCTTCAAGGTGTTCGACGAGGAGGGACACCGCTTGGAGTGCTGCCTCGGAGGGGGCCGTCAGGGTGGCACATCGAATAGCGCCATGCCTGCCATTGGTCCAACCGTCGGCTCTCCTAGCAGCAGCGATTGCCCTTGGGAATCGAGCAGCTCTCCCGAGGCTGACGAGTCTCCGGATACGAGCGACGGCAGCTACGCGCCTCCAAGCTCGTGCCGCGCCCGGAGCGCATCAGCTGCACGAGCTCGTCGCCGATGGTGACTTGAGTGGGTTTGGAGATGGCCCCTCGTGGCACATTGTTAATGATGGCGTCGACGATGGTAGCCGTAGTTAAGTTCTCACGAAATCCCTCTCTTTTTCTCCCTGCGAGGAATCAAACCCAACCCCATGGGGGCGTGTAAAGAACACGTAACGCTTTTGCTCCGATGCTTATTATCCTTGCTAAGAGGCCCTGTTTGCAAGCCTCGTTCTAGCAGTGTCGTTCCTTTTTACCCTTTCAGTAGCATGGTGCTCTACACCGGTAAGTCCCAGTCCCAAGGCAAGCTACAGCCGTCGCTGGTATGTCAGGTCGCGATGCCGTGGTCAAGGTTATGAGGTGAGCGGCCCGGGGTCTGATAAGAGCTCCTGAGGCGCGATGATCAAGAGGTCCCCCTTGGCGTGCAAGCAGCTTCATGAGGCTAAAAAGGGAGGTGACATTGCTGATGCGTGACTGCAAAGACCAACTCTTCAAGTGATGGTGGCACGCTGATGGGATGCATGACTTATCTTGATGGGTCTGAGGTGATTCCTCAAGCGGTGCGCCTGGCTTGCTTCCGATGTCGCGTGGCTGAGATTTCGCGATTTCCTTCCCGCTTGCCCTAGAGTTCTACATCGACAGAGCCCGACCCCGCGCATACCTCAGCCGCCAGTGGCTCGTCCGAATCGCCAGGATGATACCTGAGAGTGAGGGGCTATGTGGCCAGTTAGGCCCCTGAGACACGATGCTTAGGGGTCCCCCTTGACGTACGAACGACCCTCGGGAAGGAAATGTTGGACTAGGCCTTGGTGTTCTGCGTTGGCAGGGCCCGACCCCGCGCATACCTCAGCCGTCGCCGGCTTGTCCGGATCGCCAGGACAAGACCAGTGAGTGAGGGGCTACGTGGCCAGTTAGGCCCCTGAGGCGCAATGCTCAGGGGTCCCCCTTGACGTACGAACAAACCTGAGCTCTCTAAGCCGGCCTCCCCTTCTCCCGTCCTTCTTGGTGCTCTGCGTCCTCGGGTCCCGACCCTCGAGCGAAGCTCAACCGCCGCTGGTATGCCAGGTCGCGATGCCGTGGTCGAGGCCAGGGGTGAGGGCTGGAGAGTCTGTAGGAGCCCCTAAGACACGATGCTTAGAGGCCCCCCTTTAACGCGCAAGCGAATTACGTGAGACAGGGAGACCGGCAGGGTCGCCTGCCGCCGTGCTCCTGAGATTCCTGCGGGTTAGTCTGAAGCAGCACAACTTAGAACCGCGCCTACCGCTGGGCCACTGATCATTCCGCAAGAAGATGAAGGCACCGAGGACCTGGTGAGGTGACGTATGCGTGGGAGGTCGCGAGTCAGAGCTCGATCTCTCAGATTTGTCAGTGTTGCAGGGACGGATCCGTGCACAAGCGTCGTGCCAACGTGCGCAGCCTCCGTTGCGGGATGAGCAGAAGTCCATTAGGCAGCGAGGGAGGCCAAAAGAGGCGGTGAGTGAGCAGGTGATGTCCATAAGGTAAATCATAAGAGGAAATGAGCTAACCTAGGCGACGTAAAATGCGATACATTCCACAGGGACAGATCCATGCAGCCTGGGGATGATGCGGCCCGAGGGGCGCCCACGAAAGAGTAAGTTAAAGATGCAAAAATGATACACGCCGCAGGGATAGGCCCATGCAACCTGGCAATAATGCAGCCCGAGGGGCGCTCCGAGTGAACAAAATTGGAAAATGTCACCTGTCACAGTTGCTGAAGTGGCGCTGATGTAGCTGAAGATGCTCGATGCAGATGCCGCTCCTCACGTGCCGCTTGACTCCGGGGCCTCGCGAGGCTCCGAAGGTTCAGAGAGCTTGGGAAGAACCGAGGCCACCTCCGCCAAGATCTCCTGATGCCTGGCCTCGTGAGCCGCTAGGACTTCCCGCATGTGGCGCTGGTGCAGGGCCACCTGGTTCGGCAAGCCGAAGGGCATGCAAACGTAGCCATGAGGGGGACCCTCGCACCGGCCCACCTGCAAGTCTTCGATGGTCTGGTTGATGAAATCCTGAGCGTTACGCGCCTTGCGCCTCGTGCCCGCTTGAGGGAAGCGTGCGGCGAAGCACGCCTCCACATGGTGCCCGAGTGCCTCCCTCGAGACATTGGCTAGGTCGGAGACCCTCTAGAGGAGAACCCCCAAGCCCAGCCTGAGGGGAGCATCGGGCGCTCCGTCCTAAGCGAGGGAGGGAGGCGCCCCATCCAAAGGCAGGGATCCTGAGGTATGGCCATCGGGTGTTGTATCTTCTTGGGGCTCCAGGGCGAGCAACTGATTCTTCTTCTTGGGGACGGCCTCAGGAGGGTAGATGGCGCCATCATTGTATGGATCCTCGATCGCCACAGCCTGGTAAGCGCGCTCGAGTGAGCACACCGCATCCTTTTCTTCGCAGGCAACCGTGATGACGCCACTGCTTCCTGGCATCTTGAGGACGTTGTAGCCGTGGTGAGTCACTGCCATGAGCTTGTCTAGGGCTGGGTACCCGAGGATGGCGTTGTAGGGAATATGAATGTGGGCGACATCAAATTCGATGAGCTCGCTGCGGTAGTTGTCGTGCTTGCCAAAGGTGACAGGCACGCGAACCTGCCCTATCAGGGTGGTGGAGCCGTCAGTCACTCCTGAGAAGGGCTTGGTAGGCTGTAGCTGATCGTATGGCACTTGGAGGCTATCGAACGTCTTTACGGATAGGACATTGAGCCCTGCGCCGCCATCAATGAGGGTCTTGGTGACTTGAACGTTGCTAATGACAGGTGAGCAGAGCATCAGAAGGGCGCCAACAGTCGCCGTGCACTTGAGCTGGTCTGCTGAGCTGAAGGTGATGGTGCACTTGGACCACCTGAGTGGGCGCGTGGCTTTGAGCTTGGGGAGAGCCGCGTTTACTTCTCGGGCGAGATGCTTGAAGAGGCGCTGAGGGGCTGGGGCCTGCGCACCGCCCAAGATGCAGGCGATGGCGCGAGGCTCCTGGAAGCCCCCAGCCCCCTCGTCTTGGTCATCATTTCTCCTGGGTGGTGGCAGCGGAGGGAGGTCGGCCTTGCCCTAAGGACGGTCCTCGCGAGGCTGGTTCCTCCAGGCAGCCTCTCGAGGCTGATCGTGCCAACGGTCCTCACGAGGCTGATCACGCCACTCCTGACGGGGGCTGCGGTCGTCCCAGCACCCCCGGTCCAGCTCCCTCCACGGCCGTAGCCCCAGTCGCTGCACTCGGGGCGTCGGCCGATGCGCCATTCGCGGATGGCCCTGAGCTCTTGATAGTCGTTGGTATTGTGGTTGTGCACGTTGTGGAAGGCATAGAATGGACGACTAGTCTTGGATGACTCCGGGTGGTCGTGGCCACGCTTCATCTCTGGTTTGGCTGCGAGCACGGCCACCCCTTTGTGCTTCACATCCTTGCCCTTGGCCTTCTTGTCTTCAGAGCTCGACAAGGGAGAGACTCCCCTCCTCAACTTTGGCGCACTTGGTCGCGAGGTTGAACAACTCAAGGGTCATGCACAGATCTTCGTGGATGGCGAGCTCCTCCTTCATCTTGACATCGCGGACGCAATCAGAGAATGCTGAGATGATGGCCTCGTCCGTGACCTTGGGGATCTTGACGCGGACGCTGTTGAAGCGCTGGATTAACTTCTGCAGAGTTTCTCCTGGTTGTAGCTTGATGCGACGCAGGTCACCGGCGGTCGGGGGGCGGTCGCGGGTGCCCTAGAAATTGGCGATGAACCGCTCATGCACCTCACCCCAGGAGGAGGTCGATCCCGCGGGCAGGTTCAGGAGCCACGAGCGCGCGCCGTCCTTGAGAGCCATGGGGAACCAGTTCGCCATGATCTTCTCATTGCTGTTGGATGCCTCGATGCTCATCTCGTAGAGCTGCAGGAACTCAGCAGGGTCGGGGGTGCCGTCGTAGCATGGAAGCAGGTCGGGCTTGAACTTCCCGGGCCAGTTGACATTGCGCAGCTTGGGGGCGAGGGGCTTGCAGCCGATACCAGAGCTTGTCGCGGAGGGGGAGCTTGGTCTTGGTTCCCGTGCGCCAAAGATGGCAGGGGGCGCACGGTCTCGATGCGGCGGTGGAGGGAGTGCTGGTGCTCCTCCTCGAGGTTGCTGGATCTCTTGGCAGCTTCCTTCTTCATGAACGGGCACCCTGCGCAGGGGGTGACGCTGCAGGGCCGTATGCCTTGGATCGTGGACGACGCCTTGATGCGGGGGTGGTGGAGGCGCTTCATGGGCTACTTCGCCTGCAGAGGGAGGCGGGCGAGGTAGCGAGAGGGATGGTGTAGGAGAGCCCCCAGCGGCACTGACGAGCTCGGTGATGCGGTCAAGACAGTCTTCATAGAGGTCATCGACGGGGCAGCAACAGGAGCTCGTGTGCCATGAGCAATGCAGCCTGCGCGTCCGCAGGTCCATGATGAGTGTGGGACGACGAGCCTGCCATAGTCAGCGACGGGGTGGCGGTGCGTCCGTCCCATCGCACGAAGGGGTGCATGGATGAGGCCTATTGCTCGTGCCTCGCCGGGC
Organism: Secale cereale; assembly: GCA_902687465.1. Classification (NCBI taxonomy): domain Eukaryota; kingdom Viridiplantae; phylum Streptophyta; class Magnoliopsida; order Poales; family Poaceae; genus Secale; species Secale cereale. The sequence continues at coordinate 589,239,224 of LR738710.1, forward strand.
CGGTGGCGGCGTTGGCAGCAGGTGATGGCGAGCGGCGGGGAGGTCCGCCGGCGGGAGCCGTCTGAGCGACGTGGGCAGCAAGGGCGGCCTGGCGCTCAGCACGGGCTCGGTGAGCATCAGACATGGAACCGGCGGACGATGGAGCGTGGATCGACGGAAGGGAAGCTTTGGTGCACCCCTACCCGGCGCACCAAATGTAGAATCATGGGTTCCGGCAAACCCTTGAGGTTCGAACACTGGGGTGCGCATGAAGATCTCTCCTTCCCACTCTAGTTCGCTCTCGCACTGATTCCTAGGCCTAGCTCATCACACCCGAAGAACAAGAGACACGAGGATTTATACTGGTTCGGGCCACCGTTGTGGTGTAATACCCTACTCCATTGTGGTGTGGTGGATTGCCTTGTAGGCTGAGGATGAACAAGTACACGGGAAGAACAGCCTCCTGAGGAGAGGTGTTCTTGGGCTCGGTGAGCTGGTGGATGTAAGGGTGGTCTGAATCATCTCCCTTTCTATGGTGGTGGCTAGTCCTATTTATAGAGGCCCGGGTCCTCTTCCCAAATATTGAGCGGGAAGGGATCCCACAACGGCCAAGTTTTAAGGGGGGCAACTAGTACAAGCTATCCTGACAAAAGGTGGTCTTCACTTGCCAAAGGCTCTGGTGGTGACATCATCGTGGACTCCGTGGTGACCTTCGCCCTATCGTCCTGCTGGTCTTGGTCTTGTTGCACCAATATGGAAACCTTTGCCTGGCGCCTCGGGACTCCTCGCCTGCACTTGCCCCTTTAGTACCAAAGAGGAAACTGGCTCCCTGCGCCCGATGGCGCCCGCCTGGCCTTGGTCATCATGGCTCACGTCACGCGAACCTCCCGAGGTGTCCCTTGCCTTGATATCTCCACTCCTCGGGAGCCAGCCTAGTGAGGCCGCCCCAGGGGAGGTATTGCGTCGTCCGCCTCACGAGGCTTGGCCCCTTGCGAGGGTTTTGAGTGGTTGCTGACGAAGACGAGCCGTACCAGGCCGCTGGATGAGCCACACTCTGGGCCGCAAGTAGGCAAGTCTGGGTACCCCTGTTCCCAGAACGCCGACAATGCCCCAGGTGTGCTAGGTTACCCGAAGACTCCATGCACCTATTCATCACATGCCCACTTGCCAACAGGATTTGGCAACGCATTGGGTTTCTGCCACAAACCAAGGACATCACTAAGCTTTGGGACATGACTCCGCCTCCTCACCTCCCTACAACGGCATGGTCCTTCGTCCTCATGGCAATACTCTGGAAGATCTGGGTGACACGTAATGACATGGTGTTCAGGAGCGTTAATCAATGTTCTGTAATAACCCTTAGGAACCTCATTTCTGATTTAGACCTTTGGTCTCACCGTCTCGTGGGAACACGAGACAAGGAGGACGTCTTCTCGTGGCGCTCCTACCTCTCTACACGATGTACCGTCCCTATGTAATTCTGCACTTGCTGCCCGACAGAACTTTGAGTAATATATTTAGGTGGGGGAGCTCCCCCCGGTGATTCTATAAAAAAGAACTCATACTGTAGCATGCCGCAGTCACGGGACAAGCATTACTTGGTCCATCGCGTAGCGGCCGCACGGGACAGACGGCCTGCTAAGTCCCTAATTTGTTTTTTCCAAACAAGAAAACTAGACTCACAAGATGCATGCTACCTATTGAGCATGCGTTGGTTTTCCCTTGAAGAGGACAGGGTGATGCAACAAAGTAGCGTAAGTATTTCCCTTAGTTTTTGAGAACCAAGGTATCAATCCAGTAGGAGACTACACACAAATCCCTAGTACCTGCACAAAGAATTAAGAACCTTGCAACCAACGCAATAAAGGTGTTGTCAATCCCTTCACGACCACTTGCAAAAGTGAGATCTGATAGAGATAATAAGATAAAATATTTATGGTATTTTCGTTGTATAGATTGAAAAGTAAAGATTGCAAAATAAACTGCGATAAAAATAGCTAGTTGACGGGAGATTAATATGATGGAAAATAGATCCGGGGGCCATAGGTTCCACTAGTAGCTTCTCTCAAGATAGCATATTTTATGGTGGGTGAACAAATTACTGCCGAGCAATTAATAGAAAAGCGCATAGTTATGAGAATATCCAGGCATGATCATGTATATAGGCATCACGTTTGTGACAAGTAGACCGAAATGATTATGCATCTACTACTATTACTCCACACATCGACCGCTATCCAGCATGCATCTAGAGTATTAAGTCCAGAAGAACAGAGTAACACATTAATCAAGATGATATGATATAAACCCCATATTTTTATCCTCGATGGCAACAATACAATACGTATCGGTTCCCTTTCTATCACTGGGATCGAACACCGCAAGATTGAACCCAAAGCTAAGCACTTCTCCCATTGCAAGAAAGATCAATCTAGTAGGCCAAACCAAACTGATAATTCGAAGAGACTTGCAAAGATATCAAATCATGCATATAAGAATTCAGAGAAGAACCAAATATTGTTCATAGATAATCTCGACCATAAACCCACAATTCATCGAATCTCGACAAACACACCGCAAAAAGTATTACATCGAATAAATCTCCAAGAAGATCGAGGAGAACTTTGTATTGAAATCCAAAGAGAGAGAATAAGCCATCTAACTAATAACTATGGACCCGAAGGTGTGGTAAACTACTTACACATCATCGGAGAGGCTATGGTGTTGATGTAGAAGCCCTCCGTTATTGATTCCCCCTCTGGCGGAGCTCCGGAAAAGGCCCCAAGATGGGATCTCACGGGTATAGAAGGTTGCGGTGGTGGAAATAGGGTTTCGTGGTGCTCCTCGACGTTTTCCGGGTAATATGAGTATCTGGCGAAAGAAGTAGGTCGGTGGAGCTACGAGGGGTCCACGAGGGAGGGAGGCGCGCCTACCCCCTAGCCGCGCCCTCCTGCCTCATGGCCACCTCGTTTCTTCCTTGACGTCCACTCCAAGTCTCCTGGATTGCGTTTGTTCCAAAAAACGATCCTCGCGAAGGTTTCATTCCGTTTGGATTCCGTTTGATATTCCTTTTCTGCGAAACACTGAAATAGGAAAAAAACAGCAATTTGCACTAGGCCATTGGTTAGTAGGTTAGTCCAAAAAATAATATAAAAGTGCATATTAAAGCCCATTAAACATCTGAGACAGATATTATAATAGCATGGAACAATAAAAAATTATATATACGTTGGAGACGTATCGAGCATCCCCAAGCTTAATTCCTGCTCGTCCTCGAGTAGGTAAATGAAAAAAACAGAATTTTTGATGTGGATTGCTACCTAACATAATTTTCAATGTAATTCTCTTTATTGTGGGATGAATGTTTAGATCCGAAAGATTCAAGACAAAAGTTTAATATTGACATAAGAATAATAATACTTCAAGCATAATAACAAAACAATTATGTCTTCTCAAAATAACATGGCCAAAGAAAGTTCATCCCTACAAAATCATATAGTTTGGCTATGCTCCATCTTCGTCACACAAAATACTCAAATCATGCACAACCCCGGTTTCAGCCAAGCAATTGTTTCATACTTTAATTTTTTCAAACTTTTTCAACTTTCACGCAATACATGAGCGTGAGCCATGGACATATCACTATAAGTGGAATAGAATGGTGGTTGCAGAGAAGGCAAAAAAGAGGAAGATGGTCTCACATCAACTAGGAGTATCAATGGGCTATGGAGATGCCCATCAATAGATATCAATGTGAGTGAGTAGGGATTTCCATGCAACGAATGCACTAGAGCTATAAATGTATGAAAGATCAACAAAAGAAACTAAGTGGGTGTGCATCCAGCTTGCTTGCTCATGAAGACCTAGGGCATTTGAGGAAGCTCATTGTTGGAATATACAAGCCAAGTTCTATAATGAAAAATTCCCACTAGTATATGAAAGTGACAAAATAAGAGACTCTCTATCATAAAGATCATGGTGCTACTTTGAAGCAAAATTGTGAAAAAAGACAGTAGCATTGTCCCTCCCTTTTTGGGCCTTCCTTTTTTTTGGGGATTTTTATTTCTGTGCCCCTGGTCCTTAGCTCTACTCATTCATCCCCACTCTATTAACTTTTGCTCACTTTTCCCCACTCCCTTGCCCGAAACCCTCAGAACAGGTTATAACGGACGTTGCCGTCGGGTCAATGCCTTTGACCGTTAACTCTGACGAGTGGGACCGCGTTGGGGGTGGGCGCATGCAAGAGCACGGTCGTGCGTGACCGTGGGGTAGCACGTGTCAGTGGACATGCCCGAAACGTCCCATCATATAAAGAGGGGCAACCACCTCCATCACCCCTACCATTTCCCCCAAATCCCCTCCCTGTCGCATCGTCTTCCCTTCCTCAACCGGCGTCGTCTCGCTCTCCTCCACTGCCACCACCGCACCGTCTCGCTCTCCCCCACCGCATCCTCTTCCTCACCTTCATCGCCTCAATCTATCTGATAGACAAAGCTCATGGCGACATCGGTGCAGCGGCCAGAGAAGTGGTGAAGCAGCAGGAGGCGGTGACCGCGGATGTCGACGGCGTCCACGGTGGTGTAGGGAAACTCGCAACCGCTGTGGATGTGGGAAGGAGGTGGCAGGATCCGCCTCAACGCAGAAGGTGATGGCGACGATCCGCGCAGTCCATCCCAATGCCCCCCATGCACAGCCCGGCGAGGAGGAGGAGGCATTTGCATTTGCTTTGCTTTAGGATATTAGCTTGTAGAGTTAGTTGCATTGGTTAGATTGTGGATTCATACGGTAGTTCAGATGGTTAGAGTAGTTGGTTTGACGGATAGGCCAGGGTTTTTGTATGGGTTGGGGGGATGGGGGTTTTTGGACTAGGGTTTGTTGGATAAATGCTAGCTAGATGTTGTGAACTATGATTTTAGGTGCTGCAATGATTGGGGTTTTTAGTTTTGTTTTTAGATTTGGATAAATTCGTTGCAAAAATGCTAGATGTTGTGAACAGATTGGTTTTTTTTATGCTATGATGCTTATTAGATTTGTTTTTAGTGCTCACAGATTGGGGTTTTTAATGCCATCATGCTTATTAGACTTGTTTTTTATGCTTATTAGATTAGTTGCAAAAATGCTAGATGTTGTGAACAGATTGGGGCTTATTAGATTGATTAAGAAGTAATTTGAGTCAAGTTATATTAGCTCTGTTGTTCACAATATGTCCACAATATGTAGTTATATTAGCTCTGTTGTTCAATGCGTGTGCATGACAATGGAAACTGCAAGCCCTATGATCAAGTGTGCATATCTAAATTTCAATATGTAGTTATATTAGCTCTGTTGTTCAATGTGTGTGCATGACAACGGAAAATGCTAAAGGAAATATGCCCTAGAGGCAATAATAAAGATGTTATTTGTATTTCCTAATATCATATGATAAATGTCTTTTATTCATGCTAGAATTGTATTAACCGGAAACTTAGTACATGTGTGAATACATAGACAAAACAGTTTATCCCTAGTATGCCTCTACTAAACTAGCTCATTGGTCAAAGATGGTTATGTTTCCTAGCCATAGACATGAGTTGTCATTTGATCAACGAGATCACATCATTAGGAGAATGATGTGATGGACAAGACCCATCCGTTAGCTTAGCTCTATGATCGTTTAGTTTTACTGCTATTGCTTTCTTCATGACTTATACATGTTCCTATGACTATGAAATTATGCAACTCCCGAATACCGGAGGAACACCTTGTGTGCTATCAAACATCACAACGTAACTGGGTGATCATAAAGATGCTCTACAGGTGTCTCCGAAGGAGTTCATGGTGTTGGCATAGATCAAGAATAGGATTTGTCACTCCGAATGTCGGAGAGGTATCTCTGGGCCCTCTCGGTAATGCACATCATAATAAGCCTTGCAAGCAAATGACTAATGAGTTAGTCACAAGATGATGTATTATGGAGCGAGTAAAGAGACTTGCCGGTAATGAGATTGAAATAGGTATTGAGATACCGACGATCGAATCTCGGGGAAGTAACATACCGATGACAAAGGGAACAACGTATGTTTTTATGCTGTTTGACCAATAAAGATCTTAGTAGAATATGTCGGAGCCAATATAAGCATCCAGGTTCCGTTATTGGTTATTGACCAGAGATGAGTCTCGGTCATGTCTACATAGTTCTCGAACCCATTGGGTCCGCACGCTTAACGTTTGATGACGATAAATATTATGAGTTTAAGAGTTTTGATGTACCGAAGGTAGTTCAGAGTCCCGGATGAGATCACGGACATGACGAGGAGTCTTGGAATGTCCGAGATGTAAATATTGATATATTGGACGACTATATTCGGACACCGGAAGTGTTCCGGAATGGTTTCGGATTAAACCGGAGTGCCGGGGGGGGGGTTACCGGAACCCCCCGGGGAAGTATTGGGCCCTAGTGGGCTTTAGGGGAGAGAGAGGGCAATAGCCCAGGAGGTGGCGCGCCCCCTCCCAAGGGGAGTCCGAATTGGACTAGGGGAGGGGGGCGCGGCCCCCTCTTTCCCTCTCCCTCTCCCTCTCTTTCCTTCCCCCTCTCTCCCTCTTGGTGGACCCCTACTAGGAATAGGATTGAAATCCTATTCCTAGTAGGAGTGGCCCTCTAGGGCGCGCCATAGGGGCTGGCCGGACCTCCCCCTTTCTCCTTTATATACGGGGGCAGGGGGCACCCAAAGACACACAAGTTGATCAGTTGATCAGTTGATCTCTCCCAACCGTGTGCGGTGCCCCCCTCCACAGAAACACACCTCGGTAATATCGTTGCAGTGCTTAGGCGAAGCCCTCCGACGGTAACTTCATCATTTCCGTCACCACGTTGTCGTGTTGACGAAACTCTCCCATGAGGTTCTACTGGATCAAGAGCTCGTGGGACGTCATCAAGCTGAACGTGTGCTGAACGCGGAGGCTCCGTACGTTCGGTGCTTGATCGGTTGGATTGCGAACAAGTTCGACTACATCAACCGCGTCACTAGACGCTTCCGCTTCCGGTCTACAAGGGTACGTAGACACACTCTCCCCGCTCGTTGCTATGCTTCTAGTAGATAGATCTTGCGTCATCGTAGGAATTTTTTTGAAATACTATGTTCCCCAACAGTGGCATCATGAGCCAGTTCTATGCGTAGATGTTATGCACGAGTAGAACACAATGAGTTGTGGGCGATAATAGTCATACTGCTTACCATCATGTCATACTTTGTTTCGGCGGTATTGTGAGATGAAGCGGCCCGGACCGACATTACGCATACGCTTACACGAGACTGGTTTCACCATTATGAGCACTAGTTGCTTAAAGGTGACTGGCCAGTGTGTGTCTCTCTCACTTTATCTTGATCAAGTGTGGCTACGCCCGGTCCTTGTGAAGGTTAAAACAACACATACTTGATGAAAAATTGTTGTGGTTTTTGTATGCGTAGGTAAGAACAGTTCTTGCTAAGCCCATAGCATCCACATAAAACTTGCAACAACAAAAGTAGAGGATGTCTAACTTGTTTTTGCAGGGCATGTTGTGATGTGATATGGTCAAGACATGATGAGTTATACGTTATTGTATGAGATGATCATGTTTTGTAAAGTTATCGGCAACTAGCAGGAGCCATATGGTTGTCGCTTTATTGTATGAAATACAGTCGCCATGTAATTGCTTTACATTATCACTAAGCGGTAGCGATAGTCGTGGAAGCAATAGTTGGCGCGACGACAAAGATCCTACGATGGAGATCAAGGTGTTGCGCCGGTGACGATGGTGATCATGATGGTGCCTTGGAGATGGAGATCAAAAGCACAAGATGATGATGGCCATATCATGTCACATATTTTGATTGCATGTGATGTTTATCTTATTATGCTTCTTATTTTGCTTAGTACGACGGTAGCATTATAAGATGATCGCTTAAAAAATTTCAAGGTATAAGTGTTCTCCCTGAGTATGCACTGTTGCGAAATTTCGTCGTGCCGAGACACCACGTGATGATCGGGTGTGATAAGCTCTACGTTCACATACAACGGGTGTAAGCCAGTTTTGCACAAGCAGAATACTAGGGTTAAACTTGATGAGCCTAGCATGTACAGACATGGCCTCGGAACACTTGAGACCGAAAGGTCGAGCGTGAATCATATAGTTGATACGATCAACATAAGATGTTCACCATTGAAAACTACTCCATCTCACGTGATGATCGGACATGGTTTAGTTGATTTGGATCATGTGATAATTTAGATGACCAGAGGGATGTCTATCTAAGTGGGAGTTCTTTAGTAATATGATTAGTTGAACTTTAATTTATCATGAACTTAGTCCTGATAGTTTTTGCATATCTATGTTGTTGTAGATCAATGGCCCATGCTACCGTTCCTTTGAATTTTAATGCATTCCTAGAGAAATCTAAGTTGAAAGATGATGGTAGCAATTACACGGACTGGGTTCGTAACTTGAGGATTATCCTCATTGCTGCACAGAAGAATTATGTCCTTGAAGCACCGCTAGGTGACAAGCCCCCTCCCGCTAATGTAGGTGCTTTGAACGTCTGGCAGCCATGGTGTGATGACTACACGATAGTTCAGTGTGCCATGCTTTACGGCTTAGAACCGGGACTTCAACGACGTTTTGAACGTCATGGAGCATATGAGATGTTCCAGGAGTTGTAGTTAATATTCCAAGCAAACGCCCGGATTGAGAAATATGAGAATTCCAATAAGTTCTATAGCTGCAAGATGGAGGAGAATAGTTCCCAAGCTATAAAGGCTTCGTGATGAACTATAATCATATGAGAATTTCTGGGTACTACAATCATATGACTCAACTTGGTTGCAAAGTTGATGAAGATAGTGTTATTGATAGAGTTCTTCAATCACTGCCACCAAGCTATAAAGGCTTCGTGATGAACTATAATACGCAAGGGATGCAAAAGACAATTCCCGAGCTCTTCCCTATGCTCAAGGCTACCGAGGTAGAAATCAAAAAGGAGCATCAAGTGTTGATGGTTAACAAGACCACTAGTTTCAAGAAAAAGGGCAAAGGAAAGAAGGGGAACTTCAAGGAGAATAGCAAGACAGTTGTTACTCCCACGAAGAAACCCAAGTCTGGAGCCAAGCCTGAAACTGAGTGCTTCTACTGCAAAGGGACTGGACAATAGAAGCGGAACTGCCCCAAGTATTTGGCGGATAAGAAAGATGGCAAGGTGAACAAAGGTATATGTGATATACATGTTATTGATGTGTACCTTACTAATGCTCGTAGTAGTACCTGGGTATTTGATACCTGTTCGGTTGCTAATATTTGTAACTCGAAAGAGGGACTACGGATTAAACGAAGATTGGCTAAGGACGAGGTGACAATGCGCGTGGGAAATGGTTCCAATGTCGATGTGATCGCCGTCGGCACGCTACCTCTACATCTACCTTCGGGATTAGTTTTAGACCTGAATAATTGTTATTTGGTGCCAGCGTTAAGCATGAACATTATATCTGGATCTTGTTTATTGCGAGACGGTTATTCATTTAAATCTGAGAATAATGGTTGTTCTATTTATATGAGTAATATCTTTTATGGTCATGCACCCTTGAAGAGTGGTATATTCTTGTTGGATCTCAATTGTAGTGATACATATATTCATAGTATTGAAACCAAAAGATGTAAGGCTAATAATGATAGTGCAACTTATTTGTGGCAATGTCGTTTAGGTCATATTGGTGAAAAGCGGATGGAGAAACTCCATAGTGATGGACTTTTGGAATCACTTGATTATGAATCACTTGGTCCTTGGGAACCATGCCTCATGGGCAATATGACGAAAACTATGTTCTCCGGAACAATGGAGCGAGCAACAGATTTGTTGGAAATCACACATACTAATGTATGTGGACCGATGAGTGTTGAAGCTCGCGGCGGGTATCGTTATTTTATGACCTTCACTGATGAGTTGAGAAGATATGGGTATATCTACTTGATGAAGCACAAGTCTGAAACATTTGAAAAGTTCAAAGAATTTCGTAGTGAAGTAGAGAATCATCGTAACAAGAAAATAAAGTTTCTACGATCTAATCGTGGAGGTGAATATTTGAGTTATGAGTTTGGTCTTCATTTGAAACAATGTCGAATAGTTTCACAACTCACGCCACCCAGAACACCATAGCGTAATGGTGTGTGCGAACGTCGTAACCGTACTTTATTAGATATGGCACGGTCTATGATGTCTCTTACCGATTTACCACTATCGTTTTGGGGTGCTTTAGAGACAGCTGCATTCAGGTTAAACAGGGCACCATCTAAATCCGTTGAGACGACGCCTTATAAACTGTGGTTTGGCAAGAAACCAAAGTTGTCGTTTCTTAAAGGTTGGGTGCGATGCTTATGTGAAAAAGCTTCAACCTGATAAGCTCGAACCCAAATCGAAGAGATGTGTCTTCATAGGATACCCAAAGGAGACTGTTGGGTACACCTTCTATCACAGATCCGAAGGCAAGATATTCGTTGCTAAGAATGGATCCTTTCTAGAAAAGGAGTTTCTCTCGAAAGAAGTGAGTGGGAGGAAAGTGGAACTTGACGAGGTAATTGTACCTTATCTCGAATTGGAAAGTAGTACATCACAGAAACTAGTACCAGTGATTCCTACACCAATTAGTGAGGAAGCTAATGATGATGATCGTGAAACTTCAGATCAAGTTTCTGCTAAACTTCGTAGATCAACCAGAGTACGTTCCACGCCAGAGTGGTACGGTAACCCAGTTCTGGAAGTCATGTTACTAGACCATGATGAACCTACGAACTATGAGGAAGCGATGATAAACCCAGATTCTGCAAAATGGCTCGTGGCCATGAAATCTGAGATGGGATCCATGTATGAGAACAAAGTGTGGACTTTGGTTGACTTGCCCGATGATCGGCAAGCCATCGAAAATAAATGGATCTTCAAGAAGAAGACCGACGCTGACGGTAATGTTACTGTTTACAAAGCTCGACTTGTTGCGAAAGGTTTTCGACAAGTTCAAGGAGTTGACTATGATGAGACTTTCTCACCCGTAGCGATGCTTAAGTCTGTCCGAATCATGTTAACAATTGCCGCATTTTATGATTATGAAATCTGGCAAATGGATGTCAAAACAGCATTCCTGAATGGATATCTCAAAGAAGAGTTGTATATGATGCAACCAGAAGGTTTTGTCAATCCTAAAGGTGCTAACAAATTGTGCAAGCTCTAGCGATCCATCTATGGACTGGTGCAAGCATCTCGGAGATGGAATATATGCTTTGATGAGGTGATCAAAGCATATGGTTTTATACAGACTTTTGGAGAAGCCAGTATTTACAAGAAAGTGAGTGGGACCTCTGTAGCATTTCTGATATTATATGTGGATGACATATTGTTGATTGGAAATGATATAGAATTTCTGGATAGCATAAAAGGATACTTGAATAAGAATTTTTCAATGAAAGACCTCGGTGACCTGCTTACATTTTAGGCATTAAGATCATTAGAGATAGATCAAGCCGCTTAATTGGACTTTCACAAAGCACATACCTTGATGAAGTTTTGAAGAAGTTCAAAATGGACCAGTCAAAGAAAGGGTTATTGCCTGTGTTACAATGTGTGAAGTTGAGTAAGACTCAATGCCCGACCACTTCAGAAGATAGAGAGAAAATGAAAGTCATTCCCTATGCCTCAACCATAGGATCTATCATGTATGCAATGTTGTGTACCAGACCTTATGTGTGCCTTGCTATAAGTTTAGCAGGGAGGTACCAAAGTAATCCAGGAGTAGGTCACTGCACATCGGTCAAGAACATCCTGAAGTACCTGAAAAGGACAAAGGATATGTTTCTCATGTATGGAGGTGACAAAGAGCTCATTGTAAACGGTTACATCGATTCAAGCTTTGACACTGATCCGGATGACTCTAAGTCACAAACCGGATATGTATTTTTATTAAACGGTGGAGCTGTCAGTTGGTGCAGTTCCAAGCAGAGCGTCATGGCGGGATCTACGTGTGAAGCGGAATACATAGCTGCTTCAGAAGCAGCAAATAAAGGAGTGTGGATGAAGGAGTTCAAATCCGATCTAGGTGTGATACCTAGTGCATCGGGTCCAATGAAAATCTTTTGTGACAACACTGGAGCAATAGCCTTGGCGAAGGAATCCTGGTTTCACAAGAGAACAAAGCACATCAAAATATGCTTCAATTCCATCCGCGATCAAGTCAAGGAAGGAGACATAGAAATTTGCAAAATACATACGGATCTGAATGTAGCAGACCCGTTGACTAAGCCTCTTCTATGGACAAAACATGATCAACACCAAGACTCCATGGGTGTTAGAATCATTACTATGTAAACTAGATTATTGACTCTAGTTCAAGTGGGAGACTGAAGGAAATATTCCCTAGAGGCAATAATAAAGATGTTATTTGTATTTCCTTATATCATGATAAATGTCTTTTATTCATGCTAGAATTGTATTAACCGGAAACTTAGTACATGTGTGAATACATAGACAAAACAGTTTATCCCTAGTATGCCTTTACTAGACTAGCTCATTGATTAAAGATGGTTATGTTTCCTAGACATAGCCATGTGTTGTCATTTGATCAACGAGATCACGTCATTAGGAGAATGATGTGATGGACAAGGCCCATCCGTTAGCTTAGCACTATGATCGTTTAGTTTTCCTGCTATTGCTTTCTTCATGACTTATACATGTTCCTATGAATAAGAGATTATGCAACTCCCGAATACCGGAGGAACGCCTTGTGTGCTATCAAACGTCACAACATAACTGGGTGATCATAAAGATGCTCTACAGGTGTCTCCGAAAGTGTTCGTGGTGTTGGCATAGATCAAGAATAGGATTTGTCACTCCGAGTGTCGGAGAGGTATCTCTGGGCCCTCTCGGTAATGGACATCATAATAAGCCTTGCAAGCAAATGACTAATGAGTTAGTCACAAGATGATGTATTACGGAACGAGTAAAGAGACTTGCCGGTAATGAGATTGAACTAGGTATTGAGATGCCGACGATCGAATCTCGGGCAAGTAACATACCGATGAGAAAGGGAACAACGTATTTTGTTATGCGGTTTGACCGATAAAGATCTTCGTAGAATATGTAGGAGGCAATATGAGCATCCAGGTTCTGCTATTGGTTATTGGCCGGAGATGAGTCTCGGTCATGTCTACATAGTTCTCGAACCCGTAGGGTCCGCATGCTTAACGTTTGATGACGATCGATATTATGAGTTTATGAGTTTTAATGTACCGAAGTTAGTTTGGAGTCCCAGATGAGATACAGACATGGCGAGGAGTCTTGGAATGTCCGAGACGTAAAGACTGATATATTGGACGACTATATTCGGACACCGGAAGTGTTCCGGAAAGGTTTCGGATTAAACCGGAGTTGCGGAGGGGGGGGGGGGGTTACCGGGACCCCCCGGGGAAGTATTGGGCCCTAGTGGGCTTTAGGGGAGAGAGAGGGCAGCAGCCCAGGAGGTGGCGCGCCCCCTCCCAAGGGGAGTCCAAATTGGACTAGGGGAGGGGGCGCGGCCCCCTCTTTCCCTCTCCCTCTCCCTCTCTTTCCTTCCCCCGCTCTCCCTCTTGGCGGACTCCTACTAGGAATAGGATTGGAATCCTATTCCTAGTAGGAGTGGCCCTCTAGGGTGTGCCATAGGGGCTGGTGATGGCTTCTCGCCCCTCGTTGGTTACCCCAAGTGGAAGGTTTGAGATGCAGTGTAGCGGAAGTTTTCCTTTGGCAAAGATACCAAGGATCGATTTCCCTGAGACTCCCAGTTTCAACAAGAAGGTGTCAACTGCTAACGGCGCCAGATATTACCAATCAACGTGGACCTGCACATAGATACAAATAACTTTGCTCCCAACGAGTACAGAGAGGTTGTCAATCCCTCCGGCCTTGTCGTTTACAAAGGATCAAACACAAGTGATAATAGTGATAGGTATTGCTGCAATAGTAAGTAAAAGCGGAAAGTAAATAGCGGATGTGATCAATGATGGTAATATGGACCGGGGTCCCATGATGTTCACTAGTGATGTCTCTCTCCCAAAAGACGATAAAACAGCTATGTGAGGTAAACGAATTACAGCTGGGCAATTGACAGGACCATGTGCGCAAACCAATGCTGACTATATTGCAAGAAAGGTAGAGGTTCAAAGCATGGGCGGTACACCAAGGCAAGTAGACTGAAATCCATCTGCATCTACTACTAATCATCCACCTTGAGATATCTATCCAGAACATCTCGCTGGTATTAAGTTGCGAGTCCCACCCATAGTGTAAACTCAAAGCAACAGACAACTGCATTAAAAGAACTTTGCGTAAAGTAAACAATCCTTGCACCCGCGGGCACAAGCACCGTTGTTTTCCCCCTTGTGGCAACATCACATCCCCTAGACTCATGTTTCTGTCACTCAAGCTAGTCATCGAGGGGCATGAACCCACAATCGAGCATAACGTTCCCTCTTGGAGTCACTACCTACTACTTGGCCAAAGCAATAAATAACAACGGAGAACATGCAAGAATTACTTACGAACATAAATATAAAAGAGGTAGATCAAATATATTACTCAAACACAATCTGAACATAATCTCACAATCCATCGGATCCCAGCAAACTCATCATAGCAACAGCATAAGGATTACATATGTGCCTCGATCATGTAGGGCAGCTCACGAGGTCTAATTAGTAAAGCACAAGAACGGGAGGAGAACATCACATAGCTACTGGTCATGGACCCATGGTCCAAGGGAGACTACTCACAACTCATCCGGGAGGCGTCCATGGTGGTGGAGAAGCTCCCGGTGGTGATCCTCCCCTCCGGCAGGGTGCCGGGAAGAGTTCTCCTGGTGCTCCCGATCTTGGAAGCGCGGCGGCGGCGGAACAGAGATGAGATCGCGAAAAAAGGGTTCCCGTCTCGAGGGTTTCGGGACACGATATAAATATATGCCAAAGGGGGGCATCAGCGGAGGCCTGGGGGGCCCAGGCGCCCCCCCGGCGCGGCCAGGAGGGGGGCCGCGCTACCAGGGCGCCTGGAGCCCTGGCGGCCCCCCTCCGGCTGTACTTCGGGTGCCGGGAAGCTTCCGGAACGCTGATTTTTTATATAATTTTTCCGGGATTTTTCTGGCAGTTTACGTAATGGGAAAACCTGAAATACAAAAACAGCAGAAAACAGAAACTGGCACTGGGGTGCACTGAGTTAATAGGTTAGTCCAAATATGATCAAAAGTGTATGGAAGTGTATAAATATCATAGCAATATCACCCAAAAGAGGCATGGAGCAAGCAGAAATTATAGATACGTTTTGGACGTATCAACATCCCCAAGCTTAATTCCTGCTCGTCCTCGAGTAGGTAAATGATAACAAGAATAATTTCCGTGGTGACATGCTATTAACCATATTGGACTTTTTCATAGTCACATGACAAAAGCTTATTGAGGCAATGAATCTGTAGTAATTAAGTTGCCTCATGAGAAAATCACAAAGAACTGAAAGTTTTACAACATGATACTGAAACATCAAATAGATTTGTAATAAGCATGGTGTGCAAATATGACAAAGTGATATCTCGCTTGCCCCCTTTAGTGAAGCAAAACATAAATGTAGGGGCACCTCCAAGGTTTAAGTGTTGACTAGATACAATAATTTCAAAATAAACGATATCATAATCATGCAAAAGACAATGCTACTTTGGGACAATGCACATTACACTCAGAGTGACAATCATGCTCTCAGTAGTTGGTGCTTTAAAAGAAGGTGGAGACTCTCGAACCGTGGCTTTTGTTGGCAAGGTTGAAAACCCGTAGTCGGAAACAAAGACAAAACATGTACCAGAGCTCTTGGTTTTAAAAACAGAGGTAATAATTTTTTTTAGATTATGCATGTTCCGTCAATGAATGCTAGCAGACAACTCAATCTCTTCTTGAGATGGACAAGTTTCGAGGAACGGCTCCCGAATGAGGACGATCACATCCCCTTAATCTCCTTTGTTTATCACTGCCAAAGTTTTCTGATTTCTCATGAACAAAGCGTGAAGGAGGGTTTGTTTGTTATATTAATTTTGAGCCGGGCGCACTCAATGCCAGTTCCTTCTCGTATTATGGGTTTGCACATTATACATGCAATCCCGGGGTGAAGCTTGTCCAACTTAAAAAGATTATGAATTAACTACTACTTCCTCATGAACTTAAAACAGAGGCACAAAATAGGAATGCATTTTTTTTGAATAATTTCGAGATGGTACATGAAAGTCTCCATTAGGAATGGCAGGTCAATACCATGTATAGGAAGGTATGGTGGACTCATATGGCATAACTGGTTTAAAAGAATTTTGGATGCACAAGCAGTCAGTCCGCTTAGTACAGGCGAAGGTTAGCAAAAGACTGGGAGCGACCAACTAAGAGAGCAATGACGGTCATAATCATGCAGAGCGACAAAGCAACATTGAATCAGGCATGGAAGTTATATCGCTACTCAGAAACAAAAGATCATCAAGGCTTGACAGACTTTCTTTACAGTCTTAAATATGCGTGAGCATACGCCAAGTCAATCAAAATAAATTCTCGAAGGAAGATATTACTAAACCATACCACATCATAGGCAAACAAATCATGTTGGTACTCCAATAACACATTGGGAACCCCCCAGCTATTTGAGACTAACCATAAGAAAACATGAACTACTAAGCACCATTATGCACGTTGTATTTTTATCATAGACATATCAACCAATGCAACCGAAGCAAACTCTCTTAATAAGATAAGCATGATAACTAAAGAGAGTTCAAGCAACCAACTAAACAAAAGCTCTTTAAAAAGATAAGCATGAATACTAAGAGCTGACCATGATAGTAGCTATTGAAAGACAAAGAACACACACAACAAAGATAGACATGAAAATTCTATGTTATGTTCTAGGTAGAAGTGGAGCGTGTTTCTCTCCCACATAAAGAAAGCTGAGTTCCGACTCGTTATGAAAAGCTAAAGAAAACTAAAAAGGAAACTAAAAGCAAGACGCTCCAAGCGTAGCACATGACACATGAAGTGATAAAAATATAGTGGAACGAAAGACGAACTGATAATGTTGATGGAGAAGGGGATGCACGAGGGCATCCCCAAGCTTAGACGCTTGAGACTCCTTGAGTATTTCTTGGGGGTGCATGGGGGCATCCCCAAGCTTGAGCGTTTGACACTCCTGAATCTTTTTATCATCTTCCCTCGCACACTTGAAAACTCCCTTCATACATAACTCATCATAATCTGATTAGCGAGGTCAGTACCCATAATAATATAATTGTACCTTGCTGGAAATAAGGATATTCTTGAAGGTCTACTATTTCTCAAGATTGCGAAAAGGTTTTTGCAAAGAAAAAGCGAGCTCTAGGTTTGCAAAATGAAGGAAAGGCAAAACAGGACAGAATCTGTGAAAAACAGAACAACAGGTAGTAAATTATTTTTTCG
Organism: Secale cereale; assembly: GCA_902687465.1. NCBI lineage: Eukaryota > Viridiplantae > Streptophyta > Magnoliopsida > Poales > Poaceae > Secale > Secale cereale. The sequence continues at coordinate 589,256,697 of LR738710.1, forward strand.
GGGCACTTCTGCAACTCTAATCAAAAAACTCGAAACAGACGCACGAAAGACAATTATATAGAGCACGCTGTCGAAAAAATTCAGACCAAAAAGATGATCTGGTGATTTTATACGAATTTTTCTATCCAAGGACAGAATCTGTTTCCTCGACAGCACGTCACAACTTTTGAACTTTCTTGCAATCAGAGGCTACACTTGGCACAAAGTTGAAAAGCAAAGATACAATGATGATGCTACTGTAGTAAAAACATCAAGACACAAGAAAAGCAAAATAAAATTTTATTCATGTGGGCTGCCTCCCAAAAGCGCTTTCTTTTATGCCTTTAAGCTAGGCATAATGCAAAGAGATTAAGTTTTATCAAGAGTAAAAGAATAGCTAGCCCGTATAACGGACTCAAAAGGTAACTTAATCTTCTTTCGAGGGAAGTGTTCCATCCCTTTCTTGAGAGGAAACTGGAATTTTATATTCCCCTCTTTCATGTCAATGATAGCTCCAACGGTGCGTAGGAAAGGACGTCCCAAAATAATTGGACACGAAGGTTCACAGTCAATATCCATAATAGTAAAATCAACGAGAACATAATTGTCATTGACAATGATAAGAACATCGTCGATCCTCCCCAAAGGTTTCTTTATGGAAGAATCAACGAGACGAACACCAAAAGAACAAGAATCATAAGGTTTCAGTTTAAGCATATCATATATTCTTTTGGGCATAACAGAGGTACTAGCACCAACATCACATAAAGCATAGCAAGAGAAGTTATTCAACTTAATTTTAATCATAGGATCCCAACCATCTTCTAGATTTCTAGGTATGGAGGCTTCTACTCAAAGTTTCTCCTCCCTAGCTTTGATGAGAGCATTAGTGATATGCTCTGTGAAGGCAAGGTTAAGCGTGCTAGTGCGGGGATCTCTAGACATCTTGTGAAGGAAATCAATAACTTCGGTAAGAGTGCAATTATCAAAATCAAGGTCACTACTATCAAGTAAAGTGGTAGTGGTGTCCTTTAGGTTCACTTGTTTGGAAGTTTCTATAGTCATAGCATCACCATTAATAGGTCCAATGGGACCAGGAGTGCATTGGGTGCTAAAAGTTTGGGTATCCTCAACAACTTGGATAGTAGCAACAATGTGGTGGGTAGGAAGGCTCTTAATTCTATCTTCTTCCTCCCTTAGAGGTGCAACCACTTCGGGTTTATCTGCCATTTGGTTTATCAAAGTGGCTTGTGTGTGGGACATATTGGAAACTTAGGTCTCAGTGATAGTGAGCCTAGTCTGGAGGTTAGAAATCTCAATATTTAGGCTCTCTAATTGTCTACTAATGCCATGCAAGATAGCAGTGTGCTCATTTAATTGCCTCGAGAAGGTTTTGTTTTGTTCATATTGGGTGTGCATGTAATTCTTAGTGGCCTTCTCTATTTCTAGAAGTTTCTCATAACTAGGCAAGTCTCTACCTTTTTGGGTGGAGTTCTCGGTGCTAGGATAAGCATTGTTGTTCCCATAGGAATTAGAGGGGAACGGTCTAGGATTGCTACCAAAATTACTCCTATAAGCATTGTTATTAAAATTGTTTCTAGAGATAAAGTTCACATCTACTTGTTCTTGAGCAATCAAAGAATTTAAAGGAACATCACGAGGATCAACAGAAGATTGCTTCGAAAGTAGAGACATGATCAAGTCAACTTTTTCATTTAGGGAGGAAATCTCCTCGACAGAGTTTACCTTCCTACCTGTTGGAGCGCGTTCGGTGTGCCATTGGGAATAGTTGGTCATCATCTCATCGAGAAGCTTCGTGGCAGCACCAAGTGTAGTTGACATAAAGGTTCCTCCCGCGGCCGAATCTAACAAATTCCGCGAGGTAAAGTTCAAGCCTGCATAAAAAGTTTGGATAACCATCCAAGTAGTCAAACCATGAGTAGGGCAGTTCTTGACAAGAGATTTCATACGTTCCCAAGCTTGGGCAACGTGTTCATTATCCAATTGTTTAAAATTCATTATGTTACTTCTTAGTTGGATAATTTTAGCAGGTGGATAGTATTTTCCAATAAAAGCATCTTTGCACTTGTCCCATGAATCTATGCTATTTCTAGGCAAAGACTGAAACCAAATTTTAGCTCCTCCTCTCAAGGAGAAAGGAAAAAGATTAAGCTTAAAAATATTACCATCTATTTCTTGGTACTTTTGCATATCACAAAGTTCAACAAAAAAATTTAAGTGTAAAGCAGCATCATCTCCAGCACCGGAGAATTGATCTTTCATGACTAAGTTCAGTAAAGCAGGTTTAATTTCATACGAAGGTGCTGAAGTGGCAGGTGTAGTGATAGGTGTGCAGATAAAGTCATCGTTGTTGTGACTAGTGTAGTCACACAACTTGGTGTTCTCGGTGGAACCCATAGTAGCAAGCAAGCAAGATAACTATTTTTGTGATTTTCGATAAAAGATACTAAAGCAAAAACTGAAAGGTAAACTAACAAGACTAAAAAGCAAAGGTAAAAGATAGCGTGCAACTCCCCTATCCTGAAGAGTGGAGTCCCCGGCAACGGCGCCAGAAAACTTTGCTTGATGGCTTCTCGCCCCTCGTTGGTTACCCCAAGTGGAAGGTTTGAGATGCAGTGTAGCGGAAGTTTTCCCTTGGCAAAGATACCAAGGATCGATTTCCCTAAGACTCCCAGTTTCAACAAGAAGGTGTCAACTGCTAACGGCGCCAGATATTAGCAATCAACGTGGACCTGCACACAGATACAAATAACTTTGCTCCCAACGAGTACAGAGAGGTTGTCAATCCCTCCGGCCTTGTCGTTTACAAAGGATCAAACACAAGTGATAATGGTGATAGGTATTGCTGCAATAGTAAGTAAAAGCGGAAAGTAAATAGTGGATGTGATCAATGATGGTAATATGGACCGGGGTCCCATGATGTTCACTAGTGATGTCTCTCTCCCAAAAGACGATAAAACAGCTATGTGAGGTAAACGAATTATAGCTGGGCAATTGACAGGACCATGTGCGCAAACCAATGCTGACTATATTGCAAGAAAGGTAGAGGTTCAAAGCATGGGCGGTACGCCAAGGCAAGTAGACCGAAATCCATCTGCATCTACTACTAATCATCCACCTTGAGATATCTATCCAGAACATCTCGCTGGTATTAAGTTGCGAGTCCCACCCATAGTGTAAACTCAAAGCAACAGACACCTGCATTGAAATAACTTTGCGTAAAGTAAACAATCCTTGCACCCGCGGGCACAAGCACCGTCGTTTTCCCCCTTGTGGCAACAACACATCCCCTAGACTCATGTTTCTGTCACTCAAGCTAGTCATCGAGGGGCATGAACCCACAATCGAGCATAACGTTCCCTCTTGGAGTCACTACCTACTACTTGGCCAAAGCAATAAATAACAACAGAGAACTTGCAAGAATTACTTACGAACATAAATATAAAAGAGGTAGATCAAATATATTACTCAAACACAATCTGAACATAATCTCACAATCCATCGGATCCCAGCAAACTCATCATAGCAACAACATAAGGATTACATATGTGCCTCGATCATGTAGGGTAGCTCACGAGGTCTAATTAGTGAAGCACAAGAACGGGAGGAGAACATCACATAGCTACTAGTCATGGACCCATGGTCCAAGGGAGACTACTCACAACTCATCCGGGAGGCGTCCATGGTGGTGGAGAAGCTCCCGGTGGTGATCCTCCCCTCCGGCAGGGTGCCGGGAAGAGTTCTCCTGGTGCTCCCGATCTTGGAAGCGCGGTGGCGGCGGAACAGAGATGAGATCGCGAAAAAAGGGTTCCCGTCTCGAGGGTTTCGGGACACGATATAAATATATGCCAAAGGGGGGCATCAGCGGAGGCCTGGGGGGCCCAGGCGCCCCCTCGGCGCGGCCAGGAGGGGGTCCGCGCCACCAGGGCGCCTGGAGCCCTGGTGGCCCCCCTCCGGCTGTACTTCGGGTGCCGGGAAGCTTCTGGAACGCTGATTTTTTATATAATTTTTCCGGGATTTTTCTGGCAGTTTACGTAATGGGAAAACCTGAAATACAAAAACAGCAGAAAACAGAAACTGGCACTGGGGTGCACTGAGTTAATAGGTTAGTCCAAATATGATCAAAAGTGTATGGAAGTGTATAAATATCATAGCAATATCACCCAAAAGAGGCATGGAGCAAGCAGAAATTATAGATACGTTTTGGACGTATCAGCTGGCCGCACCTCCCCCTTGCTCCTTTATATAGGGGGCAGGGGGGCACCCAAAGACACACAAGTTGATCAGTTGATCTCTCCCAACCGTGTGCGGTGCCCCCCTCCACAGAAACATACCTCGGTCATATCATTCTAGCGCTTAGGCGAAGCCCTGTGATGGTAACTTCATCATCTCCATCACCACGCTGTCATGCTGATGAAACTCTCCCGCGAGGTTCTACTGGCTCAAGAGCTCGTGGGACGTCATCAAGCTGAATGTGTGCTGAACGCGGAGGCTCCGTACATTTGGTGCTTGATCGGTTGGATCGCGAAGAAGTTCGACTACATCAACTGCGTCACTAGATGCTTCCGCTTCCGGTCTACGAGGGTACGTAGACACACTCTCCCCGCTCGTTGCTATGCTTCTAGTAGATAGATCTTGCGTGATCGTAGGATTTTTTTTGAAATACTACGTTCCCCAACAAATGCAAATAGCCCTATGTATTTACTAGTGATGGATGTAATTGTATATTCAGGAGGATGATGGTTGGGGGAAGAAGAGGAAGATAGACTATACTTTCGACCACCCGTACGATCCAGCGTACGGTGACGACGAAGAGTATGAGGTAAGCCTACTTGAAATTTAGATTGTTCATTTAGTTAGTTGACATGGTGTATTCCCCTGAATCTATAATGTACTAGTTTAATTCATTCGTGTGTGCAGTATGTCTCTCGGGAAGATGTGGATGTGGACCGCGACAACTTCACCTCCTTCAAAGAGAAGGAAGAGGAGAAATCAGGGTCAAGGGTGTGGGTTACTACTACAAGAGCAGGACCAAAACTTGGCGCTGCCCCTACTGCACCACCAAGACAAAGCCGAAGTTTGGCCGCTTCGCTCACCTTCTAGCTCATGCAGAAGATGTGGCCATCCACGACGAGGACTACAAGATCATGGGGCAGCATGCTGCCCTAGCCAAAGTCCTATCTCCCCTTCCCTGATGTGTTTTAAGTACTTTATGTTGTTTGTTGTACTATGTTCGTGAACTATGTTTGTGGGGCCCCATGTTTGTGGGTTAACTTTTGGTGGCTCGATGAATTTTATGTTGGGTATTTTTGTGTTTTTAAATTTATCTGCTATGATTTGTTTCAGTGTTTTCAAAGTTCAGGTGCTGCAATGATCACAAAAATGATGCAAATATGCTGCAATCCATCATTTTATCAAGGGTTCCCTTTTATCTAATATTCCAATAACAGAGCAAAAACAACATTTTAATGAAGATGTATTATCAACTATCTATGTTTGTGTAGGATATCATGTGTGCAAAATTTGAGGTCATTTAGAGGAGGTCAAAGAAATTTGAATTTGAGAAATGTGCTCCAAATAAGCTCCAAGTCTAGGGTAAACATCCCATTTGTAATCAAGTTTTTTGGACCTACTCTAAATGAGCCAAATTTTTTATTAAAACCTATTCAATCTATATAGTGTAGATTCAGAGTCTCACTATTTTTGTAATTAATCTTCATATCTTTACATTTTCTTTTGCAAAAAATGCTTTAATATGAAAACTATTAAAAACACGTTTAAAATATGAAAGTGGAAAACTAACTTCAGATCCTTCTTATTCACTTTAAAATAAAGGTTTAGTGATTTTAGTAATTTTTCTAATTTTTCAAAAACAGAAGGTAATATGTGTGAAGGTTTTCTCATGAAAATGACCATAAACCAAGTTTATGATTTTTGGTTGGTAACATGTCACATAAGACAACATTGTGAGCAGGTTATATATATATATATATTTTTTGATTTTTTTAAATTAATAGTGCTCATTTGACCTCGATCGTGCCAGCTAGGTTTTTTTTCATGAAAATGACCATAGACCAAGTTTAGTATTTTTTTCTCGTTAGTGTGTCTTATAAAACGACGAACGGCGAAGGTTTCATATTTTTTGATTTTTTTTAAATTAGTTATGCTCAGTCAAAGCCTTCGAAACCCCGTTGACCAGCTCAAAACCCCTCAAAACCCCGCGGGGGTTCGCCTAACCCTAGCTCCCAACGTCAGTCGTCCGATCATACCCTCGCACCAAGCGACAACCTTCAGATCTGGCCTTCTAGAAGGAACTAGGTGGGCTAGCTGTGTGCAGGCTCTGCGCCGTTCGATCACAAGGACGGCTCCGCATCATTGGATCGTGGGGCTATCTGCGAGAGGCAATCCTATTCGTTGTGCTCGGCTGCTCGCCCACCACTAACTCCGTGAAAAAAACATTGTTATTGGGCCCAAAAGGAAACCAAGCTCTGGTTGGGTCATCGATTTGCGTCTTTTTTTTGCATTGTTTGCTCTGTTTTTTGTGAACGTGCTGGCTCTGTATTTTTGCATCATTTGCTCTATTTTGTGTGAACGTGCCGGCTTTGTATTTTTGCATCGTTTGAAATCAATTGACATTGCGTAGAAAATGACCAATTTTTAAGGGACATATTTATTTTTATCATGCAAAATGGCCACAAACCATTCAAAATTTGTCTCTTTCTTATAATATATATGACCACGGATTCCCACGCATGCAATTAGCTTCTATTACTTCTTCTTTTTCAAACCACCGTTACCCACGCGTGTACACTTCCGATGTTGCAGCGGGTTTGAAAACGGGTTACTTCACATTTGACCCCGTTATTGCCACGACCAAATAACACATAGCACTACGGCTATTTAAGCCACCCTCTGCCTCTGCCATCCCTCATCCATCTCCCATCCTCTCTGCCATCTGGCCTTCTTGCTTTTCGACCACTTCTCCTTCTTCTAGCACATCCTCAGCCATGCAGTACATCGGACCAACCTACCACTTCCCACCCACCGTGCTGGAGAGGCTCTACCCTCCTGGCGTGTACGTTGAGCGCACACTATGTGTGTGGGCAATATCAAGGTGGAGGACCGCAAGGAACTTCACCGAGTTCTTCCTCGGGACCGGCTACCACCACCTCCGGCGGGGATCTCCAAGGATGTTCCGTGTCGAGGAGGTCATCCAAAACAGGGTGGTGGTTGCTCTCCTTGCCCACTTCACCAACACATTCGACGTCTTCTACCTCCTCGGCCAGGTATTTTGGTGTGGCTGCGAGTTCATCGCTTTCACCACCCACAACATGTTCACGGAGTACACCAACATCTTCCCCACTGCGTCTCACATGCACACTCTTCCGTACCCCATCGACAACTCCTCGGAGGAGCAGTGAAGGGCGCCCGGAGAAGGAGCGAGGTGGAGAAGGCGGCGTGTAGAGTTCTAAACCCTCTATCTATTTTTTAGTCTATGTTATGTTAAGTTGTAATCCCATTGAACTATGTGAGAGATGATATGGGCTTGTTGGTCCTTTTATCAGTTTATGTCATTAAGTTTTCTATCTATTCTATTATGATGTTCCTCCTAGTTTCAACTATGTGATCGTGCTATGGGCTTGATGGCCCTATCTACATGTATGTTGATTGTTTTCTTAGAGAGCTCGCTTTGTTAGTAACCACCTAGTGCATGCAGCCACAACGAACCCTTCTTTTCTTACACAAGCCACAAATATGTAGCCACCTAGCTAGTGCATGTAGCCACAACATATTTGTTCAATTTATTTGTCGTAGCAAAACGGGTTCTAAATTGAGGAGACGAGTGTGCGAGAAGAGAGGAACCAGCGGCAGCGACCGTTGCTGCATCCGTGGCGGCTGGCGTGCACGAAAGCAGCTCGGTCGGTGCATCAGGGCGGCATGCATCAGCGCATGCAGGCTCAGTTGGCGCATCGACGCATGCAGATAGGCTTGTTGGGTGCATGCATAGCAGGCTTCTGTCGTGGCGGCGCGCGCAGGCGTTTAATGCAAGGGACGGCCCAACAAAACCATGGCCCAACGATCGAACAACTAGACCCGCAATGCGGCCCCACTCATAAGAGTTAACGGTCAAAGCACTCACCCGACGGCGACGTCCGTTATGACCTCTTCTCAGGGTTTCGGGCAAGGGAGTGGGGAAAACTGAGCAATAGTTAAGAGCGTGGGGATGGATGAGTAGAACTAAGGAACCAGGAGCACAGATGTAAAAATCCCTTTTTTGGCCTTTCTCCTTTTTTATTTGGCCTTTGTTTGGCCTTTTCATTTTTTCAGGACAATGCTCTAATAATGATGATCATCACACTTCTATTTAATTACAACTCAGATATTACAACCCGATACTAGAACAAAATATGACTCTATATGAATGCCTCCAGAGGTGTACCGGGATGGGCAATGAATTAAGAGTGACATGTATGAAAAATTATGCATGGTGGCCTTGCCACAAATACGATGTCAACTACATGATCATGCAAGGCAATATGAAAATGATGAAACGTGTCATAATAAACGAAACAATGGAAAGTTGCATGGCAATATATCTCGGAATGGCTATGGAAATGCCATAATAGGTAGGTATGATGGCTGTTTTGAGGAAGGTATATGGTGGGTTTATGGTACCGGCGAAAGTTGCGCGGTACTAGAGAGGCTAGCAATGGTGGAAGGGTGAGAGTGCGTATAATCCATGGACTCAACATTAGTCATAAATAACTCACATACTTATTGCAAAAATCTAAAAGTCATCAAAACAAAGTACTACACGCATGCTCCTAGGGGATGGGTTGGTAGGAGTTAACCATTGTGCGGTCCCGACCTCCACACAAAGGATGACAATCAAAGAAACACCTCATGCTTCAAATTTGGCACACAACGGTTACCATACGTGCATGCTATGAGACTTGCAAACCTCAACACAAGTATTTCTCAAATTCACAACTACTCTACTAGCATGAATCTAATATCACCATCCTCATATCTCAGAACGATCATCAAGTAGCAAGCTTCGCATAGTATTCAATGCACTTTATATGAAAGTTTTTATTATACCCATCTTGGATGCCTATCATATTAGGACTAATTTTATAGGCAAAGAAAATTACCATGCTGTTCTAAAGGACTCTCAAAATAATATAAGTGAAGCATGAGATATCAATAATTTCTATAAAATAAAACCACCATTGTGCTCTAAAAAGATATAAGTGAAGTACTAGAGTAAAATTATCTAGCTCAAAAGATATAAGTGAAGCACATTGAGTATTCTAATAAATTCCGATTCATGTGTGTCTCTCCCAAAAGTTGTTTACAGCAAGGATGATTTTGGTAAACTAAAAAGAAAGGACTCAAATCATACAAGACGCTCCAAGAAAAACACATATCATGTGGTGAATAAAAATATAGCCTCAAGTAAAGTTACCGATGGACGAAGACGAAAGAGGGATGCCTTCCGGGGCATCCCCAAGCTTAGGCTTTTGGTTGTCCTTGAATTTTACCTTCGGGTGCCTTGGGCATCCCCAAGCTTACGCTCTTGCCACTACTTATTCCAAAATCCATCAAATCTTTACCCAAAAACTTGAAAACTTCACAACACAAAACTCAACAGAAAATCTCATGAGCTCCGTTAGTATAAGAAGACAAACCACCACTTTAAGGTACTGTAATGAACTTATTCTTTATTTATATTGGTGTTAAACCTACTGTATTCCAACTTCTCTATGGTTCATACCTCGATACTAGCCATAGATTCATCAAAATAAGCAAACAACACACGCAAAACAGAATCTGTCAAAAACAGAACAGTCTGTAGAAATCTGTAACTTTCGAATACTTCTGTAACTCTAAAAATTCTGAAATAAATTGGTGGATGTGAGGAATTTTGTCTATTAATCATCTGCAAAAATAATAAACTTAAAAGCACTCTCCAGTAAAAAATGGCAGCTAATCTCGTGAGCGCAAAAGTTTCTGTTTTTTACAGCAAGATCGCAAAGACTTCACCCAAGTCTTCCCAAAGGTTCTACTTGGCAAAAACACTAATTAAAACACAAAACCATATCTAACCAGAGGATAGATGAAGTATTTTTTACTAAAAAGAAGCAAAAAGCAAGGAACAAAAATAAAATTGGGTTGCCTCCCAACAAGTGCTATCGTTTAACGCCCCTAGCTAGGCATAAAAACAAGAATAGAGCTAGGTATTATCATCTTTGGCTGGCAATTCTTCAATTGAACACTTATAACCCTTAGGAGTTTACTTCTTTTCATTAATGATCAAACTCCTAGGTAAGAAATCAAGAAATTCATTTGTAGCAAAAGGTTCCTTAATGATAGCAAAAAAGTTGGGGTGAACACTTATTGATTTGAGATTCGCAGTTTCCTTACTAGAAGATTCACCCTTATTTTTAGGAACATACATAAATTTGGCAACTTTGGTAGTAGGAGGGTTCGAAGTACTTCTCATGGCAGAAAAACTAGACCCTAAGTTGGTAATAATATCCTCAAGTTTATGAATTCTAGTGGAATCTTGATCTTTTTTTCATTAACTATGGGTTCTTTTTCTTTAACAAAATTTAGAGTGACTCCTACCTTAGATCCATATTAGATAATTTGGTTGTGGATCTTTTTATCCAAACTCTCAATCGACTCCATAGTGGCAACTTTATTTTCAATAATTTCAAGCCTTTGCATTATGTGTTCCAAAGTTAAAATAGTTCCATTAACCAAAAGAGGTGGTGGGCCAAACAAATCTATCATAGCATTATAAGAATCAAAAGTATGGCTTCCCAAGAAATTTCCTCCGGTAATGGTGTCAAGAATATATCTGTTCCAAGGGGTGATGCCTACATAAAAATTGCAAAGAAGAACGGAAGTAGATTGCTTCCTAGTGGATCTATTCTGAGCATTGCTAATTCTGTACCAAGCATCTTTTGAATTTTCTCCCTCCCTTTGTTTAAAATTAAGAACTTCATTCTCGGGAGTACTAACAATGATAGAAGGACGGGCCATGACAGCGAAACAAACGATCTAACACACGGAGACACAAGAAGCAAGAAAAAAGAGGCGAATGGAAAAGGGTGAATAAAACGGCAAAGGTGAAGTGGGGGAGAGGAAAACGAGAGGCAAATGGCAAATAATGTAATGCGAGGGATAAGATTTTGTGATGGGTACTTGGTATGTCTTGACTTGTGCGTAGATCTCCCCGGCAACGGCGCCAGAAATCCTTCTTGCTACCTCTTGAGCATGCGTTGGTTTTCCCTTGAAGAGGAAAGGGTGATGCAACAAAGTAGCGTAAGTATTTTCCTCAGTTTTTGAGAACCAAGGTATCAATCTAGTAGGAGACTACACGCAAATCCCTAGTACCTGCACACACAATTAAGAACCTTACAACCAATGTGATAAAGGGGTTGTCAATCCCTTCACGGCAAATTGCAAAAGTGAGATCTGATAGAGACAATAAGATAAATATTTTTGGTACTTTTGTTGTATAGATTGATAAGAAAAGATTGCAAAATAAACTACGATAAAAATAGCTAGTTGACGGGAGATTAATATGATGGAAAATAGACCCCGGGGCCATAGGTTTCACTAGTGGCTTCTCTCAAGATAGCATATTTTACGGTGGGTGAACAAATTACTGCCGAGCAATTGATCGAAAAGCGCCTAGTTATGAGAATATCAAGGCATGATCATGTATATAGGCATCACGTCCGTGACAAGTAGACCGAAACGATTCTGCATCTACTACTATTACTCCACACATCGACCGTTATCCAGCATGCTTCTAGAGTATAAGAACAAAATAACGCATTAAGCAAGATGACATGATATAAAGGGATAAACTCAAGCAATATGATATAGAACCCATCTTTTTATCCTCGATGGCAACAATACAATACGTATCGGTTCCCTTTCTTTCACTGGGATCGAACACCGCAAGATTGAACCCAAAGCTAAGCACTTCTCCCATTGCAAGAAAGATCAATCTAGTAGGCCAAACCAAAGTGATAATTCGAAGAGACTTGCAAAGATATCAAATCACGCATATAAGAATTCAAAGAAGAACCAAATATTGTTCATAGATAATCTTGATCACAAACCCACAATTCATTGGATCTTGACAAACACACCGCAAAAAGTATTACATCGAATAGATCTCCAAGAAGATCGAGGAGAACTTTGTATTGAGATCCAAAGAGAGAGAAGAAGCCATCTAGCTAATAACTATGGACCCGAAGGTCTGTGGTAAACTACTCACACATCAACGGAGAGGCCATGGTGTTGATGTAGAATCCCTTCGTGATCGATCCCCCGTCCGGCGGAGCACCGGGAAAGGCCCCAAGATGGGATCTCACGGGTACAGAAGGTTGCGGCGGTGGAAATAGGGTTTCATGGTGCTCCTCGTTGTTTTCAGGGTATATGAGTATATGATACGTCCAAAATGCATCACTATTTTATATCGTAATTTATCCTTATTCATTGATATATTTCACATTACGATGATGTTCTTATGTTGTTTTGGCCTATTTTACACAGTTTGCAACTTTCCGGTGCCGAAGCAGTAGACGCAGGATTCAGCGGTAAAAAGTGGACGCTCAGTTGCTGAAGAAGAATACCTCCAAATTTCCTGAAAATCGACGGAGGGTATTTTCCAGACGGATCACGAAGGCACGCAAAAGGGCAACCAGAGGGGGGCCACAGGGCGTCCAGGCGCCCTGGGGGGCGTCCCCACCCCTGGCCGCGCCGGGGGGGCGCCTGGAGCCCCTGGCCCACCTCCGGCTGCCCCCTTTTGCCTATATACTCCTCGTTATCCGAAAACCCTAAAAAGCCGAGTTTTGACGGAGTTCCGCCGCCGCTCCGTGGCGGAAACCTACAGAGAAGAAAAAGCCATCTCCGGCGGGTAGATTCCGCCGGGAAGATCACCTCCCGGAAGGGGAGATCATCGCCATCGTCATCACCATCGTCACGGGCATCATCGGGATCATCATCAACATCATCCCCAACATGAGCATCATCTCCATCTTCATCCAAATCTCATCTCACCATTGCAACTTTTGTTGTAACCCGTACTATCTATCCTCTCTACTCCATCGGTGTTGATTACTACTTTGTGGTGAATGCTATTGAGTTTTGTTGGAGAAATATCATTATGTCCAGATTGTTTATCATCCATTTATCTCCACTGATCATGATATCTTTTATGTCTTGTGAGTAGTTACCTTAGTTCTTGAGGACATGGGAAAAGTCTTGTTGTTAGTAGTCATATGCTGTTGAAGTAATATGTGTTGTTTGATACTTAAGTTGTGTTGTTATTCTACTAGTGGTGTTGTGTGAGTCGAACACTCAACACTTCGCCTTATTAAGGACCTAGGGGAATACATTGTGTACAAAGAATGCTTACGGTGGGTTGCCGGAGTGACAGAAACCTGAACCCCAGTTCGAACGCTTTTGCATAAGGGAACAATGGATCCTCGATCGTATTGCTATGGTTAGGCTTTTGCCTTAAATACTATCTTGTATTTGTGGATGCTTGCAAGGTGTTTAATCATAAGAGTGCACTCATCTTAGTCTAGAGAGTGTACTAGCATAGATCCACCCACTCAACACTTATCAACACATAACATAGTACCGATACGGAATATGGCGAAAGCACATGACTACCTCTCCCGTGTGTCCTCAAGAACACTTTAGCCTTTATAAGTTCAGTTGCTAGGCCTCTCCTTTGCTCAGAAAGGATTGGGCCACTTGTTACTCTTCAGTGCCTTTTACTTTGCTCGCTTTTACTTTCCTGTTGCTTATATCAAGAAAACCCCTAAAAAGTTATCTTTCAGTGTTTGCAGTAATTCCTTGCTCAGAATCGCTTATCAATACCTTCTGCTCCTCGTTGGGTTCGACACTCTTACTTAGCAAAAAATGCTACAATAGATCCCTTACGGTTGTGGGTCATCAAGTACCGTTTTCTGGCGTCGTTGCTGGGGAGTGTAGCGCTATTGGTAAAGTGAAACTGGTAAGGAAGTTTTTATATTTTTGTTTTAATTTTTGCTATTGCTGCTCCTTGTCCTTATGGACAACCTTGCTATTGGATCGTTGCTTGTGGGAAGACGCCCCACACCTGTGGTGGTTGCTCCTCCCCCTACTGAAATTGTGCCCTATAAAATACCAGCTGGTATTATCGATTATGTTTTGGCTAATCGTTATGCACGAGACAGACATCCCGGTGAACACTTGCTATATCTGTCACAACTATGTTCATTATTTAAGCTTGCAGGTGTATCAATGGAGTTTGTCATGAGGAAATTGTTCGCCGTATCGCTTATAGATAAATCTTCAGATTGGTATAAGGTTCTCGATAACTCGCACTTGCTTGATTGGCAAGAGCTTATGTCTCTCTTTTATACTAAGTTTATCCTCTTCGTGAAATTCATCGAGACATGAACTATATCTATAACTTTAGGTCTCGTGACGGAGAAAGCATTGCTCAAGCTTGGGGGAGATTGAAATCCCTAATGCTCAAATGTCCTATTCATGAGCTCCCCAAGGAAATTATACTTACAAATTTTTATGCCAGGCTTTCTCGTCAGGATAAGGAGATGCTGGATGCCTCCTCTAGTGGGGTATTTCAGACGAAGAGTGTTGAAGAAAGGTGGGATCTCATTGAAAGGATACAGAGGAATACCGAAGATTGGAAAATCGATAAAGGTATTGAACCCGCTATAAATTATGAGCATGATTATATTGAGAGCTATGTGAAAACTGATTACTTCAATACTTTTTGCTCTAAGATTGGTCTTGATTCCCATCTAATGATTGATTTCTGTAAGGATTTTGCCTCTCACGTTGATTCTTTTAAAAAGAAGGGAGACCAGCATCATGAACCTTTCAAAGAGCTACCTGTTGATATTCATGTTGCTGATCCTATTTTGCCTGCAGTTATATACGAAAAGCCTCCTTTTCCCGCAAGGATAAGGGAGCACTCTCTTGTGACAGGCGTAATAAATAAAAGTGAGAGAAGAATTGATGAGCCTGAGGACCAGATCAAGGTCGATCCTCAAGTTGCATTGGTTAAAGACCTTGTTACTAATGATGTTTTGGATTCCAATGTAAATTTTTGTGCTGTTTCCACTAACCTTGTCACAGCCAAGAATAAAGGCTCAATTTCAGGTACTCCAGTAGTATCTGTTAAAATAGGAGATCACAATTATTATGGGCTATGCGATTTGGGATCGAGTGCTAGTGCTATCCCCTATTCACTTTATCAAGAGACCATCGGTGAGATTTCCCCTTGTGAACTTGAAGAAGTTGATGTTACCATTCATCTTGCAAACAGAACAACTATCTCTCCTAACGGAATTGTGAGGGACGTTGAAGTCCTATGTGGAAAGGTAAAATACCCTACCGACTTTCTAGTACTTGGTTCAGAGAGGGACAATTTTTGTCCTATTATTTTTGGTAGACCTTTTCTTAGAACTTGTGGAGCTATAATAGATTGCAAGAAAGGTAAAGTTTCTGTTGAATTCAATGGTGAGCCATATGAATTTAATTTTTCTAAGTTCTCTAAGCAGCCTCGTGGTACCGATTTACCTAGTGATGATAAAATTATTGAAAGTATTGCTTCTATTGCTATTCCCCCTAATGATCCTTTGCAGCAATATATGGAGGACCACGAGAATGATTTGCATATGCAGGAAATAAATGAACTAGATGAAATATTCTTGAGGCAACCTGCTATCCTGAAGCACAACCTTCCAGTTGAACCTTTGGGAATTTTATCAAAACCAAAAGAAGACCCGGTGTTCGATCCTAAACCTCTTCCCGATACGCTCAAGTATGCTTATTTAGATGAATAGAAAGTATATCCTGTTATTATCAACTCTAACCTTTCAGGATATGAAGAAGAGCGACTATTGGAAGTACTTCGTAAACACCGAGGTGCAATTGGCTATACCCTTGATGACCTTAAGGGGATTAGTCCATCTATCTGTCAACATACTATCAACCTTGAGCCTGATGCTAAACCAGTTGTTGATCATCAACGACGGTTGAACCCGAAGATGATGGATGTTGTAAGAACTGAGATTCTCAAGCTTCTAGCCACAGGTATTATCTACCCTATAGCTGATAGTAAGTGGGTAAGCCCGGTACATTGTGTTCCTAAGAAAGGAGGTACAACTGTGGTTCCTAATGATAAGAATGAACTAATACCTCAAAGAACTATTATTGGATATAGAATGTGTATTGATTACAGGAAGCTCAACAAGGCAACCAGGAAGGATCACTACCCGCTGCCGTTCATCGACCAAATGCTTGAAAGGTTATCCAAAAATACCCACTTTTGTTACCTCGATGGCTATTCTGGCTTCTCTCAAATTCATGTTAACACTGCTGATCAAGAGAAGACCACTTTTACTTGTCCCTTTGGTACTTATGCTTACAGGCGTATGCCTTTTGGTTTATGTAATGCCCCTGCTACTTTTCAAAGGTGTATGTCTGCTATCTTTCATGGTTTCTGTGAGGAGATTATGGAAGTCTTCATGGACGATTTCTCCGTCTATGGAACTTCCTTTGACCATTGTCTCCACAACCTTAATAAAGTTTTGCAGAGATGTGAGGAAACAAATCTGGTACTCAACTAGGAGAAGTGCCACTTCATGGTTAACGAAGGAATTGTTCTTGGTCACAAGATTTCCGAAAGGGGAATTGAAGTGGACAAGGCCAAGATCGAAGCAATTGAGAGGATGCCCTATCCAAGGGACATCAAAGGTATTCGCAGTTTTCTTGGTCATGCTGGTTTCTATAGAAGATTTATTAAAAACTTTTCTAAGACTTCGAGCCCCCTCACTAATCTTCTCCAGAAGGACATTCCTTTTGTATTTGATGAAGATTGTAAGGAAGCTTTTGAAGTTCTTAAGAAAGCTTTAATAACCGCTCCTATAGTACAACCACCTGACTGGAATTTACCTTTTGAGATTATGTGTGATGCTAGTGATTTTGCTGTTGGAGCTGTTTTAGGACAAAGAGTTGATAAGAAATTGAATGTTATACATTATGCTAGTAAAACCCTTTATAGTGCTCAAAAGAATTATGCTACTACGGAAAAGGAATTCTTAGCTGTAGTATTTGCTTGTGATAAGTTTAGGCAGTATATTGTCGATTCCAAAGTTATTATTCATACTGACCATGCTGCCATTAAGTACCTTATGACAAAGAAGGATGCCAAACCAAGGCTTATTAGATGGGTACTCCTTCTTCAAGAATTTGATTTGCAGGTTGTTGATAGGAAAGGAGAAGACAATCCGGTGGCGGGCAATCTTTCAAGGATGGAAGATATACCGCATGATCCCATCCCAGTCAACGACAATTTTCCAGACGAGCAACTTGCCGTTGTAAAATTACAATCTCTTTCCGATCCTTGGTTTGCAGATTATGCTAATTTTATCGTTGCAAAGTATTTGCCTCCAGGTTTAACATTTCAGCAAAGGAAGAAGTTCTTTCATGATTTGAGGCACTACTTTTGGGATGACCCACATCTTTTCAAAGAAGGCCCCGACGGGATCGTGAGAAGATGCATACCGGAACATGAGCAGAAGGACATTCTCAGACAGTGTCATGATAGTCCCTATGGAGGACATCATGCCGGTGAGAGGACCGCACATAAGGTTCTCCAATCAGGTTGTTATTGGCCTACTCTCTTTAAGGATGCTAGAAATTATGTTTTAGCCTGTGATAAATGTCAAAGAGTTGGTAACATTACTAGAAGTAACGAGATGCCTATGAATTACTCATTAGTGATTGAACCTTTTGATTGCCGGGGTTTTGATTTTATGGGTCCTTTTCCTTCTTCGCACAAGTACACTCACATTTTAGTAGCTGTTGATTATGTGACCAAGTGGGTTGAAGCAATCCCCACTGAAAGTGCTGATCACAAGACATCTTTGAAAATGCTCAAAGATGTGATTTTTCCTAGGTTTGGTGTACCTAGGTATCTCATGACTGATGGAGGATCACACTTCACGCATGGAGCTTTTAGAAAAGCTTTAGCCAAGTACGATGTCAATCATAGAATTGCTTCACCGTACCATCCTCAAACTAGTGGGCAAGTTGAGCTCACCAATAGAGAGATTAAGTTGATCTTGCAGAAGATAGTAAACAGAAATAGAAAGGACTGGTCAAATAAGTTAGGAGATGCTTTGTGGGCGTATAGAACTGCTTACAAAAACCCCATGGGCATGTCCCCCTATAAGATGGTGTATGGCAAGGCTTGCCATTTTCCATTAGAGTTAGAGCACAAAGCTTTCTGGGCTATTAGAGAGCTTAGCGCTGACCCAAAGTTAGCTGGTGAGAAGCGTCTCATGAACTTGACTTCTCTAGATGAGTGGAGAAGTGAAGCTTACTAGAGCGCTAAAATGTTCAAGGAAAAGGTAAAGAAGTGGCATGATAGGAGGATTCTGAAACGTGAATTTAATGTTGGTGATAAAGTTTTGTTGTTTAGATCCCGTTTCAGGTTTTCTCCAGGCAAACTACTTTCCAGGTGGGAAGGGCCATTTCATATTGAAGAAGTCTATCGGTCTGGTGCAATTAAGATTAACAATTTTGAAGGCACCAAACCTCAAGTTGTGAATGGGCAAAGACTAAAGCATTACATAGCAGGAGACCCTGTCAATGTTGATGTGAATATGATATACACAACAACTCACGAAGAACATGTTGCAGCCCTGTTTCAGACACCAGCAGAAGCAGAATAAAGAAAAGGTATGTATTATGGTAAGGAAACATCGCGAACCGCCATAAAAGTTCCATATTATGAGTTTTTGCAAAATTAGTAAAATTTTAAGCCTAAGTGGAGTCGGAGACAAGCTCTAGGGGGCCCAGGCGCCCCCCTGGCGCACCCTACCTCCTGGCCGCGCCGGGAGGCCGCCTGGGCACCCGGGAGTCCGTCCCCGACCCCACTTTAGCCTGTTACCTTCCTTTCTGTGCATAAATTTTTGCTATATATTTGTCCGGATTGTTCCGGCAACATATCTCGCGATTTCGTGTGTTTTCTTTTCGATCTGTTTCTGCCAGGAAATCTTTCAGCTGAATCTAGGTGCCATGGCTTCTCCAAGTTCCCCCAAGGACAAGTTCGTCGTCAACGTTATCAACCCTTACCTCGCTGAGGTGAAGAAGCACCCTCAGGTTGTTCCGATGGAGGACGGTGTCCTCCATCAAGAAGATCTGAAGGGACCTATCAAGGAGGGGAGCATCCAGGCCAGACTAGAAGAAGTGGAGCAAGAAGTCTTCAAGTACAAGAAGATGATCGAGCGTGGTGTTGAAGCTAACTTTGACATCATCAACGAGCTGAATACCTACTTCCTGAAGGAGATGAAGGAGATGTGGAAAAGCATCACCGCGTCTGAAGAAAGAATTGAAGAGCTCCAAGGGCAAATTTATGATCTACATCACCAGAACTGTGAGTATGAACTAAGGTTTATGCGCATGGGTATGGGTGCTGCATGCAGGATTCAGGAGACAAGCTTCTCATATGAGACTGGAGAACCCCTTCCATGGAAGCGCTTCGCCGAGGACTACGTGATCAACGTCAACAAGAATGAGGAGTGAAATCTCCTTGGGTAATGGCATTCCCTTGGCTTGTTCCAAGCTTGGGGGAGTGCCCGGTATCTTTATCTTTATCTTTATCTTTTGTCTTTTAGAGTCAAGTAGAGTCGTATCATGTCTAGGGAGGTTATTATATGAAATAGGTGTGTGCATTGAGGTCTATCACTCCTTCTGTGGAGAGATTGTATCCGTGAGTGTGGAGCCGTCTATGATGGAATATTAATGAGAAGTCTATTGGTTCCTTTGCTGCACTCGGTATTCTCTTCTCGCAATCGACCTTATATGATGATTCTTATGGGGAGTATTGAACTTATATCAGGTATGGCTTTGAAAACCTTATTTAATCTTGGCAAACATAGCTTTGGTCATAACAATAAACATGATTTTCTTAAAGTAGCGACATAACCAAAACCTTTATGTTATTATGCTTGAAGTGTTATGCTGACAAGGAAGACAACTTGATGTGTTATGCTTATTTTAATGTTTATGCTTTATATTGCTTTGCATCTTAGTCATCATCAATTGTCTGTTCTCTCAAAGCCTTTGCTAGCCTAAACTCTGTACTAAGCGGAATTCTGCTTGTGCATCCATACCCTTAAACCAATACCTTCCATATGAGTCCACCATACCTTCCTATTCGTGGTATTCCACTACCACCTCCTAAAGTATAGAATTTATGTGTTATCCTTAAATGTTCAAAATCTTTTATTTTGTGCCCCTGTTTTAGCTCATGAGGAAGTAATAGTTAATTCATGATCTTTTTGAGTTGGACAAGTTTTACCCCGGGATTGCATGTCTAATCTGCAAACCCCTAATACGAGAAGGAACTGGCATGAGTGCGCCCGGCTCATAAAAGATAATACAACAAACAAACCCTCCTTCACGCTTTGTTCATGAGAAATCAGAAAACTTTTGGCAGTGATAAACAAAGGAGATTTAGGGGATGTGATCGTCCTCGTACGGGAGCCGTTCCTCGGAACTTGTCCAGCTCGAGAAGTAATTGAGTTATCTATTAGCATTCGTTGACAAATCATGCACCTCTCAAAACTTGTTTTCATTCTGTTTGATTTAAGGATAGCACATAAGTTTTCCCTACTTCCCTAGAGCAGGGCCTATCTCTTAGTTTTAGGTGGAGTCAGTTATTCCTACTTCCTTCTATTCTTAAAGAGAGCAGACATTTGATGTTGACGAGGATTCATTCATATAGGGTTGCATTAAGATTTGTCATATCATATCCTTGTTGACATTATCATTTGATAAGTAAGTTGTTTATCAAGCCCAGCTAAGGCAAACATCTTCCTTTGTGTTAACACTTTCACTTCTTGCCTAAAAACATGTTCTTTCAAAAGCTTCAATTAATCTCATCAAAACATAAAGAGAAAGAGCAAAAGTAAAAGCTATTAGTTGTTCTTTGACCAAGGGACATGTTTGCCATGATTTGATGAGTTTCCTTAGCCCTACTTCCGAATATAAGTGTTACCACTCTTTTATAAGGGCCTTATGAGTTGAAGATTGCTGTTGAGGATATTTGAGTTGGTGAAGAAACTGTGATGCTTCTTGTCCGTATTCTATTTATCGACACTTCGCTCTCTAAACTTGTGGACAGGTTTACCGAGCTCAGTATTCGCTTGGGGACAAGCGAGGTCTAAGCTTGGGGGTGTTGATACGTCCAAAATGCATCACTATTTTATATCGTAATTTATCCTTATTCATTGATATATTTCACATTACGATGATGTTCTTATGTTGTTTTGGCCTATTTTACACAGTTTGCAACTTTCCGGTGCCGAAGCAGCACACGCAGGATTCAGCGGTAAAAAGTGGACGCTGAGTTGCTGGAGAAGAATACCTCCAAATTTCCTGAAAATCGACGGAGGGTATTTTCCAGACGGATCACGAAGGCACGCAAAAGGGCAACCAGAGGGGGGCCACAGGGCGTCCAGGCGCCCTGGGGGGGGGGGGGCGGCCCCACCCCTGGCCGCGCCGGGGGGGCGCCTGGAGCCCCTGGCCCACCTATGGCTGCCCCCTTTTGCCTATATACTCCTAGTTATCCGAAAACCCTAAAAAGCAGAGTTTTGACGGAGTTCCGCCGCCGCTCCGTGGCGGAAACCTACAAAGAAGAAAAAGCCATCTCCGGCGGGCAGATTCCGCCGGGGAGATCACCTCCCTGAAGGGGAGATCATCGCCATCGTCATCACCATCGTCACGGGCATCATCGAGATCATCATCAACATCATCCCCAACATCAGCACCATCTCCATCTTCATCCAAATCTCATCTCACCATTGCAACTTTTGTTGTAACCCGTACTATCTATGCTCTCTACTCCATCGGTGTTGATTACTACTTTGTGGTGAATGCTATTGAGTTTTGTTGGAGAAATATCATTATGTCCAGATTGTTTATCATCCATTTATCTCCACTGATCATGATCTCTTTTATGTCTTGTGAGTAGTTACCTTAGTTCTTGAGGACATGGGAAAAGTCTTGTTGTTAGTAGTCATATGCTGTTGAAGTAATATGTGTTGTTTGATACTTAAGTTGTGTTGTTATTCTACTAGTGGTGTTGTGTGAGTCGAACACTCAACACTTCGCCTTATTAAGGACCTAGGGGAATACATTGTGTACAAAGAATGCTTACGGTGGGTTGCCGGAGTGACAGAAACCTGAACCCTAGTTCGCACGCTTTTGCACAAGGGAATAATGGATCCTCGATCGTATTGCTATGGTTAGGCTTTTGCCTTAAATACTATCTTGTATTTGCAGATGCTTGCAAGGTGTTTAATCATAAGAGTGCACTCATCTTAGTCTAGAGAGTGTACTAGCATAGATCCACCCACTCAACACTTATCAACACATAACATAGTACCGATACGGAATATGGCGAAAGCACATGATTACCTCTCCCGTGTGTCCTCAAGAACACTTTAGCCTTTATAAGTTCAGTTGCTAGGCCTCTCCTTTGCTCAGAAAGGATTGGGCCATTGTTACTCTTAAGTGACTTTTACTTTGCTCGCTTTTACTTTCCTGTTGCTTATATCAAGAAAACCCCTAAAAAGTTATCTTTCAGTGTTTGCAGTAATTCCTTGCTCAGAATCGCTTATCAATACCTTCTGCTCCTCGTTGGGTTCGACACTCTTACTTATCAAAAACGCTGCAATAGATCCCTTACGGTTGTGGGTCATCAGTATATATAGGCGAAAGAAGTAGGTCGGTGGAGCTACGAGGGGCCCATGAGGGTGGGGGGCGCGCCCTCCTGCATCGTGGCCGCCTCGTTGCTTCCTTGACGTCCACTCCAAGTCTCCTGGATTGCGTTTGTTCCATAAACGATCCTCGTTAAGGTTTCATTCCATTTGGATTCTGCTTGATATTCCTTTTCTGCGAAACACTGAAATAGGCAAAAAAAACAATTTGCACTAGGCCTTTGGTTAGTTGGTTAGTCCAAAAAATAATGTAAAAGTGCATATTAAAGCCCATTAAACATCCAAAATAGATAATATAATAGCATGGAACAATAAAAAATTATGGATACATTGGAGACGTATCAATGCACAATAATAAGAATAGTCAAAAAAAGTAACTAGACACAATAACTGGATTGTCCCCGTTGGTTATGGTGGGTGAAGGAAAACCAAAGAAGTTGGTAGTTTGAATCCTACCTCTCACATTAATTTTTTTGAATCTTAAAAGAAGAGGGAAAATGGGCCAGGCCCATAACGCTGCGGCGTATCAGCTGTACGTACCACATACGAGATGTGTATACCCTATGATCAAATGACCATACTATCCTTATACAATTTGTGAGGGAGGGGGGGGGTCTAAAGAAGCAAAGCTCTTAGATTTATACGGTTGTAATGCATATCACCTTAATCATACTCACTCCATCCCAATATAGGTGTCGCTCACTTAGTACAACTTGTACTAATGTTATACTAAATCAGTGACACTTATTTTAGAACAGATGGAGTATATGATTGAAAAGTATTTGGTTGCTTGTAGGGAACATGTAGAAATCTTTCCAATAGATCGGAGCAAGTGATTTTCTTCACATGTAGTGCAGATGAATCCATAGAAAAAGAAGAAAAGTTCCAAAATAACTAAATATATGATCTCTGCTAACAAAATAAATAACTAAATAAATGATCTCCGCTAATTTTTCTAAGGATTTATTTGTACTATTTCTCATAGGATTTCTAGCATCCACTCGAACCTCTTTGAAAGAATATTTTGTTTTTCCTACGGTGCAATAAAACCCAAAATCTGATAGGATTGAGATGACCATGACATTCCAGTTTTATGTTTTTCCTATTCTCGTGTTTTTTAGAATGTTGCGAATCAAGGAGGCCCTAAATTTTATATACATACAAACATGTCACCTTAGTATGTAACCATACATAGAAAATGACACATCTTGTAACATGCAACCTACGTTAGAAAATCCAAAAATTATGATTAACCAAAACACCTTTGCAATTAGTATTGAATCGAAGAGCATCCAATATTAACCAAATACATTTTTTACCATCTACTGATTCCCCCAACGCCTTATGTCACACCTTATACTAGTGCTAAATAACCTAGCGGGGAGAGGCTTAGGGCTTGATCTCCCATGGTGACGAGGTTGTGCCCTATAGGCACGGTCGTTGTGCAGCCCCGAAGGTGAGGAGCGGATCTCTAATAGGAGAGCACATTGAGGCAGAATGGAGGCATAATCATTGTGCCCCTTTCCTGGAAGTGTAGGATCTCAAGGGCCACTGATCGTGTCTAAGACGCACAGGAGCAGTGTAAAGATCCGATAACTGTCGAAATAGAACAACGACGACGAACTGGAGCCATTGGCACCAAACCTGCAGAGGAGGGCATGGACTCTCATGGAGGACCGGGCGGAAGGTTGCAACGACATCCAACAAGGTGGTTCTGTTGGGATCCATGTTGGGAAGGAAAACCTTGGAGGTGAGGAAATAGATCAACCATGGGTACCACAATAGGAGGTATAAGAAAGGCTACCGAAGCAGCGGGAATGCTAGACCAAGCTGTCTGCTACTTGTGAATTGCGTTGGGATTTCCCCGAAGAGGAGGGGATGATGTAGTACAGTTTAATAAGTATTTCCCTTCATTATGAACCAAGGTTATCAATACACTAGGAGAACCACGCAACACCTCGTTAGGAGCACCTGCGCACAAACAACAAACCCTTGCTATCCAACGCGAACAAAGGGTTGTCAATCCCTCGGCGGTTACGTGCAAGATTAAATTGTGTAGTTTTTGATAGATAGATAGATGCAAAAATACAAAAGAAAATAAAGAAAGAAAGAAAAGATGCAGTAAGGTATTTTTAGTTTTTTGATATATGATAAAGGTAGACCCGGGGCCATAGTTTTCACTAGAGACTTCTCTCTTGAAAATAGCATACGGTGGGTAAATAAATTAAAGTTATGCAATTGACAGAAAAGCAAATAATCATGACAATATCCAAGGCAGTGATGATATACATGCATCACATCTGAAACAAGTAGACTGATTCCTGCCTGCGTCTACTACTATTACTCCACACATCGACTGCTATCCAGCATGCATCTAGAGTATTAAGTTCATACAGAATGGAGTAACGCCTTAAGCAAGATGACATGATGTAGACCATGTAAACTCATGCATGAATAAAACCCATATTTTTATCCTTAATGTCAATGATACAATACGTGTCATGTCCCTTTCTCTCACTGTGATTGAGCACCGCAAGATTGAACACATCACAAAGCACCTCTCCCATTGCAAGATCTAGTTGGCCAAACCAAATCAATAATTCAGAGGGAAATACAAAGCTATAGTAATCGTGCATAAAAGAGCTCAGAGAAAACTCAAATAATAATCATGGATAATCTGATCATAAACTCACAATTCATTATATCCCAACAAACACATTGCAAAAAGTCATTACATCGAATAGATCTCCAAGAACATCAAGGAGAACATTGTATTGAAAATCAAAGAGAGAGAAGAAGCCATCTAGATACTAACTATGGACCCATAAGTCTATGGTAAACTACTCACACATCATCAGAAGGGTAGCAAGGTTGATGTAGAGTCCCTCCGTGATTGATCCCCCATCCGATAGAGTGCCGAAAAAGGCCTCCAGATGGGATCTCACGAGAACTGGAACTTGAGGCGGCGGAAAAAGTATTTCGTCTCGCTCTTTGTTGGTTTCACGATTTTAGAGAATTTCATTGGTGCGCGTCGGTCCTAAACAAACGTTTTTTACCCCTTTCCACGATGGCATTTGGAACTGGTGCCAAGTGAGTGTGTGCGATAGGGTGTCCTTCCCACATGACCCAAAAATCGTCGGGGATAGGCCCTCCTAGGACACAGGCTGGGGCCGTGTGCGATCGGGTGAGGCATCGAAACCCAATCATTTCCGTAGGTATGTATATCCCACACGGTAATCCGAGAAAATCATTTTCGTAGGTATGTACATCCCACACGTTAATCAAAGAAAATCATTTCCTTAGGTATGTACATCCAAAACGGTGAATCCCAAAAAATATTTTCGTTCGTATGTATATCACACACAGTCAATCCAAGGAATGTGTTTCCGTTCTTATGTACATCCCACACAGTCAATCCAGGGAAAACGTTTCCATTCAGACGTAAATCCCACACAGTTTTATGTGTAGGCTTGTGTGTGAAAGGTGTAACTATCACACACGGTCTTCCTTGGTTAACTGTTTGCTTTTATCAACTATATCACACACGATTTGATGAAGAAAACTGTGTGGCATTGGGCTAACCATCGCAAGCGCTTTTACTCCTAGAACCGTTTGCAAAGGTCCACGATCGTCTGTTCTATTTTTATTTTTGCCTATAATTTATTATTCTAATTGGAAATTGAAATACGAAACGTGCAATTCAAATTCTCAGCACAATGGTTCGACAACGAATCCATAAATAAAATTGCCAGTACAATATGTTCAGTAATTACAGGATCAGGCAGCAATTAACTATGATGAACCACAGTATTTAAAGGCGGTAAAGGTGAAGAGACAAGTTTAAATCATTTTGACTGTCGACGGTGTTGAATAAGTAGAATGCCCATAATGTGCCTTCCTGCATGCCATAGGCATGAACCAGTTTTGTCCAACCCCTTGTGATGATCGCCCGCCCATCCTTCACTGCCTTCAGGAAGACTTCTAGAGCATTATCATGGTAGCATGAATTATATACTTTAACCTTAGTTGCCTCCACTCCGGTCATGTAGTTTGCAAGGTAATCATCCGTAAATAGCTTCGGAAATCACTGAAAAGAGAAAAATATCAAATACTAAGGTCTAATAGAGTAACTTGTTGTGGGCAGGGGGAAAAGGTAACACATTACTTACCATCCTAAAGTTCACTGTTGTCTTCGACAAAGTGTAAATAAAGAGCTTAATTCCAATCACCCGTTTCTTTCGCCTAACAATCTTTCTTAGTTTCCTCACTTGACGCTTGTTCATGAATATCTCATTGCCCCTTACGCAAAAGGGATCGAAGTGTGGATCAGTACCCCTCATATATGTACCTACAAGCAACCAGTTAATGTTAGAAGCTAAACTGAGATTGCACAAATCATGTAAAATACAACTACCTATGTTCCTAAGTACAAGTATTTTTTTGAGATTTCAATATGAACTACATACGGATGTATATAGAATTATAGATATAGTTTAGATTAGAATCTAGATTCACTCATTTTGCTCCTTATTTAGTCTATATTGGAATCTCTAAAAATACTTATATTTAGGAATGGATGGTGTATAAGACGTGGGATGCAGCTAACCTCGACGGCAAACAACAACATCGCTCATTGTAGCCCTGTGTAAGTACATGGAAAACCAATGTTAACTACAACAGGGTTAACATCCACCAAAAATAGCAAATGGTAGTAAAACGGCAGCATCTGTAGTGATATCTTCATTTCGAACGAGTAGCACGGTAGCAAAGGGACGGATTAAAAAATGGATACAACTGTTAATTGCAACATGCTTAACAACATCCTAATTCATGTTTTGTAAGTTTGTAGCCATTGAAACCCTAAACCCTAAACCCTAACACACCATGTCAGCGGCGGCGGCGGAGGCGAGGTGTTCCTTTGGGTCAACACGCACAGTGGCCATCCCGCCATGGACCGCCATCAGCTCCTGGCGGGGGGGGGGGGGATTTGGAGGCATGAGGATGTTCCACAGGCACCATTTAAGCAATCAGGCCAGGGAAGTGATAGAGATCGGTGGGTTACCTGACTGGATCCGAGAAGAACGTAGATGTGGTTGAAGCTGTGGTTGCGGCGGCAGCAGTTTGAGATACTGGTAGGAGGAGGCGCGAGGGAGGGGGATACTAAGGTGAAGGGAATGTGGTTGGAGGAATAAATTCTGAAATCCTAATGAAAATTTCGGTGCGAAATTTGAAACTTGGGCAGGGGAAACACACAACGCAGACGAAGCGCATAAAATACTCGTGCATGAGAAAAAAGAAAGTTGGCAGATCCCGTCTCAAAAAATGTACATGTGTACTTGATTTTTTTTCGGTCAATGGTACGCCTGGTTTATTAGGAAATATCGCACAGGTAACTGACTTATGGGTCATTAACGCAAAAAACGCAGACGAGTATGGCATAGAAACCGTGTGTTTTGTGATCTTCTAATGATTAACGCAAAAAAGCGCACACGGGCACACATGCTAATCAACACTCAAAACCCTCAACGGATGTTTTTACTGACATTGTACATTAATACTACAAACTTAAAGTACTACTGGTAATTTGCTCTAATACTACAATCTTAAACTACTTCTCACATGCTGCCACCAGGGCATGCTGGCCAGGCGCCGGCGTTCTCCTTCCCGGCCTTGTAGGTGGCAGCCCACCGTGCTTCGATGTCCGCCAAGCTCTCCTCAACATGGCGTGCGGCCTCTTTTTTCTTGCGACGGTGGGACTCTTTTTTCTTGACTGCTTTCTGCCTTTTCCGCTCCTTTTGTGCGGCTTTGGCCGCCTCTAGATCCACCACCCATTCGGCCATGGCAGCCTTAAAGTCCGCCCATGTAACTGTCTAGCCGCCGCCGGCGATGAACTCGGCACGGCGAGATGCCATCGCTTCCTTACCATGTGTGCGGTCGCGGGCGGCGAGGAACACGGCCCGGCGGGATGCCACCGCTTCCTTATGAGTTACTGTGCGCCGCAGTGCCATGGACGACGCCTGAACAGAGCTCTGGGACGGAGGGGCCGGGCAGCCGTACAGTGCGGTGGTAATCAAGAGCTCAACCACAAACGACAACAGAAATTTGGCTTCCCTTAAAATTTTGCTCATTCATTATCGCACACGGTTCATCTCCGTCGCTTCCGGAAACAGTGTGCGCTGAGCCTCTTGTGTCTTGCGTTATGAATGGCCGGAACCTCAGCCACGCGGACCGCGTGTGTGCACCATTGGACGCGCCGCGATCGAATGGCAATCCACGTCCAACACATCACACCCGTGCACCTATAGATGGATTGGATTTATATGCGCTAAATGGCTATAAAATGCACATAATCCCCTAAATATGGTAAATGAGCCCGAAAAAATGCCAAATTTGAACACGGTGATTTACAGGGTGTATGTTCGTCATAGAAAAAAACTCCATGGCAAAGAACGAAGAAAATTTAGATTCCCCTTGAATCTTGTGGATTTCCCTTTCGAAAGCATGGAACTTCCTCGGTGATGGTTCGATTTATGAAGGGCGTGCATGACAACATAAGCCAAACCTTCTCAAATTTTTACCAAGGCATGGTGAGGTCATACCATGGCACCATGCGAGGCATCATGTTTTTAAGCATTTATTTCATTATTTCTATAGTTGAAAACCCAACAAACAGACATTTGTGGTTGACTATTGCCACACATTTCATCGAAATATCTGTCCATTCCTTGTAAAAGGCATGAGAATTTACTAAATGGCACGAGCATGGTTTTCTAGGCCGTTCTTGTGGACCCTTTCATGCATCGATTGTTTGAACTTGAATTATGCGCATTAAGGCCTAGGAAATGCACATAATCCCTTAAATATGGCAAATGAACCCGGAAAAGTGCCAAATTTGAACACGGTGATTTGCAGGTTGTATGTTCATCGTAGAAAAAAAACTCGTGGACAAAGGACAAAGAAAATTTGGACCCCCCTTCAATCTTGGTGATTTCCCCCTTGAAACCATGAAACTTCCTCGGTGATGGTTCGATTTATGAAAGGCGCGTATCACGACATAAGGAAAATATTCTCCAATTTTTACCAGGGCATGGTGAGGCCATACCATGGCACCATGCCAGGTGTCATGTTTTCCAACCATGCGTTTCATTTTTTGTATAGTTGTTAACCGAGTAAACGACGCGTTTATGGTTGACTATTGCCACACATTTCCTTGAAAGATCTGCCGATTCCTTGCAAAAGGCATGAGAATATGCTAAATAACACGCGCATGGTTTTCCAGACCGTTCTTGTGCACCTTTTCATGCACCGATAGTTCGAATTTGAATTATGTCCATTAATGCCTAGAAAATGCACATAATCCCCTTAATATGGTAAATGAGCCCGGGAAAATGTCAAATTTCAACATGTTGCATTTGAGGCAGTATGTTGATCATTGGAAAAAAACTGAATGACAAACTAGGACGGAAATTTGGATTCCCCTTCAATATTGAGGATTTTCCCTCTCGAAAGCATGGAACTTCCTCGGTGATGGTTCGATTTATGAAGGGCGTGCAGGACAACATAAGCCAAACCTTCTCAATTTTTTAGCAGGGCATGGTGAGGTCATACCATGGCACCATGCCAGGCGTCATGTTTTTTCAGCATTTTTTTCATTTTTTTCTATAGTTGAAAAGCCAACAAACAAACATTTGTGGTTGACTATTGCCAAACATTTCATCGAAATATCTGTCCATTCCTTGTAAAAGGCATGAGAACTTACTAAATGGCACGAGCATGGTTTTCTAGGCCATTCTTGTGGACCCTTTCATGCATCAATTGTTTGAAATTGAATTATGCGCATTAATGCCTAGGAAATGCACATAATCCCCTAAATATGGCAAATGAACCCGGAAAAGTACCAAATTTGAACATGATGATTTGTAGGTTGTATGCTCATCATAGAAAAAAACTCGTGGACAAAGGACAAAGGAAATTTGGATCCCCCTTCAATCTTGGTGATTTCCCCATCAAAACCATGAAACTTCCTCGGATCATGGTTCGTTTTATGAAAGGAGCGAATCACAACATAAGGAAAACATTCTCCAATTTTTACCAGGGCATGGTGAGGCCATAGCATGGCACCACACCAGGCGTCATGTTTTCCAACCATGTGTTTCATTTTTTGTATAGCACGAGCATGGTTTTCTAGACCGTTCTTGTGCACCTTTTCATGCACCGATTGTTCGAATTTGAATTATGTGCATAATTAATGCCTAGAAAATGCACACTATCTTCTAAATATGGTAAATAAGTTTGGGAAAATGTCAAATTTGAACACGTTTCATTTGAGGCGGTATGTTGCTCATTGGAAAAAAACTGAATGGCAAACTAGGACGAAAATTTGGATTCCCCTTCAATCTTGGTGATTTCCCTCTCGAAAGCATTGAACTTCCTCGGTGATTGTTCGATTTATGAAGGGCGTGCATGACGACATAAATCAAACCTTCTCAGCTTTTAACTAGGGCGCGATGAGGCCATACCATGGCACCACGCCAGCCGTCATGTTTTTCAAGCACATATTTCATTGTTCTATAGTTGATAACCCAGTAAATGATGCATTTGTCGTTGACTATTGCCACGCATTCCATTGAAATCTCTACCCATTCCTTGTAAAAGGCTTGAGAAATTACTAAATACCACGAGTATAGTTTTTCCAGACCGTTCTTGTGCACCCTTTCATGCACCAATTGTTTGAATTTGAATTACGTGAATTAATGCCTACAAAATGCACATAATCCCCTACATTTTGTAAATGAACCCGGAAAAGTGTCAAATTTGAACACGGTGATTAGCAGGGTTTATGTTCATCGTAGAAAAAAAACTCATGGATGAAGGACAAAGGAAATTTGGATTCCCATTCAATCTCGGTGATTTACTATCACACACGATTCATCTCCGTCGCCTCTGCGAACCGTGTGTGTTCACTCACACATGCAAAAGGAAAAGAAAACCCTCTCCCACTTCGTCCCCACTCTCTCACCGCGGACTCCTCCGCAACTCTGCACCCTAAGCTCGACGGCTATTGGTGGCGGGCGTAGGTCGCGCTCCAAACAGCACCCGATTTCGCCTCCACCAGTTTCCGCCGCCTATCTGCACCGACATTCTAGACTTTGGTCGACTAGGGTTTTCTGCGGGATTGGGCCGGGGATTTTTCTCATGGACAAGGTAATCAACTTAATTAGCGAAATATTCACTCATCTCTTATCGCAGTCCGTCCGTCGCTGTTAATCAACCGACGGAAATCGCCATGGAATCATTGTTGTTCTAGCTGATTCGTGGGTGTTCATTCATGTGTGCACAGTGCGAGCATAAATCGGGCAACCGTGGTAGTGGCCAGTCGGAAACGAAGTTCTATCTCACCATTAGATATGTTCTATCAGTTACTCCCATATTTGCACCTTGCTCGGTTATTTCAATATATCTAATTTACAATCTTAATTTTCATTTCAAGCAGTACACCCCTTGCTTTGCAAGAACAAGAGTAGAAGGAAATCTTGGGCTTTACTTTGCTGATGGCTCCTAGGATGTCATATTGACAACGCAATATGGATATACAATGACAGTTAGCGTAAAACTTGATAAATATGATCACTCCTATTTTAATGCGAACCTTTGGAGAAAAAATGTCTAAGTGTTATGAACTGAAAGCAGGCAATAAAATTCTAGTGCGTGCACCACAACCTGGTCTAATCAACATGGATGTTTACTTCCCCAACATCATCAGCCGATCAAAGTCTGATCGAGGTTAGTGTCCTTTCAACTTTCTCCATGCTGTCATATTACTATTTAAGAAACCAATTGATCACCATTCAAGCAACCAATTGTGATATCATATTCTGACTCCGTTCCTAGGCAGTAACAAATTCTATTTACCAATTTATGCGCACTATATATTCTTCTGCCATGTTCTGAATAAATAATACCTTTCCACGTTTTAAGCAGGATATGTTGGATGCATGGTGAACGATCTGTATGTTACTAAGCGTACCAAATTTCACTGGAAGGACTGGAAGCATGTCATAAAGTTTGTTGATAATCTGACAGAGATAGCACAATGTATGAACGCTGGATTTTGGATGGGATTAATTGGACCTATGGTGCACACACTGAACAAGACCAATTGTGTGGACAAAGCGCTGGTAAAAAGTCTTATTTTAATGTTGATGCTCATAAACTATATATATCTTCAACGATATGTTACAATTGTTTTTTATTCTACATGTCAACAGAAATTGCCCCCTGTAGCTGTTCCTGGATCGATTTCTCGGCGTGGTCGAATTACACTTGTGCCTGCTAATAACGCCAAAGTGATTGCAAGGTACTGCATTTCCCGCAAAAATGGAACCATTCAAATTAACAAGTTCTTGCTTCTCGTGGCAATGCATCCAGATTGGAAAATTGGAGACACTGTTCTACTCCTGCTCTACCAAGGCACAAGAGGGCTCTTCCTTTTCATCGACGAGATGCCGAGTCGCCGTGATCAAGCTGCTCCTAGTGGATAGTTGTGGTTGTTGGCCCTCAGCCTCTTAAAATGTGCTAGCTGTTACTATATATGTTAAGTATGTAGATATGGACCATATGGTTGTTGGCCCTTAGCCTCTTAAAATGTGATAGTTGTTACTATGTTAAGTATGTAGATATGGACCATATGGTTGTCAAAACCATGTTATGAAGATCCTCCTTTTGTCGAATAGTGTAACCACTATATATATGTTCTCAAATGATGTTACCCAAGTTCATAAATTTTCATGGAAAGTATTAGTATCGTACACAGTTCATTGAGTTTAAGTGTGTGCCCAATGTCCAAAAGGCATTTGCATATTAACTATCCATATTGCAAATTCGCACACATGCTCACATAAGGAAACGTATGTGTAACATACTAATCATTGCACACGAGTACTCGCAGACTCATCGTGTGCGATACTCCTAGCCACCGCAAGCAACTAGTTTGCATTTTTTTCAAAGTTTTTTGTACACACAGAATCACACGCGAAGAAAATGTATTGACCGTGTGTGTTGTAATTTATCATCGCTAATAGTTCACCGAGTCGGCTGTTTGCCACATATCACACACATCTTGTTTACACGACTCATTTCTGTTCTTTTGGCTCATCGCAAACAGTTCATCCATGTGAACTGTATGCTGCGTATCACACCCATCTTGTTAAGTTGAACCGTTTATGTTGTGTTCCCTAATCGAAAACAGTTTGTCTGAGTTAACCGTATGCCGTATATCTGATACGTCCATTTTGCATCATGCTTATATGTTGATATTTATTGCATTATGGGCTGTTCTTACATGTTTTGTCACAATACTTATGCCCTTTCTCTCTTATTTTACAAGGTTCACATGAAGAGGGAGAGTGCTGGCAGCTGGAATTCTGGGCTGGAAAAGGAGCAAACTCTGGAAACCTATTCTACACAACTCCAAAAGCCCTGAAACTCAATAGAACGTCGTTTCAGAAAATATAAAAAATATCCGGCGAAAGAAACCCACGAGGGGGGCCACCGGCTGTCCACGAGGGTGGGGGGCGCGCCCCCCTTCCCAGGGCGCGCCCCCTGCCTCGTGGGCCAGCCGGCAAGCCTCCGATGCCCATCTTCTCCTATATGAGGTGTTTTTACCGGGAAAAAAATCATAAGGAGGCTTTCGGGACCAGACGCCACCGTCTCGAGGCGGAACCGAGGCGGAAACCAATCTAGGGCTCCGGCAGAGCTGTTCTGCCGGGGATACTTCCCTCCGGGGGGGGGGGAATCGTCACCTCCGTCATCACCAACCACTCTCCCATCTTGGGGGGCTATCTTCATTAACATCTTCACCAGCACCATCTCCTCTCAAACCCTAGTTCATATCTTGTATCCAATCTTTGTACCCAAACCTCAGATTGGTACCTGTGGGTTGCTAGTAGTGTTGATTACTCCTTGTAGTTGATGCTAATTGGTTTTTTGGTGGAAGATCATATGTTCAGATCCATTATGCATATTAATACCCCTCTGATCATGAACAATATTATGTCTTGTGAGTAGTTACTTTTGTTCCTGAGGACATGGGAGAAGTCTTGCTATTAGTAGTCATGTGAGTTTGGTCTTCGTTCGATATTTTGATGAGATGTATGTTGTCTCTCCTCTAGTGGTGTCATGTAAACGTCGACTACATGACACTTCACCATTATTTGGGCCTAGAGGAAGGCATTAGGAAGTAATAAGTAGATGATGGGTTGCTATAGTGATAGAAGCTTGAACCCTAGTTTATGCGTTGCTTCGTAAGGGGCTCATTTGGATCCATATGTTTCAGGCTATGGTTAGGTTTACCTTAATACTTCTTTTGTAGTTGCAGATTCTTGCATTAGAGGTTAATCATAAATGGGAGGTTTGTCCAAGTAAGGGAAGCATCCAAGCACCGGTCCACCCACATAACAAATTATCAAAGTACCGAACGCGAATCAGATGATCGTGATGAAAACTAGCTTGACGATAATTCATGTGTGTCCTCGGGAGCGCTTTCCTTTATATAAGAGTTTGTTCAGGCTTGTCCTTTGCTACAAAAAGGATTGGGCCACCTTGCTGCACCTTATTTACTTTTACCTTTTGTCACTTGCTACCAATTATCTTATCACAAAACTATCTGTTACCTACAATTTCAGTGCTTGCAGAAAATACCTTACTGAAAACTGCCTATCATTTCCTTCTGCTCC
The DNA here is from genome assembly GCA_902687465.1 of Secale cereale. Lineage (NCBI taxonomy): Eukaryota > Viridiplantae > Streptophyta > Magnoliopsida > Poales > Poaceae > Secale > Secale cereale. The sequence continues at coordinate 589,292,269 of LR738710.1, forward strand.
TCGTTGGGTTCGACACTCTTACTTATCGAAAGGACTACGATAGATCCCCTACACTTGTGGGTCATCAAGAATCTTTTCTGGCGCCGTTACCGGGGAGTGAAGCGCCTTTGGTAAGTGGAACTTGTTACTATTGCTCAAAATCCTTTGAGGGGCTTGTTCGGGGTATCTTCACCCCAATCAGAAGAGCAAAGAGTTGCTCCTCAACCTACTGCACCCACTGAAAAATGTTTGCTTTGAGATTCCTCCGGGTATGATAGAGAAACTGCTTGAAAATCCCTTTACAGGAGACGGAACACTGCATCCCAACTTACACCTAATCTATGTGGATGAAGTTTGTGGATTGTTTAAGCTTGCAGGTATGCCCGAGGATGTTATCAAGAAGAAGGTCCTCCCTTTATCTTTGAAGGGAGATGCATTGACATGGTTTAGGCTATGCGATGATATGGGATCCTGGAATTATAATCGTCTGAAGTTGGAGTTTCATCAGAAGTTCTACCCTATGCACGAGGTTCATCGTGATCGTAATTATATTTATAATTTCTGGCCTCGCGAAGGAGAAAGCATCGCTCAAGCTTGGGGGAGGCTTAAGTCAATGTTATATTCATGCCCCAATAATGAGCTCTCACGAGAAATGATCATTCAAAAAATTTATGCTCGGCTTTCTCATAATAATCACTCCATGCTCGATACTTCTTGTTCTGGTTCTTATATTATGAAGACTATTGACTTCAAATGGGATTTATTGGAAAGGATTAAACGTAACTCTGAAGATTGGGATCTCGACGAAGGTAAGGAGTCAGGTATGACCCCTAAGTTTGATTGTGTTAAAGCTTTTATGGATACCGATGTTTTCTGTGAGTTTAGCACTAAATATGGACTTGACACTGAGATAGTAGCTTCTTTCTGCGAGTTTAGCACTAAATATGGACTTAACCCAAGGATAAGTGGTTTAAATACCATCCCCCTATTGAAGTAAAAGTAGTTGAACCTATTAAAGTTGAAGAAAAGACTATCACTTATAATGTTGATCCTATTGTACCTACCGCTTATATTGAGAAACCACCTTTCCCTGTTAGGATAAAGGATCATGCTCAAGCTTCAACTATAGTTCGTAAGAGTAATACTAGAACACCTACACCCTCTGAGCAAATTAAAGTTGAACCTAGTGTTGCTATGGTTAAGGATCTCTTGGTAGAATGTTTAGATGGACATGTTATTTACCTCCAAGAAGAGTCTGCTCGAATAGCCAAACCCAATGCTAGGAATAAACATAAACCTGTTGTAGGCTTGCCTGTTATCTCTGTCAAGATAGGAGATCATTGCTATCATGGTTTATGTGACATAGGTACTAGTGCGAGTATTATCCCTCTTGACTTGTACAACGAAATTATGCACGATATTGCATCTGTTGAGTTAGAAGGGATTGATGTTAGTATTAAGCTTGCTAATAGAGATACTATTTCACCAGTTGGGATTGTTAGAGATATTGAAGTCTTGTGTGGGAAAGTTAAATACCCTGCTGATTTTCTTGTTCTGAGTTCCCCACAAGATGCATTATGTCCCATTATATTTGGTAGACTCTTCTTGAATATTGTTAATGCCAAGATAGACTGCGCGAAAAATACTGTTACTGTCGGGTTAGGGGATACGTCTCATGATTTTAACTTTGCTAAATTCCGTAGACAACCCCTTGAAAAGGCACCACCTAGTAAAGATGAAATCATTGGTCTTGCTTCTATTGCCGTGCCACCTAATGATCATTTAGAACAATACTTGCTAGACCACGAAAACGATATGCATATGAATGAGAGAAGGGAAATAGATGAAATATTCCTTACACAGGGACCCGTATTGAAAAACAACTTGCCTGTTGAAATCCTAGGTGATCCTCCTCCACCCAAGGGTGATCCCGTTTTTGAACTTAAACCTTTGCCTGATAATCTTAAGTATGTTTATCTTGATGAAAAGAAGATATATCCTATTATTATCAGTGCTAACCTTTCAGAGCAGGAAGAAGAAAAAATATTGAAAACTCTGAAGAAGCATCGTGCTGCTATTGGATATACTCTGGATGATCTTAAAGGCATTAGTCCCACTATATGCCAACACAAGATAAAATTGGAAGAAAATGCTAAACCAGTTATTGATCATCAGCGACGGTTAAATCCTAAGATGAAAGAAGTGGTAAGGAAGGAAATACTAAAGCTCCTAGAAGCAGGTATTATCTATCCAGTTGCTGATAGTCAGTGGGTAAGTCTTGTCCATTGCGTTCCTAAGAAAGGAGGTATGACTGTTGTCCCTAATGATAAAGATGATTTTATCCCACAAAGAATAGTTACAGGTTATAGGATGGTAATTGATTTCCGTAAGTTAAATATTGCTACTAAGAAAGATCATTACCCCTTGCCATTCATTGATCAAATGCTAGAAAGGTTATCCAAACATACTCATTTCTGCTTTCTAGATGGTTATTCCGGTTTCTCTCAAATACCTGTGTCAAAAGGGGATCAAGAAAAGACCACTTTTACTTGTCCTTTCGGTACATTTGCTTATAGACGTATGCCTTTTGGTTTATGTAATGCACCTGCTACCTTTCAAAGATGCATGATGGCTATATTCTCTGATTTTTGTGAAAAGATTGTTGAGGTTTTCATGGATGATTTCTCCGTTTACGGAACTTCTTTTGATGATTGCTTGAGCAACCTTGATCGAGTTTTGCAGAGATGTGAAGACACTAACCTTGTCTTGATTTGGGAGAAGTGCCACTTTATGGTTAATGAAGGCATTGTCTTGGGACATAAAATTTCTGAAAGAGGTATTGAAGTTGACAAAGCTAAAGTTGATGCTATTGAAAAGATGCCATGCCCTAAGGACATCAAAGGTATACGAAGTTTCCTTGGTCATGCCAGGTTTTATAGGAGGTTCATAAAGGACTTCTCCAAAATCTCCAGGCCTTTGACTAATCTCTTACAAAAAGATATTGTCAGGACCCCGATCCTAAGCCACACCGATCTAGCTTGTAACACATCATATCACTTTGCGGCCTCACACACGGTATCCCCACGGGTGCCACCTTACCTGGTCCGGGACCGTTTGCGCAAATTTGGCACACGTATATGACAGTGTCGCTAGCATCCACATGACAGAGAACCCGGGCCGACATGGCTAGTTATAAACCAAAAGTGGCACTAAATTACAGAGACATGCATTCATGACCCAGCAACGAACGTGTCGGTCATCAACGTATGAACCCAAGTCGTAGCAAGCTAAATGGACTTAAAGGAACAACGCGTTACATTTCCCCTAAGGGACAGACACATGAACGAAGAAGGACACATGCCGGCGAGCCTACGTGTTCCGAGCAGTAGCAAGCTACCAAGACTCATTGGAAGCACTAGGAGGCATTTCCCTGTAAGATAGGCTACCAAAGGGAAACAACTAGGTGTCGGATCCCACACATACCAAGCATTTCAATCATACACACAATATGCTCAATATGTGCAAATACAACATTGCATCACAACAAAACTCGATGACTCAAAGTACTTTATTTAAGAGGCTCCAAAGAGCCATACATAACACATCCATATAGGTAGGAGTCACATGACCCAACACTCAAGTCATACAGTCATACAAGCACAAGCGAAAGCTAACATGTCTGAGTACAGACAACTTGGAAAATAAAACAGGCTTGGTGTAGCCTGACTATCTACAAGGCCCTTCACAAGCTCAGGATATCCGTCTAGGTAGCAAGCTACTCGTCGACGTCAACGTGTATGTACAACCCATCAGAAAGGGCAGGGTTCTCCTCTGCAACAGTTATTAAGCAAACATGAGTACAAAGGTACTCAGCAAGTCTTACAACAGAACCTATCATACAAGCAACATTATCAACAAGGGTAGTGGAGTTCATAGCAGAAAGCCAGCTTTGACTCTTGGATAACCTATACTACGACTCTCAACAGATTGCAGGATAATACTACGTACACGAGTCCTCTACTCACCACAATAATACACCACCGTGGATCCTCTTCCGTCATCCTACGGAAGGGCCATCCACGGCACTCACACTTGTCTTGAGGCTTTTAGTAGTATCCATCAACTTGTCTATGAACTGTAAGAGTAACCAAGTAGTCCGTACCGCGGACAACAGCTATTCGAATAGATTGGTAACCCTGCAGGGGTATACTTCTTCACACACGCTTCCACCACTTATCGTCGTTTACTCGGCAACCTTCAAGCGGAATCCCAGCGAGGGTGTCGGCCACGACCTGACTAACTACACAAGTCTCTCATCCAGGTTTATCGCCTATTTGAGTTCCATCCGTGGGGAGATCCGGTCGGGGTGTCGCTCACAGCCCCAAACAATGTGTACAGGGTTCCCGGGTCACGAAACGGTACACCGTGCCACGTACATGTCGCATCACAGCCCACCCTGAGGGTCAGCGCTGTGCACGACCACCAGTAAACTACAAACACCAGAAACTAGTTGCAACTCCTGGATAGATATCAAGGGTAATTAATAAGTCGAGAGGGTCAATTAAGGATCCCAACGTGTGGTAGTAGCTGAAACTTGAACCACACATACAGATCTCGGGTCCTATGGACGGTTCCAATGAAACAACCCACCACGTACTCCTACATGGCCTTTCATCAATACCTTTACCAAACGTGTTCCACACTTCCCTCTCTTTACCGATATGATCATTTCACTCCGATCCATCACCCAGATGAACCAGACCTGACACAACTCTAAGCATAGCAGGCAACATAAACAAATAGCATGGTGGATCACACATCACATGGCTCAATCAACTCCTACACATGCTAGTGGGTTTCAACTATTTACTGTGGCAATGACAGGTCATGCAAGGGAATAGGGTTCAACTACCGCAGCAAGTAGCAGTTCACACGTTGTTGCCTTAATGCAGTAAAAGAGAACAGGAGCGAGAAGATGGTTTTGTATCAGAATGATCAATGGTTGCTTGCCTGACAGAGTGGTTGTCGGGTACTGCTCTTCAGTTGGATACGCAGAAGTATCCTCGGGAGCAGGACCTAACACGGAGAACACCGGCGATACAATCAATAAGCAAACAAATGCAACAATATGATGCATGCTCATGATATGACAAGATGCATGTGTTTTGGGCTAATGCATCTATAAACAGAAGGGTTTGAGTCCATTTGAATTAAAGATTCAAATTGAAACCCAAACTATTATTTATTTAAGTGCATTATCATGTTTTAATGTGAACAACAAGGTTAACTTACTCAAACATGCATGAAACCAGTGCCATTGGAAAGATTGGATTTTTCTGATCAATTTTCATATATAAATCTTTTCCATCTGAGCTAATTTTGAATTTATATGATTTTTTGAAGTTTAAAGCATTTTCTGGAATTTCCTGAATTGTTTTTAATCAAATAATCCCATAAAATCATTTACTGTGTCAGCATGACATCATGCTGACATCAGCCAGTCAACAGGGCGGCCCAAGTCAAACCTGACCAGTGGGACCCACTGGTCAGTGTCACAGTTAGTTAACTAACTAATTAAGATTAGATTAGACACTAACCTAGGTTTGACTAACAGGAAGGGCCCACATGTCAGTGACCCAAGGGGGTTATACCCTTGGTCAAACGGGGCTAACTCGCTGGTGTTTAGCCGTCGGCGAGGCCAAACGCGGCGGTGAGGTGCGGGATTTGTGCTCGGGCTACCAAAACGACGGCGGAGCACACCTACGGGCAGCTGGGAGCGAGCCGCGTCGAGTGGTGGTGGTGGTGGTTGGCCTCGGGGTCGCCGGAAACGACGCCGGCGACGAGTCCAGCGGCTGCTGAAGTTCGGGCGAGGTCGAACTCGTCGGTGCGGTGCTCGTGGAGGCGCGTGGAGTGATCCTACATTACCTACGCAGGACGATGAAGATGGTGGGCACGATGGCCGGGCCGTTAGGTGGCCGGAGCCTCGTCGATGATGAGCTCCGCGGTGGTGCGTGCAGGTGAGCCTCGTGCGGTGCGTACAGTGCAGGAGAGAACTAACGGAGAGGGGGAGGATGGAGCTGAGCTCACGGCGGTTGCAGTAAACGTCGAGGCGGGCTCAGGGACGGTCGGAGCTGAGCGGGGCGGCGATGGCGATCTCTGCGGCCGGAGTTGGGGAAGACGGGGTCAGGGGCGACTCCAGAGTGGGCAAGCGCTCGGGGCTCAGCCTGCTCGACGTAGTCGATGACGACAGAGCGGACGGACACGGTGACGGAGCACGGGGATGGCGGTGGACGCGGCTATCACGACGGCGCGAGCGCGGCGGCATCGGCCATGGTGCGGGGAAGGCGAGGGAGAGGATCTGGGGAGGGTTGAGGGTGTCTGCGAGCTCGGGGGAGAAGTGGGTGGTCGATCCCGACCACCAGAACGGCGAGGGGAGGAAGCAGGGCGGCGGGCAGCTGCGTGGCACGCGCTGCGGCCGCCGTCGAGCACCTGCCTGCCTGCCTGGCCGAGCCAAGCAGCTCGCTCGAGCGGTGGCTGGGCTGGGCCGGCAGGTGGGCCTGTTAGTGGCGCCAGGTAAGTTTTTCTCTCTCTCCTCTCTTTTCTATTTTCTTTCTGTTTCATTTCTTTTGCAACTTTTTTGAATTAATAAAAATGCTAGAACATTTTTATAGCTCATAAAACTAGTCATGCCCACTGTATATAATATGAACAGTATGGAACATTTTAGTTTATGATTATTTGGGCACACAAAATATTTTATAGCATTTAAATGCCCAAATGCAAATACCATATGAATTAATCCAGAGACCTTTGGATGTCCTAGAAAATTGTGCACCATTTTTGGCAGAGGTTTAAGACCAAGGCAGAAATGATGAACATTTTTGAAGGGCATTTTGGGTACATTGGAAAAGATTTTATCAAACCCTAGTTCTCAGAAGAGGGGTGTTGGGGTTTCTGTCATTCCCATTTCAAGTTTCTGTGGAAAATAAACATGATGCACACTCTAGCTAGTCCTAATGCAAGCACTGACTAGGGATGTGACAACTCACCCCCACTCAAAAGAATCGCGTCCCGAGATTCGGGTTCCTCCCGAAAAAGGGTGGGGTACTCAAGTCGAAGACGATCCTCCCTTTCCCAAGTAGCCTCACTCTTGGAATGATGAGACCATTGAACCTTGAGAAACTTGATATTGTGACGTCGAGTGGTACACTCGGTTTGATCAACAATACGAACGGGGTATTCTCGATAAGTGAGATTGTCCTGGAGATCATGCGTTTCGTGGTCCACTCCGAGAAGCAACGCGTGAGTTGAGAAATGTAGAAGACATCATGAACTCTAGAAAGGTGCGGAGGTAGTTCCAATTGGTAGGCAACTTCTCCTCGTTTGGCAAGAATGCGAAAAGGACCGATGTAACGAGGGGCCAATTTGCCTTTGATACCGAAGCGATGGGTTCCCTTAAGAGGAGTAACCCGAAGGTAAGCCTTATCGCCGACTTCAAAAGTCACAGCCCTATGATGACTATCATATTGGCTCTTCTGGCGAGACTGGGCTGTTTTCAATTTCTCACGAACGATGCGAACTTGCTCTTCTCCTTCCTGGATCATATCCGGACCAAAGAATTGTCTTTCCCCGGTTTCTGACTAGTTAAGAGGTGTGATACGTCCAAACCGTATCTATAATTTCTGCTTGCTCCATGCCTCTTTTGTGTGATATTGCTATGATATTTATGCACTTCCATACACTTTTGATCATATTTGGACTAACCTATTAACTCAGTGCACCCCAGTGCCAGTTTCTGTTTTCTGCTGTTTTTGTATTTCAGGTTTTCCCATTACTTAAATTGCCAGAAAAAACCCGTGAAAAATATATAAAAAATCAGCGTTCTGGAAGCTTCCATGCGGCCAAAGTAGGGCCAGAGGGGGGCCACCGGGGCTCCAGGCGCCCAGAGGGCGCGGCCCCCCTCCTGGCCGCCGCGCCCGGCCGCCTGGGCCCCCCTTACCTCTTCTGACGCCCCCCTTTGGCATATATTTACACCGCGTCCCGAAACCCTCGAGTACGGAACCCTTTTTCACGATCTCATCTCTGTTCCGCCGCCGCCGCGCTTCCAAGATCGGGAGCACCAGGAGAACTCTTCCCGGCACCCTGCTGGAGGGGAGAACCACCACCGGGAGCCTCTCCACCACCATGGACGCCTCCCGGATGAGTTGTGAGTAGTCTCCCTTGGACCATGGGTCCATGACCAGTAGCTATGTGATGTTCTCCTCCCCTCTTTGTTCTTCATCGATTAGACCTCGTGAGCTGCCCTACATGATTGAGGCACATATGTAATCCCTATGTTGTTGCTATGATGAGTTTGCTGGGATCCGATGGATTATGAGATTATGTTCAGATTGTGTGTGAGTAATATATTTGATTCACCTCTTTTATATTTATGTTCTTGAGTAATTCTTGCATGTTCTCCATTGCTGTTTATTGCTTTGGCCAAGTAGTAGGTAGTAACTCCAAGAGGGAACGTTATGCTTGATTGTGGGTTCATGCCCCTCGATGACTAGCTTGAGTGACAAAAACATGAGTCTAGGGGATGTGCTATTGCCACAAGGGGGAAAACAACGGTGCTTGTACTTGCGGGTGCAAGGATTGTTTACTTCACGCAAAGTTCTTTTAATGCAGTTGTCTGTTGCTTTGAGTTTACACTATGGGTGGGACTCGCAACTTAATACCAGCGAGATGTTCTGGATAGATATCTCAAGGTGGATGATTAGTAGTAGATGCAGATGGATTTCGGTCTACTTGCCTTGGCGTACCGCCCATGCTTTTGAGCCTCTACCTTTCTTTGCAGCATAGTTAGCATTGGTTTGTGCACATAATCCTGTCAATTGCCCAGCTGTAATTCGTTTACCTCGCTTAGCTGTTTTATCGTCTTTTGGGAGAGAGACATCACTAGTGAACATCATGGGACCCCGGTCCATATTACCATCACTGATCACACCCGTTATTTACTTACTGTTCTTATTTACTAGTTGCAGTCATACCTATCACTATTATCTCTTGCGTTTGATCCTTTGTAAACGACAAGGCCGGAGGGATTGACAACCTCTCTGTACTCGTTGGGAGCAAAGTTATTTGTATCTGTGTGCAGGTCCTGTCAGCCGCTAAATATCTGGCGCCGTTAGCTGTTGACACCTTCTTGTTGACCCTCGAAGTCTCACGGGATTCGATCCTTGGTATCTTTGCCAAGGGAAAACTACTGCTACGCTACATCTCAAACCTTCCACTTGGGGTAACCAACGAGGGGCGAGAAGCCATCAAGCAAAGTTTTCTGGCGCCGTTGCCGAGGACTCCTCTCTTCAAGATAGGGGAGTTGCACGCTATCTTTTACCTTTTCTTTTTAGTCTTGTTAGTTTACTTTTCAGTTTTGCTTTAGTTCCCTTTTATCAAGAAAAATCACAAAAATAGTTATCTCATTCTTTAGTTGTCATTATGTCTGGTCCTTTTGCCTTTGGTGAGGCAGAAGTTCTCACCTTTAAACAAAGAGGTGGGGAAAGTCTAAAAGATGCTTGGTATAGAATTAATGATTCTCATAAAAGAGCAACCAAGAAGCAATCTACTACTATCCTGCTTAGAAATTTTTATGTTGGAATTACTTCTTGGAATAGGTTTATTCTAGATTCTGCTATCAATGGAAATTTCCTAGAAGCCCTAGTTTGGGAATCTCTTAGTATTATTGAAAATCTTGTTGGAAATCCCCCTCTTGTTAGCATTCAAGAGGACATTACCCTAGCTCACATTATGAAAAAAACTTGAAAAGATAGAGCTAGAGATGCCAAACATTAATAAGATAAATGAGTTGGACCGTAAGATCCAAGGGAATTTGAATAGGCTTGATAGCTCCATGCATAAAATTCTCAAAATTTTGGAGACCATCAAATCCTATGACTTGGATTCTTCTAGGATAGACAAGATTGAGGAAATCTTTGACACTTTAGGAACTACTTTCTCCTCAATCAAAACCAAAAAGGTAGAAACTCCGGCAAAGAAGGAGCCTAAGTTTGTTTACGTTCCAAAGGCCCCTCGCTCCAAAAGTAATCCATCAATTGCCAAAGTGGTTGAAACTGTGAAGACTTCGGAAGAAACACCTCTCTTTGATAAATTTATGAATGAATCTTCCATTGACTTTTTTCCTTTTGGTCTTCTCCCTAGAAGCATCTCTATTAGGCCTTTATTTGAAAGTCCTCTTAAGACTAGTTGTACTATTGAAGAGCTTTTTGATGATCTTGATGACGGTTCAATTGATACAACTTGATCTCTTTGCATTATGCCTAGCTTAAAGGCATAAAAGAAAGCGCTTTTGGGAGGCAGCCCACAATGAATAAAATTTTATTTTGCTTTTGTTGTGTCTTGATGTTTGTTACTACAGTAGCATCATCATTGTATCTTTACTTTTCAGCTTTGTGCCAAGTTTAGCCTCTGATTGCAAGAAAGTTCAAAAGTTGTGACGTGTTGTCCAGGAAATAGATTCTGTCCTTGGACAGAAAGATTCGTATAAAATCACCAGATCATCTTTTTGGTCTGAATTCTTTCGACAGTGTGCTCTATACAATTGGCTTTCGGGCATCTGTTCTGAGGTTTTTGATTTGAGTTGCAGAAGTGCCCCGAAAAAATTATTTACTACCTGCTGGTCTGTTTTTCACAGATTCTGTCCTGTTTTGCCTTTTCTTCGTTTTGCAAACCTTGAGCTTGCTTTTTCTTTGCAAAAACCTTTTGGCAATCTTGAGAAACAGTAGACCTTCAAGATTATCTTTATTTCCAGCAAGGAAAAGTTATTTTATTATGGGTACTAACCTCACTAATCAGATTGTGATGAGTTATGTATGAAGGGAGTTTTCAAGTGTGCGAGGGAAGATGATAAAAAGATTCAGGAGTGTCAAACGCTCAAGCTTGGGGATGCCCCCGTGCACCCCCAAGAAATATTCAAGAAGACTCAAGCGTCTAAGCTTGGGGATGCCCCCGTGCATCCCCTTCTCCATCAACAATTATCAGTTCGTCTTTCGTTCCACTATATTTTAATCACTTCATGCGTTATGTGCTATGCTTGGAGCGTCTTGCTTTTAGTTTCCTTTTTGTTTTTCTTTAGCTTTGCTTGCTGTTCATAACGAGTTAGAATCCAGCTTTCTTTGTGTGGGAGAGAAACACGCTCCACTTTAACCTAGAACACAACATAGGATTTTCATGTTTATCTTTGCTGTGTGTGTTCTTTGTCTTTCAATAGCTACTGTCATGTTTAGCTCTTAGTTTTCATGCTTTTCTTTTTAAAGAGCTTTTGTTTAGTTGGTTGCTGAACTCTCTTGAGTTTTCATGTCTATCTTGTTAAGAGAGTTGGCTTCTGTTGCACTGGTTGATAATTCTATGATAAAAATGCTATGTGCATAATGGTGCTTAGTAGTTCATGTTTTCTTATGGTTAGTCTCAAATAGCTGGGGGGTTCTTAATGTGTTATTGAAGTACCAACATGATTTGTTTGCCTATGATGTGGTATGGTTTAGTGATATCTTCCTCCAAGAATTTATTTTGATTGACTTGGCATTGCTCACGCATATTTAAGACTGTAAAGAAAGTCTATCAAGCCTTGATGATCTTTAATTTCTGAGTAGCAATATAACTTCCATGCCCGATTCAATGTTGCTTTGTCGCTCTGCATAATTATGACCGTCATTGCTCTCTTAGTTGGTTGCTCCTAGTCTTTTGCTAACCTTCGCCTGTACTAAGCGGACTGACTGCTTGTGCATCCAAAATCCTTTAAACCAGTTATGCCATATGAGTCCACCATACCTTCCTATACATGGTATTTACTTGCCATTCCTAACGAAGACTTTCGTGTACCATCTCGAAATTAATCAAAAGCATTTCACTTTTATGCCTCTGTTTTAGCTCATGAGGAAGTAGTAGTTAATTCATGATCTTTTTAAGTTGGACAAGTTTCACCCCGGGATTGCATGTCTAATCTGCAAACCCCTAATACGAGAAGGAACTGGCAAAGAGTGCGCCCGGCTCATTAAAAAAATATACAACAAACAAACCCTCCTTCACGCTTTGTTCATGAGAAATCAGAAAACTTTGGCAGTGATAAACAAAGGAGATTAAGGGGATGTGATCGTGCCCGTACGGGAGCCGTTCCTCGAAACTTGTCCAGCTCGAGAAGTAATTGAGTTATCTACTAGCATTCGTTGACGAAATATGCATCTCTCAAAAATAATTTTTACTTCTGTTTTTAAAACCAAGAGCTCTAGTACATGTTTTGTCTTTGTTTCCGACCACGGGTTTTCAACCTTGCCATCAAAAGCCACGGTTCGAGAGTCTCCACCTTCTTTCTTCAAAGCACCAACTATTGAGAGCATGATTGTCATTCTGAGTGTAATGTGCATTGTCCCAAAGTGCCATTGTCTTCTGCATGATTATGATATTATTTATTCTAAAATCATTGTATCTAGTCGTCACTTAAAACTTCGGAGGTGCCCCTGCATTTATGTTTTGCTTCACTAAAGGGGGCAAGCAAGGTATCACTTTGTCATGTTTGCACACCATGCTCGCTGTAAATCTAGTGAGTGTCTTCAGTATCATATTGTAAAACTTTCAGTTCTTTGTGATATTCTCATGAGGCAACTTAATTACTAAAGATTCATTATCTCAGTAAGCATTTGTCATGTGACTGTGAAAAGTTCTTATATGGTTAATAGCATGTCACCACAGAAATTATGCTTGTTATCATTTACCTACTTGAGGACGAGCAGGAATTAAGCTTCGGGATGTTGATACGTCCAAAACGTATCTATAATTTCTGCTTGCTCCATGCCTCTTTTGTGTGATATTGCTATGATATTTATGCACTTCCATACACTTTTGATCATATTTGGACTAACCTATTAACTCAGTGCACCCCAGTGTCAGTTTCTGTTTTCTGATGTTTTTGTATTTCAAGTTTTCCCATTACTTAAATTGCCAGAAAAAATCCGGGAAAAATATATAAAAAATCAGCGTTCCGGAAGCTTCCATGCGGCCAAAGTAGGGCCAGAGGGGGGCCACCGGGGCTCCAGGCGCCCAGAGGGCGCGGCCCCCCTCCTGGCCGCCGCGCTAGGCCGCCTGGGCCCCCCTTACCTCTTCTGACGCCCCCCTTTGGCATATATTTACACCGCGTCCCGAAACCCTCGAGGACGGAACCCCTTTTCGCGATCTCATCTCTGTTCCGCCACCGCCGCGCTTCTAAGATCGGGAGCACCAGGAGAACTCTTCCCGGCACCCTGCCGGAGGGGAGAACCACCACCGGGAGCCTCTCCACCACCATGGACGCCTCCCGGATGAGTTGTGAGTAGTCTCCCTTGGACCATGGGTCCATGACCAGTAGCTATGTGATGTTCTCCTCCCCTCTTTGTCCTTCATCGATTAGACCTCGTGAGCTGCCCTACATGATCGAGGCACATATGTAATCCTTGTGCTGTTGCTATGATGAGTTTGCTGGGATCCGATGGATTATGAGATTATGTTCAGATTGTGTGTGAGTAATATATTTGATTCACCTCTTTTATATTTATGTTCTTGAGTAATTCTTGCATGTTCTCCGTTGTTGTTTATTGCTTTGGCCAAGTAGTAGGTAGTAACTCCAAGAGGGAACGTTATGCTTGATTGTGGGTTCATGCCCCTCGATGACTAGCTTGAGTGACAGAAACATGAGTCTAGGGGATGTGCTGTTGCCACAAGGGGGAAAACAACGGTGCTTGTACTTGCGGGTGCAAGGATTGTTTACTTTACGCAAAGTTCTTTTAATGCAGTTGTCTGTTGCTTTGAGTTTACACTATGGGTGGGACTCGCAACTTAATACCAGCGAGATGTTCTGGATAGATATCTCAAGGTGGATGATTAGTAGTAGATGCAGATGGATTTCGGTCTACTTGCCTTGGCGTACCGCCCATGCTTTTGAGCCTCTACCTTTCTTTGCAGCATAGTTAGCATTGGTTTGCGCACATAATCATGTCAATTGCCCAGCTGTAATTCGTTTACCTCGCTTAGCTGTTTTATCGTCTTTTGGGAGAGAGACATCACTAGTGAACATCATGGGACCCCGGTCCATATTACCATCACTGATCACACCCGTTATTTACTTACTGTTCTTATTTACTAGTTGCAGTCATACCTATCACTATTATCTCTTGCGTTTGATCCTTTGTAAACGACAAGGCCGGAGGGATTGACAACCTCTCTGTACTCGTTGGGAGCAAAGTTATTTGTATCTGTGTGCAGGTCCTGTCAGCCGCTAAATATCTGGCGCCGTTAGCTGTTGACACCTTCTTGTTGACCCTCGGAGTCTCACGGGATTCGATCCTTGGTATCTTTGCTAAGGGAAAACTACCGCTACGCTACATCTCAAACCTTCCAGTTGGGGTACCCAACGAGGGGCGAGAAGCCATCAAGGTGTTCGACACCTTCGTCCACATAGAACTTCGAACGGAGCCTTGCCCAAGCTGGCTTGATAACTATTGTTATAAGCGAATTCAGCAAATGGAAGACATTTCTCCCAATCCATAGCGAAAGAGATGACAGAGGCTCGAAGCATATCTTCCAGAATTTGATTGACTCGTTCCACTTGACCATTTGACTTAGGATGAAAGGCGGTGCTGAAAGAGAGATGAGTCCCCATAGCATTCTGGAAACTTTCCCAAAATCGTGAAGTGAAAAGGTTTCCACGGTCCGAGTTAATCTCCAACGGCACACCATGAAGTGATACTATCCGAGAGATATACAAGTCTGCTAGCTGACTAGCGGTTATACTCTCTCGAACAGGTAGGAAATGGGCTACTTTGGAGAGGCGGTCGATAATGACGAAGATAGCATTATTCCCTTTCCTGGTCCTCGGAAACCCGGTAATGAAGTCCATACCGATCTTATCCCATTTCTATTCAGGAATAGCTAAAGGTTGGAGGGTGCCAGCAGGCCGTTGATGCTCTGCTTTGACTCGACGACGAACGTCGGAGTTAGCAATGAACTGAGCGATTTCTCTCTTCATCCTAGTCCACCAGAACCTCTGGCATAGGTCCTAATACATTTTGGTACTACCAGGATGAATTGTGAGAGGAGATTCATGAGCCTCCTTAAGGATCATCTGCCGTAGTTGTTGTTTCTTGGGTACCACCAAGCGGTTCTCGAAGTACACAACACCTCGATCATCCATAGAGAAACTTTTAGCAACACCGCTAGCAATGTTCTCCTTGATCCGAGATATACCTCTATCATACCGCTGGGCAGCTATGATTTGATCCATAAGGGTAGGTTTCGCCACCAAGGTGGAAAGGAATCCTCGAGGAACAATGTGAAGGTTAAGCTTACAAAATTCCTTGTGAACAAGTGGTTGCCCTTGTTGTAACATCAGGTTGTTACAATAAGACTTACGACTCAGTGTGTCAGCCATGACATTGGCCTTCCCAGGGGTGTAAGTGATTCCTAAGTCGTAATCTGTGAGCAACTCAACCCAACGTCTTTGCCTGAGATTCAAATCCGGTTGGGTGAATATGTATTTCAGACTTTGGTGAGCAATGAAGATTTCACAGCGATTACCAAGAAGGTAATGTCGCCATGTTTTGAGTGCGTGGACTACAGCTGCAAGCTCTAGATCATGTGTAGGATAGTTATCCTCATGTGGACGCAACTGTCGAGATGCGTAAGCAATCACTTGACGATCTTGCATGAGTATGCAACCTAGTCCCTGTCGCGAGGCGTCGCAGTAGATAATAAAATCCTTGGAAAAGTCTGGTGGTACCAGTACGGGTGCAGATGTCAAGCGTCTTTTCAGTTCCTGAAAGCTGGACTCGCACTGTGGGGTCCACTCAAACTTTTTATCTTTCTTGAGGAGTTCAGTTAGAGGTTTAGAAACCTTGGAGAAATTCTCGATGAAGCGTCGGCAATAGCTCGCTAAGCCAAGAAAACTCCTAACTTGCTTGACCGATTCAGGGGGAGTCCAATCAAGGACGGCTTGAACTCGCTCGGGATTGACGGCAATACCCTTACCAGAGATCACATGGCCTAAATAGGTCACTTCCGGCAACCAGAATTCACATTTAGAGAATTTGGCATAAAGGCGGTGTTCTCTAAGTTTCGTCAATACCAGCCTTAGATACTCGGCATGATCTTTCTTGTTCTTGGAGTAGATGAGTATATCATCGAGGTATACTACGATGAATTTATCCAAATACTCCATGAATATAGAATTCATTAGCCGGGAGAAAGTGGCTGGGGCATTGGTTAACCCGAAGGACATGACGGTGTACTCGTATTGGCCATAACGAGTAACAAAGGCCGTCTTAGAAATGTCCCCATTCTTGATTTTGATTTGATGGTAGCCCAACCTCAAATCCATTTTGGAAAAGACTGAGGATCCAGTGAGCTGATCATACAAGTCGTTGATCCTGGGGAGCGGATACTTATTCTTTATGGTGACCAGATTGACAGGTCGATAATCTACAACCATCCGTTCCGTTCCATCCTTCTTCTTGACGAAGAGGACGGGACAAGCCCAAGGGGAAGAACTAGGACGGATGAAACCCTTTTTCAAGGACTCATCGAGTTGTTTCTTAAGCTCAGCTAATTCTAGGGGTGCCATCTTATAAGGTCTCCTAGAGATTGGGACAGTTCCTGGAATAAGATCTATCACGAACTCGACATCTCTGTCAGGTGGAACACCTGGCAGTTCCTCGGGAAAAACATCCGGAAAGTCACGGACTACCGGAATATCTTCAAGTTCTGGTAGAGGGCTGGCATTAAGAGAGTAGAGCTGATGGTCAGCCATTCGGGTCAACACATTGACTATCTTGCCGGATGGGTGTGTAAGTTGAACGGTCCTAGTGTAGCAATCAATCTTGGCGTAATGAGTTGTCATCTAGTCCATACCCAAGATGATGTTTATGTCCGAGGACTTGAGAGCGATTAGTGATGCAAGGAAAACAAGTCTATCGACAAGAATTTCATTTCCATGGCTTACCCTAGAGGTTTGCCACTTTGAACCAGGAGTTTGAATAACAATGGAAGTGGGCATGTCACAAAAAGTCATGTTGTGCATTCGAGCATAGCTCTCAGATATGAACGAACGAGATGCTCCAGTATCGAAAAGAACATATGCCGGATGGCAGTTAACAAGAAGCGTACCAAGGATGACATTAGGATTCTCATAAGCTTCCTCGGCAAAGACATAGTTGACATGACCACGTGCAGTGGGGATTGGCTTGACATAGTTCACCTTGCCGGTTGGCTTACCACGACCAACGGGCTTTCCTGGCTGGTTCTGAGGACACTCACGCATGTAGTGCCCCGGTTCTCCACACTTGAAGCATGTCACAGTGCCAGTGCGTGGAGCAAAGTTGGTAGGTGGTCCTCCATAAGTCTTGGCAGGTGCATACTGTTGAGTTGGGCGAGGCGCCTCATAGGATGGCCTCGGTGTGTACTTGGGGGGCAGAGTAGTGTTAGGAACCCACACACGGCGCTTGTGAGAGCCAGAGCCGGATGATGAACCAAAATCACGAGGATGCTTGCGTGTGGCTTCGAAATCAGTCTGGCCCGTCTCAACACTGATAGCTTTGTTCACCAACTTCTGGAAGGAGGTGCACTCGTGCAGACGTAGATCTCGGCGGAGTTCGGGGCTGAGTCCCTTGCGGAACCTCGCCTGCTTCCTGGCATCGGTGGATACTTCCTCAGGTGCATAGCGTGCCAAGTTGCCAAACTCGCGACTATAGCCATCCACGGTTAACCGGCCCTGGGTAAAATTGCAGAATTCGTCCCGCTTGCGATCCATGAGACCTTCTGGAATGTGATGTTCATGAAATGCCTCACTGAACTCAGCCCAAGTAGTGATTTGGCCAGCAGGACGCTTAGCCTCAATGTTCTCCCACCATAGATTGGCAGGGCCCTCAAGATGGTAGGCGACGTAGATAACCTTGTCAGCTTCGGCCACACGGGAAGAGTGTAGCTTGTGGGTGATACTACGAAGCCAGTCATCCGCATCCAGAGGTTCAGTGGAATGATGGAACCTCGGTGGGCACATCTTGATAAAGTCATTGATTGACACCATGTCATTCCTCTGACGAAACCCAGTGTTCTGCTCTATGCGTTCCAGCAAACGGTTGGTCTCTCTCTTGTTCCGTTCTGCCTCGAGCATAACTTCAGCCAAGGAGGGTGGCTGGGGCAGATTCTCATCTCTAGCCCCACTAGCCTCACCCTGCTCCTGAGCAGCAGGAGTGCTGCGAGTGTTGACCATCCTAGGAAAACAAAACAACGGTTTAGACAAGGATGGCAAAAACTTGACATAGGAGTGCAGAATGTAATGGATGACACGGAATGCAGAGATGATCATCCGTACGACATGGTAATATAGAAACTGTCATATATACACGAGTGGTCATACACACCATACATAGTTTAGTACAAGCCAAGGCTAAAGTACAACTACGGTGAAAGACGATACATCCCATCAGAGGCATTCCAAGCTCCTATACATTATTTAACTACACCTCCGGAACTCAGTACTAGCTAAGTCATATTCCGCAAGACACGCAGGACTGTGGAAATACAACAACTACAATACTACTACTGCCACGGTCTAGCTCAGACATTCCCGTAGTAATCTTCGTAAAGATTACCACCCTAGCCTGGAAGTGGAACAGATGGATCTTGAGACTCTCGAGCACTCAAAGGCTGTGGACCATAGGGACATGGATGTGGCCTCGGGCCTGATGCTGGTGGTAACCAATGCCCACGTGGAGGTGTAATACCCCCAACGTCACGCCAATCCATACGATCAGGCAGACGAGTCCGCACGGGATACAAATCCCGCATATCCAGATATCCGGCATGCACAACAGGTGCAAGCCGTGTCAAAGTAGTCTAGTGGACGGCTCGAGTGTTATACAGCTCCATCCGGAGGACACGGACCTCACGGTCCCTATCCTCCAGCATCTGGACAGTAGTCTGAAGCAGTGGCTCCTCATGAGCAGCATCAGTATACAGACCAGTGTAGTAGCCTTCCTCTCGAGGAAGTGAGGCTGGCAGGTAACAGAACTCAATGTTCAGCAGCAGGGCATGCCTAGCCCGGAGGATGGTCATCATCGAATAAGCGGCATCCTGCACTGCCATCTCGATAGTAACCCCGAGTCCATAAGACCAATGGATGGGGTCGTTAGCTCCGAGATATGAGGGGTATATCCGGACTGTGCAGAAATACTGACTCTGATTGAAATCCCGGTATTGTTCCTCCACGGTGTAATCAGGATACCAGCGGTAGCCGGTCTCAGTCAACACACGGACTAGCATGGCCGTGTGACCGGGCACATTAATGCACCGAGTCAAACGAACCACTTGGTGAGGTGTGCGCCCAGACATCTGAAACACGAAGTAATGCAAAGGCATTAGTATTTTTGGAAGAAATCGGGCAGCATAACAATTGTAAATGCTCAAAAAAGATTTTGAGACATCATACAAATGATAGCATAGCCACTCAACAATATCATATCAAGGTTCCAGGTCCAACTAATCATCATACTAAAAGGGTAGAAACTGAACTGAGGATTGAAACCAACAATCCTAAGAGTCTACGGATTAGTAACACGTGAACCTAGTAAGGATGAGAGGCCTAGTCCTAAACCCCCGTAGAAAGAATAGACCGACTCAGATCAGAAGGGCATAAGGTAAAGAAGTAAAAAGAGCCTTACGTTCCCTTCCACAATCAATTCCCCTACATATAACTAAGAATTTTTCTAGACTCAACATCGACCAGTTTGGCTTGAGAAACCTACAGGCAGTCCGGCTCTGATGCCAACGCTGTCAGGACCCCGATCCTAAGTCACACCGATCTAGCTTGTAACACGTCAAATCACTTTGCGGCCTCACGCATAGTATCCCCACGGGTGCCACCTTACCTGGCCCGGGACCGTTTGCGCATTTTGGCACACGTATATGACAGTGTCGCTAGCATCCACATGACAGAGAACCCGGGCCGACATGGCTAGTTATAAACCAAAAGAGGCACTAAATTACAGAGACATGCATTCATGACCCAGCAACGAACGTGTCGGTCATCAACGTATGAACCCAAGTCGTAGCAAGCTACATGGACTTAAAGGAACAACGCGTGACATTTCCCCTAATCGACAGACACAGGAACGAAGAAGGACACATGCCGGCCAGCCTACGTGTTCCGAGTAGTAGCAAGCTACCAAGGCTCATTGGAAGCACTAGGAGGCATTTCCCTGTAAGATAGGCTACCAAAGGGAAACAACTAGGTGTCGGATCCCACACATACCAAGCATTTCAATCATACACACAATATGCTCAATATGTGCAAATACAACATTGCATCACAACAGAACTCTATGACTCAAAGTACTTTATTTAAGAGGGTCCAAAGAGCCATACATAACATATCCATACAGGTAGGGGTCACATGACCCAACACTCAAGTCATATAGTCATACAAGCACAAGCGGAAGCTAACATGTTTGAGTACAGACAACTTAGAAAACAAAATAGGCTTGGTGTAGCCTGACTATCTACAAGGCCCTTCACAAGCTCAGGATCTCCGTCTGGGTAGCAAGCTACTCGTCGACGTCAACGTCTATGTAGAACCCATCAGAAAGGGCAGGGTTCTCCTCTGCAACAGTTATTAAGCAAACATGAGTACAAAGGTACTCAGCAAGTCTTACAACAGAACCTATCATACATGCAACATTATCAACAAGGGTAGTGGAGTTCATAGCAGAAAGCCAGCTTTGATTCTTGGCTAACCTATACTACGACTCTCAACAGATTGCAAGATAATACTACGTACACGAGTCCTCTACTCACCACAACAATACACCACCGTGGATCCTCTTCCGTCATCCTACAGAAGGGCCATCCACGGCACTCACACTTGTCTTGAGGCTTTTAGTAGTATCCATCAACTTGTCTATGAACTGTAAGAGGTACCAAGTAGTCCGTACCGCGAACAACGTCTATTCGAATAGATTGGTAATCCTGCAGGGGTATACTTCTTCACACACGCTTCCACCACTTATCGCTGTTTACTCGACATGTACTCGGCAACCTTCAAGTGGAAGCCCAGCGAGGGTGTCGGCCACGACCTGACTAACTACACAAGTCTCTCGTCCACGTTTATCGCCTATTTGGGTTCCATCCGTGGGGAGATCCGGCCGGGGTGTCGCTCACGGCCCCAAACGATGTGTACAGGGTTCCCGAGTCACCAAACGGGCAACCGGTACACCATGCCACGTACCTGTCGCATCACAGCCCACCCCGAGGGTCAACGCTGTGCACGAGCACCAGTAAACTACAAACACCAGAAACTAGTTGCAACTCCTGGACAGAGATCAAGGGTAATTAATAAGTCGAGAGGGTCAATTAAGGATCCCAACGTGTGGTAGTAGCTGAAACTTGAACCACACATACAGATCTCGGGTCCTATGGACGGTTCCAATGAAACAACCCACCACGTACTCCTACATGGCCTTTCATCGATACCTTTACCAAACGTGTTCCACACTTCCCTCTCTTTACAGATATGATCATTTCACTCTGATCCATCACCCAGATGAACCAGACCTGACACAACTCTAAGCATAGCAGGCAACATAAACAAATAGCATGGTGGATCACACATCACATGGCTCAATCAACTCCTACACATGCCAGTGGGTTTCAACTATTTACTATGGCAATGACAGGTCATGCAAGGGAATAGGGTTCAACTACCACAGCAAGTAGCAGTTCACACGCTGTTGCCTTAATGCAGTAAAAGAGAGCAGGAGCGAGAAGATGGGTTTGTATCGGAATGATCAATGGTTGCTTTCCTGACAGAGTGGTTGTCGGGTACTGCTCTTCAGTTGGATACGCAGAAGTATCCTCGGGAGCAGGACCTAACACGGAGAACACCGGCGATACAATCAATAAGCAAACAAATGCAACAATATGATGCATGCTCATGATATGGCAAGATGCATGTGTTTTGGGCTAATGCATCTATAAACAGAAGGGTTTGAGCCCATTTGAATCAAAGATTCAAATTGAAACCCAAACTATTATTTATTTAAGTGCATTATCATGTTTTAATGTGAACAGCAAGGTTAACTTGCTCAAACATGCATGAAACCAGTGCCATTAGAAAGATTGGATTTTTTTTGATCAATTTTCATATATAAATCTTTTCCATCTGAGCTACTGCTGAATTTATATGATTTTTTGAAGTTTAAAGCATTTTCTGGAATTTCCTGAATTGTTTTTAATCAAACAATCCCAGAAAATCATTTACTGCGTCAGCATGACATCATGCTGACGTCAGCCAGTCAACAGGGCGGCCCAAGTCAAACCTGACCAATGGGACCCACTGGTCAGTGTCACAGTTAGTTAACTAACTAATTAAGATTAGATTAGACACTAACCTAGGTTTGACTAACAGGCAGGGCCCACATGTCAGTGACCCAAGGGGGTCAAACCCTTGGTCAAATGGGGCTAACTCGCCGGCGTTTAGCCGCCGGCGAGGCCAAACGCGGCAGTGAGGTGCGGGATTTGTGCTCCGGCTACCAAAACGACGGCGGAGCACACCTACGGGCAGCTGGGAGTGAGCCGCGTCGAGTGGTGGTGGTGGTTGGCCTCGCGGTCGCCGGAAACGACGCCGGCAATGAGTCCAGCGGCAGCCGGAGTTCGGGCGAGGTCGAACTCGTCGGTGCGGTGCTCGTGGAGGTGCGTGGAGTGATCCTACAGCACCTACGCATGACGGTGAAGCTGGTGGGCACGATGGCCGGGCCGTTAGGTGGCCGGAACCTCGTCGGCGACGAGCTCCGCGGCGACGCGTGCAGGTGAGCCTCGCGCGGCGCGTACGGTGCAGGAGAGAACTAACCGAGAGGGGGAGGATGGAGCTGAGCTCACCGCGGTTGCAGTAAATGTCGAGGCGGGCTCGGGAACGGTCGGAGCTAAGCGGGGCGGCGATGGCGATCTCTGCGGGCGGAGTTGGGGAAGACGGGGTCGGGGGCGACTCCAGAGCGGGCGAGTGCTCGGGGCTCAGCCTGCTCGACGTAGTCGATGATGACAGAGCGGATGGACACGGTGACGGAGCACGGGGACGGCGGTGGACGCGGCTATCATGACGGCGCGAGCGCGGCGGCATCGGCCATGGTGCGGGGAAGGCGAGGGAGAGGAGCTGGGGAGGGTTGAGCGTATCTGCGAGCTCGGGGGAGATGTGGGTGGTCGATCCCGACCACCAGAACGGCGAGGGGAGGAAGCAGGGCGGCGGGCAGCTGCATGGCGCGCGCTACGCCCGTCGTCGAGCACCTGCCTGCCTGCCTGGCCGAGCCAAGCAGCTTGCTGGAGCGGTGGCTGGGCTGGGCCGGCAGGTGGGCCTGTTAGTGGCGCGAGGTAAGTTTTTCTCTCTCTCCTCTCTTTTCTATTTTCTTTCTGTTTCATTTCTTTTGCAACTTTGTTGAATTAATAAAAATGCTAGAACATTTTTATAGCTCATAAAACTAGTCATGCCCACTGTATATAATATGAACAGTATGGAACATTTTAGTTTATGATTATTTGGGCACACAAAATATTTTATAGCATTTAAATGCATAAATGCAAATACCATATGAATTAATCCAGAGACCTTTGGATGTCCTAGAAAATTGTGCACCATTTTTGGCAGAGGTTTAAGACCAAGGCAGGAATGATGAACATTTTAAGGGCATTTTGGGTACATTGGAAAAGATTTTATCAAACCCTAGTTGTTAGAAGAGGGGTGCTAGGGTTTCTGTCATTCCCATTTCAAGTTTCTGTGGAAAATAAAGGTGATGCACACTCTAGCTAGTCCTAATGCAAGCACTGACTAGGGATGTGACAAATATTCCTTTTGTCTTTGATGATGATTGTCTAGAAGCATTTGAAATACTTAAGAAAGCATTAATCCCTGCACCTATTGTCCAGCCTCCTGACTGGAATTTACCCTTTGAGATTATGTACGATGCTAGTGATTATGCTGTAGGAGCTGTTTTAGAACAAAGAATTGATAAAAAATTGAATGTTATCCAGTATGCTAGTAAAACTCTAGATAGTGCCCAAAGAAATTATGCTACCACAAAGAAAGAATTTTTAGCAGTTGTGTTTGCTTGTGATAAATTTAGACCCTATAACGTTGATTCTAAAGTAACTATTCACACTGATCATGCTGCTATCAAATACCTTATGGAAAAGAAAGATGCTAAACCTAGTTTATTAGATGGGTTCTCTTGCTGCAAGAATTTGACTTGCACATTATTGATAGAAAGGGAGCTGAGAACCCCGTTGCAGACAACTTGTCTAAGCTAGAGAATATACTTAATGACCCACAACCTATTGATGATAGCTTTCTTGATGAACAAATAGATGTCATAAATACTTCTCGTACTGCTCCATGGTATGCTGATTATGCTAATTATATTGTTGCTAAGTTTATACCTCCTAGCTTCACATACCAGCAAAAGAAAAAGTTCTTCTATGATTTGAGACATTACTTTTGGGATGACCCACATCTTTATAAAGAAGGAGTAGATGGTATCATTAGACGTTGTGTACCTGAGCATCAACAGGAACAAATCCTACGCAAGTGCCACTCCGAAACTTATGGAGGACACCATGCGGGAGATAGAACTGCACACAAGGTATTGCAGTCCGGTTTTTATTAGCCTACTCTCTTCAAGGATGCCCGTAAGTTTGTATTATCTTGTGATGAACGTCAAAGAATAGGTAATATTAGTAGACGTCAAGAAATGCCTATGAACTATTCACATGTTATTGAACCATTTGATGTTTGGGGCTTTGATTATATGGGACCTTTTCCTGACTCTAATGGGTACACACATTTTTTAGTTGTTGTTGATTACATTACTAAGTGGGTAGAAGCTATTCCAACTAGTAGTGTTGATCATAACACCTCTATTAAGATGCTTAAAGAAGTTATATTTTCGAGGTTTGTAGTCCCTAGGTATCTAATGACTGGTTGTAACATCCCAAATTTTCAATTTGGAATGTTATACATTAGATCATTATGCATATCATATTTTCTTGCTTTTGGTGATCCGAGAAAATCCTAAGCAACTCAAGGACCCTCGGAGAGAGTTGGGGATTTCTAAATTTTCATATTTGAGGTTTCTCAAATTTTGAAAATAGGATCGTTTGATTTTATTTATTTTTCTTCAAGTATTTCTATCATAAATATATGAGAGAGGGAGTAAAATGACTCTCCCAAAATAAAGAAATACGGAAGATTGAATAAAAAGGCCAAACAAGTTTTATTGGTGTTTATTTGGATTTATTTGAATTAGGAAAAATTGCATGTTTTCAAAAATGCATTTTCGTGCCAAGAAAATGTTCTACTTGTTCTAAATATTTTATTTAGACGGTGAAAATTTGTTTTGGTAATTTCTAGTTTTTATTTTATTTTCTAGAGTTGTTTAAGCGCCGGCGTAGTTGTTAAAAAAAATAGGGGACCGACCCGACTAGGCCGAAGCCCAGCCGAACCGGCCCGTCGCCTCGCGCGTCGCCCCGCCGTGGCCGACTCGAACTCCCGCCGCCGCCGCCATGGTTGCCCCCTTCCCCAAGCCAGCTACCCCCTCCTATTTATAGCCAGCTACCCCCCCTCCAACCCCGCCGCCGCACCCCTCCCCTCGCCGCAGCAGCCCCGCCGCCGCGACGCCAACCCCGCCGCCGCGCCAGCACGCCGCCGCCCTCGCCGTCGCAAGCCGCCAGCACGCCGCCGCCGTTGCCGCCCCTCGCCGCCGCAGCCCACCGCCGCTCGCCGTCGCCGGAGAGCCGCCGCCGCCAGCAGTTCTCGAGGTAGTCGCCGCCGGTTTTCTCCAGAAAAACCGTTGGTTTTTTTAGAACCCCTAGCCATTTATTTATTAGATCGGTTTTATTAGATCGGTTTTCTGTTTTATTTTTCTGGTTTAGTTAAGTAGTAAACGTTCACCCGCTCGTTTGTTCTAAAGAACGAATTCACCGTTTAGCCTCAGCTGACGAATGTCCGTTCGTTAAGCTGTTTTAGTTTTCTTTTTCTAGTTTATTTTCTGATCGCGATCTCAGATCAGATCTTCGTTTTAGTTTAACTTTTCGCTCGTTTATTGGAATCAGGTGATTCAAGCGCCTGGAGTTTCGTATCGAAATTCTCTTTCCGTTTAACCTAGTCACTCAAGCGTTTGCCTCTGTTAAATTTGGACTTAGATCCAGATTGGTTCGTTAGTTGTTTCTCTTTCGCCGTTTGTCTTTCGTTGCTTTTCTTTTGCCGTTTCTTTTGCAAACCAGAGTTCTTAAGTTGAACTTTCTGGTTATATCTTCTATTGAGTTTTACCCGTGCATTAGTTAAGTACTTATTGTGTGCTTGTTTGTTTGCGATAGAGTACCCGGAGTGCGCCGCTTGCTACTTTGAATCTCTAGGTTTTGCGGATCATCAGCAAGGCAAGTAACACTTTGATCGTACTTTCCAAGTACCCAGTTTTCATTGCATTAGTCCAAACCCTCACACATTGCATGAGTAGGATAAATTAACTTGTGGTACTGGGAAGTAGATTGAGGTAGTACCTATTACCTGCATTACATTCAAACTTTTGGGAGTTACTTCTACGTTTGCTGTTAGGACATGCTATGCTCGTAGACGTCGATTGGGTGAGTGAAATCCATGATAGATGTGAGTTTGTTAATTAATGGTTTAACTTAAGGTGGCAACATTAATACACATCTGGGTATTCCAGGGATTGCCTGTTTTTCTTCGGACCGCCACCCAGGCTCAAAGGGATCATGAGATTATTCATACTAGAAACTTCCGTGTGCAGCCACAATGCTATTATGGGCTCTAGCATAGTATGAGTAAGTCGTGCGAAGATCTACAGTGGTGAACTACCAGATGTAGGGGGTGTAGGTTGGTACGGTTCACCCGGTCGTAGGTGCTAGTGCTTTTGAAAGACTGTGTCTCGGTCATCCGTTTCTCAAACATCATGCAGTGCGAGAAACCAAACGGAGGAGACCGGGTCTTGTGGGGGAAAAGTGCACAAACCTCTGCAGAGTGTACAAACTGATCATGATTAGCCGTGTCCCCGGTTACAGACGTTTTGAGTATCTAGTACTTGGATATCATGTGCATCTCATCATGTTACTTTTAACTTAATATTGTTGGGTTTAATGATGAACTTTAATTGGGGTTGAGAGGATGTCTATCTTCTCAACGATGTTTCAACTACCATGATAGTTAATTAAAATTTATTCCTTTGAAGTAGGGAAAAATTGGCTTTACGCAAAAACTGTAACCATAGAGCTTTCCACCAGCCAAATTGCATGTAGAATAGCTTTACTTTCAATTGCTCTCTTGTGTTACTTTGCCAGCATATTCCATGTGCTGACCCATTTTCGGGCTGCAACGTTTCATGTTGCAGACTTTTCAGACGACGAGTAAGATGCCTATTAGGTCGTGGTTCTATACTCAGTGATGCCGTTGGATTTGATGGACTCACTTACCTTCCAAGGCTTCCGTTGTTATCGTGTTAGATGGCCTTCAGCCATTTTTATTGTAATAAGTTCATCGTTGGACTATCGATGTAATAAGTGTGTGATTGCTACTCTGTTATAAATCCTTCAAGTACTGTGCGTGTCAGCATTACTGATCCAGGGATGACTCTGATGCACAGAGATCAGACTGTTTGAGGTCTGGTCGCTACAAGACGGTATCAGAGCACACGCTGACTATAGGACACGACTACTAAGCTAAAGCCCTAG
The DNA here is from genome assembly GCA_902687465.1 of Secale cereale. NCBI lineage: Eukaryota > Viridiplantae > Streptophyta > Magnoliopsida > Poales > Poaceae > Secale > Secale cereale. Next base: position 589,320,055 of record LR738710.1, read on the forward strand.
AGCACTATTCACTCTTCTCTTTTCTGACTCCTCATCTTTTCTACTCTTTTAGGATGGTGGATGCAAAGAACAAGTTCATGCAACCGGATGATGATACACCATTTGGACGACACCTGAAGGAAGTCACCAGATATCTAAACATTGGACTACCAAGTTTCACCGGAACCTACAATGCCACTCTACCTGAGGAGGAGCGTTGGCTTATTCAAGCTCAAGTTCCAGGAAGGACGATCAAGCCCGTCACCGCACTCATAGCATTTTCCTTTAATGCGCCTACATGGAGCCTAAGCAGAAGCATGGCAGCCCACATAGCTATGGGAAGGATCGGAGAAGTCTAAAAGCAGGAGCTAAAGGACACTATCTACCAGATTTGTGGACGCCGAGATGAGAATTGGGATATGATTAGCACCCGGAAGGATAGATCCATTGCAGCATTCATCCAGGAGTTGAACCATCACATTCGTCGCCAGGAGCACCAGATGTGTGCAGGGATGATAGATTTGAAGAAAGCCCTAAATAGGAATTTGGAGCTAGAGGAAGAACTCAAGTCTACACGCGACGGATATGAGGAGGAGATGCAAATACTTGTGGAGAAGAATGATGACTTGACATGGAAGTTAGGGATACTTATGGGAGAAGGAGACGAGGAAGAAGAACCCAAGGAGATTCCACCGGAAGACTACATCATCATCGACGACACGGATTCGGAACCCGAAGATAGTAAAGATGAAGACTATGAAGATGAAGCGGGGGCAGATATCATGGAATCCTCTGCTGATCAATATTTTTAGATGACCACCCTGTGATTAGTAGTTTACCTCCATATATTAGCTTTAGATCACTTTTGTAACGATTAGATCCGTGTAAGCCCTTGTTTGAAATTGATTTTGGTGTGATGAATTGTGTGTTTGCCTCATGTGCATATGGGTAGTGAATTTCCCTTAGACCTCTATTATGTTCTAATCTCTTCCCTCTACACCCATCAGATGCCTCCAAGACGTGAATTTGAGTTTCCCCCTGAACTCACCCAGTCGATTCAGCAGTAGAACACCCTGATGCAACTTCTTGTCCAGAATACCCAGAACAACCAGAACAACAACAACAACCCTCCACCACCACCACCCGTGGACAAACTGACACGTTTCTTAAGGTTGCAACCACCAGTGTTTGCTAGCAGCATCGAACCAATAGTGGCTGATGACTGGCTACGCAAGATTGGAAGGGATTTGACCACCGCAAATTGCTCGGATGCTGAGAAGGTGCGATTTGCCGCACACCAGTTGTCTAGACCAGCCGCAACATGGTGGGAGAATTACACAACCACTTACCCCATAGCCAATGTGACTTGGGATCAGTTTCAGCAAGCTTTTCGTACTGCCCATGTCTCAACTGGAGCTATGAGTATGAAGAAGCAGGAGTTTCGCAATCTGCGCCAAGGAAATCATACTGTGGCTCAGTACGTAGATGAGTTTAGTACCCTATCTCGTTATGCCCCAGATGATGTGGCCATAGATGCCGCTAAGCAGGAGAGATTCATGGAAGGGCTGAATGATGAGATGAGTGTACAATTGATATTGGCAACTTTCAATAACTACCAGGAGTTGGTTGACCGCGCCCTAATGATTGAAAGGAAGCATCAACAGATTGAAAGTCGCAAGAGGAAGTATGGGCAAGGAAGGTATAACTCTGGAGCACAACAGAAGCCCCGTTTTACCCCTAAGACGGTAGGACAGTTTCAACATACCCATGGAGGAGGTAGCTTGCACAATCACAATGGAACCAAGAATGGAAATGGGAATGGAGCAAATGGAAACCAGAGCCGCCCTACACCGTCCACACCCACCAAGAAGGATTTCAGCCATGTCACTTGTTTCAAGTGCGGGAAGAATGGATATTATGCCACTGACTGCCCAGAAGCTAAGAATGGGAACGACAATGGAAGCGCCGTGAAGAAGCCCAACCCCTTCAACAAAGGACAAGTAAATCACGTTAGCATGGAGGAGGTTGAAGCCCAACCAGATGCAGTAATAGGTAAGTTCTTAGTTAAGTCATTTACTGCACTCGTTCTTTTCGATACTGGTGCATCGCATTCATACATTTCAAGGGGATTTGTGGATAAGTATAAGCTGCCAACCCAAGCCCTTAGACCGCCCATGTTAGTAACCTCACCAGGAGCGGAGTATATGGCTAAGTTATGGTGTGATCAGATGCCCTTAAGGATTGGTAATTACATTTTCCCTTGGGACCTAATAGTATTAGAATCTCAAGGACTGGATGTGATATTAGGCATGGATTGGTTATCCAAGTATGAAGGAAGTATTGAGTGCGCCAGTAAGACCATTTTGCTTACTACACCGGAAGGAAGAAGGATCAAGTATGTATCCCGGTATGAGTCAAAGAGGAACAGATTAAATTCCTTATCAGGAGTTGTTTAGGAGGAAGTGCCAGTAGTGAAGGATTATCAGGATGTGTTTCCAGAAGAACTGCCAGGAATGCCACCTGACAGAGATATAGAATTTTTGATTGAGCTTTTGCCAGGCACCGGGCCAATTTCCAAGAGACCATATAGGATGCCCGCAAAGGATTCGGAGGAAATTAAGAAACAAATTAAGGAGTTACTGGATAAAGGATTTATACGCCCAAGTTCTTCGCCTTGGGGTTCACCAGTACTTCTAGTGGAGAAGAAGGATGGATCGTTAAGAATGGTTGTTGATTACCGAGGGCTGAACGAAGTAACGATCAAGAACAAGTACCCATTGCCGATGATCAATGATATGTACGATAGATTGCAAGGAGCTAAGGTATTTTCCAAGATCGATCTGCGATCAGGGTATCATCAATTGAAGATCCGAGAGCAGGATATACCTAAGACGGCCTTTACCACTAGGTATGGGTTGTACGAGTATACCGTTATGTCGTTTGGTCTGACAAACGCACCGGCATACTTTATGAACCTGATGAACAAAGTGTTTATGGAATATTTGGATAAGTTTGTCGTAGTGTTCATAGATGATATATTGATCTTCTCGAAGGATGAAGAGGAGCATGCAGAGCATTTGCGTTTGGTATTGGAGAAGCTCAGAGGACATCAGTTATATGCCAAGTTTAGCAAATGCGAATTTTGGTTGAAGGAAGTCGGATTCCTCGGACATGTTATATCTGGAGAAGGAATAGCAGTAGATCCCGCCAAGGTGGACACTGTGACCCATTGGGAAGCACCGACAACAGTAGGAGAGATCCGGAGTTTTCTTGGACTTGCAGGATACTACCGGAGATTCATCGAGAATTTCTCAAAGATTGCAAAGCCTATGACGGAGTTGTTAAAGAAGGTGACCAATTTCAGATGGACGGAAGAATGTGAGGCCAGTTTCCAGGAATTAAAGAACCGTTTGGTCTCATCACCTGTGTTGATTCTACCAGATCAACATAAGGATTACGAGGTGTACCGCGACGCTTCACGGCGAGGACTTGGAGCAGTTCATATGCAGGAAGGAAGAGTTGTTTCGTATGCTTCACGACAACTGAAACCTCATGAGTTGAACTATGCCACTCATGATTTGGAGTTAGCAGCCGTAGTACATGCGTTGAAGACGTGGAGACACTTTCTCATTGGAAATCATTGTGAAGTATATACGGATCACAAGAGTTTGAAGTATATATTCACTCAGAAGGAGTTGAATCTCAGGCAAAGGAGATGGTGGAACTCATTAAGGATTACAACATGAGATTTCATTATCATCCCGGGAAGGCTAACGTAGTAGCCGATGCGCTAAGCCGCAAGAGCCATGTCAATACCCTAATGATGGAAGAATTTCCAAAGGAGTTAGCCGAGGACTTACGAGAACTACGTTTGGAGATAGTTCCGAGAGGCTATGTAGCAACACTAGAAATCCAGTCTACCCTGATGGATAAAATCCGAGAAGCTCAGAAAACTGACAAGGAGATTGCCTCTATAAAGGAGAGGATGAGCGAAGGAAAAGCAAAAGGATTTCGTGAGGATGAACACGACACCATATGGTTTGAGGACCGCGTCTATGTGCCTAATGACCCGGAGATCAGGAAGTTGATTTTACAGGAGGCCCATGATTCACCGTACTCGATTCACCCAGGGAATACTAAGATGTATTTGGATTTAAAGGATATTTTCTGGTGGACCGGTATGAAGAAGGATACTGCGGAATATGTATCCGTTTGTGATGTATGTCAGAGAGTGAAGCCAGAACATCAGAAGCCGGCAGGATTGTTACAACCATTGCCAATACCCGAATGGAAGTGGGATAAACTAGGTATGGATTTTATTACGGGACTACCCAGAACTCATTATGGCTATGACTCGATTTGGGTCGTAGTTGATCGTTTAACCAAGGTAGCTCATTTCATCCCCGTAAAGACTACCTATACCAGTGCAAAGTTGGCAAAGATATACATGACCCGAATTGTATGTCTGCATGGAGTTCCGAGGAACCCAGTTTACCTCAAAGTTTTGAAATCAGTTACATGAAACTTTGGGTACCAGACTAGAGTTTAGCACAGCTTTTCACCCGCAAACAGATGGACAGACTGAAAGAGTCAATCAGATTTTGGAGGATATGCTGAGAGCCTGTGCACTAGATTATGGATCTAGTTGGGACGACAATTTGCCGTATGCCGAGTTTTCTTACAACAATAGTTATCAATCCAGTTTGAAGATGGCCCCTTTCGAAGCTTTATACGGAAGGAGATGTAGGACTCCGTTGTCGTGGGACGAAGTTGGAGACCGACAGTTGTTTGGACCAGACTTGATCAAAGAGTCTGAGGAAAAGGTGAAGTTGATTCGAGATAGACTGAAGGTAGCTCAGTCCAGGTAGAAAAGTTATGCAGACTCAAAGCGTAAGGAGATAACCTATGAGATCAGAGACAGAGCATACTTGAGAGTATCACCTCTGCGAGGAGTCAAACGTTTCAGAGTTAAAGGAAAGTTAGCCCCGAGATTTTTGGGACCTTACCGTGTTATGGAACGCATGGGAGAGGTTGCCTACAAGTTGGAATTGCCCGAAGGATTCTCAGGAGTACACGATGTGTTTCACGTTTCGCAGCTTAAGAAGTGTCATGCGGAGATGGTCGATATACCACTTAGAGACACAGTACCCCTGGAAGCGATTCAGTTGGACAGTGATCTGACCTACGAGGAGAAGCCGGTTAAGATCCTCGAATTTTCGAGCAGAGTTACCCGCAGCAGGGTTATCAAGTTTTGCAATGTTCAGTGGAGTCACCACACCGAGGAAGAAGCCACCTGGGAACGAGAAGATGATCTACGCAAGGACCACCCTCACCTATTTTCTAGCCAACCTGAATCTCGAGGGCGAGATTCATCTTAAGGGGGGTAGGTTTGTAACATCCCAAATTTTCAATTTGGAATGTTATACATTAGATCATTATGCATATCATATTTTCTTGCTTTGGGTGATCCGAGAAAATCCTAAGCAACTCAAGGACCCTCGGAGAGAGTTGGGGATTTCTAAATTTTCATATTTGAGGTTTCTCAAATTTTGAAAATAGGATCGTTTGATTTTATTTATTTATTTTCAAGTATTTCTATCATAAAAATATGATAGAGGGAGTAAAATGACTCTCCCAAAATAAAGAAATACGGAAGATTGAATAAAAAGGTCAAACAAGTTTTATTTGGTGTTTATTTGGATTTACTTGAATTAGGAAAATTGCATGTTTTCAAAAATGCATTTTAGTGCCAAGAAAATGTTCATCTTGTTCCAAATATTTTATTTAGACGGTGAAAATTTGTGTTGGCAATTCCTAGTTTTTATTTTATTTTCTAGAGTTGTTTTAGCGCCGGCGTAGTTGTTAAAAAAAATAGGGGACCGACCCGACTGGGCCGAAGCCCAGCCGAACCGGCCCGTCGCCTCGCGCCACCGCGTCGCCCCGTCGTGGCCGACTCGAACTCCCGCTGCCGCCGCCATGGTTGCCCCCTCCCCCAAGCCAGCTACCCCCCCTCCTATTTATAGC
>LR738710.1:589327404-589480833 GCA_902687465.1 Secale cereale
CGCCGCCGCACCCCTCCCCTCGACGCAGCAGCCCCGCTGCCGCGACGCCAACCCCGCCGCCGCGCCAGCACGCCGCCGCAGCCATTGCCCTCGCCGTCGCAAGCCGCCAGCACGCCGCCGCTGTTGCCGCCCCTCGCCGCCGCAGCCCGCCGCCGCTCGCCGTCGCCGGAGAGCCGCCGCCGGCGGCAGTTCTCGAGGTAGTCGCCGCCGGTTTTCTCTAGAAAAACCGTTGGTTTTTTTAGAACCCCTAGCCGTTTTTTTATTAGATCGGTTTTATTAGATCGGTTTTTTGTTTTATTTTTATGGTTTAGTTAAGTAGTAAACGTTCACCCGCTCGTTCGTTCTAACGAACGAATTCACCATTTAGTCTCAGCTGACGAACGTCCGTTCGTTAAGCTGTTTTAGTTTTCTTTCTCTAGTTTATTTTCTGATCGCGATCTCAGATCCGATTATTGTTTTAGTTTAACTTTTCGCTCGTTTATCAGAGTCAGGTGATTCAAGCGCTTGGAGTTTCGTATCGAAATTCTCTTTCCGTTTAACCTAAGCGTTTGCCTCTGTTAAATTTGGACTTAGATCCAGATTGGTTCGGTAGTTGTTTCTCTTTCGCCGTTTGTCTTTCGTTGCTTTTCTTTTGCAAACCAGAGTTCTTAAGTTGAACTTTCTGGTTAGATCTTCTATTGAGTTTTACCCATGCATTAGTTAAGTACTTATTGTGTGCTTGTTTGTTTGCGATAGAGTACCCGGAGTGCGCCGCTTGCTACTTTGAATCTCTAGGTTTTGCGGATCATCAGCAAGGCAAGTAACACTTTGATCATACTTTCGAAGTACCCAATTTTCATTGCATTAGTCCAAACCCTCACACATTGCATGAGTAGGATCAATTAACTTGTGGGACTGGGAAGTAGATTGAGGTAGTACCTATTACCTGCATTACATTCAAACCTTTGGGAGTTACTTCTACGTTTGCTGTTAGGACATGCTATGCTCGTAGACGTGGATTGGGTGAGTGAAATCCATGACAGATGTGAGTTTGTTAATTAATGGTTTAACTTAAGGTGGCAACATTAATACACATCTGGGTGGATTGAGGCATCTAGGTATTCCAGGGATTGCCTGTTTTTCTTCGGACCGCCACCCAGGCTCAAAGGGATCATGAGATTATTCATACTAGAAACTTCCGTGTGCAGCCAGAATGCTATTATGGGCTCTAGCATAGTATGAGTAAGTCGTGCGAAGATCTATAGTGGTGAACTAGCAGATGTAGGGGATGTAGGTTGGTACGCTTCACCCGGTCGTAGGTGCTAGTGCTTCTGAAAGACTGTGTCTCGGTCACCCGTTTCTCAAACATCATGCAGTGCGAGAAACCAAACAGAGGAGATCGGGTCTTGTGGGGAAAAGTGCACAAACCTCTGCAGAGTGTACAAACTGATCATTATTAGCCGTGTCCCCGGTTACAGACGTTTTGAGTATCTAGTACTTGGATATCATGTGCATCTCATCATGTTAATTTTAACTTAATATTGTTGGGTTTAATCATGAACTTTAATTGGGGTTGAGAGGATGTCTATCTTCTCAACGATGTTTCAACTACCATGATAGTTAATTAAAATTTATTCCTTTGAAGTAGGGAAAAAATGGCTTTACGCAAAAACTGTAACCATAGAGCTTTCCACTAGCCAAATTGCATGTAGAATAGCTTTACTTTCAATTGCTCTCTTGTGTTACTTTGCCAGCATATTCCATGTGCTGGCCCGTTTTCGGGCTGCAGCGTTTCATGTTGCAGACTTTTCAGACGACGAGTAAGATGCCTATTAGGTCGTGGTTCTATACTCAGTGATGCCGTTGGAGTTGATGGACTCACTTACCTTCCAAGCCTATTAGGCCATTTTTATTGTAATAAGTTCATCGTTGGACTATCGATGTAATAAGTGTGTGATTGCTACTCTGTTATAAATCCTTCAAGTACTGTGCGTGTCAGCATTACTGATCCAGGGATGACACTGATGCACAGAGATCAGACTGTTTGAGGTCTGGTCGCTACACTGGTGGTGGTTCACACTTTATTCATGGTGCTTTCCGTAAGATGCTTGCAAAGTATGATGTCAACCATAGAATTGCATCCCCCTATGGCCCACAGACTAGTGGTCAAGTAGAACTAGGTAATAGGGAGTTGAAATTAATCTTGCAAAAGACAGTTAATAGGTCTAGGAAGAATTGGTCCAAGAAACTAGATGATGCATTATGGGCCTATAGAACTGCATACAAAAATCCTATGGGTATGTCTCCATATAAGATGGTATATGGAAAAGCTTGTCACTTACCTCTCGAGCTAGAACATAAGGCATATTGGGCTATTAAAGAGCTCAACTATGATTTCAAACTTGCCGGTGAAAAGAGGTTATTTGATATTAGTTGCCTTGATGAATGGAGAACCCGGGCCTACGACAATGCCAAGCTATTTACAGAAAAAGTTAAAAGATGGCATGACAAAAGGATACAAAAGCATGAGTTTAACGTGGGTGATTATGTCTTGCTATACATCTCTCGTTTACGATTTTTTGCAGGAAAACTTTTCTCCAAGTGGGAAGGACCTTACGTTATCGAGGAGATCTATCGCTCTGGTGCCATAAAAATCAACAACTTCGAAGGCACAAATCCGAAGGTGGTGAATGGTCAAAGAACCAAACATTATATCTTAGGTAATCCTATAAATGTTGAAACCAATATTATTGAAACCGTAATCCCGGAGGAATACATAAGGGACACTTTCCAGAACGATTCAGCCTCCAAACAGGAAGAGGTACGTGATACAGTAAGTAAACCGACTCCAAAACAGTTCTAAAGGTAATTTCTGTCCGTTTTGGAATATTTAGAAAAATAGAAAAATAAACCACGGTCCGGAAGAGGCACGAGGCCTCCACGAGGGTGGAGGGCGCGCCCCCCTTCCCAGGGCGCGCCCCCTGCCTCGTGGGCACCCCGTGTGTCCCCCGGACTCCGTTTTCTTGTGGGGTACTGCTTTTGGTCGGCAAAAAATCTTCATATATACTCCCGAGGGTTTTGACCTCTGTATCACGTAGAAATTCTCTGTTTTGTTTCGACCTGCTGTTTTTGACAGATCTAGATCATCATGGCGTCCTCCAACACCCCCCAAGGACAAGTTCTTCGAGAAGGTCATCAACCCCTACCTTGCGGAGGTGCTGCACCACCCCAAAACCATGGAGTTGCATGAGGGGGTGCTGCACATCCGTGATGTTGAGGGGCCGAGGAGGACCGGCAGCGTGGAGACAAGACTCAAAGCAATGGAGCAACAAGTTTTCAAGTGCCAATGTATGGTGGAACGAGGACTCAACGCCAACCACATGATGATGTCGGAGCTCGCCAACAACCTCAAGCTGGACTCAAGGATCTTTGGGGAAGCTATTTCTAATCTTCAAGAGAAGATCGAACACCTCCAAGCCCAGATCTATGACCCGCGAAACCAAAACTGTGAGTATGAATATAGATTCAAGAAGATGGGTTTGGCTGCAGGTTTGGTTATCCCGGAGACTCGATCATCCTTCTACAATGGTGAACCCATGCCTTGGAAGGTGGAAAACTAGCCTACATCATCAACAACTCCATCATCACCACCCCCGAAGAAGGAGACATAATCATATGGGTATGGGCACTCCCCTTGGCAATTGCCAAGCTTGGGGGAGTGACCCCGGTATCGTATCACCATCACTCCTTATCACAAGTGGCAATATAAAGCGAAGTTCTTCTATGCTAAGACTTTGTGCATCCAACCATAGAAACACAAGACAACATCTGCTTTCCTTTGCGAAGGGCCTATCTTTTATTCTTGTCTTATAAGTGTCAAGGTGAAATCCACCTTTCCTTTTTACATTTTATCCTTTGGCAAGCAGATTGTGTTGGAAAGATCCAGACATATATACCCACTTGGATGTAAGTTTTCATGATCTATTACTGTTGACATTACCCTTGAGGTAAAAGTTGGGAGGCAACACCATAAGCCCCTATCTTTCTCTGTGTCCGATTAATACTCCATAAACATAAGTATTGCATGAGTGTGAGCAATTGTGGAAGACTATATGATAGTTGAGTATGTAGGCTTGCTGAAAAGCTCTTATATTGACTCTTTCCGATATTACGATAAATTGCAATTGCTTCAATGACCGAGATCAAAGTTTGTTAGTTTCCAATGAAGTTTATGATTCATACTTGATATTGTGGATGAATTGTTACTTTAGCATAAGGATCATATGACTATATTTATATAAGTTGCTGTTATGAGAATGATCATGATGCCCTCATGTCCGTATTTTATTTTTATCGACACCTCTATCTCTAAACATGTGGACATATTCTTCGATATCGGCTTTCGCTTGAGGACAAGCGAGGTCTAAGATTGGGGGAGTTGATACGTCCATTTTGCATCATGCTTATATGTTGATATTTATTGCATTATGGGCTGTTCTTACATGTTTTGTCACAATACTTATGCCATTTCTCTCTTATTTTACAAGGTTCACATGAAGAGGGAGAATGACGGCAGCTGGAATTCTGGGCTGGAAAAGGAGAAAACTCTGGAACCTATTCTGCACAACTCCAAAAGCCCTGAAACTCAATAGAACATCGTTTCGAAAAATATAAAAAATATCTAGTGAAAGAAACCCACAAGGGGGGCCACCGGCTGTCCATGAGGGTGGGGGCGCGCCCCCCTTCCTAGAGCGCACCCCCTGCCTCGTGGGCCAGCCGGCAGGCCCCCGATGCCCATCTTCCCCTATATGAGGTGCTTTGACCTGGAAAAAATCATAAGGAGGCTTTCGGGACCAGACGCCGCCGTCTCGAGGCGGAACCGATGCGGAAAGCAATATAGGGATCCGACAGAGCTGTTCTGCCGGGGATAGTTCCCTCCGGAGGGGAAATTGTCACCGCCGTCATCACCAACCACTCTCCCATCTCGGGGAGGGCTATCTTCATCAACATCTTCACCAGCACCATCTCCTCTCAAACCCTAGTTCATCCCTTGTATCCAATCTTTGTACCCAAACCTCAGATTGGTACCTGTGGGTTGCTAGTAGTGTTGATTACTCCTTGTAGTTGATGCTAGTTGGTTTATTTGGTGGAAGATCATATGTTCATATCCATTATGCATATTAATACCCCTCTGATCATGAAAAATATTATGTCTTGTGAGTAGTTACTTTTGTTCCCGAGGACATGGGAGAAGTCTTGCTATTAGTAGTCATGTGAGTTTGATCTTCGTTCGATATTTTGATGAGATGTATGTTGTCTCTCCTCTAGTGGTGTCATGTGAACGTCGACCTCATGACACTTCACCATTATTTGGGCCTAGAGGAAGGCATTGGGAAGTAATAAGTAGATGATGGTTTGCTAGAGTGATAGAAGCTTAAACCCTAGTTTATGCGTTGCTTTGTAAGGGGGTCATTTGGATCCATATGTTTCAGGCTATGGTTAGGTTTACCTTAATACTTCTTTTGTAGTTGCGGATTCTTGCATTAGAGGTTAATCATAAGTGCGATGTTTTTCCAAGTAAGGGCAGCACCCAAGCACCGGTCCACCCACATACCATATTATCAAAATACCGAACGCGAATCAGATGATCGTGATGAAAACTAGCTTGACGATAATTCCTATGTGTCCTCGGGAGCGCTTTCCTTTATATAAGAGTTTGTCCAGGCTTGTCCTTTGCTACAAAAACGATTGGGCCACCTTGTTGCACCTTATTTACTTTTACCTTTTGTCACTTTCTACCAATTATCTTATCACAAAACTATCTGTTACCTACAATTTCAGTGCTTGCAGAAAATACCTTACTGAAAACTGCCTATCATTTCCTTCTGCTCCTCGTTGGGTTCGACACTCTTACTTATCGAAAGGACTATGATAGATCCCCTACACTTGTGGGTCATCAATATCACACACACATTGATATGCCTGCCCGTTTCTGTTGTTCTACCTCATCGCAAATAGTTCGAATGGATTAACCGTGTGTCCTCCATCGCACACACATTGTTATGGATGCCCGTTTTTGTTGTTCTGCCTCATCGCAGACTGTTTGAATGGATTAACCATATGCCCTGCATCGCACACACAACTAAAATCTTAACCGTGTTTGATGCATCCATCATCGCAAACGTTTTGCACCTTTTTTCATGGGTTTTTTACACCATCGTTTGCGATTATTGCATCGCACACAGTTTCGGCAAAGGGACTATGATCGTAGTGTCGCGTTAGCAGTCTCTTGCAGTAGTGTTTGTAGAGGCGGAGTTAGGTCAAAAGGAGCCTCATGGGCCCCATGGCCCTGGTGCCTCATAGGCCACTGCTCCATCTTCTCGTCCCCCTCGAAGCTTCCAGGGCCCTTATTACCAAAATATATCTCCAAAAAATTTCATGGCAATTGGACTTCATTTGATATATATATTCTGCAAAGCCAAAAACAAGCAAAAAACAACAACTGGCACTGGGCACTAAGTTAATATGTTGGTACCAAAACTGATATATAAGTGCTAGACAATATACTTAATGACCCACAACCTATTGATGATAGCTTTCCTGATGAACAACTAGCTGTCATAAATACTTCTCGTACTGCTCCATGGTATGCTGATTATGCTAATTATATTGTTGCTAAGTTTATACCTCCTAGCTTCACATACCAGCAAAAGAAAAAGTTCTTCTATGATTTGAGACATTACTTTTGGGATGACCCACATCTTTATAAAGAAGGAGTAGATGGTATCATTAGACGTTGTGTACCTGAGCATGAACAGGAACAAATCCTACGCAAGTGCCACTCCGAAACTTATGGAGGACACCATGCGGGAGATAGAACTGCACACAAGGTATTGCAGTCCGGTTTTTATTAGCCTACTCCCTTCAAGGATGCCCGTAAGTTTGTCTTATATTGTGATGAACGTCAAAGAATAGGTAATATTAGTAGACGTCAAGAAATGCCTATGAACTATTGATACGTCCAAAACGTATCTATAATTTCTGCTTGCTCCATGCCTCTTTTGTGTGATATTGCTATGATATTTATGCACTTCCATACACTTTTGATCATATTTGGACTAACCTATTAACTCAGTGCACCCCAGTGCCAGTTTCTGTTTTATGTTGTTTTTGTATTTCAGGTTTTCCCATTACTTAAATTGCCAGAAAAATTCCAGGAAAAATATATAAAACATCAGCGTTCCGGAAGCTTCCATGCGTCCAAAGTAGGGCCAGAGGGGGGCCACCGGGGCTCCAGGCGCCCAGAGGGCGCGGCCCCCCTCCTGGCCGCCGCGCCAGGCCGCCTGGGCCCCCCTTACCTCTTCTGACGCCCCCTTTGGCATATATTTACACCGCGTCCTGAAACCCTCGAGGACAGAACCCTTTTTCGCGATCTCATCTCTGTTCCGCCGCCGCCCCGCTTCCAAGATCGGGAGCACCTGGAGAACTCTTCCCGGCACCCTGCCGGAGGTGAGAACCACCACCGGTAGCCTCTCCACCACCATGGACGCCTCCCGGATGAGTTGTGAGTAGTCTCCCTTGGACCATGGGTCCATGACCAGTAGCTATGTGATGTTCTCCTCCCCTTTTTGTTCTTCACCAATTAGACCTCGTGAGCTGCCCTACATGATCGAGGCACATATGTAATCCTTATGCTGTTGCTATGATGAGTTTGCTGGGATCCGATGGATTATGAGATTATGCTCAGATTGTGTGTGAGTAATATATTTGATTCACCTCTTTTATATTTATGTTCTTGAGTAATTCTTGCATGTTCTCCGTTGCTGTTTATTGCTTTGGCCAAGTAGTAGGTAGTAACTCCAAGAGGGAACGTTATGCTTGATTGTGGGTTCATGCCCCTCGATGACTAGCTTGAGTGACAGAAACATGAGTCTAGGGGATGTGCTATTGCCACAAGGGGGAAAACAACGGTGCTTGTACTTGCGGGTGCAAGGATTGTTTACTTTACGCAAAGTTCTTTTAATGCAGTTGTCTGTTGCTTTGAGTTTACACTATGGGTGGGACTCGCAACTTAATACCAGCGAGATGTTCTGGATAGATATCTCAAGGTGGATGATTAGTAGTAGATGCAGATGGATTTCGGTCTACTTGCCTTGGCGTACCGCCCATGCTTTTGAGCCTCTACCTTTCTTTGCAGCATAGTTAGCATTGGTTTGCGCACATAATCCTGTCAATTGCCCAGCTGTAATTCGTTTACCTCGCTTAGCTGTTTTATCATCTTTTGGGAGAGAGACATCACTAGTGAACATCAGGGGACCCCGGTCCATATTACCATCACTGATCACGTCCGCTATTTACTTCCTGTTCTTATTTACTAGTTGCAGTCATACCTATCACTATTATCTCTTGTGTTTGATCCTTTGTAAACGACAAGGCCGGAGGGATTGACAACCTCTCTGTACTCGTTGGGAGCAAAGTTATTTGTATCTGTGTGCAGGTCCTGTCAGCCGCTAAATATCTGGCGCCGTTAGCAGTTGACACCTTCTTGTTGACCCTCGGAGTCTCACGGGATTCGATCCTTGGTATCTTTGCCAAGGGAAAACTACCGCTATGCTACATCTCAAACCTTCCACTTGGGGTAACCAACGAGGGGCGAGAAGCCGTCAAGCAAAGTTTTCTGGCGCCGTTGCCGGGGACTCCACTCTTCAAGATAGGGGAGTTGCACGCTATCTTTTACCTTTGCTTTTTAGTCTTGTTAGTTTACTTTTCAGTTTTGCTTTAGTTCCCTTTATCAAAAAAAATCACAAAAATAGTTATCTTGCTTGCTTGCTGCTATGGGTTCCACCGAGAACACTAAGTTGTGTGACTTCACTAGTCATAACAACGATCACTTTATTTGCACGCCTATTACTACACCTGCCACTTCAGCACCTTCTTATGAAATTAAACCGGCTTTACTGAACCTGGTTATGAAAGATCAATTCTCCGGTGCTGGAGATGATGCTGCTTTACACTTAAATAATTTTGTTGAACTCTGTGATATGCAAAAGTACCAAGAAATAGATGGTAATATTGTTAAGCTTAAGCTTTTTCCTTTCTCCTTGAGAGGAGGAGCTAAAATTTGGTTTCAATCTTTGCCTTTAAATAGCATAGATTCTTGGGACAAGTGCAAGGATGCCTATATTGGGAAGTACTATCCACCTGCTAAAATTATCCAACTAAGGAGTAACATAATGAATTTCAAACAATTGGATAATGAACACGTTGCCCAAGCTTGGGAACGCATGAAATCTCTTGTCAAGAACTGCCCTACTCATGGTTTGACTACTTGGATGGTTATCCAAACTTTTTATGCATGCTTGAACTTTACCTCGCGGAACTTGTTAGATTCGGCCGCGAGAGGAACCTTTATGTCAACTACACTTGGTGCTGCCACGAAGCTTCCATGAGATGATGACCAATTATTCCCAATGGCACACCGAACGTGCTCCAACAGGTAGGAAGGTAAACTCTGTCAAGGAGATTTCCTCCCTAAATGAAAAAGTTGACTTGATCATGTCTCTACTTTCCAAGCAATCTTCTATTGATCCTCGTGATGTTCCTTTAAATTCTTCGATTGCTCAAGATCAAGTAGATGTGAACTTTATCTCTAGAAACAATTTCAATAACAACGCTTATAGGAGTAATTTTGGTAGCAATCCTAGACCGTTCCCCTCTAATTCCTATGGGAACAACAATGCCTATTATAGCACCAAGAACTCCACCCAAAGAGATAGAGACATGCCTAGTTATGAGAAACTTCTAGAAATAGAGAAAGCCACTAAGAACTACATGCACTCCCAATATGAACAAAACAAGGCCTTCTCGGGGCAATTAGATGAGCATACTGCTATCTTGCAAGGCATTGGTATACAACTGGAGAGCCTAAATATTGGGATTTCTAAGCTCCAGACTAGGCTCACTATCATTGAGACCCAAGTTTCCAATATGTCCCACACACAAGCCACTTTGATAAACCAAATGGCAGCTAAACCCGAAGTGGTTGCACCCCTGAAGGAGGAAGAAGATAGAATTAAGAACCTTCCTATCCACCACACTGTTGCTACTATCCAAGTTGTTGAGGATATCCAAACTCTTAGCACCCAATGCACTCCTGGTCCCATTGGACCTATTAATGGTGATGCTATGACCTTAACCATAGAAACTCCTATGACCATAGAAACTACCAAACAAGTGAGCCTAAAGGACACCACTACCACTTTACTTGATAGTAGTGACCTTGATTTTGATAATTGCACCCTTTCTGAAGTTATTGATTTCCTTCACAAGATGTCTAGAGATCCCCATACTAGCACGCTTAATCTTGCCTTCACAGAGCATATCACTAATGCTCTCATCAAAGCTAGGGAGGAGAAACTTAGGGTAGAAGCCTCCATACCTAGAAAGCTAGAAGATGGTTGGGATCCTATGATTAAAATTAAGTTGAATAACTTCTCTTGCTATGCTTTATGTGATGTTGGAGCTAGTACATCCGTTATGCCCAAAAGAATATATGATATGCTTAAATTGAAACCTTTTGATTCTTGTTCTTTTGGTGTTCGTCTTGTTGATTCTTCCATAAAGAAACCCTTGGGGAGGATCGACGATGTTCTTATCATTGTCAATGACAATTATGTTCCCGTTGATTTTACTATTATGGATATTGAATGTGAACCTTCTTGTCCAATTATTTTGGGACGTCCTTTTCTTCGTACCGTTGGTGCCATCATTGACATGAAAGAGGGGAATATAAAATTCCAATTTCCTCTCAAGAAAGGGATGGAACACTTCCCTAGAAAGAAGATTAAGTTACCTTTTGAGTCCGTTATACGGGCTAGCTATTCTTTTACTCTTGATAAAACTTGATCTCTTTGCATTATGCCTAGCTTAAAGGCATAAAAGAAAGCGCTTTTGGGAGGCAGCCCACAATGAATAAAGTTTTATTTTGCTTTGTTGTGTCTTGATGTTTGTTACTACAGTAGCATCATCATTGTATCTTTACTTTTCAGCTTTGTGCCAAGTTTAGCCTCTGATCGCAAGAAAGTTCAAAAGTTGTGACGTGCTGTCCAGGAAACAGATTCTGTCCTTGGACAGAAAAATTCGTATAAAATCACAAGATCATCCTTTTGGTCTGAATTTTTTCGACAGCGTGCTCTATACAATTGGCTTTCGGGCGTCTGTTTTGAGTTTTTTGAGTTGAGTTGCAGAAGTGCCCCGAAAAAATTATTTACTACCTGCTGGTCTGTTTTTCACAGATTCTGTCCTGTTTTGCCTTTTCTTCGTTTTGCAAACCTTGAGCTTGCTTTTTCTTTGCAAAAACCTTTTGGCAATCTTGAGAAACAGTAGACCTTCAATATTATCTTTATTTCCAGCAAGGAAAAATTATTTTATTATGGGTACTAACCTCGCTAATCAGATTATGATGAGTTATGTATTAAGGGAGTTTTCAAGTGTGCGAGGGAAGATGATAAAAAGATTCAGGAGTGTCAAACGCTCAAGCTTGGGGATGCCCCCGTGCACCCCCAAGAAATATTCAAGAAGACTCAAGCGTCTAAGCTTGGGGATGCCCCCGTGCATCCCCTTCTCCATCAACAATTATCAGTTCTCTTTCGTTCCACTATATTTTAATCACTTCATGCGTTATGTGCTATGCTTGGAGCGTCTTGCTTTTAGTTTCCTTTTTGTTTTTCTTTATCTTTGCTTGCTGTTCATAACGAGTTAGAACCCAGCTTTCTTTGTGTGGGAGAGAAACACGCTCCACTTTAACCTAGAACACAACATAGGATTTTCATGTTTATCTTTGCTGTGTATGTTCTTTGTCTTTCAATAGCTACTGTCATGTTTAGCTCTTAGTTTTCATGCTTTTCTTTTTAAAGAGCTTTTGTTTAGTTGGTTGCTGAACTCTCTTGAGTTTTCATGTTTATCTTGTTAAGAGAGTTTGTCTGTTGCACTGGTTGATATGTCTATGATAAAAAATGCTATGTGCATAATGGTGCTTAGTAGTTCATGTTTTCTTATGGTTAGTCTCAAATAGCTGGGGGGTTCTTAATGTGTTATTGAAGTACCAACATGATTTGTTTGCCTATGATGTGGTATGGTTTAGTGATATCTTCCTCCAAGAATTTATTTTGATTGACTTGGCATATGCTCACGCATATTTAAGACTGTAAAGAAAGTCTATCAAGCCTTGATGATCTTTAATTTCTGAGTAGCGATATAACTTCCATGCCCGATTCAATGTTGCTTTGTCACTCTGCATGATTATGACCGTCATTGCTCTCTTAGTTGGTCGCTCCCAGTCTTTTGCTAACCTTCGCCTGTACTAAGCAGACTGACTGCTTGTGCATCCAAAATCCTTTAAACCAGTTATGCCATATGCGTCCACCATACCTTCCTATACATGGTATTTACTTGCCATTCCTAACGAAGACTTTCGTGTACCATCTCGAAATTATTCAAAAGCATTTCTCTTTTGTGCCTCTGTTTTAGCTCATGAGGAAGTAGTAGTTAATTCATGATCTTTTTAAGTTGGACATGTTTCACCCCGGGATTGCATGTCTAATCTATAAACCCCTAATACGAGAAGGAACTGGCATGGAGTGCGCCCGGCTCATTAAAAAAAATATAACAAACAAACCCTCCTTCACGCTTTGTTCATGAGAAATCAGAGAACTTTGGCAGTGATAAACAAAGGAGATTAAGGGGATGTGATCGTCCCCGTGCGGGAGCCGTTCCTCGAAACTTGTCCAGCTCGAGAAGTAATTGAGTTATCTACTAGCATTCGTGACGAAATATGCATCTCTCAAAAATAATTTTTACTTCTGTTTTTAAAACCAAGAGCTCTGGTACATGTTTTGTCTTTGTTTCCGACCACAGGTTTTCAACCTTGCCATCAAAAGCCATGGTTCGAGAGTCTCCACCTTCTTTCTTCAAAGCACCAACTAGTGAAACGTGCATTGTCCCAAAGTACCATTGTCTTCTGCATGATTATGATATTGTTTATTCTGAAATCATTGTATCTAGTCGTCACTTAAAACTTCGGAGGTGCCCCTGCATTTATGTTTTGCTTCACTAAAGGGGGCAAGCGAGGTATCACTTTGTCATGTTTGCACACCATGCTCACTGCAAATCTAGTGGGTGTCTTCAGTATCATATTGTAAAACTTTCAGTTCTTTGTGATATTCTCATGAGGCAACTTAATTACTAAAGATTCATTATCTCAGTAAGCATTTGTCATGTGACTGTGAAAAGTTCTTTTATGGTTAATAGCATGTCACCACAGAAATTATGCTTGTTATCATTTACCTACTCGAGGACGAGCAGGAATTAAGCTTGGGGATGTTGATACGTCCAAAACGTATCTATAATTTCTGCTTGCTCCATGCCTCTTTTGTGTGATATTGCTATGATATTTATGCACTTCCATACACTTTTGATCATATTTGGACTAACCTATTAACTCAGTGCACCCCAGTGCCAGTTTCTGTTTTCTGCTGTTTTTGTATTTCAGGTTTTCCCATTACTTAAATTGCCAGAAAAATTCCGGGAAAAATATATAAAAAATCAGCGTTCCGGAAGCTTCCATGCGGCCAAAGTAGGGCCAGAGGGGGGCCACCGGGGCTCCAGGCGCCCAGAGGGCGCGGCCCCCCTCCTGGCCGCCGCGCCAGGCCGCCTGGGCCCCCTTACCTCTTCTGACGCCCCCCTTTGGCATATATTTACACCGCGTCCCGAAACCCTCGAGGATGGAACCCTTTTTCGCGATCTCATCTATGTTCCGTCGCCGCCCCGCTTCCAAGATCGGGAGCACCAGGAGAACTCTTCCCGGCACCCTGCCGTAGGGGAGAACCATCACCGGGAGCCTCTCCACCACCATGGACGCCTCCCGGATGAGTTGTGAGTAGTCTCCCTTGGAGTAGCTATGTGATGTTCTCCTCCCCTTTTTGTTCTTCACCGATTAGACCTCGTGAGCTGCCCTACATGATCGAGGCACATATGTAATCCTTATGCTGTTGCTATGATGAGTTTGCTGGCATCCGATGGATTATGAGATTATGTTCAGATTGTGTGTGAGTAATATATTTGACTCACCTCTTTTATATTTATGTTCCTGAGTAATTCTTGCATGTTCTCCGTTGTTGTTTATTGCTTTGGCCAAGTAGTAGGTAGTAACTCCAGGAGGGAACGTTATGCTTGATTGTGGGTTCATGCCCCTCGATGACTAGCTTGAGTGACAGAAACATGAGTCTAGGGGATGTGATGTTGCCACAAGGGGGAAAACAACGGTGCTTGTACTTGCGGGTGCAAGGATTGTTTACTTTACGCAAAGTTCTTTTAATGCAGTTGTCTGTTGCTTTGAGTTTACACTATGGGTGGGACTCGCAACTTAATACCAGCGAGATGTTCTGGATAGATATCTCAAGGTGGATGATTAGTAGTAGATGCAGATGGATTTCGGTCTACTTGCCTTGGTGTACCGCCCATGCTTTTGAGCCTCTACATTTCTTTGCAGCATAGTTAGCATTGGTTTGCGCACATAATCCTGTCAATTGCCCAGCTGTAATTCGTTTACCTCGCTTAGCTGTTTTATCGTCTTTTGGGAGAGAGACATCACTAGTGAACATCATGGGACCCCGGTCCATATTACCATCTGTAATGCCCAGGATGGGACTATATCTCCTACGTGTCGAGGCACGACTTAAAGATATAAGCCCATCCTAGAATGATCTCAAATTTGGTATCTTTGCACGACTCATGTAAAAGAGGGATTAAAATGCAAAAGAGGATAGTTGGCTTACACTCGCCACTTCACACAATACATTACATAAGCAATCATCATTCAAAACATCACAACCCGACTACGGGTGAAGAACCAAAAGAAAGATACCAAAACAACAAAAGCCACAGGTCAGGATCGAATCCTAGTAGAAACCACTACTGAACATCGAAACGTCTCAAGCAAACGGCCAAACTCTTCATCGAGCTCCTGGTGAAGCACTGAACCAGCTCCTGCATCGTACACGGCTGAACCTGCAACTGGTGTGGTGAAGTAACTGTGAGCCACAGAGGACTCAGCAATCCCGTTCCCGGGTAACAAGACTATTTAAGCCTTGGGTGAGGACAAGGCTGAAGAAAGAATATGAGGTGAAGGAACAAACAAGAGTCTGCAGCAGCAACTAGCACTAACTTACGTAAAAGAGAGCGAGAAGAGAAGAGCATCGGTCGAAAGATGATCACGAAGTGATCCTAGCTAAAACCGGTCAAACATAACCCCACCGTGTTCAACTCCCGAATCCCTATTCGGAAATTGACAGTCACGGTACACACGCTGGTAGTGTATTGGATCATTGTGTCAAGTTATCTACAACCGGAATTAACAAGCTCCCATCTGCCACATAACCGCGGGCACGGCTTTCGAAAGTTCAAACCCTGCAGGGGTGTTCCAACTTGACCCATTACAAGCCCACGATCCGCGGAGTCGCAACTCCATAGTTGGGAAGACCCGAGTATTCTCGGAATCCCGTGCTCAAGTTAAACCGAACTAAGGTAAGGCTAATCCAGCAAATCCTCCCGGCGTGTCGACACCCTGATAGGTAGCCGCGCGTATCTAGTCTCAGGACACGACCGGATGGGCGAAGCTACGGGTTTTTACCAAACCTCGAGTTTCCTCGTGGTGGCCCCGCAGGCTCCCCGTTTCGGACCAACACTCATGTGGAGCACTGGCCCGGGGTTGTGGAATTAAAATAAAAGAGGGTTTGCAAGGCCCTTATGCAAGTTTTATTAGTTTGTTATTAGGCAAATAGTACCAATGTTGGGACTTGCTGGAAAAGACTTAGCACTTAGCGGTTTATCAAGGGGGTCCCATACACCCCAACCGTGTTAGGAACGCAAAATCAAGGAACATAACACCGGTTTATACGGTTCCTAACGGCATGAGTGGAACAAATCACCAAGCAAAAGGCTTAGCCTTCCACCCTTGCCAGTATATAGATGATTTCATTTTTAAGCATTTATATAGTGTGATATAACCCAACCAAACTTCAACATGAAGCAAGCATCTTCAATCTTCACCTGCAACTAACAATGCTATAAGAGGGGCTGAGCAAGCCTACGTATAGCCAAGCAACGGTTTGCATAGGTAGGGTGGTTAAACAGGTTCATGGTTACAATAGGAGGCTGACAGGAAGACATGGGCATCGAGGCAAAACTATAGAGCGATACTCTAGCAATAGGCAAAGATAGTAATGGTATCCGGGTTCGGTCATCTTGCCTGGGATTCCACAAGGGAGAAGAACGGATCCAAGAAGAAGACGGAGCAACAGTCGAGCGGATCCTCACAACTCCGGAACGAAACCGAAGCTAACAAGAGAAGCAACCGGAAAGAAACAAGCAACACGGTAAACATACAAGCATAAACATGGCATACGATGCACAAGCAAGTATGATGCATGTCCGGTTTAAATATGCAAGGCATGGCAAAGTGCACAAACAAATACTACAAGTTAAGTGGAGATCAATATGCAACGAGTTGCATATTGACGAAACACCACATTTAATTATTTAGTTGACTCTCATTATTTACAAGACAATATTAAATGTTTTTTAACATGGCAAGAGGTGAAGCATAAAGAAACTACACTATTTAGGCATTTTAAATGAGGCCGGAAGAATAACAACAACATATCCGGAAAATCCTCATGAGCATGTTTAATAATTATAAGCAAACAACAATTAACCATATATGAGGTTGTTAAATGATGCGGATGACATGATTAAGTTTATGCAAGTTTTTATTAAAAGGTTGACTTAAGAGGAAGACATGAAGTGTTTGTCACCGTGGTGGAAAGAAAAGAGTGCCACGGCAACGATTCCGAAAATGATGCCACGGCAACATATCGGTACCGGTAACTCGTTGAGAGTCCGATGCAAAAGATAGACGGCGTGAGCGAGTCAACGAGATGAAAGGTGGGCGATCCCGTCACCGGGTTCCCACGAGTCGGTGACGAGGCAACCGAGGAACTCAACAAAAGGTCGGAACGGGCACGAGCACACACAAGGGAGACAACATTCATACAACACAAGCAAGCATCTCATGGGTCACGACTCGGGGTTATACCTTCGAAGCGTGCGTTCTCGTAGCGGTTCGAGACGTAGAGGAAGGAGTCGTTCACGTTTCCGAAGAGGAAGAAGTCGTTCCGTAGAGGGAAGTAGATGTACTTGGCGCAACCGTCTTTTCCGGGCGACGGTAGTGGTACACGCGACGGTAGACGTACGGGTCGTCGTGGTACTTGTCGGTCATGTAGTCATACACGGATGTAGTGGTACTTGGCGTTTCCGGGCGTCGGTAGTCGTACTTGTCATGGCGTTGGACGTAGGGGTACTTGGCGTTCGACGGCGTCGTGGTACTCGTTCACGTAGTCGTACACGGATGTAGTGGTACTTGTCGCATCCGGAAACACGGGTCTTCGAGGGTCGACGGTAGTGGTACTTGGGGCTCCCGTTTGCGTAGCCGTTCATGTAGTCGTTCGGTCGTCGTTATGTAGTTGTACTCGGGTCTCGGACTTGTCAACGGGTCTCCTGACAAATTCACAGCAAGGCAAACACAACAAAACACAAAAACAGCAAGGGCGACGCGGCCACCGGAGGCGGCAGCAACAGCAAGGGGGAAGGACGCGGGCTCCTGGCGCTGCGGTGCTCGGCGCACCGGAGGGACGAGGCAGGGAAGAGGCGACCGGAGGAGCTCGCTCGGGCCAGAGCAGAGAGGCCTGCGCGGCGGAGGGCCTGAGGGCCGGAGCCCTGAACGGAGCAGGCGCCGATCTGGAGAGGAGGACCGGCGGCGCTGAAGTGCTGGAGGCGGCCGGAGAGGAAGCTCGGGGCGCCGGGCTGGACGAGGCCAGGCGATGGAGGTGCGGGCGCCGGCTTCGGCCTCCGGGCGCTGGAGGACGCACTCGCGCTGGAGACGCCTCGGTGGTCGATGGCGCTGGAGGTGTTCGGCTCGCCGGACCGGCGAACGGCAAGGGCCGTCGCGGAGCGAGGATGGGCTCGGGAGGCAGGCCTGCTCGTGCTGCTTCGAGGAGAACGGAGGGAAGAGGCGGCCGGCTCCGCGCTGAAGAGGAGGCTCGGGGCGCTCGGGCCTCGACGCCGCTGCGGCCCTGGAGGACGGGGAGGTCGCGAAGAGGCGCTGGCCTGGCCGTGCGCTCGGGCTAGAGATCGAACGAGGAAGGAGACAGGGCGATGCGGGAGAACGACAGAGAGCGAGTGGCGGCGCTCGCTGCGGGAGAGAGGGAGAACGAGGAGAGATCGCTAAAGGCTAGGGTTGGGTTTCGGTGGGGAGCTGGGCCTGAGTGCGAGGGGGTGCGGGAGGTGGCCTGGGCCGAAGTGGGCCTAGGAGGGAAGGAGGAGACCCAAGAGGCTGGCTGCCTCTGTATTTAACTCTTAGACAGAAAAAAAAAACAAAAGGAGAGAGCCAAAATAAAAGAAAAAGAGTCAACGAAAAGAAATAAAATGATGGACATTTTTGTAAGGCTTTACGGATTATAATTCCAACCTCACAAAAATAGTTCCAACAACAAAAGGGAAAAACAAACTAAAATAATTAGTTTGCCTTAAAGGAGTTCAAAAGAAGTCTAGATTTAGGAGGAGTCTCGAAAATAACGGAAGGAATTTTAGACAAGGTTTTGAAGGTGAAACTCGAAGTGAAAAGACATGGGGAGAATAGTGCAAGTGTGTTTGAGTAATTCCGAGGAAATGGAATAATTAATAAATATAGCTCCCTAAAATAATGAGAGACTTTTATATGTTATAAAGAGAAGACATCTTCCCTCGATTTAAATGGACCGAAGGTCCACACGGTTTATTTAGGTTGAGATGCAAAAAATAAAATATGACATGATGGCATGATGCAATGCAAAAATAAATAACACTAGCACAAAAGAACCACACGGGCAACCCGGAACATCTGGAACCTTCGGGAAGCTTCTGGAATCTTCTGGGACGTCGGTCTCGGGCGTCACACCTAACCTTTGACTCACTTCGGTCTCACCGAGATGGTATTTTCGGTCCCACCGAAAATCCCAACGTTCACTATATTTGAACTTTCGGTCTAACCGAGTTTTCACTTCGGTCTGACCGAGATTGGTCAAATGTGTGTGTAACGGTTGGATTTTGTGTGGAGGCTATATATACCCCTCCACCCCCTCCTCATTCGTGAGGAGAGCCATCAGAAAGTACCACCACTTCTACCACACACTTTCTGAGAAGTGAACCACCTACCCTTGTGTTGAGATCAAGCCATTCCATTCCTACCATATGAAACTTGATCTCTAGCCTTCCCAAGTTGCTTTCCACTCAAATCTTTCTTCCACCACAGCCATATCAGTGAGGAGAGTTGAGTGTTGGGGAGTTTATCACTTGAAGCACAAGAGCAAGGAGTTCATCACCATCAACACCATCTATTACCTTTTGGGGGGTGGTGCCTCCTAGATTGGTTAGGTGTCGCTTGGGAGCCTCCGTCGTGATGTGGAGTTGAACCAAGAAGTTTGTAAGGGCAAGGAGATCGCCTACTTCGTGAAGATCTACCCCGAGTAAGGCTAGTCCTCCGTGGGCGTAGGCCGTGATGGAATAGACAAGGTTGCTTCTTCGTGGACCCTTCGTGGGTGGAGCCCTCCGTGGACTCGCGCAGCCGTTACCCTCCGTGGGTTGAAGTCTCCATCAACGTGGATGTACGATAGCACCACCTATCGGAACCACGACAAAAATCTCCGTGTCACCAAACTGCGTTTGATCTTCTCCACCTCTCTTTACTATATATGCAATTTACTTTCCGCTGCCCATACTCTAGAATTGCATGTGTAGTGAGTTACTTGACTTGATCTTCTTTGCAAAACTGTCAAAAATCTATTCTTGATAAAAGACAGAAATTTTATCTTGTCAAGTAGTCTAATCACCCCCCCTCTAGACCTACTTCTTCGATCCTACAATTGGTATCAGAGCTTTGGTCTCCATTGCTTTGGTTTACACACCATTGGAGGAAGATGGACGTGTCTACGGATGGGAGTGTTAGCCATAGAGTGCCTGTTCTCGATGGAAGGTTTTATAACTCTTGGAGGTCTGAAATGCTTAGTATCTTTAAAATGTACAATTTGTGCAAATATATTGAGACCCCATATGTGCCTCCATTTGATCCCTTGCACCCTACCATGGATGAAGAGCTTGATTTGCTTCGTAACCTTAGAACTGTGAATCTTATCATTAGAGGGTTACCTGATGACTTGCTTAATCTTGTTACAAATTTTGAGTGTGCCTATGCTATGTGGAAATTCTTGGAAGAACTTTATCCGGACTACTCTATGAGAGGTCTAGATGAAATTCTACACAAGACTATTGAATTTGATAGGTTGCACCCTAGTGATCCTAACTTTGATAAATGCTTCTTTGAGCTTCGTGATCTTATGAAAAAGAAGGGTGATCCCGGTCTTATCAATATTAGAGTTAGAAATGCTCTTGCATTGCATTCCGAAGATTATTATTCCATTGACCAAACTAATGCAAATACCTATCAAATTGACCTAGGTGTTGATGATGAACAATCTATGGGTCAATATGATGATGAGCATGAGCATGATGATGATTACTCTGATTCGGACACCGAGCTAGACAAAGTCATGAAGAGTCTCAATCTCATGGCAAATATGAGAGACTACTTGTCTGGTGGAAAAGAGTGGATTCTTGATAGTGGATGCACCGATCACATGACCGGAAACAAAGACATGTTTCGAGAGCTTGCAAAAAATGATGGCCCACGCAAGTATGTGACTTTTGGAGACAACTCCAAGGGTAAGGTTCTTGGCCTTGGTAAGGTGGCCATATCTCATGATAGCTCTATTCAAAATGTCATGCTTGTAGAATCTCTTGGATACAATTTACTTTCCGTATCTAGATTAGCTGACTTTGGATTCAATGTGCTATTCACCAAAGTAGATTGCCAAGTCTTTCGTCGTGATAATCAAAACATGGCTTTTACTGGTATTCGTAGAGGTGATCTATACATTGTTGATTTCACTAAGAAAGCCCAACCTAGAGCTTGTTTCATTGCTAAATCCTCTAAAGGTTGGTTATGGCATAGAAGGCTAGGACATGTTGGTATGCGTAATCTAGACAAGCTGATCAAAGGTGATCATATTCTTGGTGTTAAAGATGTTCTCTTTGACAAAGATAGACTTTGTAGTGCTTGTCAAGCAGGAAAACAAGTTGGTGGAAGTCATCCCGTGAAAAACATCATGACCACTAGGAGACCGCTTGAGCTTCTCCACATGGATCTCTTCGGTCCCAATGCTTACAAAAGCCTTGGTGGTAACTCCTTTGGTCTAGTTATAGTTGATGATTATTCCAGATTTACGTGGGTATTTTTCCTTGATGATAAATCGCAGGTTCAGAGGATCTTCAAGACCTTTGCCAAAAAGGCCCAAAATCAATTTGAGGTGAAGATCAAGAAAGTTCGGAGTGACAATGGAACGGAGTTCAAGAACGCCAATGTAGACTCTTTTCTCGATGAGGAAGGAATTCTACATGAGTTCTCGGCTACGTACACTCCTCAACAAAATGGAGTTGTTGAGAGGAAGAACCGAACGCTCATAGAGATGGCAAGAACGATGCTTGATGAATACAAGACACCGAAGCACTTTTGGGGAGAAGCCGTCGAGACAGCTTGTCATGCCATCAACAGGCTTTATCTTCATAAGCTCCTTGGCAAGACATCATACGAGCTTCTCACCGGTAACAAACCCCAAGTGGGATACTTTCGTGTCTTTGGTTCAAAATGCTATATCCTTGATAAGCATCTGAAAGTGCAACTAATCCCCGGGTGGTTTTGGTAATTAATAACAACATATATATCATTGAACTAATATTCTCTTGAGAATCATTTCAGAAAAGTTCGATGATGTGGGTATGGAAATGTCTGAAGAAGTGGACCCCTCAAAATGCTAAGACAAGCATTGGCAAAAGCTCAAGACTCCATTTTTGGTTTAGTGATCAAAGATCACATTGAGTCCATAGGAAAGCCAATACTATCAAAAGGGGATGAGGTTGTGTTAATGATCTTGTTGCTCAAGTGCTTGGTGATCTAACTCCCTCAACTATCAGCACTATTCACTACTTAACACACACCCATAAGTAATCTCGGTCACACCGATTTCTCCAACTCAGTCCCACCGAGATGAACCACTTCAGTTGTTTCTCCAAACCCTAAATTCTCGGTCACACCGATTCTGAGTTTCGGTCTCACCGAAAAAGGGCTGCCAACCTTCTGTGATCAGTTGACATCAATTCGGAATATCCGAGTTTATATTTTCGGTCTCACCGAGATGGCAAACCCTAACCTTTGACTCACTTCGGTCTCACCGAGATGGTATTTTCGGTCCCACCGAAAATCCCAACGTTCACTATATTTGAACTTTCGGTCTAACCGAGTTTTCACTTCGGTCTGACCGAGATTGGTCAAATGTGTGTGTAACGGTTGGATTTTATGTGGAGGCTATATATACCCCTCCACCCCCTCCTCATTCGTGAGGAGAGCCATCAGAAAGTACCACCACTTCTACCACACACTTTCTGAGAAGTGAACCACCTACCCTTGTGTTGAGATCAAGCCATTCCATTCCTACCATATGAAACTTGATCTCTAGCCTTCCCAAGTTGCTTTCCACTCAAATCTTTCTTCCACCACAGCCATATCAGTGAGGAGAGTTGAGTGTTGGGGAGTTTATCACTTGAAGCACAAGAGCAAGGAGTTCATCACCATCAACACCGTCTATTACCTTTTGGGGGGTGGTGCCTCCTAGATTGGTTAGGTGTCGCTTGGGAGCCTCCGTCGTGATGTGGAGTTGAACCAAGAAGTTTGTAAGGGCAAGGAGATCGCCTACTTCGTGAAGATCTACCCCGAGTAAGGCTAGTCCTCCGTGGGCGTAGGCCGTGATGGAATAGACAAGGTTGCTTCTTCGTGGACCCTTCGTGGGTGGAGCCCTCCGTGGACTCGCGCAGCCGTTACCCTCCGTGGGTTGAAGTCTTGTAATGCCCAGGATGGGACTATACCTCCTACGTGTCGAGGCACGACTTAAAGGTATAAGCCCATCCTAGAATGATCTCAAGTTTGGTATCTTTGCACGACTCATGTAAAAGAGGGATTAAAATACAAAAGAAGATAGTTGGCTTACACTCGCCACTTCACACAATACATTACATAAACAATCATCATTCAAAACATCACAACCCGACTACGGGTGAAGATCCAAAAGAAAGATACCAAAACAACATAAAGCCACAGGTCAGGATCGAATCCTAGTAGAAACCACTACTGAACAACGAAACGTCACAAGCAAACGGTCAAACTCTTCAACAAGCTCCTGGTGAAGCACTGAACCAGCTCCTGCATCAAACTCGGCTGAACCTGCATCTGGTGTGGTGAAGTAACTGTGAGCCACAGAGGACTCAGCAATCCCGTTCCCGGGTAACACGACTATTTAAGCCTTGGGTGAGGACAAGGCTGAAGAAAGAACGAGAGGTGAAGGAACAAACAAGAGTCTGCAGCAGCAACTAGCACTAACTTACGTAAAAGAGAGCGAGAAGAGAAGAGCATCGGTCGAAAGATGATCACGAAGTGATCCTAACTAAAGCCGGTCAAACATAACCCCACCGTGTTCAACTCCCGAATCCCTATTCGGAAATTGACAGTCACGGTACACACGCTGGTAGTGTATTGAATCATTGTGTCAAGTTTTCTACAACCGGAATTAACAAGCTCCCATCTGCCACATAACCGCGGGCACGGCTTTCGAAAGTTCAAACCCTGCAGGGGTGTTCCAACTTGGCCCATCACAAGCCCACGATCCGCGAAGTCGCAACTCCATAGGTGGGAAGACCCGAGTATTCTCGGAATCCCGTGCTCAAGTTAAACCGAACTAAGGTAAGGCTAATCCAGCAAATCCTCCCGGCGTGTCGACACCCTGATAGTAGCCGCGCGTATCTAAGTCTCAGGACACGACCGGATGGGCGATCCTACAGGTATACCAGATACCTCGGGTTGCCCCAAGGCGGCCCTGCAGTCTCCCCGTTTGGGACCAACACCATCGGCACTGGCCCCCCCCTGCTATGTAGAATTAAGAATCCTCGGGGACGCGACCCCCTATGCAATTTTAATTAATTAATTAAGTTGTTATTATGAGGCAAATAGTACCAAATGTTGGGACTTGCTGGAAAAGACTTAGCACTTAGCGGTTTATCAAGGGGGTCCCATACACCCCAACCGTGTTAGGAACGCAAAATCAAGGAACATAACACCGGTTTATACGGTTCCTAACGGCATGAGTGGAACAAAACACCAAGCAAAAGGCTTAGCCTTCCACCCTGCCAGTATATAGATGATTTCATTTTAAGCATTTATATAGTGTGATATAACCCAACCAAACTTCAACATGAAGCAAGCATCTTCAATCTTCACCTGCAACTAACAATGCTATAAGAGGGGCTGAGCGAAGCGTACTTAGCCAAGCAACGGTTTGCGTAGGTAGGGTGGTTAAACATGGCAATGGTTACAAGTAGGAGGCTGACAAGAAAGACATGGGCATCGAGGCAAAACTATAGATCGAGACTACTAGCAATAGGCAAAGATAGTAATGATATCCGGGTTCGGTCATCTTGCCTGGGATTCCACAAGGGAGAAGAACGGATCCAAGAAGAAGACGAAGAAGAAGCCTCACAACTCCGGAACGAAACCGAAGCTAACAAGAGAAACAACCGGAAAGAAGCAAACAACACGGTAAACACACACATCATAAACATGGCATACGATGCACAAACAAGTATGATGCATGTCCGGTTTAATTATGCATGGCATGGCAAAGTGCACAAACAAATACTACAAGTTAAGTGGAGATCAATATGCAACGAGTTGCATATTGACGAAACACCACATATTAATTATTTAGTTGACTCTCATTATTACAAGACAAGGTTAAATGTTTTTAACATGGCAAGAGGTGAAGCATAAAGAAACTACACTAACTAGGCAATTTAAATGGGGCCGGAAATAACAACAACATATTCCGGAAAATCCCCATGAGCATGTTTAAATAATTATAAGCAAACAACAATTAAGCATTTTAGTGTTGTTAATATGATGCGGATGACATGATCAAGTTTATGCAAGTTTTATTAACAGGTTGACTTAAGAGGAAGACATGAAGTGTTTGTCACCGTGGTGGAACGAAAGAGTGCCACGGCAACGATAACCAAAAATGATGCCACGGCAACATATCGGTTCCGGTATCTCGTTAAGAGACCGGTGCAAAAGGTAGAGCGAACGAGTTAAACGAGATGAAAGTGGGTTGATCCCGTTGCCGGGTTCCCACGAGTCGGTGGCGAGGCAACCGAGGAACAAGACAAAAGGTGGAACGGCACGAAGCACACACAAGGGAGACAACATACACACAAGCATGCATCACACGGGTCATCGACGGGGTTATACCTTCGGAACCATCGTTCTCGGAGGGGTTCGAGGTCGTAGTGGAAGTAGAGGAGGTAGTTGTACTCGGCGACGGTAGATGTACTCGTTCCGTTCGGTCTTGCCGGTCTCGTCTCGAGTCGTAGATGTACATGTCGACGGTAGCCGTTCGGGCGACGGTAGAGGTACACGGCGACGGTAGTCGTTCGGGTCGTCGATGTCGGGGTACTTGTCGCGTCGGCGTTCGTAGTGGTACTTGGGGGTTCCCGTTTGCGACGGTAGTGGAAGTAGTGGAACTTGACGCATCCGAAGAGGTACTTGTCGAAACCCGCATCGTATGTAGTCGTTCATGTAGTCGTTTCCGAGTTCGTAGCCGTTCAACAACACGTGAAGAGGTACTTGGTCGGGTCATGTAGAGGTACTCGGTGTCATCTGTCCAAAAGTACAGCAGGCACAAAACAAAAACAAAAAAAAAACAACTACAGCAGCAACTATCACGGGTGACGAGGCGAGGACGCGGCCTCGCGGCACGGCACTGAAGAGACGAGGCAGGGGCGCTGCTCGGGCTGGACGAAGGCCAGCCGAAGTGCTGCTGGAGGAGAAGGGGCTCGGCGTCGGCTCGCAGGAGATGGAGCTCGGAGGGAGCAGCTGGACGGAGGAGGTCGCAGGGACGGCTCGCAGGGGCGCCGGGCTCTCCTTGCTGGAGGCGCAGAGGGAGGCGGCGGACACCGGAGGAGGCCGGGCCCTGGCTGGCCGGCCGGAGGGACGACGAAGGCGCGGCAGTCCTGGCCGGGGCGCTCGGTACCGCCGCTGGTGAAGGCCGGAGCTCGGGCCATGGGGCGCCGTGGAGGAGGGGGTCGGCCTGCGGGGCGACCACGGCGGAGGGCCGCTGGAGGCGCGGTCGCGCGAGGACGGAGGGAGCCGAGGGGAAGGGAGCCCGCGCACGGGGCGAAGACGAGGCGAGCGCGGGGATGGAGCAGGCTCGAGGCGAGAGGGGAGAACTGGGGTGCGGCTCGGGCAGAGAGCGAAGGGGAGAGGATGAGGGACGACTTCGGTCGCGAGCGGGACTCGCCGCGGCGGCATGGCTCGCGGGAGGGCGCGCTCGACGAGAGGGGAGAGGGAGAGGAAAACGGGATCGGGCGAGAGGAGGCGAGCGAGGGGTCTCGGGGGAAAAACTGGACAGAGCGGGGGCGATGCGGGAGGACTGGCGGCGGCTCGAGGGGAAGGAGAGGAGATGCGGTCGAGGCTCGATCGAGGCTAGGGTTCGGCCTGGAGCTGGGCCGATTTGGGCCAGGGAGGAAGTCGGGCCAGGAGGGAAAGGAGGAGGGAGGAGATGGGCTGGAGGCTGGCTTCTCTGCTGCTAATTTTTTTTAAAAAAAAAACAGAATACAACAACAAGAAAGGAAAGGAGGGAGGTGCTAGGAATATGCTTAGGACAAGAGGTTAAATTTCCTGGACACACAAAAATGTCAGGAATTTAATAAAATTGTTGGAGGGGTTTTGGAAGAACCTCGAAACCACGGAAAGAAAAAGAGAGGGTCTAGATGGAGAAACTCGAGGCGAAAAAGGCATGAAGAAATTATGCACGTGTGTTGGGTTAATTCCAACGAATGGAATATTTATAAATATAGCTCCATAATATTTGGAGGATATGTTATAAAGAGAAGTCACCTTCCCTCGATTTAAATGGACCGAAGGTCCACACGGTTTATTTAGGTTGAGATGCAAAAATTAAAATGACATGATGGCATGATGACATGATGCAATGCAAAAATAAATAACACAATCACAAAGAACCACACGGGCAACCCTGAACATCCGGAATCTTCTGGAAGCTTCTGGAATCTTCTGGAATCTTCTGGGACGTCGGTCTCGGGCGTCACAACTCTCCCACACTAACAGAGGATCTCGACCCGAGATCCTAGAGATATCACCGGGTAAAAACGGAAGAGGAAGAGGTAAAACAAAGTTGCTTCTTCGACAGACGAGTGAAACCAAGGAACCTTGAGAGGTTGAACAAGTTGAAAGAAAGAATACAATGGAGATGAACGAAGATAAGAGCACTCCGGTAAAAAGGAGGAACAAGGAACACAATGAGAACCTTGAGAGGTTGAAAGACATGAAACAGAGCTCACGACCCAAAAGAATATGAAACTGCAAGGGTATGGCCAAGGAAAAGAATGACAGAATTTCGACAGCACTCCATCTGAAAATGGAAGGAATTGGACAAGAACTTGCCAAGTTTGGATGATACTTGATGAAAACAACAACATATTGCCTCTGGAACAATTAAAAGAATGGCACAAGGTGTAAGAAAGATTCAGACAACACTCCGGTTAAAAGATAGGCAAAACTATATAAGATGAGAGAACTAGAATGAAGAATACAACACTCCGGTTAAAAGATAAACAAGGGAAAGAACATGATCTTGACAAAACGATAAGATGGTTTGGAGAGAGCAACATTACCAAGCCTCCGGAATGAAAGAATAGATGCAAGATCGTTGGACAGAAAAGAACGGAGAAGAAAATGACAACTTCTCTCAAAATAGAATTTGAAAGAGCATCCTTACAAAGAAGGGTTGAACGGAGTTGTTGGAAAAATCAACAACGAATAGAATAAGCTCGTTGTGGGCTTATGGAAAACATCTCAAAATTAAGAGGTGACAACCAGCCACTAACGAAAACAATTGATTGGGTTGAGATCAACAAGGAGATGAAAAACTTATTTCACCGGAATGATAATGAAGAACTTGGGTCATTTATAAGCACCATAATATGAACAATCCTTAGGGAAAGCTTTTAGGTGAAATATAACCCAAGATAACTCCAATGAATAGATTGAAGGGTTGAAAAGATCTCCTGAACAAGGACAATGATGGGTTTAAATATCTCATTCTTGAAAACTCGTGAATCATGAAACAAGAAGGAATTGCCAAGAATGACATAACACCATCTCAAAGATAAGGTAACAAGAGTTGCAATTGGAAGCATGATGAAGACTGCTTGAGCTCCAACAAGAATCTTGATGAAAACTTCAAGGATGAATTAAATGATGATGAATCACCATGGGAACTCCGGTAATGAAAGCAAGAGAAGTGGAAGATGAAAAGAATAATATTCAAGGCATGCGGTGAATTAGATGGATGTTTGAAAGATAATTGAAATAACTTGAAAGCTCCGGAAAACAAGATGAAGAATTTAGAACCGAGAATATGATATGATGAACAAGCTCCAGACAAAAGAATTAAATCACCTGGAAGGAATAAGAATAAGAATTATGTTATGCATCTCCTTCACCAATTTAAATTGATGACAACCAAAGGATTTGGCATACTACTTATTCTCGTTGGAAAGAATTAAAGAGGGATCAAGCACAAGCTCGGATAAATCTTCAACGAACCACCGGTAGGATTATGAAAAGAACAAATGAATTGATATGATAACAAGGAAGAGTGAACTTGAAAGAAGCACCGTAAGAATATGGAGACGAACGAAGAAACATCAATGAAGAATAATTGGAGGATGAAGTTGAAAACTGAGAACGAAGAAATATGCTGAAATGATGGCCTTCGGAGGAACACAAATAAAAGAATTCAAGAATGCTTCGGATGGTATAAAAGAATTCCTCACAATCAAAACGATAATGAGGATGGCATGAAGGTAGAACCACAACTCTTCAAGAGAACGGGCCAAGATTTAAGAGAAACTCTTCTCCGATCTCCAAATGTTGAAAATGAAGACGAGAAATGCCATAAGAATTGTTGAGCACTCCGGCATGAAGAATTAAAAGGTTGAACCAACGATGAAAAAGAATTGAAAGCGATCTTGGAGAAGGCATGTGACTGATGGGGATCATTCTTACGTCACATTTGAAAAGAATTTGAGTATAACTCCAGAAAATAGAAGAGTCAGGTAAGATCCTGGAAAGACCTGTGGGTTAGGGCCCACTCAAAGAAATCACCGTTGAAAAGATTGCTTGAGAGATATTGCACCGGTAGAATTAAAAGGCTTGAATAAGAAGACAATGCTCAAAATAATTTGAACGGAATAAGAATGGAATTATGAATCTTCAACACTCCGGATAAGAATAGCAAGAGGAGAATGATTAATTGGTGCACCGGAATAAGAAAGCATTGTGAAAAGAGGAAAAGGATAAGATCAACACCGAAATCTTGAATTACATCCGCCGGAAGAATTGAGAACAAAAGAATGATGAACTTGAAGCTGTTGAGCATCTTCACGAAAAAACACCGGATAAGAACATTGAAGGAAAAGAATGAAGAAATATCACATGAATTAAATGGATACTTCATCTGAGAATTTTTGGCTCCAAGAAGAAAAAGGGTGGGAGGGCGGGGAAAAACAAAGACAACTTGGGATGAACAAAAGGGCACCGGTTGAAAAGAATTAACATGATGATCTTGATGGTCAAGAAGAATTAGGACTCCCATAGAAATATGAGAATACCGATTAGGAAGGTATGGAATCAACATTTGACATCGAAGCAACTCGAATACCAGAATCAACAAGGACAAAGGATAGATATGCAACATGATCTTCACAATATCATTCGAACAGAGGATTGAACGAATGAAAACATCCGAACAAGAGGAACGAATGAATTTCTCAGTTAAATGATAACATCAGTCTTCACGAGAAGCCACATGGAGAACAAAATGAAAATAAAAAGGAACAAGGAACAGATAGAACAAATACAAGATAGAAGCTTCGTTCGACATCTTCGTGCTGAAAGCTCATGGAACGTGTTACAAAAGGGTTTTGCAATCCCCGGATCAGCATAGCCAAGGATCCTTTAAGATGCAACTCCCGATCAGAACAAGTCCATAAAACCACTTCACTCAATGTAAAACCCCAAACTTCATATCGAGCATCCGTTGGAAGAATGCCTAGAACTACTAGATGAACCCACCTATAGATTTCCGAAAGTTTCCAGTTATGCAATCAGGTGTTGGGGATACACGGGAAGCACCGCGCAATCAACTCTAAACCTACATCCAGGTGTATCCATCCTTCAACACATAACCAGTCTTTCTCGGAAACTGTTTACCTCGGACCTTCGAAAAGCATCCACTATAGCAAGCTATGGCAATACTCTCGAACTACCTCCCCAGTACTGGGTGATGTCGGGGTTATCTTGCCACTGGCCGTATAGGAGAGATTTTCGATGTCGGCCGTCTTAAGTATTTAGTACTGCCGCGATATGCTTGTTACAATGATACCTCGAAGCTCAACTCCTCGGTAACAGGAGGCATCGAGAACAATATCCTTGTCACAAGAACATCGAAACAATCCCAGAATACTCGCGGGATCCTAAAAAAAAATTTGGTGCAATTTTTGAAACTAGAAGAGAAAAGAGTAATCGTCAGGAGTCCTCACCAGAGAGAAAGGGGATGAGAAGCAAAGAAATCCTACTCTCCGATATAATATAGGACTCAAAAAGTTTTTAGTGTGTGCCTAGACTCAACCGTCAACGATTCGATCAATCAGTGGGGGCTTCTAGGTCGGAGAAGGCTCTGAATACCAACTTGTCATGCCCAGGATGGAGTTATACCTCCTACGTGTCGAGGCACGACTTAAAGGCATAAATCCATCCTAGAATGATCTCAAGTTTGGTATCTTTGCACAACTCATGTAAAAGAGGGATTAAAATGCAAAAGGAGATAGTTGGCTTACACTCGCCACTTCACACAATACATTACATAAGCATAACATCAATCAGAACATCACAACCCGACTACGGGTGAAGAACCAAAAGAAAGATACCAAAACAACATAAAGCCACAGGTCAGGATCGAATCCTAGTAGAAACCACTACTGAACATCGAAACGTCACGAGCAAACAGCCAAACTCTTCATCGAGCTCCTGGTGAAGAACTGATCCAACTCCTGCATCAAACTCGGCTGAACCTGCATCTGGTGTGGTGAAGTAACTGTGAGCCACAGAGGACTCAGCAATCCCGTTCCCGGGTAACAAGACTATTTAAGCTTTGGGTGTGGACAAGGCTGAAGAAAAGAATATGAGGTGAAGGAACAAACAAGAGTCTGCAGCAGCAACTAGCACTAACTTACGTAAAAGAGAGCGAGAAGAGAAGAGCATCGGTCGAAAGATGATCACGAAGTGATCCTAGCTACAACCGGTCAAACATAACCCCACCGTGTTCAACTCCCGAATCCCTATTCGGAAATTGACAGTCACGGTACACACGCTGGTAGTGTATTGAAACATTGTGTCAAGTTATCTACAACCGGAATTAACAAGCTCCCATCTGCCACATAACCGCGGGCACGGCTTTCGAAAGTTCAAACCCTGCAGGGGTGTTCCAACTTGACCCATTACAAGCCCACGATCCGCGGAGTCGCAACTCCATAGTTGGGAAGGCCCGAGTATTCTCGGAATCCCGTGCTCAAGTTAAACCGAACTAAGGTAAGGCTAATCCAGCAAATCCTCCCGGCGTGTCGACACCCTGATAGTAGCCGCGCGTATCTAGGTCTCAGGACACGACCGGATGGGCGATGCTACAGGACCCAAACCTCGAGTTTCCCCGTGGTGGTTCCCGCAGGACCCCCGTTTGGGACCAACACCATCGGCACTGGCCCCCCTGCTATGTAGAAATAAAGGATCCTCGAGGGAGCGACCCTCTATGCAAATTTAATTAATTAATTAAGTTGTTATTATGAGGCAAATAGTACCAAATGTTGGGACTTGCTGGAAAAGACTTAGCACTTAGCGGTTTATCAAGGGGGTCCCATACACCCCAACCGTGTTAGGAACGCATAATCAAGGAACATAACACCGGCTTATACGGATCCTAACGGCAAGAGTGGAACAAAACACCAAGCAAAAGGCTTAGCCTTCCACCCTGCCAGTATATAGGTGATTTCATTTGGCATTTATATAGTGTGATATAACCCAACCCAAACTTCAACATGAAGCAAGCATCTTCAATCTTCACCTGCAACTAACAATGCTATAAGAGGGGCTGAGCGAAGCGTACTTAGCCAAGCAACGGTTTGCGTAGGTAGGGTGGTTAAACATGGCAATGGTTACAAGTAGGAGGCTGACAAGAAAGACATGGGCATCGAGGCAAAACTATAGAGCGATACTCTAGCAAGAGGCAAAAATAGTAATGGTATCCGGGTTCGGTCATCTTGCCTGGAATTCCACAAGGGAGAAGAACGGATCCAAGAAGCAGACGGAGCAACACAGACGAGAGAAACCTCACAACTCCGGAACGAAACCGAAGCTAACAAGAGAAGCAACCGGAAAGAAAACAAACAACACGGTAAACACACAAGCATCAACATGGCATACGATGCACAAGCAAGCATGATGCATGTCCGGTTTAAATATGCAAGGCAAGGCAAAAAGCACAAACAAAATACTACAAGTTAAGTGGAGATCAATATGCAACGAGTTGCATATTGACAAAACACCACAATAATTATTTAGTTGACTCTCATTTATTAACAAGACAAGATTAAATGTTTTTTAACATGGCAAGAGGTGAAACATAATAAAACTACACTATTAAGACATTTTAAATGAGGCCGGAAAAATAACAACAATAAGTCCGGAAAAACCCCATGAACATGTTTAATAATTATAAGCAAACAACAAACACACATATAATGTTGTTATCATGATGCGGATGACATGATCAAGTTTATGCAAGTTTTATTAAAAGGTTGGCTTAAAAGAGACATGAAGCATTTGTTACCGTGGTGGAACGAAAGGGTGCCACGGCATGATCCGAAAATGGTGCAACGCAACATCTCGGTTCCGGTACTCGTTGAGAGACCGGTGCAAAAGGTAGATGGCGTGGGTGAGTCAAACGAGATGAAAGTGGGCGATCCCGTTGCCGGGTTCCCACGAGTCGGTGACGAGGCAACCGAGGAACAAGACAAAAGGTGGAACGGCACGAAGCACACACAAGGGAGACATTTCATACAACACAAGCAAGCATGCATCACACGGGTCATCGACGGGGTTATACCTTCGAAACACTCGTTTCGGGGCGGTTCGAGGTCGTAGTGGAAGTAGCCGTAGTAGTGGAAGTAGTGGTACACGGCCGAAGAGGAAGAAGTCGTTCACGTGGCGGTAGTTGTTCGAGTCGTCGTGGACGTAGTGGAACTTGGTCGTTTTCCGGGCGTCGGTAGTCGTTCGGGCGACGGTAGACGTTCGGGCCGTCGTGATACTTGTCGGTCGCGTAGAGGTACTCGGTCGCGGTACTTGGCGAAATCCTCGGGGACGTTTTCGTTCGTAGTTGTTCTTGTCTCCGAAGGGTACTCGTTTCTTCTGTCAAAACAGTAGCACGCAACACAACCAAAGAACAACAAAACAAAAACACGAAACAACAGCAGCACGGGGGCGGAACGGTGCTGGAGGTCCAGCAGGTGGCCGGCGCTCGGGGCCGTGGCGTTCAGGGCAGAGGAAGAGGAGGCCGGGCGCGCCGCTGGCGACGGAAGGGCGCTCGGTGACTGGCCTGCTGCTCGCGCACGGGAGGCGCAGTGCTGCGGTGCTGCTGGTGCCGTTTGGAGGACGGAGGGGAGGCGCTGCGGGCGGCCTGGCCGGACTGCACCGGCGCGGAGGGAGCCGCAGCAGGACGGGCGACGAGGCGAGGACGACGAAGGTCCCGCAAGGGCGACGGGAAGGAGGCGAGGGGGCGCCGCGGGGTCGCGTCGGGCGCAGCTCGACGGGCTGCAGCACTCGGAGGAGAAGGACGCCGGCGGGCGCCACGGCGCGGGCACCTGCCGCTGGACGGAGGGCGCGCGGCGCGGATCCTGGCCGGACGAAGGGAGCGGGGAGGCGGCGCTGCTCGCGAGGAAGAGAGCGGAGGGGAGAGGTGAGGCTGGGTCGGGCGAGAGGAGCGGGCCTGCGCGCTGGGAGAGAAGAGGGAATCGGGGGGAGGGGCGGCGGCTCGAGGGAAACGGGGAGAGGAGCGAAAAGACTCTGGCGTCGGGAGCGAGCTAGGGTTCGGGCGAAGGGAGGAGTTGGGCCAGGTTGTTTGGGCCGAAGGAGGTGGCTGCTGCGGCCAGGGGGATGGGCCTGGAGGGCCAGAGGGAGGAGGAGAGAAGAAAAGAAGGAGGCCCAAAGGGAGGTGGGCTGCTGCTCCCTTCTATTAACAAAACTGCCTGCTGATTACTGAAAAAAACAGAAAAACAACAACAAGAAGAAAGAAGGGAGGTGCTAGGAAAAGGAGTTAGGGCAAGGGGATAAAATTCCCGGACTCACAAAAATGTCAGGATTTAGAATAAAATAGAAGGAGGGGTTTTGGAAGAACCTCGAAACCACGGAAAGAAAAAGAGAGGGTCTAGATGGAGAAACTCGAGGCGAAAAAGGCATGAAGAAATTATGCACGTGTGTTGGGTTAATTCCAACGAATGGAATATTTATAAATATAGCTCCATAATATTTGGAGGATATGTTATAAAGAGAAGTCACCTTCCCTCGATTTAAATGGACCGAAGGTCCACACGGTTTATTTAGGTTGAGATGCAAAAATTAAAATGACATGATGGCATGATGACATGATGCAATGCAAAAATAAATAACACAAGCACAAAGAACCACACGGGCAACCCTGAACATCCGGAATCTTCTGGAAGCTTCTGGAATCTTCTGGAATCTTCTGGGACGTCGGTCTCGGGCGTCACACCATCACTGATCACGTCCGCTATTTACTTCCTGTTCTTATTTACTAGTTGCAGTCATACCTATCACTATTATCTCTTGTGTTTGATCCTTTGTAAACGACAAGGCCGGAGGGATTGACAACCTCTCTGTACTCGTTGGGAGCAAAGTTATTTGTATCTGTGTGCAGGTCCTGTCAGCCGCTAAATATCTGGCGCCGTTAGCAGTTGACACCTTCTTGTTGACCCTCGGAGTCTCACGGGATTCGATCCTTGGTATCTTTGCCAAGGGAAAACTACCGCTACGCTACATCTCAAACCTTCCACTTGGGGTAACCAACGAGGGGCGAGAAGCCATCATCTATTCACATGTTACTGAACCATTTGATGTTTGTGGCTTTGATTATATGGGACCTTTTCCTACCTCTAATGGGTACACACATATTTTAGTTGTTGTTGATAACGTTACTAAGTGGGTAGAAGCTATTCCAACTAGTAGTGCTGATCATAACACCTCTATTAAGATGCTTAAACAAGTTATATTTCCAAGGTTTGGACTCCCTAGGTATCTAATGACTGGTGGTGGTTCACACTTTATTCATGGTGCTTTCCGTAAGATGCTTGCAAAGTATGATGTCAACCATAGAATTGCATCCCCCTATCGCCCACAGACTAGTGGTCAAGTAGAACTAAGTAATAGGGAGTTGAAATTAATCTTGCAAAAGACAGTTAATAGGTCTAGGAAGAATTGGTTCAAGAAACTAGATGATGCATTATGGGCCTATAGAACTGCATACAAAAATCCTATGGGTATGTCTCCATATAAGATGGTATATGGAAAAGCTTGTCACTTACCTCTCGAGCTAGAACATAAGGCATATTGGGCTATTAAAGAGCTCAACTACAATTTCAAACTTGCTGGTGAAAAGAGGTTATTTGATATTAGCTGCCTTGATGAATGGAGAACCCAGGCCTATGAGAATGCCAAGCTATTTAAAGAAAAAGTTAAAAGATGGCATAACAAAAGGATACAAAAGCGTGAGTTTAACGTAGGTGATTGTGTCTTGCTATACAACTCTCGTTTAAGATTTTTTGCAGGAAAACTTCTCTCCAAGTGGGAAGGACCTTACGTTATCGAGGAGGTCTATCGCTCCGGTGCCATAAAAATCGACAACTTCGAAGGCACAAATCCGAAGGTGGTGAATGGTCAAAGAATCAAACATTATATCTTAGGTAATCCTATAAATGTTGAAACCAATATTATTGAAACCGTAACCCCGGAGGAATACATAAGGGACACTTTCCAGAACGATTCAACCTCCGAAAAGGAAGAGGTACGTGATATAGTAAGTAAACCGACTCCAAAACAGTCCTAAAGGTAATTTTTCTCCGTTTTGGAATATTTAGAAAAATAGAAAAATAAACTACGGTCCGGAAGAGACACGAGGCCTCCACGAGGGTGGAGGGCGCGCCCCGTGCCTCGTGGGCACCCCGTGTGTCCCCCGGACTCCGTTTTCTTGTGGGGTACTGCTTTTGGTCGGGAAAAATCATTATACTCCCGAGGGTTTTGACCTCCGTATCACGTAGAAATCCTCTGTATTCGTTTCGAGCTGATGTTTTTGACAGATCTAGATCATCATGGCGTCCTCCAACACCCCCCAAGGACAAGTTCTTTGAGAAGGTCATCAACCCCTACCTTGCGGAGGTGCTGCACCACCCCAAAACCATGGAGTTGCATGAGAGGGTGCTGCACATCCGTGATGTTGAGGGGCCGAGGAGGACCGGCAGCGTGGAGACAAGACTCGAAGCAATGGAGCAACAAGTTTTCAAGTGCCAAGGTATGGTGGAATGAGGACTCAACGCCAACCACATGATGATCTCGGAGCTGGCCAACAACCTCAAGCTGGACTCAAGGATCTTTGGGGAAGCTATCTCTAATCTTCAAGAGAAGATCGAACACCTCCAAACCCAGATCTATGACCTGCAAAACCAAAACTGTGAGTATGAATATAGATTCAACACGATGAGTTTGGCTTCAGGTTTGGCTATCCCGGAGACTCGATCATCCTTCTATAATGGTGAACCCATGCCTTGGAAGGTGGAAAACCAGCCTACATCATCAACAACTCCATCATCACCACCCGCGTAAAGGAGACATAATCATATGGGTATGGGCACTCCCCTTGGCAATTGCCAAGCTTAGGGGAGTGTCCCCGGTATCGTATCACCATCAGTCCTATCTTTACCGTTTTGCTTAGTTTGATCCTTTTGGTAGTATCTTGATCTAGTAGAATAAAGTTAGCATGATCTAGTTGTGAGCTTTTACTTTGTGAGCTTTATTCTTTGTAATCGAGTCCGTGAGCTATATAATAAAGATCAGTGTTGAGTCAAGGGCTTGATTTCCTCACTTGGGTCATGATAAAAGAAAGAAAACATAAAGAGTATCAAAGAGATCATATCGATCTTATGGGAAGTAATGATTTCACATACAAGAGTATGATGAATAAAAGTTGTTGGGAGTTGACAAACATAGTTTTGGTCATTGCTGCAATTAATAGGAAGTAATAAAAGAGGAGAGGCTTCACATACAAATATACTATCTTGGACATCTTTTATGATTGTGAGCACTCATTAAAATATGACATGCTAAAGAGTAGATGTTGGACAAGGAAGACAACCTAATGGGTTATGTCTTCGTATATCCGAATAAAGAATATTGTCATGGATCACCCAACATGTTGAGCTTGCCTTTCCCCCTCATGCTAGCCAAAACTCCTCGCACTAAGTAGAGATACTACTTGTGCTTCCATACATCCTTAAACCCAGTTTTGCCATGAAAGTCCACCATACCTACCTATGGATTGAGAAAGATCCTTCCAAGTAAGTTGTCATGTTGCAAATCCTCTAAAATATGTATGATTTATTAGTGTGGGAGAAATTAGCTTTATACGATCTTGTGATATGGAAGTAATAAAAGCGACGGACTGCATAATAAAGGTCCTTATCACAAGTGGCAATATAAAGCGAAGTTCTTCTATGCTAAGACTTTGTGCATCCAACCATAAAAACACATGACAACCTCTGCTTCCCTCTGCGAAGGGCCTATCTTTTATTCTTGTCTTATAAGTGTCAAGGTGAAATCCACCTTTCCTTTTTACATTTTATCCTTTGGCAAGCACATTGTGTTGGAAAGATCCAGACATATATACCCACTTGGATGTAAGTTTTCATGATCTATTACTGTTGACATTACCCTTGAGGTAAAAGTTGGGAGGCAACACCATAAGCCCCTATCTTTCTCTGTGTCCGATTAATACTCCATAAACATAAGTATTGCGTGAGTGTGAGCAATTGTGGAAGACTATATGATAGTTGAGTATGTAGGCTTGTTGAAAAGCTCTTATATTGACTCTTTTCGATATTACGATAAATTGCAATTGCTTCAATGACCGAGATCAAAGTTTGTTAGTTTTCAATGAAGTTTATGATTCATACTTGATATTGTGGATGAATTGTTACTTTAGCATAAGGATCATATGCCTATATTTATATAAGTTACTGTTATGAGAATGATCATGATGCCCTCATGTCCGTATTTTGTTTTTATCGACACCTCTATC
The DNA here is from genome assembly GCA_902687465.1 of Secale cereale. Lineage (NCBI taxonomy): Eukaryota > Viridiplantae > Streptophyta > Magnoliopsida > Poales > Poaceae > Secale > Secale cereale. Next base: position 589,366,191 of record LR738710.1, read on the forward strand.
TCTAAACATGTGGACATATTCTTCGATATCGGCTTTCGCTTGAGGACAAGCGAGGTCTAAGATTGGGGGAGTTGATACGTCCATTTTGCATCATGCTTATATGTTGATATTTATTGCATTATGGGCTGTTCTTATATGTTTTGTCACAATACTTATGCCCTTTCTCTCTTATTTTACAAGGTTCACATGAAGAGGGAGAATGCCGGCAGCTGGAATTCTGGGCTGGAAAAGGAGCAAACTCTGGAAACCTATTCTGCACAACTCCAAAAGCCCTGAAACTCAATAGAACATCGTTTCAAAAAATATAAAAAATATCTTGCGAAAGAAATCCACAAGGGGGGCCACCGGCTGTCCACGAGGGTGGGGGGCGCGCCCCCCTTCCCAGGGCACACCCCCTGCCTCGTAGGCCAGCCGGTAGGCCAGCCGGTAGGCCCCCGATGCCCATCTTCCCCTATATGAGGTGTTTTGACCTAGAAAAAATCATAAGAAGGCTTTCGGGACCAGAGGCCACCGTCTCGAGGCGGAACCAAGGCGGAAAGCAATATAGGGCTCTGGCAGAGCTGTTCTGCCGGGGATACTTCCCTCCGGAGGGGAAATTGTCACTGCCCTCATCACCAACCACTCTCCCATCTCGGGGAGGGCTATCTTCATCAACATATTCACCAGCACCATCTCCTCTCAAACCCTGGTTCATCTCTTGTATCCAATCTTTTACCCAAACCTCAGATTGGTACCTGTGGGTTGCTAGTAGTGTTGATTACTCCTTGTAGTTGATGCTAGCTGGTTTATTTGGTGGAAGATCATATGTTTAGATCCATTATGCATATTAATATCCCTCTGGTCATGAAAAATATTATGTCTTGTGAGTAGTTACTTTTGTTCCCCGGGACATGGGAGAAGTCTTGCTATTAGTAGTCATGTGAGTTTGATCTTCGTTCGATATTTTGATGAGATGTATGTTGTCTCTCCTCTAGTGGTGTCATGTGAACGTCGACCTCATGACACTTCACCATTATTTGGGCCTAGAGGAAGGCATTGGGAAGTAATAAGTAGATGATGGTTTGCTAGAGTGATAGAAGCTTAAACCCTAGTTTATGCGTTGCTTTTTAAGGGGGTCATTTGGATCCATATGTTTCAGGCTATGGTTAGGTTTACCTTAATACTTCTTTTGTAGTTGCGGATTCTTGCATTAGAGGTTAATCATAAGTGCGAGGTTTTTCCAAGTAAGGGCAGCACCCAAGCACCGGTCCACCCACATACCAAATTATCAAAATACCGAACGCGAATCAGATGATCGTGATGAAAACTAGCTTGACGATAATTCCTATGTGTCCTCGGGAGCGCTTTCCTTTATATAAGAGTTTGTCCAGGCTTGTCCTTTGCTACAAAAACGATTGGGCCACCTTGTTGCACCTTATTTACTTTTACCTTTTGTCACTTTCTACCAATTATCTTATCACAAAACTATCTGTTACCTACAATTTCAGTGCTTGCAGAAAATACCTTACTGAAAACTGCCTATCATTTCCTTCTGCTCCTCGTTGGGTTCGACACTCTTACTTATCGAGAGGACTACGATAGATCCCCTACACTTGTGGGTCATCAATATCGCACACACATTGATATGGCTGCCCATTTATGTTGTTCTACCTCATCGCAAATAGTTCGAATGGATTAACCGTGTGTCCTCCATCGCACACACATTGTTATGGCTGCCCGTTTTTGTTGTTCTGCCTCATCGCAGACTGTTTGAATGGATTAAGCATATGCCCTGCATCGCACACACAACTAAAATCTTAACCGTGTTTGATGCATCCATCATAGCAAACGTTTTGCACCTTTTTTGACGGGTTTTTTACACCATCATTTGCGATTATTGCATCGCACACAGTTTCGGTAAAGGGACTATGATCGTCGTGTCGCGTTAGCAGTCTCTTGCAGTAGTGTTTATAGAGGCAGAGTTAGGTCAAAAGGAGCCTCATGGGCCCCATGGCCCTGGTGCCTCATAGGCCACTGCTCCATCTTCTCGCCCCCCTTGAAGCTTCTAGGGCCCTTATTACCAAAATAAATCTCCAAAAAATTTCATGGCAATTGGACTTCATTTGATATTTATATTCTGCAAAGCCAAAAACAAGCAAAAAACAACAACTGGCACTGGGCACTAAGTTAATATGTTGGTACCAAAAATGATATATAAGTGCTTGTAAATGTATATAAAACATCCAGGATTTATACTACAATATCATGGAACAATAACACATTATAGATATGTTGGAGACGTATCAAGCATCCCAAGCTTATTTCCTGCCTGTCCTTGAGTAGGTAAATGATAAAAAGAGAATTTTTGATGTGGAATGCTACCCATCATATTCATCATATTATTCTCTTTTGTGTCATGGATATTTGGACTTGAATGATTCAAAGCAATAGTCTACAGTTTGACATGAAAACATAAATACTCAAGCAATACCAACAAGCAACTATGTCTTTCAAAATATCAATGCTAAAGAAAGTTATCCCTAGCCCATTATGCTCAATCATTGATCCATGCATGAAACACACTCAATATTAACTATATCCAATACATAAGTAGGAAAATAGTGCCTCCTAGTTGGTGATTTGTAAGAGAAGGCGAGACTCAAATAAAAATAAAAATTGCATAAAAGTAAATAGATAGGCCCTTCACAGAGGGAAGGAAAGATTTGCAGATGTGCCAGAGCTCAAGGTTTAAAAATAGAGAGGTAAAATTATTTTGAGAGGCATGCTTTCGTGTCAATGACACGACCGAGAGTTCCTAACATCTTCCATGCTAGACACATTATAGACGGTTCCCAAACAAAAAATAAAGTTAATTTCATTTCCACCATTTGTCAGGTTCCATGGCTAGCCGTATCCATAGGTGCCTTCTATACCAACACTTTGCAAGGAACTTATTATTGTATTTTTTCAAAACTGGGCATCCCTATTACCTTGCTATTGTGTCGTGCAATGACAAGTGAATAAACACTCATATCAAGAATAACCCGCCTACCTACATGAGGAGAAGCACAAGGTCGCGGGAGTAGACCTTGTGTCCATCCATCTGTCTCCTGGCAGGGACCAGCGGATCGCCGTCGCCCAGGTATGCATGCGGGATGAGGTTCTCATCTACCACTACTGTAGGGCCATCAGAGGTTCTTGAGCATTTACCCATTTCATCGGCACCGCTGACTGCACCTTCGCCACGATGGGGAACTGGAAGAGCGCCACTGTGCTTCACGATTCGACCATCTGGTGCAAAAAGCTCGCCAACATCCAGAATCAATACAAGATCATTGGCAATGGGCAGGAGACGGACTCCGTGTTTGACCTTGTTGCGGCCATCATCGACCCCTGCTACGCCAACATGAAAGAAGACGTGGATACAAAGGACCTGAACACGTGGGAGGTACCTTTGAATCTAGCCTACATCACCTACGCGGCCAAGGACGCATACGTATCCTACGACATGTAAAGGTGGATCTTGCACATGAGGGCGTGTCTGCTTCCCGTAATCTAGGAGTACACGAACAACCACAACGTCATTATCAAGTGTGTCAGGAAGATCTAAATTGTGTACTTTGTCTGTTTAAGCACCTTTATCATCTGAGTGTTTCATGAATTAGCCTATGTGTCGTAATTATCTGTTTTATCCGAAATATTTCTTCTAAGAACCCATTAACATGTTTGCTTTTTAGTGTCTATTTGCTTATGTATGTAAGTAGTTCACTTCGCTACCGTGTTTACTTTTTTAAAGGTCCGGTAGGTATCAAGTGGGCCATGGCTTCCCAGCGCAGGTTTCTTTTCTTAGGACATCCGCGACTGACAACATGATTCTGGGGATCCAGTAGGTGTATAATTTTTTTCTAGTATTTGTTTTTCTTTTTGAAGTGTGAGTCCGATTTTCTGTAGGTTGCACAATCATTCATTTTGTCGAGATTATCAGAGAACTTCAATCAGGGTGGTCATCTTTGATCATAAACGATGAGAACAAGTTAGGTTTGATACCTCTTGCATCAGTCCTTTTGGTAGCCATTGGATTGAAATCCAATGGTTGGTATGCTTTGAATCTCCTTCTCCTCAACATATTCCCCTTCTCAGGTGGACTCAGCAGGTCTCGTACACGGACATCAGTACCAACCACCTATTCATTTATATTGCTTCACTAAAATAATTCCCGTGAGTTGCAACAAGATATAAATATTCTAGTACGTTAGCTTGTGATTTACCTGTCAATAATAATGCGATTTTATAAATAAATGTTCATCAAAATCTGTATGTGGATTACCTTATATTTTCATTACAAGTTTGGTAAGTAAATTAAAGTGGAATTGATTCAGAAGGTAAGTAAATCAAGGTGATTGATTATCATATACATGGAAGGTTGGATGAAGGGGTGGTGGGAAGAAAGGTGAAATGGGAACATTACATTCTTTTTAAGTAGTAGAGATTTTGTTCAATCTTTCATCCTCTTCCTACAGTGGCTGGTGGCGCTGCCGTGCACGCCTCGACGACCCATCATAGCCTATGACGGCCAGACCATCCCTCTACTCCCCCACATCTCGTTTTATTCTCCAGTGGTGCCAGCTCCACTGGCCCACGATGGACCCAAACATGTTGACTCTTGTACTCCCCTCCGCCCGCGTCTTCCCCGACTTCGGTTGGTTCCGATCCGAGGTCTCGACGTCGTCCTCCACCTTAGTGCTCTTTGATACATCTCCAACGTATCTATAAATTTTTATTGTTCCATGTCGTTACATTATCATTCTTGGATGTTTTATAATCATTTTCTAGCAACTTTATATCATTTTTTGGGACTAACCTATTGACATAATGCCCAGTACCGGTTGCTGTTTTTTTCTTGTTTTTTACTTCGCTGAAAATCAATATCAAACGGAGTCCAAATGCCATGAAACTTATTGGATATTTGTTTTCTACCCAGAAGACACCCATGGAGTCAAGGAAGCGCATGAGGGGAGTCCCGTGGGGCCCACAAGGCAACGAAAAATTATTTCAGCCGTCGCAAGTTCCAGAGCCATGACACATATTATCTTCTTCTCATTTTCATATTGGATTTGTAGCACGTTGATACGTCTCCAACGTATCTATAATTTTTTATTGTTACATGCTATTATTTATGATGTTTTGGATGTTTAATGGGCTTTGTTATACACTTTTATATTATTTTTGGGACTAACCTATTAACCCAAAGGCCCAGTCCAGATTGCTGTTTTTTTCCTATTTTAGGGTTTTACAGAAAAAGAATATCAAACAGAGTCCAAACGGAATGAAACCTTCAGGAGAGATATTTTTGGAGCAAAATACGCACGGGAGACTTGAGAACCACGGAGTAGGGCTGACGTGGCGTCCACGAGGGTGGGGGCGCGCCCCCCTGCCTCGTGGGCACCCCGTCTGCCCCCCAGTGCCCTCCTTCTTCCTATATATATCTACATACCCCGAAACCATCAGAAGAGGAGAGAAAACCCTAGTTCCACCACCGCAACCTTCTGTTCCCGTGAGATCCCATCTTGGGGCGTGTTCCGGAGCTCCGCCGGAGGGGGGATCTATCATGGAGTGCTTCTACATCATCATCATCGCCTCACCATGAGTTGTGAGTAGTCTACCACAGAGCTTCGGGTCCATAGCTAGTATCTAGATGGCTTCTTCTCTCTCTTTGGATCTCAATACCAAGTTCTCCTCGGTCTTCGGGGAGATCTATTCGATGCAATCTCTTTTTGCGGTGTGTTTTTCGAGATCCGATGAATTGTGGGTTTATGATCAAGATTATCTATGAGAAATATTTGGTTCTTCTCTGAACTCTTTATGTATGATTATAATATCCTTGCAAGTCTCTTCGAATCATTGGTTTGGTTTGGCCTACTAGATCTATAGTTCTTGCAATGGGAGAAGTGCTTGGCTTAGGGTTCAATCTTGCGATGTCCTTTCCGAGTGACAGTAGGGGCAGCAAGGCACGTATTGTATTGTTGCCACCGAGGATAAAAAGATGGGGTTTATATCACTATGTTTGAGCTTATCTCTCTACATCATGTCATCTTGCTTAAGGCGTTACTCTGTTCTTATGAACTTAATACTCTAGATGCATGCTGGAAAGCGGTCGATGTGTGGAGTAATAGTAGTAGATGCAGAATCGTTTCGGACTACTTGTCTCTGACGTGATGCCTATATATAATGATCATGCCTAGATAGTCTCATAATTATTTGCTTTTCTATCAATTGCTCGACAGTAATTTGTTTACCCGCCGTATAATATCGCTATCATGAGAGAAGCCACTAGATAAAACTATGGCCCCCGGGTCTATTCTCAACATATCAATCTACAATCTACTTTACTTTTCTGCTTTTACTTTCTCTTCTTATATCCAAAAATACCAAAAATATCAAACTATCATCTCTATCAGATCTCACTTCCGTAAGTGACCGTAAAGGGATTAACAACCCCTTTTCGCGTTGGCTGCGAAGTTCTTATTTGTTTGTGCAGGTGCGACAAATTCGCGCGTGGTCTCCTACTGGATTGATACCTTGGTTCTCAAAAACTGAGGGAAATACTTACGCTACTGTGCTGCATCACCCTTTCCTCTTCGAGGGAATACAACACACGCTTGAGAAGTAGCACATGTAAAACAGCGTCGTTGTTCATCATTCAAAGTTCTGGTTGTTAATTTTGCAGCATACGGTGTGGCAAACTGGGTTCAATAAAACTCCGCATCATTTCCTGCTAGCCTTAGTTTTATCAGTATTCCTTGCCAAAGATTCGTTATTGTTAGAAGCAAGAAATATGTATGGTTATTGATATTCTACTATGCCATAAAATATGCACATAAGAGAAAGAAGCCTGATTGTGCCCAACGTCAAAGTTTTCATCTCTTCCTTGGAATAGTCAAAGATAGTACGCTATGTATGAGCTGGTAGCAGATTGACCAACGCTAATTGTTATGTTTTCCTCATCTGTATGGAAGAACCTTGACATCATAAATCACAAAAGGACTTCTGAAAACTCGGTCATAACTAAAGAACAGATTTCAACATAGAAACCAAACTTCGCGTCTTTCGATCTTAATGCAGGAATTAATCTCTGCTGGTCTTTTCTCTCGATTGATGAGCTAAGAAATAAAAGCACATCAAGATCCCATAAACAAGGATAAAAAGGAGGGGGAGGGGGCGTTGAAAAGGGACTCACAAGTACAACCACAACCAGTTTTAGGCTTGGAGCCTTGGACATGCAAAGAAGACAGGGTGTCCATGAGATCAAGAAGATGTAAATAGAAACGATGGGCTCCTCGCTGCTGCAGCTGAATGAAGCATCTAGGGATGTGTCCTACACGACATTCTCTGATGTAGCATCAGGAGGAGTGGCTGGGGCTTTTGTTGTTGGGACGACGGGGTAGGGGTCGAGCGGCTACTTCCGGTGACTCAGTCAAGGTACGGGCGACGGTGTCTGGTGGGGCTGTCGAGGTCAGAGCGAGTGGATCGGGCGCTGGCTTCGTGGTCGGGGTGCGAGGCGATGGCTTCCGGCATCACGATGGAGAGTCGAGACTGGCGAGTTGATGCGCGGTATGGTGAGAAGCGTGGCGGGGTGAGGAGCAGAGGAGGGATGGCCGGTGGCGGCGTGATGCCCTCCACTTGAGAAACCCTACGACGAGAAGGGGTAGCGGAGGCGAGAGGAGAGTCGGGATGGGCTAGCCTCGCTGGTTGTATGCGCAACCAATCGGGTGGGTTAGTTGGGCTGCCAAAACTGGCCTAGTTTACCAGAGGCTGTCGTTTAGGCCTGTAGAGTAGTAGCCCACAGGACAGCAGGGCCAGTGCGAGACAAATTGTTTTCCATTGTCTCAAAAAAAAAAGACAAATTGTTTTCCAGACAAGATCTGACGGCTAGAAACGCCTAGATCATGAAAATGGAAGGCCGAAAACCCAAACCGATGTGAGGGCAGGGATTATGTGCGGTTATACTGTCCTTAATTGCAATCATTATTATAAGCAAGAGGATAAGCATAATTGGTAGCAAATACATTCTCAAACATATCATCCTCATCAAACATAACATCCCTAAGCTTATGGTTTTGCAGATCATTAGCATTTTCTTTTAAATAATCACTCTCATCATCAATAGCATGAATAGTACCAATATTATAGCAATCACCAAACAAATTTTCAAGATAATAAGAAGTACCAAAATTATCTCCACAATTGTAATCATCATCAATAGTAATAGACATAACAAAATCATGCTCAATAGTTTGAACGGACATTGTGTCATAAGAATACAAAATAATATCTTTATCAAGTGTATCATTTTGCACAATTCGTGATCACATAGAAAATATCATATGAAACAACATTATTTGGGGGAGATACATTTTTACCTTTTTTTCTCTATGCACCACCTACGTGGAGACAGGTCCAGAAGCCACATCGGCACTTGTCGAGACAGTGGACAAGAACACAACGGCCCACTTCGTGGCAATAATAAACTTCTTTTTATCATCCTCAACTTCGACCCAGACATCATCGGTAAAAGCTTCACCAACTAACAAAAAAATTAACAAAAACATTGAATCGTCAAACATTTTAAAAAATTGGGTAACAATTTTTGGAATTCGTGAACATTTTTTGAATCGACACACATTTCTTGAATTTTGGGAATACTTTTTTAAAACAAACATTTTTTAAATTCATGATTTTTTTAAATACGAAAATTTAGTGAATATCATGTACTTTTTTAACTCATAAACTTTTTTTCAAATTTATGAACATTATTTAATATGGATGAACAATTCTTTTCAAATCCAGATACTTTTTGACTTTTTGAATATTTGGAACATTTTTTGAAATTTGATATTTTATACAGCTTTTTCCAAAATTCGAAGATTTTTCATAAGTATGAATGTTATTTTACATACCAAACTTTATCTAATGGAGAAAGAAACAAAAAGAAAAAAAACAAATAAAAAAGGATATGAAAGAGAAAAAAGGGCGCCCCGCCCCGCCCATGAGCTGGCCCAAAAGCCCGTGAGGGGGGCGGGTCACGAATGCGCGACTAACGTTGCTCTACGTGGGAAATAGGGGGGAGCTCCTATACAACGCTTCATGCACCGGTTTAGACAACTCGTGCTCATTGCCACCTGGTGGGCCGGCCACAACACATAGCATAGTGAAAATGAATTTATAGCACAAAAAATCCGTGAAAATGTTGCTCCCGTGAGGAAACAACATCACACCATTTAGTTCTTGTGCATGTTGTGTGGCAGCCAAGATTCGTGGAGGCATTCGCTTCTAGAGTGTATGGTAGCCAGGTGCACATGGGCTCTACTGTGCACATGGGTGAAGGAAATATACCCTATAGGATTTAGTAAAGTTTTTATTTATATTCCTTATATCATGATAAATGTTTATTATTCATGCTAGAATTGTATTAACCGGAAACTTAGTACATGTCTGAATACATAGACAAAATAGAGTGTCCCTAGTATGCCTCTACTAGACTAGCTCGTTAATCAAAGATGGTTATGTTTCCTAACCATAGACATGTGTTGTCATTTGATGAACGGGATCACATCATTAGAGAATGATGTGATGGACAAGACCCATCCGTTAGCTTAGCACTATGATCGTTTAGTTTTATTGATATTGCTTTCTTCATGACTTATACATGTTCCTATGACTATGAGATTATGCAACTCCCGAATACCGAAGGAACACCTTGTGTGCTATCAAACGTCACAACATAACTGGGTGATTATAAAGATGCTCTACAGGTGTTTCCGAAGGTGTTTGTGGTGTTGGCATAGATCGAGAATAGGATTTGTCACTCGGAGTGTCGGAGAGGTATCTCTTGGCCCTCTTGGTAATACACATCATAATAAGCCTTGCAAGCAAATGACTAATGAGTTAGTCACGAGATGATGTATTACGGAACGAGTAAAGAGACTTGCCGGTAATGAGATTGAACTAGGTATGATTATACCGACGATCGAATCTCGGGCAAGTAACATACCGTTGACAAAGGGAACAACGTATGTTGTTATGCGGTCTGACCGATAAAGATCTTCAAAGAATACGTAGGAACCAATATGTGCATCCAGGTTCTGCTATTGGTTATTGGCTGGAGATGTGCCTCAGTCATGTCTACATAGTTCTCGAACCCGTAGGGTCCGCACGCTTAACGTTCGATGACGGTTGGTATTATGAGTTATGTGATTTTGATGACCGAAGTTTGTTCAGAGTCCCGGATGAGATCACGGACATGACGAGGAGTCTTGAAATAGTCGAGAGGTAAATATTCATATATTGGAAGGCTATATTCCGACATCGGAAAGGTTCTGAGTGATTCGGGTATTTTTCGGAGTACCGGGGAGTTACTGGAATTCACCGGGGGAAGCATTGGGCCTTATTAGGCTTTAGTGGAAAGGAGAGAAGGGCCACAAGGGGAGGCAGCGCGCCCCCTATGGGCTGGTCTGAATTGGACTAGGAGGGGGCGGCGCCCCCTCTTTCCTTCTCCCTCTCCTCCTCCTTCCCTCTCTCCACCTCTTGGAAAAGAAAAGGGACTCCAACTAGGATTGGGAATCCTAGTTGGACTCCCCCTATAGGCGCGCCCCTCCTAGGCCGGCCTCCTCCTCCTCCCTCCTTTGTATACGTGGGAGGGGGCACCCCAAAGGCACAACAGACAATCTCTTAGCCGTGTGCGGTGCCCCCCTCCATAGTTACACACCTCGATTATATCATTGCATTGCTTAGGCGAAGCCCTGCACCGGTAACTTCATCATCACCGTCACCACGCCATCATGCTGACGAAACTCTCCCTCGTCCACAACTGGATCAAGAGCTCGAGGGACGTCATCATACTAAACGTGTGCTGAACACGGAGGTGCCGTCTGTTCTGTACTTGGATCGGTTGGATCGTGAAGACGTTCGACTACATCAACCGCGTTACTAAACGCTTCCGCTTTCGATCTACGAGGGTATGTGGACACACTCTCCCCACTCGTTGCTATGCTTCTCCTAGATAGATCTTGCGTGATCGTAGGAATTTTTTTGAAATACTACATTCCCCAACAGTGGCATCATGAGCCAGGTCTATGCGTAGATGACATGCACGAGTAGAACACAATGAGTTGTGAGTTGTGGGCGATAATAGTCATACTGCTTACCAACATGTCATACTTTGATTCAGAGGTATTGTAGGATGAAGCGGCCTGGACCGACATTACATGACCACGTTCATGAGACTGGTTCTACTGACGTGCTTTGCACATAGGCGGCTGGCGGGTGTCAGTTTCTCCAACTTTAGTTAAATCGAGTGTGACTACGCTCGGTCCTTGTTGAAGGTTAAAACAGCACACATGACGTAAAAACGTTGTGGTTTTGATGCATAGGTAAGAAATATTCTTGCTAAGCCCGTGGCAGCCACGTAAAACTTGCAACAACAAAGTAGAGGACGTCTAACTTGTTTTTGCAGGGTATGCTTGTGATGTGATATGGTCAAGACGTGATGAGTTATACGGTTTTGTATGAGATGATCATGTTTTGTAAGTTATCGGCAACCGGCAGGAGCCTTATGGTTGTCTCTTTATTGTATGAATTGCGAAAGCCATGTAATTGATTTACTTTATCACTATGAGTTAGCGATAGTAGTAGTAGCAATAGTTGGCGAGACGACCACAGCGCTACGATGAAGATCATGGTGTCAAGTCGGTGACGATGGAGATCATGACGATGCTTTGCAGATGGAGATCAAAAGCACAAGATGATGATGGCCGTATCATGTCACATATTTTGATTGCTAGTGATGTTTATCTTATTATGCTTCTTATTTTTCTTAGTACGGCGGTAGCATTATTAGATGATCCCTTACAAAATTTCAAGGTACAAGTGTTCTCCCTGAGTATGCGTCGTTGCGACAGTTCATCGTGCCGGTACACCATGTGATGATGGGGTGTGATAAGCTCTACGTTCAAATACAACGGGTGTAAGACAGTTTTGCACATGCAGAATACTCGGGTTAAACTTGACGAGCCTAGCATGTACATACATGGCCTCTAAACACTGGAGACCGAAAGGCCGAGCGTGAATCATATAGTAGATATGATCAACATTGTTCACCGTTGAAAACTACTCCGTCTCACGTGATGATCGGACATGGTTTAGTTGATATGGATCACGTGATCATTTAGATGACTTGAGGGATGTCTATCTAAGTGGGAGTTCTTAAGTAATATGATTAGTTGAACTTTAATTTATCATGAAATTAGTCCTGATAGTATTTGCAAATTATGTTGTAGATCAATAGCTCGCGTTATAGCCCCCCCCCCCATGTTTTTGATATGTTCCTAGAGAAAACTAAGTTGAAAGATGTTAGTAGCAATGATGCGGACTAGGTCCATGATCTGAGGATTATCCTCATTGTTGCACAGAAGTATTATGTCATTGATGCACCACTAGGTGACAAACCTATTGCGGGAGCAGATGGGGACGTTATGAACATTTGACAAGCTCGGTATGATGACTACTTGATAGTTTAGTGCGCCATGCTTTACGACTTATAACCGGGACTTCAAAAACGTTTTGAACGCCACGGAGCATATAATATGTTCCAAGATTTGAAAATAGTATTTTAGACTCATGCCCGTGTCGAGAGGTATGAGACCTCTGACAAATATTCTGCCTACAAGATGGAGGAGAATAGCTTAGCTAGTGAGCATGTGCTTAGAATGTGTGGGTACTAGAATCACTTGAATCAAGTGGGAGTTAATCTTCCAGAAAAGACTATGATTGATAGAATTCTCTAGTCACTATCACCAAGCTACTAGAACTTCGTGATGAACTATAACATGCAAGGGATAACGAGAACGATTCCCGAGCTCTTCGTGATGCTGAAATCAACGAAGGTAGAAATCAAGAAAGATCATCAATTGTTGATGGTTAACAAGACCACTAGTTTCAAGAAAAGGGTAAGGGGAAGAAAGGGAACTTCAAGAAGAATGGCAAGCAAGTTGTCACTCCTGTGAAGAAGCCCAAAGCTGGGCTAAGCCTGAAACTGAGTGCTTCTACTGCAAAGGAAATGGTCACTGGAAGCAGAAGTTCCCCGAATATTTGGCGGATAAGAAGGATGGCAAAGTGAACAAAGGTATATTTGATATACATGTTATTGATGTGTACCTTACTAGTATTCATAGTAGCCCCTGGGTATTTGATACTAGTTCAGTTGCTAAGATTAGTAACTCGAAACAGGAGCTGCAGAATAAACAAAGACTAGTTGAGGGTGAGGTGACGATGTGTGTTGAAAGTGGTTCCAAAACTAATATGATCATCATCGCACACTCCCTATACCTTCGAGATTAGTGTTAAACCTAAATAAATGTTATTTGGTGTTTGCATTGAGCATGAACAAGATTGGATCATGTTTATTGCAATGTGCTTATTCATTTAAGTGAGAGAATAATTGTTATTTTGTTTACATGAATAAAACCTTCTATGGTCATACACCCAAGGTGAATGGTTTATTGAATCTCGATCGTAGTAAATAAACATATTCATAATATTGAAGCCAAAAGATGCAGAGTTGATAATGATAGTGCAACATACTTGTGGCACTATCGTTTAGGTTATATTGGTCTAAAGCGCATGAAGAAACTCCATGCTGATGGACTTTTGGAATCACTTGATTATGAATCATTTGATGCTTGCGAACCATGCCTCATGGGCAAGATGAGTAAAACTCTGTTCTCCGGAACAATGGAGCGAGCAAGTAACTTATTGGAAATAATACATACTGATGTTTGCGGACCAATGAGTGTTGATGCTCGCGGTAGGTATCATTATTTTCTCACCTTCACTGATGATTTGAGCAGATATGGGTATATCTACTTGATGAAGCACAAGTCTGGAACATTTGGAAAGTTCAAAGAATTTTAGAGTGAAGTAGAGAATCACCGTAACAAGAAAATAAAGTTTCTACGATCTGATCGCAGAGGTGAATACTTGACATATGAGTTTGGTCTTCATTTGAAACAATGTGGAATAGTTTCACAGCTCACGCCACCTGGAACACCACGGCATAATGGTGTGTCTGAACGTCATAACCGTACTTTATTATATATGGTGCGATCTATGATGTCTCTTACCGATTTACCACTATCGTTTTGGGGTTATGAATTAGAGACAGCTGCATTCACGTTAAATAAGGGCACCATCTAAATCCGTTGAGACGACACCGTATTAACTACGGTTTGGCAAGAAACCAAAGTTGTCGTTTCTTAAAGTTTGGGGTTGCGATGCTTATGTGAAAAAGTTTCAACCTGATAAGCTCGAACCCAAATCGGAGAAGTGTGTCTTCATAGGATATCCAAAAGAAACTGTTGGGTACACGTTCTATCAAAAATCTGAAGGCAAGACTTTTGTTGCTAAGAATGGATCCTTTCTAGAGAAGGAGTTTCTCTCGAAAGAAGTGAGTGGGGGGAAGGTAGAACTTGATGAGGTAATTGTACCTTCTCTAGAATTGGAGAATACCTCATCACAGAAAATTGTTCCTGTGATGCCTACACCAATTAGTGAGGAAGCCAATGATGATGATCATGAAACATCGGATCAAGTGACTACCGAACCGCGCCAGAGTGGTACGGTAACCCGGCTCTTGAAGTCATGTTACTAGACCATGACGAACCTGCGAACTATGAGGAAGCGATGATGAGCCCAGATTCCGTGAAATGGCTTGAGGCCATGAAATCTGAGATAGGATCCATGTATGAGAACAAAGTGTGGACTTTGGTTGACTTGCCCGATGATCGGAAAGCCATTGAAAATAGATGGATTTTTAAGAGGAAGACTGGCGCCGATGGTAATGTTACTGTCTACAAAGATCGACTTGGCGCAAAAAGGTTTTCGACAAGTTCAAGGAGTTGACAACGATGAGACCTTCTCACCCGTAGCGATGCTTAAGTGTGTCTGAATCATGTTAGCAATTGCCGCATTTTATGATTATGAAATCTGGCAAATGGATGTAAAAATTGCGTTCCTAGATGGATATCTCAAAGAAGAGTTGTATATGATGCAACCAGAAGGTTTTGTCGATCCTAAATGTGTTAACAAAGTGTGCAAGCTCCAGCGATCCATCTATGGACTGGTGCAAGCATCTCGGAGTTGGAATATGCGCTTTGATGAGGTGATCAAAGCATATGGTTTTATATAGACTTTTGGAGAAGCCTGTATTTACAAGAAAGTGAGTGGGAGCTCTGTAGCATTTCTAATATTATATGTGGATGACATACTGTTGATTGGAAATGATGTAGAATTTTTGGATAACATAAAAGGATACTTGAATACGATTTTTTTCAAAGACCTCGGTGAAGCTGCTTACATATTAGGCACCAAGATCTATATAGATAGATTAAGACGCCTGATAAGATTTCCAATGAGTACATAACTTAATAAGATTTTGAAGGAGTTCAAAATGGATCAGTCAAAGAAGGAGTTCTTTCCTGAGTTGTAAGGTATGAAGTTGAGTAAGACTCAAAACTGACCACGACAGAAGATAGAGAAAGAATGAAAGTCATTCCCTATGCCTCAACCATAGGTTCTATAAAGTATGCTATGTTGTGTACCAAACATGTTATGTACCTTGCCATCAGTTTGGCAAGGAGGTACAATAGTGATCCAGGAGTAGATCACTGGACAACGGTCAAAATTATCCTTAGTAACTGTAGGACTAAGGAAATGTTTCTCGATTATGGAGGTGATAAAGAGTTCGTCGTAAAGGGTTACGTCGATGCAAGCTTTGACACTAATCCAGATGACTCTAAGTATCAATCCGGATGCGTATTGAAAGTGGGAGCAATTGGCTAGAGTAGCTCCATGCAGAGCATTGTAGACATAGAAATTTGCGAAATACATACAGATCAGAATGTGACAGACCCGTTGACTAAACTTCTCTCACAAAGCAAAACATGATCACACCTGTCACGCCCAAGATGCGAATCTATCCCGATCACGTGATACACTCGTGATTGGGGCACAACCGCATTTCGGGTGCTTAGCAAGATGGATATCATTACATCGTCCCATTACATAAATACATGGGGATACAACAATTCATACAAGTCACATAAATAAAACAACATCAATACAAGGCATCCGACTACGGATGCAAACATGAAAAGCACAACGATATCCATCCTACTATCCCAGGCTGCCGACCAGGAACCTAACCCAAGATTGACGAAGAAGAAGAAGAAAGAACTCCAACAGAAATAAGCATCGCTCTCACGTCAAGTCATCAGAAACCTGCACCTGCAACTATTGTTGTAGTATCTGTGAGCCACGAGGACTCAGCAATCCCAACCATGGGTATCAAGACTAGCAAATCTTAATGGGTAAGGAGAGGTTAAGTGGTGAGGTTGCAGTAGCGGCTAAGCATTTGTATGGTGGCTAACTTACGAGTACAAGAATAAGATGAGCATCTACACAAATGGTCGCAAACTAGTAATGATTGCTAAAGATCCTGAACTACCTATGAGTCAAACATAACCCCACCGTGTTCTCTTCTCAAAATGAAAAGAGACGGTCACGGTTACTCACGCGGTTGTGTATTTTATCTCCGATCCTCTGTCGAGTTTTCTATAACCGGACATTAACAAATTCCAATCTGCCACATAACCGCGGGCATGGCTTTCGAAAGATCATAACCCTGCAGGGGTGTCCCAACTTAGCCCATAACATGCTCTCACGATTAGCAGAGGTAAAAATAATAATATCCCTTATCTTAGGGACAACCCGATCAGACTCGGAATCCTGGTGCACGAGAAATTTCGACAATGGTAAAACAAGTCCAGCAAGACCTCCCGGCGTGCCAACACCCTGATAGTAACCGTGCGTATCTCATCTCAGGCCACGTCCGGATGGGACAGCCTACGGGTAAATACCAGTCCGCCCATTTGGGACCAACACCATCAGCACTGGCCCCCTGTATGTAGAAGAATCCTCGGGTAGCGCTAACTCCCTATGCAATTTAATTAATTAATTAAGTTTTTATTATGTTGCAAATTAAAACCAAAGTTGAGCCTTGCTGGAGGAGTTTTATTCAAAGACGAACTGTCAAGGGTTCCCCATATACCCAACCGCGTTAGGAACGCAAAATCAAGGAACATAACACCGGTTTATCGGT
Organism: Secale cereale; assembly: GCA_902687465.1. Lineage (NCBI taxonomy): Eukaryota > Viridiplantae > Streptophyta > Magnoliopsida > Poales > Poaceae > Secale > Secale cereale. The sequence goes on from LR738710.1 coordinate 589,383,382, forward strand.
TCTGAAGGCGGCATGAGTGGAACAAAACACCGAGCAAAAGGCCAAGCTTTCCACCCATTGCCAAGTATATAGGTGTGTTAATTATAGTAAGATATATTGTGATATTCCCAAAAATATCCAAGATCCTACATGGAGCAAATCTTCATCTTCACCTGCAACTAACAACGCTATAAGAGGGGCTGAGCAAGCGGTAACATAGCCAAACAACGGTTTGCTGGGAAGGTGTCAAAGGATAGACGTTTCATGGCAACAAGGAGAGGCTGACAACAAATAGATAGGTAGCGCGACATATAGCCATAGCATCGAGACAACTAGCATAGCAATGGTAGTAAAGGTATCCAAGGTGACGGTCATCTTGCCTGAGATCCCGCAAGGAAGAAGAACGAGTCCATGAAGAAGTCAAAGAAGAAGCCATGAAGGCGAACCAAGTGTAACCGAATGAATCCTCACGATCGCAACGAAATATGAACTAGCGAGAAGAAACACACAACATGGTAAACACCCAACTCAAGAACATGACAAGATGCTCAACCAAGTATGATGCAAGACAAGTCTATATGATGCAAAACATGGCAAGGGATGATGCATACAAGAACAACACAACCCAACAAGTTTAAATGAGGCTGGAAACAACATATAACAATTCCGGTAAGTCCTCATATGCACATTCCGAAATTGGTCCAGATCCGAACAAACCTTAAGTTCAAGTTGTTAAACATCAAGTTAACATGCACCATGATGATCTACTCGAAGTTCTAGTCAAGTTACATATAAAGTTTATTTAATTCGGAGCTACGGCCTAGAAGATATGGGCAAAATAAGATGAACATGGCAAAGATGCAAGATGCATCCAAACATCAAGCAAACACACTCCAAACATGTATACAACATGATATTATGCATCTACATGCAAAAACACACAAGTTTCATATATGATACGCTCAAAACGGAGCAACGGTTCATCACATACACACGAAGCAAGTTGGAGACACAATCAGCCCAAAACAGCAAGTAGGCATATAGTTGACATCAAAACAACATGATACAATAACATTTCATGGCAACAAAGGGCATGGCAAGCATGTACATGTCAAGCACTACAAGCATGACCACTGAGCTACTACCAAACACCACTAGAACATGCTCAAAACATCATGGCAAGATTGCAAAAGATAACAGTTTCACAGATTTAGTGAAAGAAACTAGACATGGCAGCAACAACGACAAGTTGGCATGTTTGCAAGCTTGTGAAACTCATCTCAAAGCATTTCATGGCATGTGAAAGTAACCAACAGCAAGAGGACATGTTTATGAAGCTACTCATGGCAAGAGCATGGTCATAGGATGCATAGAACACTAGCTATTCACATGGCAAAACTGAACTTACTGTTAACAGGCTGACAGAAACCTTTTATAGCAATTTGAGAGCAAAAAATAAACAAGCTACATCAACCTATACTTGCCAACAAGGACATGGATGGATAGAGCATAACATGGACATCAAGGAATGGTCACTGGAAAGCATCTTATAACAAGTTTCAGCACTTAACAGCCACATGCACTTTTGCAACAGAGATAAACATGGCAATATGGCACCTAACATGAATGTAACAGCCACCATCATGTAGAGCACTTCACAATGAATATTTTGACATATCATACACTCCATTTGGACCAACATGCACAAAGTTACCCCATGTTAAACATGCATACATTTTGTTGACAGAAAACAAGGACTTGACATAAACATCACATAGCAGTTTTGCAACGACGATTAAGACAACAAGATGAACATTAACATGCATGCAAATGCAACTAACATGTAGAGCACTTCGAGACAAACATTTTGACATATAATATGCTTCATTTGGACTAACACACAAAAAGTTACAGCCACTCAAACATGCATATATATTATGACATTTTAGGGACTTAGTAGAAAAGCAACCTTAGAAGGGGTTACTGGACAGACATGTCCAGAGGGGGGTCGGACACGTCCGATGGCTGGGCCCCACGCGGCAGTGACATGGCAGAGGAGCGGGGTCTGGACACGTCCGGGCGGCTCAGGGCGCTGACGACCGGGCCCACCTGGCGGTTGTGGCGCTCAGGATCTGGCCGGCGGCGCTGCAATGAACGCCCGCGAGGGGCGGTGCGAAGAGAGACTCCGGCGGGGCTCAGGACGGCCAGGAATGGGTCCAGGGTGCGGATCCCGGCCGGATCGGGCGAAGTACGGCTGGCGGCGAGCTCCATGTGCGGCGGCGTCCTGCAACGTTCGAGTGAGAGAGAGAGATCGCGAGACAGAGAGAGAGAGAGGGGGGAGAAAAAGAGATCGAGGAGAGAGAGGACTCAGGACAGAGGAGGAGGGGCGGTGGGAGACCGGCCTGGAGGTTGCCGGCGGCGAGCTCCGACGCGAAGGCGGTGAGGCGACGGCGGCTGGAGTCGGGCAACGGGGCAGATCGGGAGGCGGGAGTGAGCGCTCGGGCGGCAGTGGCTCGGGCCAAGCAGCGGCGTGATCCGGGCCCGTCGCGGCCCGGCGCAGGCCGGAACTGGGTCATGCGGGCCCTGGCGGTGGGGGAGGTGTGGGGAGACGTGGCTACGCCACATGGCGGCGTGGGAGTGGTCGAGGGTGGCGCTGGGGCTGATGTGGCGGTCGTTGATTGGCCAGGGCGGCGCCAAGTAGTGGGAGGAGGCTGGGGGTGCACCGAATTGGAGGAGAGAAGGGTTGGCTGCGGCGCAGATCCTGAGGTGAGAGGCTAGAGGTAGGGGAAGGCCATTTTTGGCAGGTTAGGCATCTATTTATAGTAAGGGGCTAGGGTTAAGTGTTTTGGGGGCTTTCTAGACCCTCCGATCGTGATCCGACGGATCCGATCGTGAGGGGGGTTAGGATGGGCCAGGTGGGTTGTGTAGGAGGCCTCGGGCTGAGAGGAGAGAAGATAGGGAGAGGCCCGGCAGGGTTTTCGGAGACCGAAAACATCCGACGTTTGTCCGGCTATACGGCCGCTATAGGTTTAATAGTTGGGCTATCAAACGAGCTCTGAATGCGACGAAATTACAGGTTGTCTGCCTATGCTATAATAAGACCGCACGCGAAGTTTCACCCCATTCCAAGAACATTTTTCGGCCACTTATAAAATAAATATTCGGAGGTGTCGCGGGCGCGTGCGAGTGTGTCTTGGCTCAGAACGGACAACAGAGAGGACGAGGCGACTCGACTGGATGCAAGTTTTTAAAACATGCTGATGCAATGCACATGATGACATGGCAAAATGCAACACGCAAGCAGATGACATGGCAACGACGACGAATAACTGGCTGACACCTGGCGCATCGGTCTCGGGGTGTCACAACACCTTAGTACTCTTTGGGTGTTAATCACATGACGATGTGAACTAGATTATTGACTCTAGTAAACCCTTTGGATGTTGGTCACATGGCGACTTGAACTATGGGTGTTAAACACATGATGATGTGAACTATCGGTGTTAAATCACATGGCGATGTGAACTAGATTATTGACTCCAGTGAAAGTGGGAGACTGAAAGAAATATGCCCTAGAGGCAATAATAAAGTTGTTATTTATATTTCCTTATATCATGATAAATGTTTATTATTTATGCTATAATTGTATTAACCAGAAACTTAGTACATGTGTGAATACATAGACAAAGCAGAGTGTCCATAGTATGCCTCTACTAGACTAGCTCATTAATCAAAGATGGTTATGTTTCCTGACCATAGACAAGTGTTGTCATTTGATAAATGGAGGGGGATCCATCATGGAGTCCTTCATCATCATCATCATCGCCCTCACCATGAGTTGTGAGTAGTTTACGACAGACCTTCGGGTCCATAGCTAGTATCTAGATGGCTTCTTCTCTCTCTCTTGATCTCAATACAAAGTTCTCCTCGGTCTTCGAGGAGATCTATTCGATGTAATCTCTTTTTGCTGTGTGTTTGTCGAGATCCGATGAATTGTGAGTTTATGATCAAGGTTATCTATGAAAGATATTTGGTTCTTCTCTAAACTTTTTATGTGTGCTCATAATATCCTTGCAAGTCTCTTCGAATTATTGGTTTGGTTTGGCCTACTAGATCTATAGTTCTTGCAATGGGAGAAGTGCTTGGCTTTGGGTTCAATCTTGCGGTGTCCTTTCCCAGTGAAAGTAGGGGAAGCAAGGCACGTATTGTATTGTTGCCATCGAGGATAAAAAGATGGGGTTTTCATCATATTGCTTGAGTTTATCCCTCTACATCATGTCATCTTGCTTAAGGCGTTACTTTGTTCGTATGAACTCAATACACTAGATGCATGCTGGATAGCGGTCGATGTGTGGAGTAATAATAGTAGATGCAGGCAGGAGTCGGTCTACTTGTCTCGGACGTGATGCCTATATACAATGATCATGCCTAGATAGTCTCATAATTATTCGCTTTTCTATCAATTGCTTGACAGTAATTTGTTTACCCGCCGTAGAATATCGCTATCATGAGAGAAGCCACTAGAGAAAACTACGGCCCCCGGGTCTATTCTCAAAATATCAATCTACATCTACTTTACTTTTACCGCTTTTATTTGCTGTTTTATTAAACCAAAAATACCAAAAATATAATTATCATCTCTATCAGATCTCACTCTCGTAAGTGACCGTAAAGGGATTGACAACCCCTTATCGCGTTGGCTGCGAAGTTCTTATTTGTTTGTGCATGTGCGAGGGACTGGCGCGTGGTCTCCTACTGGATTGATACCTTGGTTCTCAAAAATTGAGGGAAATACTTACGCTATTGTGCTGCATCTCCCTTTCCTCTTCGAGGGAATACAACGCAAGCTCAAGAGGTAGCAAGAAGAATTTCTGGCGTCGTTGCCAGGGAGGCTTACGCAAAAGTCATATACCAAGTACCTATCACAAACCCTTATCCTTCGCATTACATTTGTTTGCCTCTTGTTTTCCTCTCCCCCACTTCACCCTTGCCATTTTATTTGCCCTTCTTCCGCCGTGTGTTTTTTGTTCGCTTGCTTCTTGTTCGCTTGCGTGTGTTGGATTGCTTGCTTGTCACTATGGCTCAGAACAATACCAAATTGTGTGACTTCTCCAATACCAACAACAATGATTTTATTAGCACTCCGATTGCTCCTATTACCGATGCTGAATTTTGTGAGATCAATGCTGCTTTGTTGAATCTTGTCATGAAAGATCAATTCTCTGGCCTTCCTAGTGAAGATGTCGCTACCCATCTACACAACTTTGTTGATTTGTGTGATATGCAAAAGAAAAGGGATACGGATAACGATATTGTTAAATTGAAGTTATTTCCGTTTTCACTTACAGATCGTGCTAATACTTGGTTTTCCTCTTTTCCTATAAATAGTATTGATTCGTGGAATAAGTGCAAAGATGCTTTTATCTCTAAGTATTTCCCTCCTGCTAAGATTATCTCTCTTAGAAACGATATTATGAATTTTAAGCAACTAGATCATGAGCATGTTACACAAGCTTGGGAAAGAATGAAATTAATGATACGTAATTGCCCTACACATGGTTTGAATCTATGGATGATTACTCAGAACTTTTATGCTGGCTTGAATTTTGCCTTTAGAAATCTTTTAGATTCGACCGTCGGAGGCACTTTCATGGAAACCACCTTAGGAGAAGCTACCAAACTCCTAGATAATATTATGGTTAATTATTCTCAATGGCACACTGAAAGATCTACTAGTAAAAAAGTGCATGCTATCGAAGAAATTAGTGTTTTGAGTGGAAAGATGGATGAACTTATGAAATTGCTTGCTGCTAAGAGTGCTTCCTCTGATCCTAATGATATGCCTTTGTCCACTTTGATTGATAATAACAATGAATCTTTGGATGTGAATTTTGTTGGTAGGAATAATTTTGGTAACAATGCTTATAGAGGTAGTTTTAATCCTAGGCCTTTTCCTAGTAATTCCTCTAATAATTTTGGTAATTCCTACAACAACTCTTATGGAAAGATGCCTTCTGAATTTGAAACTAGTGTTGAGGAGTTTATGATCTCACAAAAGAATTTCAATGCTATCCTTGAAAAGAAATTGCTTAAAGTTGATGAATTGGCTAGAAGTGTGGATAGAATTACTCTTGATGTTGATTCTTTGAAACTTAGATCTATCCCACCTAAGCATGATATCAATGAGTCTCTCAAAGCCATGAGAATTTCCATTGATGAATGCAAAGAAAGAACCGCTAGAATGCGTGCTAAAAGAGAAGATTATATTAAATCATGTTCTTCTAGTTATCATGAAAATAAAGATGAAGATCTAAAAGTTATTGATGTGTCTCCTATTAGATCCTTGTTTTCTAGTATTAATCTTGATGAGAATAGGATTGGGGATGATTCTGCTTTATGGTGTCCCAATGATTCATAGTTTTTAGATCTTGATACTAAAATTGCTAAATGTGGGAGTGAAGAGATTAAAACTTTGCATAGTGATGAACCCACTACTTTGGATTTCAAGGGATTCAATTATGATAATTGCTCTTTGATTGATTGTATTTCCTTGTTGCAATCCGTGCTAAATTCTCTGCATGCTTATAGTCAAAATAAAGCTTTCATTAAACATATAGTTGATGCTTTGATGCAATCTTATGAAGAAAAACTTGAGTTGGAAGTTTCTATACCTACAAAGCTTTATGATGAATGGTAACCTACTATAAAAATAAAAATAAAAGATCATGAATGCTATGCTTTGTGTGATTTGGGTGCAAGTGTTTCCACAATCCCAAAAACTTTGTGTGATTTGCTAGGGTTCCATGAGCTTGATGATTGTTCTTTAAATTTGCATCTTGCGGATTCCACTATTAAGAAACCTATGGGAAGAATTAATGATGTTCTTATTGTTTCCAATAAGAATTATGTGCCCGTAGATTTCATTGTTCTTGATATAGATTGCAATCCTTCATGTCCTATTATTCTTGGTAGACCTTTCCTTAGAACGATTGGTGCAATTATTGATATGAAGGAAGGAAATATTAGATTCCAATTTCCGTTAAGGAAAGGCATGGAACACTTTCCTAGAAAGAAAATCAAATTACCATATGAATCTATCATGAGAGCCACTTATGGATTGCCTTCCAAAGATGGCAATACCTAGATATATCTTGTATCGTGCCTAGCTAGGGGCGTAAAACGATAGCGCTTGTTGGGAGGCAACCCAATCTTACGTTTTTTTGTTTTTGTTGCTGTTTGGGAATAAATATTGCATCTAGCCTATGATTAGATGTGGTTTCATGTTTTGTTTAGTGTTTGTACCAAGTAGAACCTTTGGTAAGACTTGTGTGAAGTTTATATGATCTTGCTGTGAAAAACAGAATCGTTAGTGCCTGCTAAAGTAGTCATGGGATTTTACTGGAGTGTGATTTTTAGTTGATTCTTTTTTATGATGATTTGTAGACAAATTGCACAAATTTAAAAATTTAGTTTGAATTTTTTTGGAGTTCCAGAAGTAGGCGAACCCTACAGATTACTACAGACTGTTATGTTTTTGACAGATTCTGTTTTTTCGTGTGTTGTTTGCTTATTCCGATGCATCTATGAGTAATATTGGAGGATATGAAACATATAGAAGTTGGAGTACATTAGGTTTAACACCAATATAAACAAAGAATGAATTCATTGCTGTACCTTTGAGTAGTGGTTTGCTTTCTCTTACTAACGGAGCTCACGAGAATTTTTGCCTAAGTTTTGTGTTGTGAAGTTTTCAAGTTTTGAATATTGCTTTGATGGACTATGGAACAAGGAGTAGCAAAGGCCTAAGCTTGGGGATGCCCAAGGCACCCCAAGTAAATTCGATATAATCAAAAGCCTAAGCTTGGGGATGCCCCGGGAAGGCATCCCCTCTTTCGTCTTCATCCATCGGTAACTATACTTGGAGCTATATTTTTATTCGCAACATGCTATGTGTTTTGCTTGGAGCGTCTTGTATAATTTTAGTCTTTGCTTGTTAGTTTGCCACAATCGTCCTTGCTGGACACACCTATTTGAGAGCGTTAAACATGGCCTAGAAATTATTAGAACACTCTAAGTGCATCACTTATATCTTTTGAGTTGAATAGTTTTTGCTCTAGTGCTTCACTTATATCTTTTAGAGCATGGTGGTGGTAATATTTTGTAGAAATTGTTGAACTCTCATACTTCACTTATATCTATTTGAGAGTCTATTAAAACAGCATGGTAAAGTGTTTAGGATAAAGAAACTAGTCTTCACATGATAAACATCCAATGTCAATGTAGTAAAAAAATCACATCAAGTGCATTGAATAGAATGAGATGTTGGATGCTTGATAATTGTTTTGAGACATGAGGATAGTGATATTAGATTCATTCTAGTGGAGTTATTATGAAATTGAGAAATACTTGTGTTAAGGTTAGTGATTCCCGTATCATGCACGTATGGTGAACCGCTATGTGACGAAGTTAGAGCATGAGGTATTTGTAGAGTGCCAACCTTTGTGTGGAGGTCGGGGGCGCACGATGGTTAACTCCTACCAACCTCCCCCCTAGGAGAATGCGTTGATTGCTTTGTTTTGATGACTCGTAAATTTTTGGAATAAGTATATGAGTTCTTATGACTAATGTTGAGTCCATGGATTATACGCACTCTCACCCTTCCGCCATTGCTAGCCTCTCTTGTACCGCACAACTTTCGCCGGTACCACAAACCCACTATATATCCTTCCTCAAAACAGCCACCATATTGTTCCTCAAAACAGCCACCATACCTACCTATCATGGCATTTCCATAGCCATTCCGAGATATATTGCCATGCAACTTTCCACCATTCCGTTTATATGACACGCATCATATTGTCATAGTGCCATGCATGATCATGTAGTTGACATCGTAGTTGTGGCAAAGACACCATGCATAATTTTTCATATGTGACGCTCTTGATTCATTGCTCATACTGGTACACCGCCGGAGGCATTCATGTAGAGTCATACTTGTTGTAGTATCGAGTTGTAATTTTGAGTTGTAACAAAAAGTGTGATGATCATCATTATTAGGGCCAGTTCTTTTGCTAGCTTTTTTGGGCTTCCAGAATAAGCTGCCCCCAACCCAGCTTATTCTAGAAGCTCAATCAATTTTTTTTTCTTTTAGAAGCCTACTAATGAAGTCTTAACTACTAGGCTTCTAAAAAAATAATTTGGTTTGGGCTTCTAGAATAAGCTGGGTAGGGGGTAGCTTATTTCAGCTTATTCTAGAAGCTAGCAAAAGAACTGGCCCTTAGAGCATTGTCCCATGTGAGAAAGGCCAATAAAAAAAGGGAGATGGCCCAAAAAAATATAGAGAGAGGGGCAAAAAAAGAGAAGAAGCCCCTCCAAAAAAAATTGAGAGAAAAGAGAGAAGGGACAATTGCTACTATCTTTTTCAACACTTGTGCTCCAAAGTAGCACCATGATCTTCATTGTAGAGAGTCTCAAGTTTAGTCACTTTCACATACTAGTGGGAATTTTTTGATTATAGAACTTGGCTTGTATATTCCAACAATGGGCTTCCTCAAATGCCCTAGGTCTTCGTGAGCAAGCAAGTTGGATGCACGCCCACTAGTTTCTTTTGTTGAGCTTTCATTCATATTAAGCTCTAGTGCATCCGTTGCATGGCAATCCCTACTCACTCACATTGATATCTATTGATGGGCATCTCCATAGCCCGTTGATACGCCTAGTCGATGTGAGACTATCTCCCTCCTTTTTGTCTTCTCCACAACCACGTCTATTCCACCCATAGTGCTATATCCATGGCTCACGCTCATGTATTGCGTGAAAGTTGAAAGGTTTGAAAAGATAGAGTATGAAAACAAATGCTTGGCTGAAATCGGGGTTGTGCATGATATGAATATTTTGTGTGATGAAGAGGGAGCATAGCCAGACTATATGATTTTGTAGGGATAACTTTCTTTAGCCATAGTATTCTGAGAAGACATGATTGCTTTGTTAGTATTGCTTGAAGTATTGTTATTTCTTATGTCAATATAGACTTTTATCTTGAATCTTTCGGATCTGAACATTCATGCCACAATTAAGAGAATTACATTGAAAACTATATTGGTTAGCATTCCACACAAAAAATTCTTTCTTTATCATTTACCTACTCGAGGACGAGCAGGAATTAAGCTTGGGGATGCTTGATACGTCTCCAACGTATCTATAATTTTTTATTGTTCCATGCTATTATTTATGAAGTCTTGGATGTTTAATGGGCTTTATAATTCACTTTGATATCATTTTTGGGACTAACCTACTAACCCAAAGGCCCAGTCGAGATTGTTGTTTTTTGCCTATTTCAGGGTTTTGCAGAAAAAGAACATCAAACGGAGTCCAAACAAAATGAAACCTTCGCGAGAGATATTTTTGGAGAAAATCACACTCAGGAAACTTCAGGACCAAGTCAGGGGACAGAGGGCCTGCCCTCGAGGGTGCGGGGGCGCGCGCCCCTTCCCAGGGCGCGCCCCCTGCCTTGAGGCTGGCCCGTGTGGCCCCCTGTGCCCACCTTCTTCCTATATATACCTACGTACCCCAGAAACTCCATACACAGAGAGAAAACCCTAATTCCACCGCTGTAGCTTCTGTTCCCGTGGAGATCCCATCTTGGAGCCTGTTTCGGGAGGGGGATCCATCACAGAGGCCTTCATCATCATCATCATCGCCCTCACCATGAATTGTGAGTAGTTTATCACAGACCTTCGGGTCCATAGCTAGTATCTAGATGGCTTCTTCTCTCTCTCTCTGGATCTCAATACAAAGTTCTCCTCGGTCTTCGAGGAGATCTATTCGATGTAATCTCTTTTTACGGTGTGTTTGTCGAGATCCAATGAATTATGAGTTTATGATCAAGGTTATCTATGAAAGATATTTGGTTCTTCTCTAAAAATTTTATGTGTGCTCATAATATCCTTGCAAGTCTCTTCGAATTATTGGTTTGGTTTGGCCTACTAGATCTATAGTTCTTGCAATGGGAGAGGTGCTTGGCTTTGGGTGCAATCTTGCGGTGTCCTTTCCCAGTGAAAGTAGGGGAAGCAAGGCACGTATTGTATTGTTGCCATCGAGGATAAAAAGATGGGGTTTCCATCATATTGCTTGAGTTTATCCCTCTACATCATGGCATCTTGCTTAAGGCGTTACTCTGTTCGTATGAACTCAATACACTAGATGCATGCTGGATAGCGGTCGATGTGTGGAGTAATAGTAGTAGATGCAGGCAGGAGTCGGTCTACTTGTCTCGGACGTGATGCCTATATACAATGATCATGCCTAGATAGTCTCATAATTATTCGCTTTTCTATCAATTGCTCGACAGTAATTTGTTTACCCGCCGTAGAAAATCGCTATCATGAGAGAAGCCACTAGAGAAAACTATGGCCCCCGGGTCTATTCTCAACATATCAATCTACATCTACTTTACTTTTACCGCTTTTATTTGCTGTTTTATTAAACCAAAAATACCAAAAATATAATTATCATCTCTATCAGATCTCACTCTCGTAAGTGACCGTAAAGGGATTGACAACCCCTTATCGCGTTGGCTGTGAAGTTCTTATTTGTTTGTGCAGGTGCGAGGGACTGGCGCGTAGTCTCCTACTGGATCGATACCTTGGTTCTCAAAAACTGAGGGAAATACTTACACTACTATGTTGCAACTCCCTTTCCTCTTCGAGGGAATACAACGCAAGCTCAAGAGGTAGCACTCTGGAACAGGCTCCAAGATGGGATCTCACAGGAACAGAAGGTTGCGACGGTGGAATTAGGGTTTTCTCTCTGTTGTCGAAGGTTTCGGGGTACGTAGACTTATATAGGAGGAAGGAGGACACCGGGGTGGTGCTCGAGGGGCCAACGAGGCAGGGGGGGCGCCCCCCACCCTCGTGGACACCCCAAGGCTCCCCTGACGTGGTTCCCAAGTCCCCTGTGCATGATTTTCTCCAAAAGTATCTCTCGCAAAGGTTTCATTCCGTTTGGACTCCGTTTGATATTCTTTTTCTGCAAAACCCTGAAACAGGCAAAAAACAGCAATATGGACTGGGCCTTTGGGTTAGTAGGTTAGTCCAAAAAATGATATAAAAGTGTAAGATAAAGCCCATTAAACATCCAAGACTTCATAAACAATAGCATGGAACAATCAAAAATTATAGATACGTTGGAGACGTATCACACGCCGTCGTGCCGACGAAACTCTCCCTTGTCCTCAGCTGGATCAAGAGCTTGAGGGACGTCATCGTACTGAACGTGTGCTGAACACAGAGGTGTCGTACGTTTGGTACTTGGGTCGGTTGGATCGTGAATACGTTCAAGTACATCAACTGCATTACTAAACGCTTCAGATTTCGGTCTATGAGGGTACGTGGTCACACTCTCCCCGCTCGTTGCTATGCTTCTCCTTGATAGATCTTGCGTGATTGTAGGATTATTTTTGAAATACTACGTTCCCCAACAATGGGATCTACTGGATGACGGTCTAGCACAACATTTTGTTTCCACTATAGAGCCTCGGGCGGAGCACTGGCTATTCTCTTTGATTGATGGCCTATCACATGCATATTTCATTAGAGTAGCTGTCACGTTATGGACGATATGGTCGTCTAGGAGGAAAGCTATCCATGAGGCTATTTTTCAAAGTCCACAAGCTACACATGGTTTCATTGACATATATATCAGAGTTAGAGATCATAAGGGAGACGAAGCCGATGCAAACTGCTAAACCCAGTGTTGCACCAAGGGTGAGATAAGGCAAAAGGCATCTCCTCCGGGGTTTGCCAAGGTACATGTAGATGCGGGTGTGTCCACACCGCCAAGAGGAGGCACGGAGGCAGCATCGCTCGAGATGATCAAGGGAACTACTTGGGAAGCTCATCACTAATAATTCATGGTGTCCATGATTCTACAACGCTAGAAGCAATCGCATGCGCGGAGGTACTTTCCTTGGCCGAAGACCTATTCTTGCATACAGGGCCATTGAAGGGCGTGTGCGAGCTGTGCACTCGCACAGGGCCCCCAAAATTTAGGGGGCCCCAAATAGGGTCCATATACTATATATATTTTAGTCTAGTAAAATAATAATTTTGGGCCAACATTTACTCTGTCGCTTGAAGCACTCCCTTTTGGGCTTGATCCGCTCGATACCTCAATCCATACGCATGTACGCTATCTCTCATGGATCCATATGATCGATAGACGAAACTCCAACGCATAGCACGTAGGTTCTGTGACTTCCGTCGTTTCCTTCCATGCCTAATCCCTTCGCTAATTCCCATCCCATCTTTTCACGTTGACTGAATTGGCAATCGATTATGTAGCCAACCAAAGGAGCAAAACTGCCACGGTGCCGGCCGCCGGCCCACGCTGCCGAGGTGCCACCGAAGAGAAGGCCAACCTGTGCGGTGCCCTACACTCCATTTTTCTCTAGCTATTTTTGATACAAAATAACTTGCAAAGTTGTACAACAGTTTACTAGTTACTAATGTGTTTTAAAAGATTTTTTTGCCTAGTTGTTGAAGTTCAGAAGTTGTCACAGATTAAAGATATTCAATAGTTGCTCGTCCAAGTCCAAAATCAAGGTTCTATCTTTTTCCAAAATCAAGATATTCATGGAGTTTATCAGTTCAAATTCATTGATATTATTTTTTGTTTGGTTCATAAACAGAAACAATCATGCATTCTAGTTCTAGAAGAAAGTATGATTCTGGTGCTTTCAGGCATAAGAAGAAATTAAAATTAGAAGATGGTGCTCAATCTCAAAAGGGTGCCATTAATAAATTTGTTGTGAAAAGACACCGAACTAATTATGAAAATCAAACACCAGAAGCTAATATTGATGATGGTAATGGTAATTATGGAGAAGAGGCTGAGGTTCCCGCTAGAGAAATTCATGAAGGTGATGATGGTCATAGTGATATTGTAGAAGAGGTCGAGGCTCCTGCGACAGAAATTGGTGAAGGTAATGATGCCAATATTGCTGATGATGATCATGGTCCTAATATTTCCGATGACATGAATAATTCTATTCAGCCTGATATATTTAATCCTAGAAATTGGGATGGACTTGATCCTAAAAAGATTGATATTTTGCTGTAGAAGGGTCCTAAAAGAGAAGATATTGGGCATGGTCCATATGACAAGTTCTCTAGAAGGTTTTCTGCATTATCTTCTAATAGAATTATCTCAAATGGAGAAATCTTTGACAGAGAGTGGCTTGTATACAATAGCCACCTTGACAAAGTATTTTGTTTTTGTTGCAAATTATTAAAAAGGGGGCTTGTGAGAGGCCAGCTAGCAAATGATGGTTTAAGTGACATGATTCATCTTGGGGCTAGGCTTAAAGAGCATGAATCAAGTAGAGAGCATATCACAAATATAACTACATGGTATGACTACCGTCTCATGTTCCAGAAGAATCAAACAATTGATAAAGTTGCTCAGCGAGAACTTGAAAAAGAAAAGGGATATTGGAGAAAAGTTTTGCTCGGGATTTTGTTGATTGTAAAATTTGTTGGAGCACAGAATATATCATTTCGTGGCAGTAATAGCAAGTTGTGCCAAGCGAGCAATGAGAATTTTCTAAGATTGGTTGAAATGTTGGCTGAATTTGACCCAGTTATCAAAGAGCATGTTGACCGCATAACCAATATTAAAATTCATGATCGCTACATTGGCCCTTCTTTCCAGAATGAGTTAATAAATATACTCGCTACTGCCATCAGGTCCAGAATCATTGAAAAGGTAAATGAAGCAAAATATTTCTCAGTTACTCTTGATTGTACTCCCAATGCAAGCCATCAAGAACAGATATCGTTGATAATTAGGTATGTTGATACATCTTCTGCATCTGTTTGCATCGAAGGATCTTTCTTAGGATTTTTTGAGGTGAATGATACCACTGGGTAAGGTCTATTTAATGTTCTTAAAGAGGAGTTGAAGAATATTTGTCTTGATATGGACAATGTGAGAGGGAAGGGTTATGTTAATTGGTCAAATATGGAAGGAAACAATAAGGGAGTACAAAAGAATTTTTTGTCGAAAAATCCAAGGGCATTTTATTTATCTTGTGGCTGTCATAGTCTAAATATAGCACTGTGTGATATGGCGAAGTCTTGTCGTAAAGCAACAGATTTGTTTGGAGTTATACAACGCATCTCGACAGTATTTGCTAATTCTACTAAACAATGGCAAATTCTCAAAGATAATTTGAAGAAGTTGGTTGTCAAGTCATTGTCATCTACTCGTTGGGAGAGTCATGTTGAGAGTGTTAAGGCTATAAGGATTCAAATGCCAGAAATAAGGGAGGCTTTACTCCAAGTGGCTTAAATTTATAATGACCCATTGACAAGTAGTGAAGCTCAATCATTGGCAGAAAATGAACTTGGTGGTTTTGAATTTTTAGTGTCAATAATTATCCGGTATGATATATTATCCGTTGTTATGTTGATCAGCAAGCAGCTACAATCAAAGGACATGCTTATTGATATTGCAATACATTCTATACAAGGCATGGTTTCATTTTTCAGTAAGTATAGAGATACTGGATTTTCAAAAGCACTAGAAGCTGCAAAAAATGCACTTGAGATGGATATTCATCTAGAATTTCGCACCAAGCATAAAATCAAAAGAACAAGATAATTTGATGAAGGTATAGATGATGCATCTATTGTTTCACAGTCTGCAGAGGAGTCATTTAGGGACAATTATTTTCTGCAAGTGGTTGATCAAGCTATAGTTTCACTTACCAGGAGATTTGAGCAATATCAGGGGTATGAAAAAAAATTGCTTTCTTATTTACTTCAGACAGGCTGCGATCTTTCGATGATAAGAGTTTGTTGGCTACTTGTGTTAATCTTGAGAATGCATTTAAGAGTGGAGAATAGAAAGACATTGATGGACCAGAACTGTTTTGCGAGTAAGTTTTCATCCAGGATTTAGTTAATAAATATATGGGCCCTGTTGATATTCTCGAGGTTTTGATGAAGCTCCCCTTCTATCCTAATGTTATTATTGCATACAGGATTTTGTTAAATTGTTGCATCTGCGGAAACGAGCTTTTCTAAACTCAAGCAGTTGAAATCCTACTTGTATTGTACTATGACACAATAAAGACTCGATTGTTTGGCAACAATAGCACTTGAAATGATGTATTGGAGAAGACTAATTGTGAAGGTATAACTGAAGATTTTATTTCAAGGAACACAAGACGGATGACACTTTTCAATAGAGCACGAGGTCAGTTTATTGGTTTTAGTATTTTGCATTGATACTTGAGAATTTTCTAAACATTGTATGAAATGACATAAAGTTAAATTATATAATGAAGTGATTATGCTTGAGTTATATTATGTTATTTTACAAATATTAGGGCCCCATTTCCCTTTTCGTACCGGGCCCCGAATCCCTGGAGACGGGCCTGCTTGCATAGCTTTATAGTTGCATCATATCTCACGCAAGTAGTGGGAGATATTCTCAAGGGAAATCAAGGGAGATATGGTACTATCATTAGGGAGATTCAACATCATTCATCTATGTGTAGCCGTAATTTTATTTTCGAAAGACGTGAGTCGAACAATGAAGCTCGTAGTCTAGCCATGCTTTCACATTCATTAGGTCAGGAGCGCCATGTGTCGCTTGGGCAACCCCATGATTCGAGATGTATTCCACAGTTTGTGGCATTTGATAAATAAAACTTGGTTTACCCCCTAAGAGAAGTCCTTATGCAGGTTGCCTAACCACTAGACCAGCTAGGCTAGAGTGATGACTCGAGATCAAACAGTTTAAGAATAAGTGTAGGTAGATTTTTAGAAAAACATGTTTTTAGAAGAAAAAATATGAAGGAAATATGAAAGCTCATAGATTTGAAAACAAAACACAAATATTAAAAAGGTTCATGTAATAAAAAAAGTTCACGAATTCGAAAAACTTTCAGGGATTCTGAAAAATGCTCACAATTTTTTTTAAAAAGATCACCAATTATGAAAAACTTCATAGATTTTCCAACAAAGTTCACAAAATCGGGAAAAAATTATCAATTTTGAAAGTCTAGTTTTTGAAAAAAAAAATCATCAAGGAAAAAAGCTCGTCAATTATGAAAAAGGTTCACAAATTAAAATAATTTCGAGTTTGGAAAACAATCAATGATTTGAAAAGACTTCACGAATTTTGAAAAGGCTCATTGAATATGAAAAAAGAGTTAACCAATTTGAAAAAAGTTCATCGATTTTGAAAAACAATTCATGGATTTTGGGAAAAATTTGTCATCAATCTTGAAGAAAAGATTCATGAATTTGTAAAGAAATCACACATTAATGGAAAAGAGAAATAAAAAATAAAAGAAGAATGAAAAATCAAATAAAAACGTCTGAAAATAACCCAGGAAACTGAAGAAGTATAGTGGTCGAACATAAAAGGGGAAACGGCAAATGTTTCGCAACGAGTGCGATAGCCTAGTGGTTGTTTCCTTTCCTTCGAACACAGAGGTCGCAAGTTTGAAGACGGTCGCCTGCACATTTCCTACGCGTTTACAGGAATAAAATGGTATACGGGCCCGTCCAAGTAAGAGCACCTTCGGCGTTAGTTAACAAAATGCATGTTAACGGGCGGTGAAGGCACCGAATAGGAAATCACCTTAACAGAACAGGGCTATATATGTTGCCCGTATCGATTTTTAAAATAAATCGCTTAAATCAAGTGACTAACGGGCCAACCGGACACTGTATCAAGCACGCTTTTTTCTGCTGTTTTTCATTTCAGTTTTTTTTTTCATTATTTATACTATAGTTTTCTCTGGATTTTTTTTTCATTCCTTTTTTATTCGGGTTTCTTTTGTGTTTTACTGGTTATTTGTTTTTCCATTCCCGCTTTTCTGTTCAACAAATTTTCTTTTTTCGTACAAATGGTACATTTTTCGTATACATCAGCATCATTTTATATACACGTTTAACATTTTCAGAATACATGACTAGTTTATTTTTGAAATATATATTTTAATGCCTACTTTTTTCCATAAAAATTGTACGTTTTTCATATACATCTAAAGCATTTTTATATATGTTTAACATCTTTAATGCATGATTAATTTTTTCTAAATACTTTTTTGAACAATTATTCTATATACACAGTGAGACTTTTTGTGTATGAGATGAAACGTTATTTTTTGAACTATGTGAACATTTTCATACATGAGATAAAAAATTGTTTTCAAAAGTCAACAAGAATTTGTTCGAAACACATGAATACATTTTTAAAATGTAACATATATATTTTAGAATGGTATGGAAACTTTTTTTAATTACAAAAACATTTTTGGTACATTGTATACCATTTTTTTTAGGATACACACATTTTCTGAATATGAATAGGGTAAACATTTTGGTAATGTCACATACAATTTGTTTCGAATCGTACAAACATTTCTTTAATGTTGCACGGACTTTCTTTTATACTGCATTGTACATTTTTTATGTGAGAAGAACAATTTTATTTGTATTATATGTATTTAGTATTATTTTAGAATAAATAGAAAGAAAAATGTGCAGGACGTCAGAGTAACATCAGCACGACAATGTCACATGGTTATCGGGTTGACCCAGACCTATTCCCTACAGGCGACCCTCACATAGGAGTTGTTGTAGGTTCATTGTTCAGATTGCAATTTATCAGTGTTTTATTGGTTATGTTAGTATATGCAGGGCCAAACAATGGTGTGGTCGCCAACCTATGGTCAGACCTGTAGCCTCAAATTTCTCCTCTTATATTCTTTTTGCAGTTTAAGATGCTAATTCGTCGACGACTTGATATTTCGTGTTTAGCCGACTAGGATGTTGTCCTGGACCCCTTGGAATCTATATAAACCGAGGGGTAGGGCTCCTAGAGGACATACAATAATCTCATTATCATATGTACTTTGTACTCCAATCCAAATTAATAAACACAACCAGAACGTAGGGCATTATCTCTTCGGAGAGCCCGTATGTCCTTGTTACCATCTTGTCCAATCACCTAGCTTGGGATCCATACCCTGAGATCTGCCAGATTTAGCTCTGTCAAAGCCCACAACTGATGCATGCGCTCGCACGGGCTCATTCTCGAACTCCTCCTCCATTATCTGTTCCTCGTCCTCCGAGCTCTCCTGCATCCAGCTCAGAGACAGACCTGGCTCAATGTGTTCCGCGCGCTGGTAATTCCTGTAATGCCCAGGATGCGACTATATCTCCTGCGTGTCGAGGCACGACTTAGAGACATAAGCGCATTCTGCAATGATCGCAAACATGGTATCTGTGCACAACTCATGTAAAAGAACAGGGATGAAAGAGTAAAATAGTTGGCTTACACTCGCCACATCACACAATGAATACAATAGCATACATTCATCCAAATAACACAAGATCTGACTACGGACGAAATCCAAACGAGAAAAGATACCACAACCACAAGTCCTAATCGCCCCTAGTAGGAACCACTACTGATCGTCGGGATACGTAACATAGAAACGACCACGATCTTCATCGAACTCCCAATGAAGTTCTGATCCATCTCCTACATCGTTCTCGGCTGTACCTGCATCTGGTGTGTGTTGTAATCTGTGAGTCACAAGGACTCAGCAATCCCATTCCCGGGTATCAAAACTAACAAAGCCTTTAGGTGTGGAGAGGTAATAAAGTGTTTGCAGCAAGCAGTAAGCAACTAGCTTACGAATTCAGAGCGAGGTGAGAATATGTGTCAACGGTCGCCAAAGATGAGCAATAAGTGATCCTAGCTAATCACGTTCATGCATAACCCCACCGTGTTCACTTTCCATAACCCCTTCGAAAAGAGACTGTCACGGTACTCACACAGGTAGTGTATTCTTAAGGATATGGTGTCAAGTTATCTACAACCGGATATTAACAAATTCCCATCTGCCACATAACCGCGGGCACATCTTTCGAAAGTTCAAACCCTGCATGGGTGTCCCAACTTAGCCCATCACAAGCTCATGATCCGCGAAGTCGCAACTCCATGTTGGGAAGGCCCGAGTATTCTCGGAATCCCGTGCTCAAGATATTTCGACAAAGGTAAAACTAATCCAGCAAGACCTCCCGGCGTGTCGACACCCTGATAGTAGCCGCGCGTATCTCGTCTTAGGCCACAGCCGGATAGGTCAAGCTACGGGAACCAGAACATTGAGTTGCCTCAAGTCGGCCCGCAGGCTGCCCAGTTTGGACCAACACTCATGAGGAGCACTGGCCCGGGTTGTTGATTAAGAACTCGGGTTTATAACTCCCTATGCAAGTTTTAGTTGTTAGGAAAATGTAGTACCAATGTTGGGCCTTGCTGGAAAAGCTTTAAGCAGTGCGAATTATCAAGGGGGGTCCATAAACCCCAACCATGTTAGGAACACAAAATCAAGGAACATAACACCAGTTTATGGGGTCCTAAGATGGCATGAGTGGAACAAAACACCAAGCAGAAGGCCAATCCTTCCACCCATTACTAATATATATGCGCGTTAATTAAATTAAGATATATACTGTGTTATCCCAATAAACAAGTCCAAACATGGGGCAATCTTCAAACTTCACCTGCAACTAAAAATGCTATAAGGGGGGCTGAGCAAAAGCGTACTTAGCCAATCAACAGTTTGAAAGGCGGTTAGAGTGTTTCATGGCAACATAGGAGGCTGACAAGACAAGAATAGGCATCGAGGCATAGCTAAAGAGCGAGACAACTAGCAAGGCAAAGATAGAGGTGATATCGGGGAACGGTCATCTTGGCTAGTAAGTTGTCGGTGGAATGGTAAGACGGCTCCTCAAACTCAGTCTCGACAAGATCCTCGAACTCGGTATCGGCTCCCGGCTCTACCGAACACAAGAGCACAACAACTGTACAAGATCAATCACGGTGCAATGCACAATCAACATGATGCAAGACATGTCATGGAATGCAAGTATGATGTGTGTATGCATGAGGATGCTCTCGAGCCTAAGGAGAAGATGATGGAAAATGGCTTCGTCTTGGGCAACCAAGCAAGCCACTGGATATAGGGGAATATTTTGGTCGAAAACGATATAAGGATCATTGGAAACGGATGCATGGTTTGCAAATAACAAGCAAAACAAGATGCAATGCAAAACTGCAGTTAACAGCAACATGGCATCTTTGGAGCAAGGTATAATTATGCTACAGCACCCAGACAAGAAGACATAAGGTATGGATGTGAAATAGACATGATTCTTAACAAGCATGAACTCAGAGCACACCCATAAACTTGTTGTAACACAATTAAACAAGCATGGCAAGATTCAATAAGTTAACAGATTTCTCAGACTTAGTGAAAATTACAAGGCATGGCAGCAACAACGACAAGTAGGCATGTTTGCAAGCTTGTGCAACTCAACTCAAAGCATAGCATGGCATATGAATATAACCAACAGCAAGAATACATGTTTGTGAAGCTACTCATGGCAAGAACATGGTCATAGGATGCATAGAACACTAGCTATTCACATGGCAAAACTGAACTTGCTGATAATAGGCTGACAGAAATATTTTATAGCAACTTGAGAGCATGAAAACAACAAGCTACAGCAAGCCATCATGGCAAACAAGAGCATTGATATCTAGAGCATAACACATATATCAAGGAACACCCACTGGACAACTCTAACCATGCACAACAATTACGGTAGCCTCATGGAAACATGGCATAAAAATTAACAGATTTAGCCTTAGCAGAAATTTAACATCACGATGGCATGTTAACAAGCTTGATGCACTCATCTCAAGACATATCATGGCATGAAAATAAATCTATCATGTAGAGAACATTCCAATGAGAAAAACCCATGTTGACACCTAGCTCATATGACACATGGATTAATTCACACGAAAAAGACAAATCATCATCTCATAACAAGTTCAGAAACTTATCAGCCACATGCATTTTTGCAACAGGGTTAAACATGGCATAATGCAACCTATCATGTATGCAAATGCATCCATCATGAAGATCATCACAAGACGAAAATTTTGACATATCTTACACTCCATTAGGACCAACATGCACCAAGTTACAACCTCACGAACATGCCAACATATTGTTAACAGACGACTAGTGATGAAACAGTAACATCACAAAGCAGTCTTGCCACGAATATTAAGACATCTAGATGAACCCTATCATGCACAAAACTGATGCTAACATGTATAGCACTCCGAGACGAACATTTTGATATATCATACATGCAAAACGGAGCACCGAGCACAAAGTTGTGGCATGTCAAAGAGGGCATAAAAATTACACAGATCCGGGACTTAGAGAAAATTACCCCCGCGAAAGTCAATGCGGGACGGAGGGATTCACGACGGGACGAGGCCGTTTGGATGGGGGAGTGGTGGATCTCATCCACTCCCCGATCCAGATCGGGATCCGGCGAGGCAGTGGCCGGAGTTGGCCGGAGCGGCAGCGGGGTCGCGGCGGGCGGCCGGAGGCAGTGGCGTCGGCCGGCGCCGGCGAGGACGCGGCGGTGGCGGAGGCCGAGGACGGAGCCGGCAGGCGGGTGGCTCGCGGCCGGCGGCGAGGAAGACGGGCGGCGGGGAGAGGGCGCCCGGGCGGTGGCGCTACGGGACGCAGGGGGCGGCCTCGGGCCCGGCGGGCCGCGGCGCGGGAGGTGGGAGGCCGGCGGCAGCGGGCCACGTGGCGGCTCCGGATTCATCCTGGCCGGCGAACGGACGTGTCCGGCGCGGTCCGGACGTGTCCGGCGGCGAGGTGGGACGAACTGCTAGGGTTTGATCCGGATTTCGGGGGAGATGGGCATATTTATAGGTAGAGGGAGCTAGGAGTGTCCAAATGAGGTGCGGTTTTCGTCCACACGATCAAGATCCAACGACCGAGAAGATGGAGGTGGTTGGGATGGGCTTGTGGGCTGTTATGGAGTGGTGCTGGGCCAAAAGAGATAGGGTATTCGGCCCACGTGGTTAACCGTTGGAGTATCAAACGACCTCCAAACGAGACGAAACTTGACAGGCGGTCTACCGGTGATGTACCAAGACCACTTGACAACTCTCGGCCTATTCCTAGGATGCTTTTAACCCACTCACGAAACAAAGGATTGAGAGGTGTGACGGGTGCCACGCGAGAGAGTCGAAACCCGAAACGGACAACGGAGACGACAGAGACGATGCAACTACAAACGTATGCAAGTGAGACTATGCCATTACAATGCACATAATGAAAATGACATGGTGACATGCAACACACGCACAGGGAAAAATCGAAGAAACCCAAAATGAAGGAAGAGCCCAGAATGGAATTGATTAAGTGAATGATGAATATATTTCCATATAAGGAAATTTTACATCCGGGGCATTACAATTCCAGCCGTGGACGATGCCCGTGATCTCGTGCCGGCGGCGCGGCGAGATGCGCTTCCCCCACGCTTTGCCGCTCGCGGTCATTGCATGGACAGTTGTGAGTGGATGTGTACCGACGCTCGTGAACTATGGAGTAAGGGAAGCGGAGGTGGTGCCATTTGTATCATGTGCAATCTTGCTTATATATGGGGCACTAGCCAGACCAACCGTCCGTTTGAATGTAAATGCCTGAAGTGACTTTCTCCGTCGCCTCTTCTATTCAATGTCGAGTAGGCGAACGAATGGGCAACCGGCTTCCCGTCCCATCGCATCCTCTCTGAGCCGGCATTAGGGCCCGTTCTTTTGGGCAATTCTCATAGAATTGACCCCCTTCCCAACTTCTCCTAGAATTGCCACTCCATCTTTTTTTACAATTCCTAGCTAGTTAAGGTCTAATTAGCTAGGAATTGTAAAAAATATATAAAGTGGCAACTCTTGGAGAAGCTGAGGAGGGGGTCAATTCTGGGAGAATTGCCCAAAAGAACTGGCCCTTAATGTGGTGCAGAGAGCGACCACACGCGGCGGGACGAAGCTGGCGCCTCGATCGCCGCACCTGTGTGACTGTCACGCTGACATGCACCGGTGATCGTTCACATTCACTTCGGACCAACATGAGTGCGGCGCGGAGTAGTTGTTTGAGCGGGAAGAGGGAGATGGTTTTGTTTGGGTCCGAGCAGAGAGACATCGACGGACGTCCACAAAATTGTTTTTTGAAACAAATTGTATGTGACATTACCAAAATGTACATCCGAGACGTTCACAAATCTCCCACAGTCCGGAATTAGAACGTGTAAACTTGGTAATCTCCCATGAGTTTACCCACGGTTTGTGGGAATTTGAACTTGTCAGCCGACGTTTAATGGATGACGTTGGAGGGCTCAAAGTAAACTTGAGCATGGACAACCCGGCCCGGCAGCCCGACACGACCCCGACCCGAAAAACCCGGGCCGGTCTTGTGTTCGGGCCGGGCTCGGGCTTGGAAAACAGAGCATGTCTAATTTTCGGGCCGGGCTCGGGCTCCAAAATTAACCCAAATGAAAGCCCGGCCCAGCCCGAGCATTTGCTTCAAAGAGGCTGGGAAGCAGCGATCCAGCCCAACAGGCAGGCCTTCTAGCCCACAAACCACCTAACCGGCTAACCCTAATGCCTGCCTCCCCCCCGCCGCTCCCACACCCGCACGCACACCCCGAGACCCCGACCAGTCCACCCTCCTCGATTCCCCTCGACTGGCGGCGGCGACGCAAGTCCTGGCTCCTGCTATGGCGAGGCCCCGGCGCTGTTGTACCTCGTCGGCCTGACGAGCGGCAGCTACGTCCGCAGCCCCGACCAAACCACCGTCCTCGAGACCCCAAGTCCCCAACCCACCCTGTCTCGATCCATTGGCCGATAGCGATGTTGCAGCTCTGGCACTGCAATGGTGCGGCCCCGGCGGTCCTTTCCCTCCTCGACCTGATCCTCCTCTAGGGCCACACATCGGCGACGCTTCTGTCGGGGGAAACTGTCCGCCACGAACACCTATGGGACCGGAGCCCCTTGTCTGTGCGGTACGAGGGCGGAGGGAGCACGAAGAGCAGATCGTAGCGAGCACGCGGGCAGTTTTACCCAGGTTCGGGCCGCGGTAGACGCGTAAAACCCTACTCCTGCTTAGTTGTGTATTGAGTTTGAGCGCTCGGGAGCTTGAAGAAGCAGCTACACCAAGCGCGAGAGTGATCTAGGTTCCGAACCCCCTCCACGTTGTGCATGGGCCTCCTTTTATAGTGCAAGGGGTCACCGACAGGTGTCAACGTAGGAGAAAGGGGTAAAAAAGTAAAAGAGGTGGTAGTTGTAACAGTGCGGGAACAGTGGAGCTACAGTACAGAACAGTGGTCTATACCTACTTTAACAGTGGGGGACAAGGGCATTTAATGCCCGTCGCCGTCGACCCCAAAAGCTCCCGCCTTAGCGTCTCCGTCCGCCACGGCGACGGATCCATCACCGTGGAGTGCCACCGTGTACCCCAGGCTGCACAGCCATCCGCCACGCGTCCCCGGATAGGCCCCAGGGCGACGCGTGGGCCGATGAGCTGGAGCGCGGGCACACAGCGCAGCCTCCCCGGCAAGCACCTTGCCGGGGCCTTGATCTTGCCGGGCCCGGGAGCTTGTCGCTCCCCGGGCCCCTTGCCGGGGCGCATATAGCGCCGAGGCGTTGTCTTCTAGTCTTCCTGGCAAGCTCCTCTTGCCAGGGTCTTGTGTTAGTGGAACGGTCTTGAGCCTGGTACGGCCTTCCCGGCAAGCTCCTCTTGCCGGGGTCTCGATTTCATGTCTTGTATACTTTGTTTTTGAATGGTTTAATAGGGAGCAGGAAGGTCTCCGGCGAGCACGCAGTAAACCCTGCCGCGGGAAGCTGCAACTGCCCGTGCACAAGTTGGGGTACTGAGGTACCCCCTACCTTAGTACACCGACAGGAGCCCCCGGGCCTGGGCCACACACGGTGCCGAGCGCTGTTGGGCCAGGCCCAAAACAGTGTACGGGCACCCGCGGCCCGCGGCGCGCCGAATCCACTTCCATATCCGCCGCACCCCACGGTAACGGCACGCGTCGATCGCGGCGCCGTGGGATGGGACGTGCCCACGATCTCTTAATGGAAAGGGCGAAACGCCCCCCACTCCCCCATAAAAGCAGAGGGAGCGGGCGCGGTTCCCCTCCTTGCGCTCTCATTACGTCGTCTTCCTCCTCCAAAGATTCCTTCTTGCGCTCTGCCTCCACATCTCCGCCGCCGCCGAGCTCTTCGTCCCCCTCCTTCCACCGCGTCCGCCATGGCCCCAAAGACCGACAAGGCGAAGGCGGAGAAGGCCAAGCGGGAGAAATCGGAGCAAGCGGCCAAGCTCATCGCGTACCGGAAGCGGCACATCGTCTTCCCGCCGAAGCTCGGCGTGCGGGAGCTCTGGAACAAGTATTACTTGTTCTGGTCCAAGGGAACCGACGCGCATCCCCGCACGCGAGCATACCCGGCCGCCGCCAAGGACAGCTATCCCGGCGGGTACTACTTCTTTGCTGCCTTTTTCCATTGTGGTCTCTGTCCTCCTTTCTCAAACTTCTTCTGCGACGTCATGAACACATATGGCCTCCATCTGCTTGACTTCACCCCCAACGCCATTCTCACCATGGCTGTTTTCGCACACATGTGCGAAAACTTCATAGGAGTCCACCCCAATGTAGCCCTCTTTAGACACTTCTTCACCCCTAGAGCCGAGGCAGATGCCCCCCTCTCCGGAGGAATTTCTTGGGTCTTTCGTCTGAATAAGAAAGGGGCGTACTTGCCGGGGGAGCTCCGCGGCAAGTGGGAGGAATGGCGAGCGGAGTGGTGCTGGATCGTAGAAGACCAGCCGCAAGCCTTTACCGCGCCGCGCACAACGCCCATCGTGCGCGGCAGGGACTGGAGTGAGCTGGACTCGGACGACGTCAAGCTCAACATCGCCCTCGTCCGAATTCTTCGTCTTCGGTTGGCCAATCTGTCAGTTGCTGAGGTGGGCGCAGATTTCCTCCGCCGGCGCATCGCCCCTCTCCAAGACCGAAAGAGGCCGGCTTGGGAGTACGGCGGCCCGGCAGACATCATGAGGCTGCGCCCCGGGCTCAATTTCAACTTCACCACGCTGGAGCTGCGGGGAATGGTACGAGAACTCTTCAAGTACGACCCGACGCACCCCGAGTGGTTCAGGACTCCCCGGGAAGTGGTGCCGCTCTGCAACAACGCCGTCAGGGATCGGATCCTCGCCATGATGCCCATGTGTGACTCGCATGGCTTGGACCGCACGTGGATCGCCCCGAAGCCCATCGACGTCCTCAACTTCTACGACAACCTCGCCGAAGTGGCGAAGAACAAGGAGGACCTCAAGCTGCACACGCGGGACACCACCGACCAGGAGATCGCCTACATAGCCTCTCGGGCCGAGGAGGCCGCCGCAGCCGCGGCGGCAGGAGTTTTTGGATTCTCGCCGGAGGAGGCGGAGGCTGAGGACGCGTCCACCCAGGCGGAGGAGGCGGAGATCCGCAGGTTGCTGAATCTTCCACCCGACGCGCTCGCCGGGGTCCTCTCGCTGAGGCACTCCGGGATCCACGGGATCGCGGCGGAGGCCGCGGCAATGGAGGGCACCGCCGGAGGGAGCAGAGGCGCCGCGAGGGGCGGAGGCGCCAAGGGAAAGGGGGCCGCAGCGCAGGACGCTGGGCCCAGTGAGCCGGCCGGGGCGGAGGAGGAGGAGGAGGAGGCCGAGGACTCCGGCGGATCCACGGAGTTGTACGCCGACGACCTCTCCTCGTCGGAGAGCTCTCCGCCCCCGGCAAGCCCGGGGCAGTCCCCGGCGAAGCGCCTCCGCAAGGCGGCGACGGGGGAGAGGGCGCAGGCGCCCCGGCAACAGCCACCTCGCCGGGCAGCTCCCCGGGGGAGCCAAGCCGCGCCAAGGCCGTCCGGCGCACCAGCCGCAGCGGAGGCGGCCCGTGCGCGGACCACGACGGAGGCGCCCCGCAGGCCGGCAGCGAGCCGGCAGGGGTCTTCTCGGAGCGGAGCAACGGCTCCGCCCGCTCCTCGGGCGCCGGCAACCACAGGGGCTGGGTCTTCGCAGCCCCCAGCCCCGGTGAACACCAAGCGCGCGAGGGAGTCTTCGTCTTCCGCTCCTCGCGCCGACGCGCCCACGGTGGAGTATGACTTCTCCGCCCTGAGCGAGGACGACGAGGAGGACCAGGAGTAAGAATCCAAGACTTTATATCTTCTCGATTTTCTGTCTTGATTTTTTGCTGATGTTGACTCTGTTCATTGCTCTGATTTCAGGACCCTGGCCCATCGCGCGGCGAAGAAGGCCAAGGCGCCCGAGGTCGAGGTCGCGGAGGACTCGGCAGCTGCGGCAACAGAGGGTGTGCCGGAGCCGAGCCTGCCGGACCCGAGCCCTGCTCCGAGGAGCAGCCCCCAGCGTAGCCCGCAGCGCAGCCCCCAGCGTAAGTCTGGGGTTTTCTCTTCTCGCTTGTCGGGGTACGCCTGAGGATTTGATTTTGTCTTCATGTCTTGACGTTTCTTGTCTTGTTCTGTGCAGAGGTGGAGCCACAGCGGGAAGAGCGCCCGGAGACCACCGTTGAGGAGCCGCAGGCCCCGCCGTCCCCGCCAAGGCAGAACTCTCCGGCAAGGGAGAGTGCTCCGCCAAGGGCGGGTACTCCGCCGAGGCAGAGTACCCCGCCAAGGGCGAGCAGCCCGGCGAGGGTGGCTACTCCGACAAGGCCGAGCTCCCCGGCGAGGGAGCCCGCCGCTGAGGACGTCCGCCAAGGTACGTTTTGTGACTTGTCTTCTTGGCTTGCCTCTTTTTTGGATATTTGCTTGAGTCTTGAACTTCTTTTTCTTCTTCTTCTTCTTAGATCTCCCTCCTCCTGCGCCCATGGAGACGGAGGTTATCGACCTCGAGGAGGAGGGCGCGCAGGGCGGTGGCGGCGACGCTCCTGTCGTCGAGGAGATGGCCGAGGCCGCCGAGCCGGCCGCGCAGGAGACTGCCCCGGCTGCGGACGCAGCGGCTGGGGAGGGGGACGGCGACCACACCACCGGCCCGGAGGCTGCGGGAGCATCGGATGCTGCACCGGCCACCGGCCCCTCCGCCAGCAAGGAGCAGGGGTACTATCTCGAGGCCCCCAACGGTGTCTTCATCCAGATGCCTTGGGGGTCTTCATCGCGAGCTCCTGCGGAGGGCGAGGCGTTCGACGGAGAAGTCCTCGCCTCCGCAGGCCTGAAAATCGTCGAGGCGCCCGGCGGGAGTGAGGGGCCCGAGGAGGAGAGGTTGCTCCACCAGCTCCTGGCCCTTTACCGGGCCAGGCAGGCGAAGCTGGCCTCCTGGGAGGCCCTTGCCGCCAAGGCCGCGGCGGAAATGGAGAAGCGTGCGGCGGAGCTCAGCGCCGCCAATCAGGCAGCCCTCCACGAGGTGGCGGAGGAGCGGGAGCGTCTCGCCGGCGAGTACCAGGAATGGGTGCTCGAGAAAGCTGAAGCGGAAGAACAGCAGCGTCTCGCCGGGGTGGAGATGTCCCGGCGAGAGGGAGAGCTCGCGCAGCGGAAGGTCGAGCTGGACTCCCATGAGGAGGACCTTACCGCTCGCGAGGCTGCCCTTGGCGGGGAGCTGAAGGAGGCGAAAGCCGCCGCGGTTGCCGCGGAAGACGCCAAGAAAGAGCTCGCCGCCAAGGTTGAACAGTTGGAGAAGGCGATGAAGGTGAGTGCCGAGAAGGTTGCCGCGCTCATCTTGGAGCGCGAGAAGGACGCTCACACAAACTCCGAGCTTCAGGTGAGTCTCTCCAAGAGGGGCGACGAGCTGAAGGCCGCCAAGGACTCAATTGAGGACTTGGAGCTGAAGGTCACCACTCTGAAGGAATCGCTCGACGCTGCCCGGGCTCAGGAGACCAAGTTGAAGGATGAGCTCCGCAAGGAGCGGACCTTGGTGGAGAACGTCAACAAGGCGTCCGAGCTCTTCCGGCAGACTATTGAATTGTGGACCGAAGACCTAGTTTCTTCCGCATCCAATATTGACCAGGAGCTGCTGGCGTTGAAGGTCGAACATCTCATCTACTCGCCGGATCCGGATCTCCCGCACAGCGCCAGGCTCAGCCTCTTCTTCAGAGGGATCGCGCCGGCCCTTGCAAGTCTCCGGAACCGCATCCCCGCGCAGCTGGCCGAGGAGTCGCGCCTGCTCTGCGCGGGAACTCTGGAGCGGGTGCTGACGAAGATCGTGTACCGCAACCCGGGAATCAACCTCACGAACGTTCTTCGCAGCTTGCCGGCTGATGCAGACACGGAGGCCCTGAAGGAGCAGGTCGGCCACATCATCGCCAAGGTGGCAAAGCTTGGCAGAAAGGAAGGCGACCGCGTAGACTAGGGCTCCATTATCTTTATCTTTTTGTTGCTGCACATTATGTCATGAACTTATTAGTCCATCGCGACAATTTATCCTTTGTAAGATATTTACTTTATTTTGATCAATCAGTGCAATGTTATCTTCCTTGTCTCAATCTTTGACTTTGTATGTTTTTCACCCTACGCTCCCGGGGAGCTTGCCGGCAAGGGGCCTTTGCCGCGAGCGCTGAGTGCTGGACTCTGAGCAGCCTGCTGGCCAAGGTCCTCGCCGGCAAGCAACCTTGCCGCAGCTAGTCGCAACGTACTTAGCTTGCTGAGCGTACTCGGAAACGAAGCAAGGGCGCGACACTTGTCGCAGCTCACTTAAATCGTTGAGTGAACTCGAAAACAAGATAAGGGTGCGGCAAGCTACGGGTAGGTTCCTCCGCGCACAGGTTTTCCATACAAAATGTGATCGTTCAAGGAAGACAACTTCAAAATTTAAAATTTGAACTGGTCAAATTCTAACAACTTATCTCTCGTATGCTGCTTGCTTATATTGCTTGCTTTCCGGTAAGACTTCTCTTTCTTGAACAGCACTTGGTTCCTCCTCCACCTCCTTCCCCCCCGGCAAACTTGTGCGCGAGGAACGTTCCTTCTGCTTAAGAGGAAAGAAAAGGGAGAGGGAAACATGTATATGGCCTTTCGGCGTGCTAATGCTTACCGTATGCTTGAGTGTTGCATCAAATGCCAAATAGAACATGCAAACAGCAAAGAGAAGCATGCAAAAGGCAATCGATGCGAAAAACACGAAAGCTTTACTGATGCACGGGGTCCGCGCCCGGCTTTGTACAAAGGGTTACATGCGACAGCGGCAAGGCTTGTACAAAAGGTGGTTGCCGGAGCGGATCACGGCAACCGCGCCTTAGGGGTGAAACTTGCGAAGATGCTCTATGTTCCAAGAGTTGCTCACCGGTAAGCCTTCTTCGGTCTCGAGGCGGACAGCGCCGGGCCTCGTAACTTGTCTCACCCGATAAGGGCCTTCCCACTTCGGCGTCAACTTGTTGGAATTCTTGGCGGACTGAACACGCCGAAGAACAAGGTCGCCTTCCTCGAGACTCCTGGCCTTGACTTTGCGGCTATGATAGCGGCGCAAAGCTTGCTGGTATCGAGCAGCTCGTACAGCAGCCTGGAGACGTCCCTCCTCAAGGAGCAATGCGTCATCTTGCCGCAGCTGCTCTTGCTCGAGCTCATCATAAGCGAGCACTCGAGGAGATCCGTATACGAGTTCCGTGGGGAGAACTGCTTCTGCTCCGTAGACTAGAGCAAAAGGTGTCTGTCCGGTGGCTCGACTTGGTGTCGTTCTGATTGACCAAAGAGCCGCCGGGAGCTCCTCTATCCAATTTCTTCCGCACTTGCGCAGCCTGTCAAAGGTCCTTGTCTTGAGTCCGCGCAGCACTTCAGCATTTTCCCTCTCCGCTTGACCGTTGCTCCTCGGGTGAGCAACAGAAGCGAAACAGACCTTGGCGCCAAGGTCTTGGACGTACTGCATGAAGGTGCGACTAGTGAATTGCGTACCGTTGTCGGTGATAATCCTGTTAGGGATCCCGAAACGGCAAACAATTGACCTGAAGAACCTGACTGCTGATTGTGCTGTCACCTTCCTCACTGGCTCCACTTCTGGCCACTTTGTGAACTTGTCGATTGCAACGTACAAGTATTCAAAGCCCCCGACAGCGCGAGGGAAAGGGCCGAGGATATCGAGCCCCCAGACCGAGAAGGGCCATGACAAAGGGATTGTTTGGAGAGCTTGAGCTGGCTGATGGATTTGCTTGGCATGGAACTGGCACGCTTCACACTTGGTTACTAGTGCAGTTGCATCTTGGAGGGCTTCTTGCCAAAAGAACCCTTGCCGGAAAGCTTTCCCGGCAAGCGCCCTTGCGCCAATGTGGTGGCCGCATATGCCTCCGTGTATTTCCGCCAGCAGCTTCTGTCCATCTTCTCTGGAGATGCACTTCAACCTGACACCATTGAGTCTTCTTCTGTACAGCTCGTTATCCACGAACTGGTACATACTTGACTGCCTGGTTATCTTCTCTATCTCTTGAGGGTCGTCGGGAAGTTCTCCAGTTTGCAGAAAACGGACGATCTGCTGCGCCCATGCCGGAGCCCGAGGCTCGACGGCAAGGACTAAAGGCTCGAGGGCCGCTGCGGGAACCTCAGCTTCTACGGCAAGGACCTCTGGTTCTGCCGGAGCTGACGGTCCCCCGGCAAGCTCGCCGGGGCGAGGCTTGCCGGGAACGCTTGCTTCAACTGTACAAGCCCGACGACTTGCAGGAGCAAACTGTTCCTCAGCGTTCTGGTTGTTGATCTTGGGGACCTTGGCGGCGGTTTCAGGAAGATCCGCCGGCAAGTAGGCGCCGGAGACCAACTTTCTCTTCTTGGACTGCCCAGTTGATGGTGTAACGGATGGCTGAGTCAGCTTGAGTAAGAAGGTCCCTGGTTCCACAGGTAACTTCATCGCGGCGCACTTTGAAAGGCCATCTGCAATTTCATTTTGAGCTCTCGGGACGTGCTCCATCTGCAAACCTTCAAAGTGCTCTTCAAGCTTTCTCACTTCATCAACATAAGCTTCCATCAAAGGGCTCTGATAGCTCTTGTTAACTTGTCGGACCACCAACTGAGAATCTCCCCGCACAATCAGCTTTCTGATCCCAAGTTCGGCCGCAATCCTGAGGCCGGCAAGCAAGCCTTCATATTCTGCAGTGTTGTTCGTCGCTTGCTCCCTGGGAAAGTGCATCTGGATAACATATTTGAGGTGCTCTCCGGTGGGCGCGATGAGTACCACGCCAGCACCGGCGCCTTGCAGCGAGAAGGCACCATCAAAATACATTACCCATTCACTTGTCGCTTCTTGTACGGGTGCACTTGTTTCTTGAACTTCTTCTTCTGGTGTCGGGGTCCACTCAGCTATGAATTCTGCCAAAGCTCGGCTCTGTATGGTTGAAGTACTTTCAAACTTGAGTCCAAAGCTCGACAGCTCCAGTGCCCACTCGACGATCCTGCCTGTTGCTTCTGGATTGTGCAATATCCTCTTCAACGGAAAGCGAGTGACCACTGTTATCTCATGGGCTTGGAAGTAATGGCGCAGCTTTCTTGAGGCCATGAGGAGACCAAAAAGCAACTTTTGCACACCAGAGTACCTTGACCTAGCCCCCTGGAGAAGGGAACTTACAAAATACACTGGGCGCTGCACCATCTTCTTTCGCACTTCTCCTTGTTCCTGCGCAGAGTCTTCCTTGTCGGGACCAGAGCTTGTCGGGACAGCCCCCTGCTTGTCGCTGGATTCGCTTGCCGGTGGTGCTGACTCCTCGTCGGACTCCCTCTCCGCTACTAACGCAGCACTAACCACCTGGTTGGTTGCCGCTAAGTATAGCAACAACTTTTCCTGTGGTCTAGGTGCGACAAGTATAGGAGTGGAGGACAGGTACCGTTTCAAATCCTGCAACGCCGCCTCCGCTTCCGGAGTCCACTTCATGGGACCTGCCTTCTTCAAGATTTTGAAGAAAGGTAGGGCGCGTTCTGCAGATTTTGAAATGAACCTACTGAGGGCAGCAACACAACCTGCGAGCCTTCTGACATCCTTGACGCGCTTCGGGGCCTCTATCTGCTCAATGGCTTTGATCTTGTCGGGGTTGGCTTCAATCCCCCTCTGCGATACAAAGAACCCGAGAAGCTTGCTGGAGGGGACTCCGAAGACGCACTTCTCGGGGTTCAACTTGAGCTGTATCCTGCGCAGGTTCTGAAACGTTTCTTCCAAGTCTTGAATCAGGGTTTCTTTGCTCTTGCTCTTCACCACGATGTCATCCATGTAAGCTTCTACATTTCTGTGGATCTGTGGCTCAAAAGCAGTGTATACTACCCTTGCAAAGGTTGAGCCTGCATTCTTCAATCCAAATGGCATGCGGATAAAGCAATAAGTGCCACATGGAGTGATAAATGCAGTCTTCTCTTCATCTTCCTTGGCCATGAAAATCTGATGATAGCCTGAGTATGCATCAAGAAAGCAGAGTAGCTCACATCCGGCAGTGGAGTCAACGATCTGGTCAATGCGCGGCAAAGGGGAGGGATCCTTGGGACATGCTTTATTCACATCGGTGAAGTCTATACACAGTCTCCACTTCCCGTTGGCCTTGCGCACGACGACTGGGTTTGCCAACCACGTCGGATGGATCACACCTCTAACTAGGCCTGCTGCTTCTAGCTTCTTGATTTCCTCGTTGATGAACTCTTGGCGCTCCACGGCTTGCTTCCTCACTTTCTGCTTGATGGGCCGCGCATGAGGACAGACAGCAAGCTTGTGCTCAATCACCTTCCTGGGAACACCGGGGATGTCAGATGGTTGCCAGGCGAACACATCGACATTCGCCCGCAGGAAGGCGACGAGCACGCTTTCCTATTTGCTGTCAAGGGTGGCACTGATGGTGAAGGTACCACCAGTGCCGTCCTCCTTTGCGGACACTTTCTTGGTTGCCGGAGGAGCAGCCATTCCTTTCTTACTCTTGCCGGTGGAGCTCGATGGAACGTCCTCGACGGCAGCGCAGCACTCCGAAGAGGTGCGGTTGCCGGAGTGGGTCCCAGAGCACTTGCCGGACTTGGTCTTCGTCTTCTTCCCCCCGGGAGCTTCAGCGGCAAGAGTATCCTTCTCGGCCGCAGCTGCAGCATCCCGGTAAATCTTGTCGGCGCAAATAAGCGCATCCTTCTTGTCGCTGTGGACAGTGATGACGCTTATCGGCCCCGGCATCTTCAGCACGTTGTAAGCATAGTGGGAAGCTGCCATGAACTTGGCGAGGGCAGGACGGCCAAGTATTCCATTGTAGGGCAATGGAATATCGGCGACGTCAAAAGTGATGCGCTCAGTCCTGAAGTTGAGCTCCCCGCCAAAAGTCACCGGCAGAGTGATTTTTCCCTTGGGCTTGCTCCTTCCCGGGTTGATTCCTTGGAATGAACCGGTCTCTTCGAGCTCGCCATCTTGAATCTGGAGTTTCTTGATCACAGCAGAGGAGATCAAGTTCAGCCCGGCCCCGCCGTCAACCAACATTTTGGTGACCTTGAGGTTGCGGATGGTGGGGGAAACCAGCATCGGCAAGCACCCGACCGCCATGGTGCGGTCAGGGTGATCCTCAAGGTCAAAAACGATGGGCGTGCTGGACCATTTGAGGAGCCTGCGCGACTCCACGGGCGGCTCCGCTGCGTTTACCTCACGCACCCACTGCTTTAGCTGGCGGTGGGAGGTGTGCAGGGAGGCGCCACCGTCGACGCACAGGACCTCCGTGGCCTTCTGGAACTCCTGCTCGCTGTTCTCATCGTCCTCCATGTCTTCATCGTCGTCTTCTTCGTCGTTGTCGCGGCCCCGGGGAGGTCGATCTCCTTGCCGCTGCTTAGCCTTGCCGCGGCGTCCTCCCCGGCCGTTGAACGGCCGCTTCTTGCTGGGCTCTTCCCCGCCACCTTGGGCCTTCTCCTTGTCGCGCCTCTCGTACTCAGCTTTCTGCTGCTCGACGAGATACTCGACGCGCTTGCAGTTGGAGAGATCATGACCCTTGGTGCGGTGGATCTTACAGTATTGCTTGTCGGAGCTACCCGGCTTGTCGGCCGCCGCTGCAGGGGCAGGCTCCTTGCCGGAGCCGCCAGCCTGCGCTTGCTTGGCGGGGGCCTCCTTGCCGGACTTCTCGACGGCAAGCACCTCCTTCTTGCCCTTCTTTCTGTTGTTCCGCCGCCGGCTCTTCTTTGCCGGGGCGGCGTCGTCGCTGTCACTTCCCCCCGCGCCAGTATCTTCCCCGGGGAGTCTCCTCCCCTCTTCTGCGCGTGCGCACTTGTCAGCAAGAGCATAGAGCTCGCTGACGTCCCGAATCTTCGTCATCGCCATCTCCTCACGCATGCGGCGGTTACGCACGTTCTGATGAAACGCGCTGATAACCGCGGCAGGGTGAACGTCAGGGATGTTGTGCTGCACCCGGCTGAAGCGTTGGATATACTTGCGCAGGGGCTCGCCCTCCTTCTGGGCCAAGATGTGGAGATCGCTCTCCTGGCCATGGGGTTTGTGGCCGCCGGTGAAGGCGCCGACAAACTGGTGGCAGAGGTCGGCCCAAGAAGAGATGGAACCTTCCGGCAAGTGCATGAGCCACGAACGGACGTTCGGCTTTAGCACGAGCGGGAAGTAATTCGCCAAGATCTTCTCGTCGCGCCCCCCGGCAGCTTGCACTGCGATGGTGTAGACGCTGAGAAACTCCGAGGGGTGTGTCTTGCCGTCGTACTTCTCCGGTACGTCGGGCTTAAAATTCTTCATGCTGGGCCACTGGACGCGCCGCAGCTCGCGGGTGAACGCAGGGCAGCCTGCCGCG
Organism: Secale cereale; assembly: GCA_902687465.1. Taxonomy (NCBI): domain Eukaryota; kingdom Viridiplantae; phylum Streptophyta; class Magnoliopsida; order Poales; family Poaceae; genus Secale; species Secale cereale. The sequence goes on from LR738710.1 coordinate 589,420,011, forward strand.
TACGGCAAGTCGCCTGGTTCACCGGGCGCGTGCGCGTCGACAGTGTTTCCAGCTCTCTTGTCGGATTGTCGCCGAGCTTCTCGGCGGCGCTCGATTGTGGTCCGAGCGTCTTCATCTCGCCGGTCGTCGAGGACCTGGCGCTGGTCCCGACGGGCCCGCGGGTCCGACGAGGCTGTGGAGCCGTCGTCGGGGTTGTTCCGGCGGGGTGGCGTCTTCTGCTTCTGCGGCGGGGAGTGCACGCTTGTCGCACCCCCGGCGGTCTTGTCGCCGATAGCCTTCGTCTTCTCAGCTTGCCGCAGCCGTGAGGTCGACGGCTGCTGTGGAGAGTCGTTGTTGGCGAAGTCTATCAGGCTCCGTATAGTGGCCCTCCATTCTTCGGCCTTGTCGGCCGCTGGAGGAAAGTCGAGGAGCAGTTGCGCTCTCGCGAGCGCTTCCGCTGGAGTGGAGGGGAACGCGGGTGAGCGGTGCGAGGAGCGGGATACGCTCGGACTTCTAACAACGTTAGAAGGAGCGGGGTCCCGCGCCGGCGCCTTCGCTTTGCTTGTGCCTGGACGGGGGTCCGGGGCGTCCCGCGAGCCTCCAGTTTGGCCTTGCCCCAGCAAGCGGATACCACCTCCCGTGGTATGGCGCTGCTGGGTCGTCGTGTGCTGCGATGGACGCGGCGCGTCCACGGAGACCGAGGTTCGGTCGTCCGTCCTGTTCTTGGATCTGGTGGCGCCGTGAGTGTCCTCACCGGCAACCACCCTTCCGACGGCGTCTCCCCCGCCCACCGTTGGCTCCGGTGGCGGCGGGTGAGACGCAGACGGGCCTCCGACCTCCGAAGCCTTCTTCTTCGGGGCCATGGAGTTGTCGCTGATGAAGTTGCTGATGAAGCTGGAGAGGTTGATGAAGAATGCGCCCGCGCGAACGCCGGATCAGGTTCGCACAACCTCGACGCCCCCTACCTGGCGCGCCAAAGATGTCGGGGGAAACTGTCCGCCATGAACACCTATGGGACCGGAGCCCCTTGTCTGTGCGGTACGAGGGCGGAGGGAGCACGAAGAGCAGATCGTAGCGAGCACGCGGGCAGTTTTACCCAGGTTCGGGCCGCGGTAGACGCGTAAAACCCTACTCCTGCTTAGTTGTGTATTGAGTTTGAGCGCTCGGGAGCTTGAAGAAGCAGCTACACCAAGCGCGAGAGTGATCTAGGTTCCGAACCCCCTCCACGTTGTGCATGGGCCTCCTTTTATAGTGCAAGGGGTCACCGACAGGTGTCAACGTAGGAGAAAGGGGTAAAAAAGTAAAAGAGGTGGTAGTTGTAACAGTGCGGGAACAGTGGAGCTACAGTACAGAACAGTGGTCTATACCTACTTTAACAGTGGGGGACAAGGGCATTTAATGCCCGTCGCCGTCGACCCCAAAAGCTCCCGCCTTAGCGTCTCCGTCCGCCACGGCGACGGATCCATCACCGTGGAGTGCCACCGTGTACCCCAGGCTGCACAGCCATCCGCCACGCGTCCCCGGATAGGCCCCAGGGCGACGCGTGGGCCGATGAGCTGGAGAGCGGGCACACAGCGCAGCCTCCCCGGCAAGCACCTTGCCGGGGCCTTGATCTTGCCGGGCCCGGGAGCTTGTCGCTCCCCGGGCCCCTTGCCGGGGCGCATATAGCGCCGAGGCGTTGTCTTCTAGTCTTCCTGGCAAGCTCCTCTTGCCAGGGTCTTGTGTTAGTGGAACGGTCTTGAGCCTGGTACGGCCTTCCCGGCAAGCTCCTCTTGCCGGGGTCTCGATTTCATGTCTTGTATACTTTGTTTTTGAATGGTTTAATAGGGAGCAGGAAGGTCTCCGGCGAGCACGCAGTAAACCCTGCCGCGGGAAGCTGCAACTGCCCGTGCACAAGTTGGGGTACTGAGGTACCCCCTACCTTAGTACACCGACAGCTTCCTCCCCATCAGACGGCGGTGCTCCCTCCCCATCCTACTGTGGCGCTCCCTCCCCATCCGAAGGCGGCGCTCCCTTCCCATCTGACGGCGGCGCGCCCTTCCCATCCGACGTCGGCGACCAGCGGGTATGACCTTATGTCCTCCTCTCTCTGTTGGTATGTTTATTGTTCCATTTAGGGTGTTTTTGCTGCATAGTAAATTAATATTTGTGCTACTCTGTTTCTCTTGTGTGTTGTATTTTGTGGTAGGCATGGCTAGTTTGTGGAGTCTAAGTGATGAAGTTCATGAAGAGGAAGAGGAGGATTATGATCCCAGTGTTGAATAGGACAATGCTGCCACAAGTGCAAGGTTGGACCAGATCGTTGTGGCTGATCCTGCTCATCGTCGTGCTGCCCCATCAGCTACTGGCACGGTAGCACCTCGTAGCAAGCATACAAGGTTGAACCAAGAGGGACGTCGTGCAAGAACTAATGAAGTAAGTCAGCCACTCGATGGACATGAAGCAAGTCAGCCGCCATCGCCACCGGCACCGCCAGGACCAAAGGTTACTACTGCTCCAAAATTAAAGTCAAAAGCATGGAAAAACTTCACTAGGATTGGACAACCTAATCCTGATGAAGTAGTGGCAGAGTGCAATATTTGTCATACTATACTTAGAGCGCCCTCGAAGAATGGAACATCTAGTTTGTTAAGGCATACCGCTCAAGTGCATCCACATAATACTAATGAAGTGAATATCTATTTTCGGAAAACTGAAAAGAATGTGGATGGCTCACATTTAGTTAGGAACACAAAGTTGGACATGGTAACTATTAGAGCTGCAATCTCTATGTTCCTAGTTGGGGAGTTCACATGCATTTAATGTGATAGAAGAAGTGGGGTTCAAAAAAATGATTGGTGCTGCTTGTCCTCAGTTTAAGATTGTTAGTCGGTACACAATTAGAAGGGATATCATGGCAATGTTTGAAAGAGAGAGGACTGAATTGAGAGAAATCATCAGCAACAGCCCTGGTAGAGTTACCTTCACCACGGACAATTGGAAATCGGATGTGACGAAGTTTAGTTATATTTGTATTACTTGTCATTATGTTGATGATGCTTGGAGACTGAACAAAATGATAATATGGTTCAAAAAGTTGAATCCACCTTATGATGGGGCTACAATTCCTGATGAAGTCCATTTCTATCTAACATCACCATTGCACACATTACCATTGATTCTTGTATTGTTTGTTTTGTAGAAATGAGCACTACAGGAGGTGGACCTTCAAGTTCTCATGTAGATGAGTTATCTTCAGATTCGGTTTGTATTTATTCATGTCATTCCTATCTAACTTACTATCTTGTCTTGTTTATCATATATCAGTTATGCACTCATTTACTACCTTGTCTTGTCTGTTGATATCAAACTTGCTTCCGTGCTTCATGCCATTCCTATTTTTCTTATTTTCAACTTGTGCTTTCATCCAGGAAAATGATGAAGTTCAGATAGCTTGATGGAACAAGGAAGAGATGGATTCAACGGAGTCATCATCTTGTGGCTTTGAACTTGCTATTTGATATGTTTATTATGTAATGGACTTGTTATTTGATATGTTGTTATGTAATCGACTTGTTGAACTATGTTGTGCACTTATTGAACTATGTTGTGGACTTATTGAACTATGTTGTGGACTTATCGAACCATGTTGCGGACTTGTCAAACTATGTTGCTTGTGTCTTTGGACTTGAGAAATATGATGTTGTTATGTAATAATGTAATGAATGGATTACATGTATATGTATATGCTGCTGTTTTGTGAAATGCGGCTGTTTTGTGAAATATGTATATGTTGCTGCTTTGTGAAATATGATGTTGTTACTTATAGATCACATGTATATACCATGCTACTGTTTATAATGCTGTTGTTTGCTGAAATATGTTGTTTCTGTAACTTGTTGTACATCAGGATCAAGAGTTTTCGAGCTTCGGGCCGGGCTACGGGCTTCAGGCTTTTCAGTCGGGTCGGGCTCGGGCTTGTAAACGTGAATTTTTGTTGGGATTCTTTCTGGATCGGGCTTTACATTTTAGCACTGGGCTTTCTGGAGCCCGGCCCGAGAGATGTCCGGGTTTAGCTCAAAGTGCCCGGGTATATTCAGGGCCAAACAATGGTGAGGTCGCCAACCTATGGTCGGACCTGTAGCCTCAGATTTCTCCTCTTATATTCTTTTTGTAGTTTTAGATGCTAATTCATCGACGACTTGATATTTTGTGTTTAGCCAACTAGGATGTTGTTATCCTGGACCCCTCGGAATCTATATAAACCGAGGGGTAGGGCTCCTAGAGGACATACAATAATCTCATTGTCATATGTACTTTGTACTCCAATCCAAATTAATAAACACAATCAGAACGTACGGTGTTATCTCTTCGGAGAGCCCATACCTGGGTAAACCTCGTGTCCTTGTTACCATCTTGTCCAATCACCTAGCTTGGGATCCATACCCTAAGTCTGCCAAATTTAGCTCTGTCAAAGCCCACAACTGAAGCATGTGCGGGCACGGGCTCATTCTCAAACTCCTCCTCCATTATCCGGTCCTCGTCCTCCGAGCTCTCCTGCATCCAGCTCAGAGACAGTCCTGGCACAATGTGTTCCTCGCGCTGGGCATTCCAGTTGTGGACGATGCTCGTGATCTCGCGTCGGCGGCGCGGCGAGAGGCGCTTCCCCCACGCTTTGCTGCTCACGGTCATTGCATTGACAGTTGTGAGTGGGTGTGTACCGACGCTCGTGAACTATGGAGTAAGGGAAGCGGAGGTGGTGACATTTGTGTCATGTGCGATCGTGCTTATATATCGGGCACCAGCCAGACCAAGCGTCGGTTTGAATGTAAATGCCTGAAGTGACTTTCTCCGTCGCCTCTTCTATTCAATGTCGAGTAGGCGAATGAATGGGCAACCGGCTTCCCGTCCCGTCACATCCTCTCTGAGCCGGCACTACGGCCCGTTCTTTTGGGAAATTCTCCCAGAATTGACCTCCTTCCCAACTTCTCCCAGAATTGCCACTCCATCTTTTTTTACAGTTCCTAGCTAGTTAAGGTCTAGTTAGCTAGGAATTGTAAAAAATATCAAGTGGCAATTCTTGGAGAAGCCAAGGAGGGGGTCAATTCTGGGAGAATTGCCCAAAAGAACTGGCCCTTAATGTGGTGTAGAGAGCGACCGCATGCGGCGGGACGGAGCTGGCGTCTCGATCGCCGCACATGTGTGACTGTCACGCCGACGTGCACCGGTGATCGTTCACATTCACTTCGTACCAACATGAGTGCGGCACGGAGTAGTTGTTGGAGCGGCAAGAGGGAGATGGTTTTGTTTGGGTCCGGGCAGAGAGACATCTAAGGACGTCCCCAAAATTGTTTTTTGAAACAGATTGTATGCGACACGTATGTGACATTACCAAAATATACATCCGGGACGTTCACAAATCTCCCACGGTCCAGAATTAGAACGTGTAAACTTGGTAATCTCCCATAAGTTTGTTGGGGAACGTCGCATGGGAAACAAAAATTTTCCTACGTTCACCAAGATCAATCTAGGAGATGCATCTACGAGAGGAGAGTTGGATCCACATACCCTTGTAGATCGCTAAGCGGAAGCGTTCAAGAACGCGGTTGATGGAGTCGTACTCGCCGCGATTCAGATCGCCGAAGATCCTAGCACCGAACGGACGGTGCCTCCGCGTTCTTCACACGTGCAGCCCGGTGACGTCTCCCACGCCTTGATCCAGCAAGGAGAGAGGGAGAGGTTGGGGAAGACTCCATCCAACAGCAGCACGACGGCGTGGTGGTGGTGGAGGAGCGCGGGACTCCAGCAGGGCTTCGCCAAGCGCTGCAAGAGACGAGGAGGGAGAGGGGTAGGGCTGCGCCAAGAGGGAGACGTTCTCGTGTGTCAAAACAGCCCTAAAACCTCACATATATATAGGGGGAAGGGAGGGCTGCGCCCCCCTTTAGGGTTTCCCTCCCCTAGGGTGCGGCCAGCCCTAGATCCCATCTAGGGGGGGCGGCCAAGGGGGAGAGAGGGGGAGGCGCACCACTATTGGGCCCTAGGGCCCAACTGCATTAGGGTTTGCCCCCCTCCCCTCTTGGGGGCGCCCTGGGACTTGGTGGGGGGGCGCACCAGCCCCCTTGGGGCTGGTCCCCTCCCACACTTAGTCCACGTAGCCTTCTGGGGCTGGTGGCCCCACCTGGTGGACCCCCGGGACCCTCCCGGTGGTCCCGGTACATTACCGATATCGCCCGAAACTTTTCCGGTGACCAAAACAGGACTTCCCATATATGAATCTTTACCTCCGGACCATTCCGGAACTCCTCGTGACGTCCGGGATCTCATCCGGGACTCCGAACAACATTCGGTAACCGCGTACATACTTTCCCTATAACCCTAGCGTCATCGAACCTTAAGTGTGTAGACCCTACGGGCGCGGGAACCATGTAGACATGACCGAGACAACTCTCCGGCCAATAACCAACAGCGGGATCTGGATACCCATGTTGGCTCCCACATGTTCCACGATGATCTCATCGGATGAACCACGATGTCAAGGATTCAATCAATCCCGTATACGATTCCCTTTGTCTATCGGTATAGCACTTGCCCGAGATTCGATCGTCGGTATACCGATACCTTGCTCAATCCCGTTACCGGCAAGTCTCTTTACTCGTTCCGTAACACATCATCCCGTGATCAACTCCTTGATCACATATTGTGCACATTATGATGATGTCCTACCGAGTGGGCCCAGAGATACCTCTCCGTCATACGGAGTGACAAATCCCAGTCTCGATTCGTGCCAACCCAACAGACACTTTCGGAGATACCTGTTGTGCACCTTTATAGCCACCCAGTTACGTTGTGACGTTTGGTACACCCAAAGCATTCCTACGGTATCTGGGAGTTGCACAATCTCATGGTCTAAGGAAAAGATACTTGACATATAGAAAAGCTTTAGCATACGAACTACACGATCTGTGCTAGGCTTAGGATTGGGTCTTGTCCATCACATCATTCTCCTAATGATGTGATCCCGTTATCAACGACATCCAATGTCCATGGTAAGGAAACCGTAACCATCTATTGATCAACGAGCTAGTCGTCTAGAGGCTCACTAGGGACATGGTGTTTGTCTATGTATCCATACATGTATCTGAGTTTCCTATCAATACAATTCTAGCATGGATAATAAACGATTATCGTGAACAAGGAAATATAATAATAACCAATTTATTATTGCCTCTAGGGCATATTTCCAACAGTCTCCCACTTGCACTAGAGTCAATAATCTAGTTCACATCGCCATGTGATTAACACTCACAGGTCACATCGCTATGTGACCAACATCCAAAGAGTTCACTAGAGTCAGTAATCTAGTTCACATCAATATGTGATTAACACTCAATGAGTTCTGTGTTTGATCATGTTATGCTTGTGAGAGAGGTTGTAGTTAACGGGTCTGCAACATTCAGATCCCTATGTACTTCGCAAAACTTTATGTCATATCGTAGATGCTGCTACCACGTTCCACTTGGAGCTATTCCAAACTGTTGCTCCATTATACGTATCCGGTATCTCCACTTAGAGTTATCCGGATAGGTGTTAAGCTTGCATCGACGTAACTCTTTACGTCAAACTCTTTATCACCTCCATAACCGAGAAACATTTCCTTATTCCTCTAAGGATAATTTTGACCACTATCTAGTAATCCACTCCTGGATCACCTTTGTACCCTCTTGCCAGACATGTGGCAAGGCACACATCAGGTGCGGTACTTAGCATGGCATATCGTATAGAGCCTATGACAAAACCATAGGGGACGACCTTCGTCCTTCCTCTTTCTTCTGCCGTGGTCAAGCTTTGAGTCTTACTCAACTTCACACCTTACAACTCAGGTAAGAACTCCTTCTTTGACTGATCTATTTTGAACTTCTTCAAAATCATGCCAAGGTGTGTGATCTTTTGAAAGTATCATCAGGCGTCTTGATCTATCTGTATAGATCTTGATGCCCAATATGTAAGCAGCTTTATCCAGGTATTCCTTTGAAAAACTCATTTCAAACAACCCTTTATGCTTTCCAGAAATTCTACATCATTTCGGATCAACAATATGTCATTCACATATACTTATCAGAAATGTTGTAGTGCTCCCACTCACTTTATTGCAAATACAAGTTTCCACCAAACTTTGTATACCCAAAAACTTTGATCACTCCATCAAAGTGTATATTCCGACTCCGAGATGCTTGCTCTAGTCCATGGAAGGATCGTTGGAGCTAGCATATCTTTTAGCATCCTTAGGATCGACAAAACCTTTCTGATTGTATCACATACAACCTTTCCTTACGAAAACTGGTAAGGAAACTTGTTTTGTCATCCATCTGCCAGATTTCATAAATGCAGCTAATGCTAACATGATTCCGACGGACTTAAGCATCGCTACGGGTGAGAAAATCTCATCGTAGTCAACTCCTTGAACTTGTGGAAAACTCTTCGCCACAAGTCGAGCTTCATAGACGGTGACATTACCGTCCACGTCCGTTTTAGTCTTAAAGATCCATTTGTCTCAATGGCTTGCCGATCATAGGGCAAGTCCACCAAAGTCCATACTTTGTTTTGATACATGGATCCTATCTCGGATTTATCGGCTTCTAACCATTTGTCGGAATATGGGCCCACCATCGCTTCTCCATAGTTCGTAGGTTCATCGTTGTCCAACAACATGACCTCTAAGACAGGATCACCGTACCACTCAGGAGTAGTACATATCCTTGTCGACCTACGAGGTTCGATAGCAACTTGATCTGGAGCTTCATGATCACTATCATTAGTTTCCTCTTCAACGTCGTAGGTTCCACAGAAACATCTTTCTGTGTTGCACTACTCTCCGGTTGAAGTGAGGGTTCAACGACCTCATCAAGTTCTATCTTCCTCCCACTCAATTCTTTCGAGAGAAACTCCTTCTCGAGAAAGGACCCGTTCTTAGGGACAAACATTTTTGCCCTTGGATCTGAGATAGGAGGTATACCCAACTGTTACCTTTGGGTATCCTATGAAGATGTATTTGTCCGCTTTGGGTTCGAGCTTTTCCCGGCTGAAGCCATAAGCATCGCAGCCCCAAACATTGAGAAACGACAACTACGGTTTCTTGCCAAACCATACGACGTCGTCTCAACGGACTTAGATGGTGCCCTATCTAAAGTGAATGCAGCTGTCTCTAACGCATAACCTCAAAATAATAGCGGTAGATCGGTAAGACACACCATAGATCGCACCATATCTCATAAGGTTCGATTACGATGTCCGGACACACCATTACGCTGTGGTGTTCCAGGGGACTTCAACTGCGAAACAATTCCACAATGTCTTAAGTGATTGCCAAACTCATAATTCAGATAATATCCCCTTGATCAGATCGTAGGAACATGATCTTCTTGTTATGATGATTCTTAATCTTCACTCTGAAATTTTTGAACCTTTCAAACGTTTCAGACTTTTGCTTTATTAAGTAAATATACCATATCTACTCAAATCGTCAGTGAAGATGAGAAAATAACGATATCCACCATACGCCTTAATTCTCATTGGATCACATACATCAGCATGTATGATTTCCAATAAGTCACTTACCCGTTTCATTGTACCTGAAAACGAGATCTCAGTCATCCTGCCCATGAGGCATGGCTCGCATGTGTCAAGCGATTCAAAATCAAGTGACTCCAAACGTCCATCAGCATGGAGTTTCTTCATGCATTTTATGCCAAAATGACCTAAGCGGCAGTGCCACAAGAAAGTGGTACTATCATTATTAACTCTACATCTTTTGGCATTAATATCATCATCATGTGTATTACTATGATCGAGATTCAACAAACCATTGGGTGCATGACCATAAAGGTATTATTCATGTAAACAGAATAACCATTATTCTTTGACTTAAATGAATAATCGTATTGTAATGAACATGATCTAATCATTTTCATGCTCAACGCAGACACCTGATAACATTTATCTAGGTTCAACACTAATCTCGAAAATAGAGGAAGTGTGCGATGGTGATCTCATCAACCTTGGAAACACTTCCAACACACATCGTCACCTCGCCCTTAGCTAGTCTCCGTTCAGTCCGTAGCTTTTGCTTCAAGTCACTAATAATAGCAACTGAACCGGTATCCAATACCCAGGTGCTACAAGGAGTACTACTAAGGTACACATCAATAACACGTATATCAAATATACTTTGTTGAAGTTGCCAGCTATCATATCTACCATGTATTTGGGGTGGTTCCGCTACCATGTGACCGTTACCCTTACAATCGAAGCACTTAGTCTCGAGGTTTGGGTGCAACCTTAGGTTCCCTCATTAGAGCGACAACTGGTTTGCCATTCATGAAGTTTCCCTTCTAGCCCTTGCCCCTTTTGAAACCAGTGGTCTTGCTAAACCATCAACACTTGATGCTCCTTCTTGATTTCTACTTTTGCGGTACCAAGAACCGCTAACAGCACCGGGATCATCTCCATCCTTTGCATGTCATAGTTCATCACGAAGTTCTAGTAGCTTGGTGATAGTGTCTAGAGAATTCTGTCAACCACTATCTCACCTGGAAGATTAACTCCCACTTGGTTCAAGTGATTTCAGCACCCAGACATTCTGAGCACATGCTCACTAGTTGAGCCATTCTCCTCCATCTTTTTGGCAAAAGAACTTGTCAGAGGTCTCACACCTCTCAGCACGGGCATGAGCCTGAAATCCCAATTTCAGCTCTTAGAACATCTCATATGTTCTATGGCGTTCAAAACGTCATTGGAATCCCGATTCTAAGCCGTGAAGTATGGTGCACTAAGCTATCAAGTAGTCATCAGGACGTCTCTGTCAGGTGTTCACAACATCCACAGACAACGTTGTAGGGGTTTGCACATCGAGCGGTGCATCAAAGACGTAAGCTTTCTGTGCAGCAGTGAGGACACTCCTCGGACTACGGACCCAGTCTGCATCCTTGCTTACATTATCTTTCAACTTAGTCTTTCTCTAGGATCGTATTAAACAGGGAGCTACAACGCAGTTATTGGTCTACAACATAATTTGCAAAGTCAACTTAGACTATTGTTCATGATAAGTGAGTTTAACTAATCAAATTACTTATAACTCCCACTCAAATTGACATCCCTCTGGTCATCCGAGCGTGACATGATCCAAATCCACCAACCCAAGTCCGATCATCACGTGAGATGAGGTGGTGTCAATGGTGAACATCTTCATGTTGATCATATCTACTATATGACTCATGCTCGACCTTTCGGTCTTCCGTGTTCCGAGGCCATGTCTGTACATGCTAGGCTCATCAAGTCTAACCCGAGTGTTCTGCATGTGCAAAACTGGCTTGCACCCGTTGTATGCGAACGTAGAGTCTATCACACCCGATCATCACGTGGTGCTTCGAAACGACGAACCTTCGCAACGGCGCACACTCAGGGGGAACACAATTTCATCTTGAAATTTTAGTGAGGGATCATCTTATAATGCTACCGCCGTCCTAAGCAAAATAAGATGCATAAAAGGATTAACATCACATGCAAATCATAAGTGACATGATATGGCCATCAACTCGTGCTTTTGATCTCCATCTCCAAAGCACCGGCATGATCTCCATCGTCACCGGCGTAACACCATGATCCCCATCATCATGATCTCCATCATCGTGTCGCCATCGGGGTTGTCGCGCGCCCACCATGCTCTTACTACTATTGCTACCGTTTAGCGATAAAGTAAAGCATTACATAGCGCTTAATGATTGACACGCAGGTCATACAAAAAATAAAGACAACCCTATGGCTCCTGCCGGTTGCCGTATACATCGACATGCAAGTCGATATTAACTATTACAACATGATCATCTCATACATCAAAATATATCTCATCATGTCATTGGCCATATCATATCACATACATACCCTGCAAAAACAAGTTAGACGTCCTCTAATTTGTTGTTGCATGTTTTACGTGGCTGCTATGGGTATCTAGCAAGAACGCTTCTTACCTACGCAAAGCCACAACGGTGATATTTAAGTTGCTATTTAACCTTCTACAAGGACCGCCTTTGTCTATTCCGATTCAACTAAGATAGGAGAGACAGACACCCGCCAGCCATCTTATGCAACAAAAGTCGCATGTCTGTCGATGGAACCGGTCTCATGTACGTGGACATGTAAAGTTGGTCCGGGCCGCTTCATCCCATAATACCGCTGAATCAAGAAAGACCAAGGAGGGAAGCAATCTAAACATCAACGCCCACAAACCCCTTTGTGTTCTACTCGTGAAAACATCTACGCAAGATCCTAGCTCATGATGCCACTGTTGGGGAACGTTGCATGGGAAACAAAATTTTTCCTACGCTCACCAAGATCAATCTAGGAGATGCATCTACGAGAGGAGAGTTGGATCCACATACCCTTGTAGATCGCTAAGCGGAAGCGTTCAAGAACGCGGTTGATGGAGTCGTACTCGCCGCGATTCAGATCGCCGAAGATCCTAGCACCGAACGGACGGTGCCTCCGCGTTCTTCACACGTGCAGCCCGGTGACGTCTCCCACGCCTTGATCCAGCAAGGAGAGAGGGAGAGGTTGGGGAAGACTCCATCCAACAGCAGCACGACGGCGTGGTGGTGGTGGAGGAGCGCGGGACTCCAGCAGGGCTTCGCCAAGCGCTGCAAGAGACGAGGAGGGAGAGGGGTAGGGCTGCGCCAAGAGGGAGACGTTCTCGTGTGTCTAGCAGCCCCAAAACCTCACATATATATAGGGGGAAGGGAGGGCTGCGCCCCCTTTAGGGTTTCCCACCCCTAGGGGTGCGGCCAGCCCTAGAAAACCCATCTAGGGTGCGGCCAAGGGGGGGAGAGGGGGAGGCGCACCACTATTGGGCCCTAGGGCCCAACTGCCTTAGGGTTTGCCCCCCCTCCCCTCTTGGAGGCGCCCTGGGACTTGGTGGGGGGGCGCACCAGCCCCCTTGGGGTTGGTCCCCTCCCACACTTAGCCCACGTAGCCTTCTGGGGCTGGTGGCCCCACCTGGTGGACCCCCGGGACCCTCCCGGTGGTCCCGGTACATTACCGATATCGCCCGAAACTTTTCCGGTGACCAAAACAGGACTTCCCATATATGAATCTTTACCTCCGGACCATTCCGGAACTCCTCGTGACATCCGGGATCTCATCCGGGACTCCGAACAACATTCGGTAACCGCATACATACTTTCCCTATAACCCTAGCGTCATCGAACCTTAAGTGTGTAGACCCTACGGGCTCGGGAACCATGTAGACATGACCGAGACAACTCTCCGGCCAATAACCAACAGCGGGATCTGGATACCCATGTTGGCTCCCACATGTTCCACGATGATCTCATCAGATGAACCACGATGCCAAGGATTCAATCAATCCCGTATACGATTCCCTTTGTCTATCGGTATAGCACTTGCCCGAGATTCGATCGTCGGTATACCGATACCTTGCTCAATCTCGTTACCGGCAAGTCTCTTTACTCGTTCCGTAACACATCATCCCGTGATCAACTCCTTGATCACATATTGTGCACATTATGATGATGTCCTACCGAGTGGGCCCAGAGATACCTCTCCGTCATACGGAGTGACAAATCCCAGTCTTGATTCGTGCCAACCCAACAGACACTTTCGGAGATACATGTAGTGCACCTTTATAGCCACCCAGTTACGTTGTGACGTTTGGTACACCCAAAGCATTCCTACGGTATCCGGGAGTTGCACAATCTCATGGTCTAAGGAAAAGATACTTGACATATAGAAAAGCTTTAGCATACGAACTACACGATCTGTGCTAGGCTTAGGATTGGGTCTTGTCCATCACATCATTCTCCTAATGATGTGATCCCGTTATCAACGACATCCAATGTCCATGGTTAGGAAACCGTAACCATCTATTGATCAACGAGCTAGTCGTCTAGAGGCTCACTAGGGACATGGTGTTTGTCTATGTATCCATACATGTATCTGAGTTTCCTATCAATACAATTCTAGCATGGATAATAAACGATTATCGTGAACAAGGAAATATAATAATAACCAATTTATTATTGCCTCTAGGGCATATTTCCAACAAAGTTTACCCCCGGTTTGCGGGAATTTGAACTTGTCCGCCGACGTTTAATGGATGACGCTGGATGGCTCAAAGTGCCCGGACTGTGCGATTCAGACATTTACAGGGGGTTTGACATAGAATGTTGGAGATGCATGTATGAAGCAATTTGTAGCTTGCGGGCTCTAGATCTGATGTCCGTGGATAGCCTTGCGTCGGGCGTGCCATATAGACCACAAGGTAACTAATGCTTTCACAAAACTGTCATGCGGAAGGGATTCAAGAAGTGTAAAGATCCAACATCTAGCGTCTGGTTCTCTAGTCTGAGTTATCACATTGACGATGTCAAGATCTGCTAATGCTCCCACGAACCAGACCATGGTACAGTCAAGAAGCGAATGTTGTCAAGAATCCTCTGCCCGGCATATTCAGATTACAGTTTACTAGCAAAAGAGCATGTAGCACATGCCCAATCATGAGTCATGACCCAAATAGGTCCACATCTTTATTTAAACATCCCGTCTCATCTAGGTTGTCGTTTTTCTTCCGTCCCATCCCCACCTACGATGATCTTAGTGCCTATAGAACCACAACGCGTTCAAATGTGGTCAATTCTAAGTCATCTCTCTCCCAACATAATATGAGAATATTTTTTCATTACTAGGTTTGCTAAGGCATGCATGCGTGGTTATCGATGGTTTCTTTCGTCCCCAATTTATTTGTTGAGGTGTTCATTTGCAATCGAGATCGTACGAAGGGAAAATGGATCACACACTATTGATTAAGGTTTCACTCTAAATAACATTTTAAAAATAATTAATGTGTGAAATAACATTATTTTTGGATTCTACACATTTTTCTAATCAAATTTCATATATAGCATGTTAAAATTAGAGTTAGTGTGTAAAAGATATGGATATTTCAAAAAACATGTTTTGTACTTAAAAGTGAACCGTGGGTTAATTACAAGAAATTATAGGGGGTTTTCTATAAAAACAATTCATTTTGTCACTTAAAATTAAACTGCGGGTTACTTACCCGAAACTGTAGATTTTTTACGTAAAAACAGAAAAATGATTCGTTTTTCACTTAAGATGTATTGCGGGTTGATTCTTCGAACGGGTTTGCTATTTCAAATCTATGAGAGACTTTTAAAAAAGGGTTTTTATCATTTATGCCACTCGTTGTGTCTCACTACTCAGTTTTGCCATTAGGAATTTCAACCGCTCAAAAATGACATCGCTTCATTAGACACATTCTTAAAAATGCCACTGGACACCATTATTGTGATCTCAAATCTCTTTTGCCATGTTATAATGACATAAATACCTATGGACCAACGTGCCAGCTCTTCCTCTATCTCACTACAATAAAGTGTGGGGCCTACTTGATCCCAACAGCGTTATTATTTTCCTGTAAAATTATTGTTTGCTTATTCCTGACAAATGGGGCCACACTTATCATTGTGAAATAAAGAGAACCGACATGTGGGTCTAGGCTTATGTTTGTTATATAACATGGTCAACGGGGTTGACGTGAAAATAACAATGTCTAATGGCATTTTTAAGCAAACATCTAACAAAACGATGGCATTTTTTAGATATATATCTAATGGCATTTTTGAGCAAGCATCTCATGGATCGATGGCACTTTTGAGTCTTTGTAACTTCTAATGGCAAAACTAAGTAGTGATACACAACCAGTGGCATAAATGATAAAAACCCTTTAAAAGAATCAAGGAATGGCATCCTGACTTTGCGGCAAAATTACCGCTACGGTGAACGGGCAATTTATCAGTAGGTATAGATCAATGTTTTGTTGGTGACATTAGTATATCCGGGCCCAAACAAAGTGAGGCGGCCAACCTAGGGCATGACCTATAGCCTCCTTCCTCCCATATTATTTTGCAGTTCTTTTATGGCTTCATTCAAGAATTGTCCGGGGCTCTAGATAACCTGAGCTAGAAGCCGGCTCACTACAAATTAAACAACGTTCTTTTGAGAACATAGGCATCAAGCTTTGCTTGATAAGGTCCTTAGGAAGCTTTAACGAGCCTTTAATTAGGTTAACGTCTTTGAAAGTTGAAACAAAGTGGATCGACCACATCTTTTTCTCTCATTGCCATTTGCACCCGACCTGGTCTCTGGATAACGAGTACTCCTAGTAAAAGGCCGCACGCCTGATGCACCAACCGCCTATGATTACTTGGCCCCGTGAAAGACTCATCACCATCACCTTTGCATCATGGTGTCTATCTCTTTTGTTGCTTAATCATATACCATTATAATTAACCACTATCTTCTGGGACAGTGCTACCGGCCAAGCTTGACAACTACTGCATGCCACCTGTTAGGGGTGCAAGTGGCGACCCACGGCTAGTTAGTTCGTCGTTGATCATAAAATTAACACTAAGAGCATGTTTGAAACAAACGCGGAATAGAAATGTGGCAACGGCCGCAAAACCCACACCCCTCTTGCATCCACCAGCAAACTTCTTTTGCATCTCCCTTGTACTCCTCTTCCATCCAGTAGCATTTATGAAGTTGCATTGGGTAGAAAGATGGACGATCCAAACCGTGAGTTGTGTAATGACTTTGCATGCATGCAATTAAGAAAGAAATCCCTTCCATGGTGCAACCGTCGGCCAGACCAGGTGGAGCACTCAACCGAACCTGAGTGGAACACGAGGAGAAGACCGGCACCCAAAATCTCGAGTTCCATTCACTGTTTGATTTGAACCTCGCAGGAAGCAAGGCCATCCACGTCGATAGCTTATGACTCAGAGCTTGACGACTGGTGCAGAGCAGAACTTGATCGCGCCATGCATGCATGATCCCAGGAACTCTGATCACTTTCAAGCCAGATTTCGGTCACCGTCGGTCGAGAATTAGAATCCGGCACGCGAAGATTCAGAATTAAATGGGTGTGCAATTCAAACTGTGTCGCACGCCTTCGGCCCCGAAATCCCTCCCCTTTCTCAGAGGGCTCGGCACTTGAGTCCCTTCCGTGGGTTCAGTCAACCCCAATGGCTGCTCGGCGCGGCGCCACTCGGAGAGAGGTAAAATCCTACTATCTCTGTTCCAAAATAAGTGACTCAACTTTGTATTAACTTTAGTACAAAGTTGAGTCATTTATTTTGGGACGGAGGGAGTATGTCGTAATACTTATCTCAGTACGCGAGAGACATGATACGTAAATCGTATTAGTACATTTTTCTACTAGCAAGCCTCTGTTTTTTTAGGGTGGAAAACGTGTTTGGGTAGGATCTCACAAGACAAAAAGAGCAGTGAAAAGACCAGTGCCACTAGTGCAGCACCCACAAGGCCACAAGGGAGGATAACATATCTTGAGACTCCGAGAGCATGCACGCGTGCCACGACTTGACCCGAATGAAATGACGAGTGCGTAACGAATTGTCGACTAAGATTTAACGGCGCGGCCACCGGACGAGACTGCAGATCAGTACACTACTGCTGTAAAGGCAGACGGGAGGGGAGGGTATCGTGGGAGGAAAGCAAGGCCAGGCCAGCGAAATGGACGCACACCCAACACAACTATGCCTTCGCGTTCGCGTTCGCGCCAAGCTAGCCAACGGCCGACGCGAATGATTGCAACATACTACATGGTGGAACATGGCGCCCACCTGCACGGCCGGGACCCGGCTGTCTGAACTGCTTTCCTCCAGAGAATGATCTTCAGAAGATTCTTGGCTAGTTTTCTAGGGGGGCTCATGGCCTCCATGGAATCCAATATGTATATAATGTATCCGGCAGGCCGCCACCAGTGCCACCACCGCGCCCTCCGAGTGCCCTCCACTTGTGGCATCCACTCACCCTCGCTCTCACCCAGTGTGCATACCCTGCTGCATAAGAGGAGGAAGAAGCTCTGGAGCTGAGACATCTGACACGATGAATCATCAGGTTTTGCCTCTGCTAGGCGTAATAGGCTTCTTGGCGGCATGTGTGTCGGGGGCCGCAGAGGCCGACCGGCGGTCGTACATCGTGCAAATGGACGTGTCGGCGATGCCGACGCCGTTCACGACGCACGAGGGCTGGTACACGTCGGTGCTGTCGTCGCTGGCCGGCAGGGAGGAGGCGGCGCCCGAGCACCTGTACACGTACGCGCACGCCATGCACGGCTTCAGCGCGGTGCTCACCCCACGGCAGCTCGCGGAGATACAAGGGATGGACGGGCATGTGACCGCCTTTCCGGAGACGTACGCGCGGCTCCACACAACGCGAACCCCGGAGTTCCTCGGGCTCACCGGCGGCGGCGCTGGCGCTGGCGGCGTCTGGCCGGCGTCCAAGTACGGGGAGGACGTGATCGTGGGGATCGTCGACACGGGCGTGTGGCCCGAGAGCGAGAGCTTCAGCGACGCGGGCATGACGACCAAGGCCGTGCCGGCGAGGTGGAAGGGCGCGTGCGAGGCCGGCAAGGCCTTCAAGGCATCCATGTGCAACGGGAAGCTCATCGGGGCGCGCTCCTTCAGCAAGGCCCTCAAGCAGCGCGGCCTCTCCATCGCGCCGGACGACTACGACTCGGCCAGGGATTACTACGGCCACGGCTCCCACACCTCGTCCACGGCGGCCGGCAGCGCCGTCAAGGGCGCCAGCTACTTCGGCTACGCCAACGGCACGGCCACCGGCATCGCGCCCATGGCCAGGCTCGCCATGTACAAGGCCGTCTTCTCGGGCGACACCCTCGAGTCCGCGTCCAGCGACGTGCTGGCCGCCATGGACCGAGCGATCGCCGACGGCGTCGACGTCATGTCGCTCTCGCTGGGCTTCCCTGAAACTTCCTACGACACCAATGTCATAGCCATCGGGGCCTTCGCCGCCATGCAGAAGGGAATCTTCGTAACGTGCTCGGCCGGGAACGACGGCTCCGACGGGTACACCATCATGAACGGCGCCCCCTGGATCACCACCGTCGGCGCGTCGACCGTCGACAGGGAGTTCACCGCGACCGTCACGCTCGGCAGCAGAAGGAGCATCCAAGGCAAATCTGTGTACCCGGAGCACACGGCGATCGCCGGCGCCGACCTCTACTACGGCCACGGCAACAAGAGCAAGCAGAAGTGCGACTACTCCAGCCTGAGCCGCAAGGAGGTGAACGGGAAGTACGTCTTCTGCACCGCCGGCGAGAGCCTCAGGGAGCAGATGGACGAGGTGAACGGCGCCGGCGGCCGCGGGCTGATCGTCGCCAGCAACATGAAGGAATTCCTGCAGCCGACTGACTACGTCATGCCGCTGGTGCTGGTCACCCCGTCCGACGGCGCTGCTATCCAGAAGTTTGTGACGGCCACCAAGGTGCCCAAGGTGAGCATTCGATTCGTCGGAACGGAGCTCGGCGTCAAGCCGGCACCGGCCGTGGCGTATTTCTCCTCCCGCGGGCCGACCAAGATGAGCCCGGTGATCCTGAAGCCGGACATCGTCGCGCCGGGGGTAGACATCCTCGCGGCATGGGTGCCCAACAAGGAAATCATGGAGATCGGCAAGCAGAAGCTCTACGCCAAGTACATGCTCGTCTCCGGCACGTCCATGGCGTCACCGCACATCGCCGGCGTGGTCGCCCTGCTGAGGTCTGCGCACCCCGACTGGAGCCCGGCGGCCATCCGCTCGGCCATGATGACCACGGCCTACGTGAAGGACAACGCCAAGAACGTCATCGTCAGCATGCCAAATCGATCACCGGGGACGCCTCTCGACTACGGCAGCGGCCACGTGAGCCCCAACCAGGCCACAGACCCCGGCCTGGTGTACGACGCGACGGCAGATGACTACGTCAACTTCCTCTGCGGCCTCCACTACAACAGCCGCCAGATAGCGGCCGTTACCGGCCGGCGAAACGCCAGTTGCGCCGCCGGTGCCAACCTTGACCTGAACTACCCATCGGTCATGGTGATCCTCAACCACACGACGTCGGCCACCCGGACGTTCAAGAGGGTCCTGACCAACGTCGCCGGCTCGGCCGCAAAGTACAGCGTGTCGGTGACGGCTCCGGCAGGGATGAAGGTGACGGTGACGCCGTCGGCACTGTCCTTTGGACGCAAAGGCAGCAAGCAGGGGTTCAGTGTCACCGTGCAGGTCAGCCAAGTGAAGAGAGCAGGAGATGACTACAGCTACATTGGAAACCATGGGTTCTTGACCTGGAATGAGGTTGGGGGAAAGCATTCTGTCAGGAGCCCAATAGTCTCGGCATTTGCTCAGTGAGGAGTTACCTGTCAACATAGCAGGACCAAAAATAAAGGATGACCATACGAAAAAAATAAACTACTACTCGGAAGAAGTAATACATATACAAGACTGGAAGGAAAGGGAAAACACACACACAAGGGTACTGATGATGTCAAGTGTATTTAGCCTCTATAATTTATAAATTTGTAAATATTTTTCTCAACAAATCACATCTGGCTTAAAATGAGCTAGTAACATATATTCCATCAGTTTGATTTGCTTCAAAATATGCAAATCTCTAGATGTAATAGGGTGTGAAATTATAAGCATTATTACATGCTTGTTTGGAAATCTCACATGGCTCATGGCTGGTATGTTCTCTGAACAACAGCGATCGGTACCAGCATACACCATAGATACAAAGGTTACTTGTTCATAAGAAAAGTGATTGTCTGCTTTTCCAGATGTTATTGATATTTCCATGAGGGATACAAATAAAACTTCAGAAAAGGGCAAAGTGGATGGTTGTTACAATAAATATGAATGCTCCATTTCCTAAATCCGAAAAAAGTGTAAGCACCTGATGCACCGCCTGCGTCTAAAGCTTCACTTCAGTACCTTCAAATCCACGTGTAGCATTAGACTGAATTTTAAGTAAAGCCCACACAACTTCAAAGCTCCAAACTGAATACCATTGGAGAAATAGGCTCATCACACATAGAAACTTCAACAAAAATATTCTTTAGTGCAGCCCCATCACCATTGGTGTCTGCAAATTGATTCAAGTCAAGCAGTCATCAGACGATCACCAGAACTTTGATCTCCATCATGTGGCACTTGATGTCGTTCAGCTGCATTTAGGTCTACCTGAACATTCTGGTGATCACCGGAAGTTCCGGTCATATTATTGTGCTATACCTCCTCACAAAGCTAATCTACATAGCTCAAACTCTGAAAGGCACGGTAAATATATGTAGCCACCAGCCAACAGTACCACTGTAGGAGCAGCTGCAACTTGTGCTATTGTCCACGAAAAATGAGATAATGGAATTAATTCAGCTGGATATTATCAATAATAAGCAATTCAATCTCTAAGGAACCCAAGTCTATCGTATCCTAACATTGGTTCCACTCAGTCCACTCGCAGCCACTTGCTATGCACTAGTCTTCAGCATGGAAAGATTAAAAAATACATGGCACCAATCTGTTGATACCGCCTGCCGAAGTACTTACCAATATTCCTGCACCTAATCTAAACTATTTTTTTTGTCAGTTCTTGCCTTGGTGTGTGGGTCTTCTTTGTCAGCCCAAGGAGGGCTAAAGATTACATCCTACGCAAGCTAAAGGGTAATACTCCCTCCGTTCCTAAATATAAGTCTTTGGGGAGATTCCACTATGGACCACATACGAAGCAAAATGAGTGAATCTATACTCTAAAATGCATCTATATACATCCGTATGTGGTTTATAGTGAAATCTCTCCAAAGACTTATATTTAGGAACGGAGGAAGTAAAAAGTTCTGCATGATAACCAAGGTTTAGCTTGTTGGGTCTCGATATATATTGCAGATTAGAGACAATAAATAATAGGAGCACAAGGTTTAAGAGTTACCTGGGACAATTAGCTCAGTATTAGCAGCCCCACAGAAACAACAATTGCACTGACATAACAGGGACAAACCTTTTCAGAAGATAAACTTCAATAGGTTAGACCTTAGATTCTTCTGTATACAGGAACTAAATGATTAAGTATTTACTCTAGCTCTGAAAAATAGCACGAAATTTTACAATAGATAAGGGGTGCAAAAGAATAAGAAAATCAGACATAAATGTGAGGCACATGTAAACTATAACGAAAATCTTAATTTGACTTCATTTAACAAGATAGTTCTAAGGGCCTTAAATATTCGGCCCTGTTTCACATCAATGATAACAATCATGGTTCATTACAACCCTCAAGGTAAAATAAAGAGGTCCAACAATCCTTTTTTCTCCAGAAGTATATCAATATTTATAGAAGTTGTGTAGCTAAGGGATAACAAGAAGCTCAAGTTGTAACTCCAACTTTACCTTCCCTACTCTTTCCACTAGCTGGCAGTGAAAAATCAAGTATATGGGAATATGAATCTGGACCAAGTAACAATATAACATTGTAACCAAAATGGTTACTGTTCCAAGAAAGAATTCTCAATGGCCCTCACATAAACGGCTTTTGGCAGAGTTCCAGTAATACTATGTATTTTCTCTCCATCCTTGAATAGTAAAACAGTCGGAACCCTCTCAATATTGTAGGAAGTTGCAGTTTGTGGGTAATCATCAGTGTCAAGCTTATAGCACTTTATCCTTCCATCATATTCGGCTGCAATCTCGTCGACAATTCGATGGACCATTTTACAAGGTCCACACCATGAGGCCCAAAACTCCACAAGCACAGGCACATCACTGCAGATGACATTTTGGTTCCAGGAACATGCAGTGATTGCTTCAGCTGTACAAATGTAAAGAACACTACTGTTACATATCTTCTCTAAGTGTGCAGGCTAAATTCACAAAGAACTAAAAACAGATGAAGTTAATTAACGGAGTTGAGAAAACCAAACACGTGAAAGAAGTGTGTAGGTAGCTACTAGTCTTCGCTGAGGTAAATCACAAAGATTAACTAAGCTAATTGGTTATTATATGTTCAGAAAAAGAAGGATCCACGCATTAGTGCAGCTTGTATGAACTGACAGTACCATGATAGTGAGCAAGTGAGCTATGATGCTATGCCTTTATAATGTGTAGTAGGGCAGCAAAAAAAAACACACGAGGTCAGGCGTACAATGTCTACTGCTTGTCACTATGTTTATCAATGGAACAAGCAATCTAAGAGCTGAACATGGGGCTGTATTTTCCTGCACAGACATTGGGCACTAGTAAATGAGCGATTGCCGACATCCTTGCACTCAGAACACCTTATTCCAGGGCTCCAATCCCCAATCAGTGACATATTATAGAGTGAAATCGCCGATTGCAGAATAAAGCTGAATTTTACAGCGAGGAATTGGGATTGTCAAGTTACACGGTTCAACCTTGCAACACATTCAAGTGGCCCGAACCTAATCATATGATCAACTCTTCTATCTTGTCCTAGTAGCAAACTTCCTTCACCCAGGACTAAGAAATCATACGCGAAACGAAGACATGGCGTCCGAGCGAAACGGAAATGAAACTAGCGGTTGCAGCTACAGGAGCTTAAAACGGGGATCACCGAGCGAGGAAGCCCTTACCGCCGGTGGAGTAGGCGCAGGTCACCCTCGCTGTCCTCGAGCGAGTCGTCAGGCGCCGGATCCGGGACGCGGCGTCCGGCCCGTGGGCCCACCGGCGGCACGGCCACCGGCGGGTGGAGGAGGAGCCGTAGCCGACCCTCTGGCGGATGGGCGCCGCGGCGGCGGCGGAGGGAGACAGCAGCGCCGTGGCGCAGCAGAGGTGGCGTGAGGCCGCGGAGCATGCGGCGGCCATGGTTTGGTTTGGGCCTTTGGGGAAGTTTCAGAGCTGCGAGGAGTCGTGGCTGGCGGAGAATGTGGTAGGTGGACGTTTACGAGACGCACGCGCCGGCCAAAGCCGAGGCGGAAAATGTGCGAGTGCAAACGCAGCCGTCGGATGGCGAACGGGCAGCGTGGACGGAGGAGGGAGTTGGCCACGCCATTTCCGGGCGCCTTCGGTTCGCGGGAATACCACCAGAAATACTCAAATTCTTTCATCTAAAAAAATACTCAAATTTTTTTCCATCCATCCATGAATCAAAGGGAAGGGATTAACATCTCTCTCTCGCCCACCTACCGTCACTGTCGGCCCCATGAGCGTGGCCAACCTAACCAAGAGCCGGAGCGCATGGCCCACACACGTCACCGGGCCCACCTGTCACCGTGACAACAACTCCGGTCATCCACCGCCGATCCACGTGTACACGCACCTCTCCCCAAACCATCCGAACAGCAAAACGAATCAGAGCTTCTCGTTTGACTCGTAAATCATTTCTCCTCTCCACCCGCAGCTGCGAGCAGAGCCAAATTATCCGAGCCCAGCACTATTTTTTCCTCCTCCTCCTTTTCGTCGCGAAACGGAAAACCGCAGCTCCGGCTTCGGAGGCCCCAAATCTCGGCGGCCCCCCGATCGATGGTCCGGCGCCCCGCCGCCGTCCGCCCGTGAGCCTCCGCCCTCCTCCGGCTCGCTCGCCCGCGCGCGCGATTTCTCGCATTCTCCTTCGGTTGCGTGTTCTCTGCCGCGTTGCATCTGCGGATGGATCGGGGGCAGCAGCAGCAGCAGGGCGTCAGCCTGCAGCCGCACCGATTCGACCACCCCCGGATGCAGTACCCGCAGCACGGCGGCGGCCGCAGCCGCGTGCCGCCGTTCGCGCGCGGCGGCCGCGGCCACAAGCACTTCTACCGGCCGCCACCGCCGCCGCCGTCCATTCAGGCGGGCGCGCCCGCGCGGCACAGGTACGAGGTGCTCATGGAGGCTGGCCGCCTCGCCGCCGAGTACCTGGTGGCCAAAGGCGTGCTCCCGCCCGCATCGCTGCAGAGGGGCGGTGGCGCTGGTGCTGGGTGGGGCCAGATGCCGCCTGCGCCTCCGTTGCCGCAGGCTCAGGAGGCCCCCGGGTTCTACGACTCCCGCCGAAATGGCCGACAGCGTCTTGACGATGAGTACGGTAATCCTAACCCCCGCTCACGCCGAAACCATGGTGGTGATTACAATGGCGGTGACAATGGTAACTACAATGGGAGGGGGAAGAGGAAGTTCGGGGCTTACAACAGGAATTCAGAGTGGGGCCGGGACAGGGAGAGGAGTAGGGATTATCTGGATAGCCGGAATTATGGTGAGGATGACGAGGAGGATAGGACTCCTGGGTATAGGAGGGACCGACGAGCCAGTGCTGGGATTGATGAGGTTGGGAGTAGCGTCTCGGGAGTGGCCGGGGACAGACCAACATCAAAGCTGGAAGCTGTGGGGGAGTCGGAGTTGGAGGATACTGGCTCAAAGGTGAGCTCTAACAGTAATGTCAGGAAGGATGTTGATGCCGTGCAAGAGGTGCAGAATGAGAATGAGGCTAATAAAATGGAGGAGGATAGTAAGGTGTCTGATTCGGAGGTCGTTGAGAAAGGGATCAACAGTGAGAGTATTCATAATAATGCTTCTTCTTGTGTTGTTGAGGAGGGGGAGATAAATCATTCGCCAGTGCCCTCAGATGACAAGCCTGATGATGGTGGTATTATGGACGAGAAGGCTGAGCATGACAAGAGTTTGGATGACAAGGCTGAAGATGAGAAGGGATCAAGCGTTGAAAATAATTTGCATGGTGGTTGTCAGAGTTTGCTGAGCAATTGTAATTTTGCAAGAGCCCCAACAAGACCACGATCAGTACCTGCTCATAGGAATGGAGCATCAACCCATAGAGATACTGCATTGGCCAAACAGGTAGATCTGGCTCCTCTGATGGTGATTGATGAAGCAGCAAATGACAGCTCCTTGACTAATGTCCAGGGAGACAATAAAGATGACCTTGTCTGCCTAGAACATACTGACCCAAGTCTTGCTTGCAATCAAATGGTGGAACACGTGAGACTCCAAGAAGCAGCAGCACAAACTGAGATACGAGATGTGCAAGAACAGAACAGTACTGCACAACATTACACAGTTCAGGAAATTAAGGAGTGTGATGGACTGAATTCTACGTTGGCTTCTCAGCACGATTGTCCGAAGCTTCAAGTGAGGGAAGAAGTGCAAATTTACAATATTGATACACCACCACAAGATAAAGACTTGATTGATTCAGCTGATAAAGGGAAAACAGCAGATAGTGTGGAATTATTACCTAATATCAAAGATGAAGCTGTTGTCACGATAAAAGAGGAAGAACTTGGTCAATCTAGCTCATTTAAAATATGTGATCTCAACCTGATTGGTAGTCCAGAGCTTGCTGATATACGAAATGATCCTGGTTTCGGTCAGTGCTCCAATGTTGTATGTTCAATGGAGGAACAAAATCAGCAGCATTTTGATTTTGGAACAGCTGTGGGTAACAGTGCTAGTAATACTGACAGGTATGCCCAAATTCCGTTAAACGATAAGGTTATTCAAATAATTGATATCGAAGATGACCCTCCAATTGAACCTAGTGTGTCTGATGCTTTGAGACCAAAGTAAGTCCTTCATCCTCCCATTTGTCTGCTATTTCATTATGCTGATAGCATTTTTCAAATCCCTGCTCGGTGGGTCACCGAATAGCCGATTAGCTGATTTATGGGCTGATTAACTGGCTGATTCGCCTATTAATCCCCTGCTCGCCAGCTGATCGAGCAGTTACCAGTTAACATTTTCCTGAACATTGGCTGATAGATACACAAGAGTGAACATTTCAGTTCATTTTTGACATTATGGATTTATCATGACTGGCCTAGAAGAAAATTATCTTCGAGTAGTTAACTTTAGGCAACCATTTTGTGTAACCGGCTATCAGCAGTAATTCGCTCAGTGATCTTCGAGAAGCTGTTGATTGGTAAATATGCTGGAAACTATCTTGCCAATAGTTTCATTACTGATTTCCTGGCTTGCCATCTTAGCATCAGCAACAGCAAGATATGTATTTTCATGTCTATGGCATTAATATAACGAGCTACTGCATTCACAGTCAAAGAGAACAAAAAACTAATTCAGTCATTTGTAGCTACTGGAATTTGAAGCAATTCAGCTAAAAAGAAACATTTTGTCATTGCTTTCTAAACCAAACCTACTATGTATATGTTTGGCACTATGCCAAAGTACTGCTCAAGATGGAGGACGGCCATTTTCTTTCCTTGCATAGTCCACCGGTCCCAGTCAGTAACATGGGGGAACCATCTCAGTGGCCAAACCAATCATGTACTATAAGACTATAAATTGACATCTGTCTTATAAGTTTCCTTGGTATATATTTGTGTATCTGTTATGCTTTGTACATGCTTCAGAAAATTTTATTTATATCTATTTTTCCATACTAATACAATCTACTGTCTATCAGAAGTGAGATGGTATATCCAAGCATGGATAATATTATGAACTCTAGTGTGAACACCAACATTTTTCCTGGCACGCAAGATGGTTATAACATCGCAATTCCAGATTTCCTTGGTGCTGATATGCCATGCTATCCACCATTACATGCAGACCTTCATGCCGAGATGGGCCTAAATGATCCAGAGGTGAGGTTTGCTGGTACTGGTAGTCTGGTAGAGTGAGTGGTAGCCATCACATAGAATCTTATAATTTGTCACTCAATTTCGTGGAGTTACCATCATATGCCACATAGCTTTCACAAGTAATGAATAAATATATTTTTTCTTGCAGGTCATCACTGTCATGGATGATCCAATATATGATTCTCTAGGTGATATTGGTAATTGATACTTCCCTATTATGTTCTTTTTATATTTGTTTTGTTGTTTCTGTGAAGTGTGGCCTACCTCTCATTTACCTACTCCGTAGACTGTTGAAACTTATAGGACTACAAAATGATATGCCAAAGTTCTAATTTCTAAAGTTGCAAGCACTAAGGTTCAGTTAATATTTGGTGTTCTGCACATATCGATCATCCTTGCAGCACAGCCTTTTGTACTAATTATATTTTGTTAGTGCAGACAAATGAGATAGTGGAAACGCTGATAATGTAGTGTGTCTATGTTCACTCTAGTCGGCAAACCACAACTATTTGTACAATTGGAAAAAAAAGGGAGTGTCTCATACTAGGTTTTAGCTTATACTCCCTCCGTTCCTATATATTTGTCTTTCTAGACATTCAAATGGACTACAACATATGGATGTATGTAGACATATTTTAGAGTGTAGATTCACTCATTTTGCTTTGTATGTAGTCACTTGTTAAAATCTCTAGAAAGACAAATATTTAGGAACGGAGGGAGTACTTTGAGCTGCATGTACGTAGTTTGGGTCAGCTCACACATTCCAGAATGCTGCCAGTTGCCGGAGCTGTGGATCATAGTTTGCATAAAATCATCAGAGTTTGAATTTCTTCTGTGTAGATTGCTTTGAATTCCTTTTGTTTCCCCTTGCAAGAAAATAAAAGAACATGAACAACATGCTAGTTTTGCTTGTTGAAAAATGCAACCTGCCGTCCATGACAGCGGCGTGATGCTTCTAAGTTCCTGGCATTATGTTCCATCTTTCTCCAAGACTGGGTTGCAATTTTTGAAACTGTTCTTTTTTTCCCCAGGTTTTATGGAGGTTTGGGACCAGCAGCCTCCGGACTACAAATTCTTCTGATGTGGCGCTAAATCTTGCTGCTGAAACTCTCCGAGAATTCGACGAATGAACACGAGTTGTTCTAGTATAGCTGGAAATAAACAGTTAAATTTCTGCTGCAGCACCAGCAGCATCCCGCGGACACAACACACACACGAACACACGTCCAGTCCAGGATCATCTTGGCCAATCCGTGAGGACAAGGTCTGCACGGTTTGCTCAACCACTAGAGTAGATGGTTAGTGTTTTGGTCGTCTGGACCTAGCGCACGAGTGTACCATAGTTTCCACAGCATTTTGTTCATTTGTTCAATGGCGTATTAAGCCCCGAAGGATTGTTCTTTTTTGTATAAACAGTTTGATATGTCATACAGTACATAAATTTAAATTTGTTGTTTCGCATGGTTCTGTGAGCAAGGTTTTTGTTCATCTGCTGCTGAAGTAGTCGGACCGGACCGGACCAAAGTACCAAACGCGGACCCAGGAGTCACCACACCCGTAGTAGCTAGTTCGCCGTCACCAATAACTCCCACTCCCCCCCAACACGCCGGCGTAGTGAGAGATGAAACTGAGAGCTGCTGCCTCCATTTGGAGTCATCCGTCATGCACCACTCTACTAAGAACGTCAGCAGACTTAAGACTACTGGTTAGAGCTAAAAATGTTGTAGTGTTAAAAACGCTCTTATATTATGGGACCAAAAGGATACTAGTTAAACCTCCAGTGTTCACGTGTAAGAACTCAAGCTAGATTGCACCAAAGTAAAATTCTTTAGGATACTTGCAAAGTTGCAAATCACCATAGATGTACATCCTCATAAACAACTCTGCTCCATATTAACAGTACAACGAGAGCTCCCAAACAATGGTGCTCCAGCTACAACGACTTGGTAAATGCCGCGCCAGGTTTCTGCCGGATTCACACAGCGGCATCCTCTTTGGTATCCTCCACAGGCTCCTCCGAAGATGTGGAACTCACGTTTTGGTCACCAGGACCATTAGAGACCTTCACCGCGGCAGGCCTTAGCACCCTCTCCCTCAGAAGGAACCCTCGGTGGACTTCCTGTGAGACGATCCCTGCCTTGAACTCTGTGGATTCTTCACGCGCAATAGCCTCATGAACCTTAAAAAGAAAGAGGATATCAACTCGTATTATGTTGCATATGATGCGAAAAGAAGAGTACTTCCAGGTGGAACCATTGTGCATAGATGATGGATTCAAACCATGTATTATTTTTATTTATTTTTGCAGGGAATGTTATGCACTTTCAAAATGAGCAAAAAAGGTGTGCTTGTCAAACTGTCAACAGCACAATCAATTTAGAGGCTAGTAGTTATTATTTATCCTCCTATTTATTTTGAGAAGGACAAAAGTGATGTTCCTACTTGTGCAAAGTGTTCAAAGCAGTAGACAAGTGACTTTTTTCAGCCGAAAAGATAATATAAATTCACAAAATGCATGTTGATGAAACGTGTGAGCTAAGATAAACTCACTACAGAATATGAAGCAGGTTGTAAATATGAAAGAATCGTTTGACCAGCAGATTGCCAGCAATCCACATGTCGAGTACAACCCTAATGTTAAACTAACAAGACTACATCATCCACGTATCACCACACTACATCCAAAATAAACCTAACGGCGTATCAATATGCATGTGTTGATACAAGAATATAAAATCTTTAGCATGTTGCAATAAACTTAAAGCAGTCACTCCGATGAAGTATATATAAAAGAGGATGTAAACAACACTTACCACTGGATCAAATGGCTTGCCAACAGTTTCCACAACCCCTACACCTAAGTTTCTCAGTGTTTCTACTAATTGCTTGTATATGCCTTGATAGCTTGCGCTAATCTTCTGCTCTTTCTCAGTCTCTAGGGTGACCTCTACATTTGTTTTCTCAAAGCTGTCAACCAGAGGCAACAGACTCTGTACAAGTTCCACTTGTATATTCGATGTAAACTTTGCACGGTCCTTTTCAGTCTGCTTCCGGAAATTTTCTAGATCAGCATTTAAGCGAAGAAACTTATTCTTCCCTGAAGCTATTTCAGCTGTGATACTTTCAAACTGAGAAGCTGCTTTACTTCTCTCTTCCTCCATGCTAGTGATTGCCTTCTCGATGTCACTAACAACATCTTCGTTTCCATCTAGAAAGGCTTTCTTGTATAGTCGAATTAGGTCATTCATAGGAGGAAAATCTTCCCCATTTACAATCTGCAATAAACTAATTAGTTTAGTGAAACTTGATAAATCAAATCCTAAGTATACATAACAATAAGCTACAGATTTCTTTTTGATGATCAACCGATTATTTTCCCTTCCAGTTTTTCCGTACCCGTACCAATATTTTTGGTCATTCAATAATTATGTGCTCATGAGTTGAAAATGTAGCTTAACATGCATATCTGCTATTGTGCCTTAACACCTAGAATACTCGCTCAATCACTATACTCAATCTTGTTCAGTTCAGCTGATGAGTGCAAAAACAACATTACCCATTATAATTATTATTTTGTTCAGAGCATACCGTATGTGTACTGTAAAATGAATGCTTATCAATTATCAGTGTCAACCTCACACATCAAAATTCACCCTTACTTGCTCAAGTACTCTATAAGTGAAGCTTTTCACTGAAGATAATATTATGAACAACCAAACGTAACACATCACAGCATAAACGCAGAAGAAAAATCTGGAGCTAAAAGAGTTATAATCTTCTCAGCTTTCTTCTGCTAGAAGACCACTTCTTCCAATCAGTCAATCCCTCTGTCTCTCAGACAAGAAAGAGGACCGGAGAGGCAAAATTCTCTGGGAATCTCGTAGCTTACAACAGCGAGGAGGATAGAATCCGAAGATCTCACCTGCGGGTCAGCGCCAGCGACGCGGAGCGGCGGCAGCGCTGCATTGGGTCGCCGGAAAGAGAGGAAGGAGGGGGGTTGGCGGCTGGGTTTCCGAGCAGCAGGTAGGGCGCCCGGCGCGGTTAGGGTTTGCAGGCGGCGTCTGGTAGGGTTTGCGGCGGCGGCGGCGGCGGAGGCGGCGGGGTAGGCGCAGTAGGTTGCCGCCATAGTGGATACGCCTCTATCGTTTTGCTTCCCTGCTGTCTGCAAAGTACGGGATACGCGGCGTGGAATTGTACGGTGCACCCCAGATTGTTCCAGAGGTGAGCACGGATCTGTATTTCTCGTATTTTAAAATTATTTTTTTAGTCAATTTTCTTAAAGACAGAAATTCAGATGGAATACCCCCGCAAATACATAGCAGACATATGACGCTTACACACAGGCACACTCTGTACAGACCCATCGCCACCAATAAGAACCATGCATGTTTTTCCACGAAACCTAAAACCCCCTTGCGGCGGCGACTAGGGTTTCGTTGGTCGCTCGCGATGCACGTCGGATCTCTCCGGCGGGGCGCCTCTTGATTCCGCAGGCGATGGCTACATCAGCTAGCGGCAAGCAGACCGACGAGGACCAAGCTCTGCGAGGACGGATCGGACGAAGCTCGAGGAAGCGCTCGGGAAGTTTGGGATCACACATGAGGAAGCAACCCCTCTGATCATAGACGACACGAAGGAGGGAGAAGCGAAGAAGTGGCTGGTGGCTGGTAGGGTTTTGCATCGCCATCCTTTACACATCCAAACCATTACCAATGCCCTCCGCCCAGCTTGGGGAAACCCCAGAGGATTGAAATTCGGATCGATGGGCGAGAATACGTTTGTGGCTGATTTTGAGACACAACGGGATCGCGATCGCATCTGGATCGGATCCCCATGACATGTTAGCAAGAATGTTGTTGTTCTTGCGGAATTTGTGGACTACATGCGACCTGATGAGGTCAAATTTGACCGGCTTCATCTATGGGCCAGGGTCCCAAATCTCCCATATAATCTTCGAGATGTGTCTTGGGGCAAACTAATAGCACATCAGATTGACAAAGATGCCACCTCGATTCAGTTCGACCATGTGGGGGGATTCTTGAGAGCCAGAATTTCACATGATGTGAGCAAACCTTTGAAGAGATGGATTCTGATCGAGTCGACAGAGAGGAGAAAGACAGACCTGTATGACATACAGTATGAACAAGTTCCCCACTTCTGTTTCTCTTGTGGAAGACTGGGTCACTCCGATCTGTTTTTCCCAACGCCAGGCCCCCGGGATGAAAACGGTGACCTACCTTTTGGGCCCAAGTTGAGAGCACCAGAGGAAAAGAAGAAGACTGCGTCGAGGGATAACTCAAGCAAGGATCAATTTTCTGGCCCGAGTAGTCAGAGGGAGTCAAAGAACTCGAGCAATGTTGGTAAGGACAAGGACAGTGTGGAGGTAAACTCTCCTGTCAAGAACAGGCCTTCAATGAACAAAAGGAAAGAAGCACGTAAACAAGTGTATAGACGAGTTGATACTGCACCTTTGCTCCTGACGGATGGACAAGCCACCAATAGTTCAGCACATGTAGATCCGCATGGGAGGGGTTCAGTGGAAGAAGGGGATGAGCAATCAGAGGAGCGAGTTCCAAAAAAGAAGAAACCAACACCTGAAAATTCGGTAGCGTCTGCGGAGCAGCGCTGCCCATCCCAATGATTTGCATCAGTTGGAACGGTCGGGGGCTTGGGAACCCCACGACAGTTCGAGAGCTTCGCCGTCTGGTGAAGCAAGAAGGTCCTGCCCTGCTATTCGTAATGGAAACCAAAATCAGGGCTAAACGAGTTGAAGATCTGCGATATCAGCTTGGTTTTTTAGGATGTTTCGCGGTTGACAGCATTGGGTTAAGTGGTGGAATTGGACTGCATTGGTCCAAGGATGTGGATGTTGTGTTGAGAAACTACAACAAGAGCCACATTGATGCATCGGTGAAAGTCAGAGATCAAGCCGCCTCGGAGTGGCGATTTACTGGATTTTACGGTGCACCGCGGGTCGAAGATAGGCATCATAGCTGGCGCTTTCTTCGGACCTTACATACCCTGCCCCATTCTTTGTGGTTGTGCATGGGTGATTTTAACGAAACACTGTTTGATGACGAGCACTTCAGCAAGACGGCCCGACCGGAATGGCAAATGAAGGCCTTTCGGGAAGCTGTCGAAGATGTTTCCTTCCAAGACTTGGGATGGTCTGGAATGGCCTATACATGGGATAACGGGCAAGGGAGTGACAGTAATGTTAAAGCTAGGCTTGACCGGGCCTTTGCAAATGAAGCCTTTCGTCAGCGTTATGGAGATATTCGAGTGCGCCATGTTGCTGCTACCGAGTCCGATCACTGTTTTCTGGTGACTGACATCCATGACATGAAGAGGCCAGACGACAGACGTCGAGTGAAGCAATTTAGATACGAGAATATTTGGCAAACACATTCTGACTATGAGGAAATAGTCACGGAAACATGGAGAAAGCAAGCTAGGACCCCAGGTTCACAAGGGATCGTTGATTCACTTGGCGCATATCAAAACGCTCTTGAACCTTGGGGAGTTAAGGAATTTGGATGTCTCGCGAGGTCAGTCCGGCAGTTGTAAAAGAGACTCGACAAGCTGCGAAGACAGTCCATAGGCAGGGGGTCGTCTGACGAAGAGAAGGCCACCATGGTCAAATTGCGAGAGGCACTCAGACTAGAGGAAATCTGGTTAAAGCAGCGTTCGAGAGTATTATGGTTACGTGCTGGTGATCGTAACATCGGCTATTTTGAAGCACAAGCTAAGCAGCGACAACGTATGAACAAAATCAGTGGCTTGAAGAGAGCAGATGGTTCAATTTGTGCCGATGAAACTGAAGATAAGCAGGAGATTCAGTCGTTCTATCAAGCACTATATACCTCTCAGGGAGTGGTTGATACGAGCGAGCTGCTGGCTCATGTACTGGTGAAAGTCACACCGGAGATGAATGAGATGCTGACGAAACCTTTCGAGGCGAAAGAAGTTCATGATGCGCTGTTCCAGATGGCGCCATCAAAAGCCCCAGGGGTGGATGGTTTCACGGCAGGGTTCTTCCAACGTCATTGGCACTTGCTGAAAGATGATGTGACTAATGCAGTGCTAGGATTCCTCAATGGGGGTGATCTACCAATGGGTCTGAATGACACCTCCATAACTCCAAAGGTACGATACCCTCTATCGATTTCCCAATATCGACCCATTGCATTATGCCCCGTGCTCTACAAAATTGCAGCTAAAGCTATCACCAACCGTATGAGGGGTTGCATGGATGAGATCATTAGCGAGGAACAAAGTGCGTTTGTTCCCGGACGTTTGATTACTGACAATGTACTGGTGGCCTTTGAAAGTGTTCATACACTCCACCGGAGGAAGAAAGGCAAGAACCATGCTTGTGCAGTTAAACTCGATATGATGAAAGCGTACGACAGAGTTGAATGGCAGTACCTGGAGGCTATCCTGCTTCGGTTGGGATTTAGCCCCGTTTGGATCAACTTAATCATGAAATGTGTCAGCTCTGTTTGTTTTTCAGTCACAATAAATGGTGAGTTGCAACCCTACTTCACGCCCTCTCGGGGGCTGCGACAAGGTGACCCCGCTTCTTCGTATTTGTTTCTGCTGTGTGCAGAAGGTTTATCGTCCATGCTTAAATATTATGGAGGATATATGGATAGGGGCATTAGGGCGAGTGTTCGGTCACCATGGGTGAGTCATTTGCTCTTTGCTGACGATTGTCTCATCTTTCTGAATGCAAACTCTAAGTGTGCAGAAAGGTTGAATGATATTCTGAGGATCTACGACGAGGCTTCAGGGCAACGTGTTAACAAGGATAAAAGTGCAATATTCTTTAGCCCCAACACGCCTACCTCCATCAGACAGACTGTCAAAGGAACGCTTGGTATCATGGTAGAAGCGTTCAATGATAGATATCTTGGTCTTCCCACCGCCGTTGGCCGGATCACAAGCGGGACCTTTGATCACTTGGGTGAACAGGCGCGGAGCAAGATGCAAGGCTGGTCGGAACGGCTCTTCGCATGTGCAGGGAGAGAGGTCTTACTAAAAACAATTGTTCATGCTATTCCCACATATAGCACGAGCTGTTTCTTACCGACAAAAAACGTGTGTAAAAAGTTTACATCAAATATGGCAAGGTATTGGTGGAGTAGTTCCATAGATAAAAGGGCACTTCACTGGATCTCTTGGAAGGAACTAGCAAAACCAAAATGCCAGGGAGGGATGGGATTTCGTGATCTTCACATGTTCAACCTAGCGCTCCTTGGCAAACATGGCTGGTGCTTTATGACAAACCCAACGTCACTTTGTGCGAGAGTTATGAAGGGCAGGTACTTTCCGGACTTGGATTTCCTGCATGCTTCGGCACCTAAAGCCGCCTCAGCCACTTGGCGGGCAATTATTGCTGGACGTGAAGCTCTGCAAGCGGGGATGGCACCTCAATCAATCCATGGACAGATAAATGGATCCCAACAACGATAACTAGAACCCCTCTGTTCAGACCACCGGGCACGAGCATCACTCAGGTCAGCGAGCTTATTGACTCAGAGAACTGGACCTGGCGTCAGGAACTAGTCCGAGACAGTTCTATCGCACCGGACGCGGAGGCAATTCTGAATATCCCTCTCCGACACGGCGATGGCGAAGACACATTGGCATGGACACATGAGAGAACAGGCAACTACACTGTTAAGTCAGAGTACCGCGCTCTAGTGATTCAGAAAGAGCATCAATTTCGAGAAGAAGGGCAGGTAACCGAATCTTCAGTAAGCAAGCAACAGTTGTGGAAATCGCTATGGTCTCTAAAGGTGGTACTAAAAGTGAGGGTGTTCTGGTGGAGGGTTCTCCGAGGAATTCTGCCTGATGAACACACCCTCAAGATCCGGCACATTCGTGAAACTAGTTTATGCAAACTTTGTCAGGCAAAGGAGGAAGACTTGGAACATGCACTTATCCATTGCTCCCATGCCCAGAGTTTTTGGGAAGAGGCGCGCTTACTACTGGACATCAAGCTACCGCGCCTGCACCCATCTACCTGGGCAACTGACAGTTTATGTGATGACAGGTTCTCTACAAGAGAGCGAGCATCGATCATTTCAGTAATGTGGTCCATTTGGACTTCACGAAATCGGTGGACGCACGAGGGTGACAAACTGGACCCGGCGAATTCAGTTCGACTCTTGTGAAGCATTGGCACTATTGGACATTCCCTTGCAACATGTGAACATCTTGCCAGGCCATGGCTGGCGCCCCCCAGACGCAGGCCAGATCAAAATTAATACAGATGCTGTGACCGTCCACCTGGAAGGGAAGAGCGGAGCTGGAGGTGTGGCGCGCTCAGCTTCAGGCTTGTTGGGAGTTTGGTGTAAGCCCCATCCCGGAGTGACTGACCCCTTTATTGCGGAAGCCCTAGCTGCAAGAGATGGAGTAATCTTTGCAAGACTCAGGGGGGTCTCGCATGTGGTGCTAGAGACTGACAGTCTTGAGGTGGTCACACTCTGGAACACTCGCCGCAACAATCGTTCTGTTGTGGCTCCTATCTTTCATGAAATAGATGAGCTTTCTGATAGTTTTAATTCCTTTGTAATACAACATGTAAGTAGGTCAGCTAATGTACCCGCTCACCTTTGTGCAAAACCCGCTTGTACGGTGACGGTGACGAAAAACTGGCTTACAGAAACCCCTAGCTTCCTGATCAGCAGACTTCTGGCTGACTGCCCAGCGAACGCCTTTATATGAATAAAGCTCAATTTCCCTGCAAAAAAAAAAAAAAACACAGGCACACTCTCCTTTCTTTGAGTCTAAACACGCACGCACACTCTCCTATAAACGCATACATGCATGTACACTACTTATATAAACACTTTAAAGGGTTGAACCGATGGATCTTGAGATTGACAAAGACGTCACAAACGTCTCGCAGTTGACGGACACACTGCACAATTGGGCGTCCGGACTGATGTCTGTTTCTCCGTAAATCGGAGGCAAACTAGGGGGTCTGGCGAGCGTCCGGACTAATGTCACACACACGTCCGACAACCGATCACATTCAAAAACCCTCACGCATGAAACAGTTACGTGCATTCATGTTGGCCTGCGCAATTCCAGATAGCAGACTTGACGGTGCAGTACTGATGTTGGTCAGAGGGACGCGACCAGACAAGGGGGCGCCGTTGATTCAATGCAGACACAGCGACTCAGAAGTCTACTCTGGCCGCTACGTCGCATTGAAGCTAGCATCCAATCCCTTCGCATGGCTGCGATGCCTATTTACGTAGGAATCGGATGTCGTCCACAACCTCTTCGCTCCTCACTGCTCTGGCATTGTCCACACTCTTCGCAAGTTAGGCAAGGCTGTCACACCCTGCACCCTTCCGCCGCTGGAAGGACTGCTCTGACTCTGATGATGGTCCGATCGGCCAGGGCGGCCACGCGTATGACGTCAATGTTCCCTACAAGTTAACCTTCTACTTTTAAGTTTTTAGTTAAATGGACGAAATATCGTCTATTTTATGTAAATTATGTCTGAACTTTACTGAATTATGTCGTGTTAGATAAAATGTGCATGGTTTATTCAAATTTTGTTTGAAATGGATGCGACCACGGTTGGATGGCTGACTCCCTCATTATGGTTCGTGGACTGGTCCAGACGAGTTCGTGAATGGATACACATGTCCGTTTTGAGGCAGCATTGGAGACACCGTAAGTGAACTATGTTGTTGATGTGGATATAAATAGTGCCGCTCTTATTCATATAGCTTATCCGCACGAAACAAACTGAATTGGGACCTAATACTTCCCCTCTGGTATCTGTAATCAGAACTGATATTTGAGTGAATAGAGAGAGAGAGCAGTAATCCCCTGTGTTTGAGGAGTAGCGGCTTGGTTTGTAACATTGGCGTTGCTTACCGCAAGGCCATGTCGAGGAGCGATGATTGCATGCGAACTAGATTTTGCACCTCATAGAATTTCCATCTGCTAATTGGACACCACTCGGTCCATTAAACTAGAGCACTAGCCGAACCACATAACTGGACGCTCATGGCAATAGCATCCAGATATTGACGTGGTTCTCGGTGGCGTCCAGTGCTGGACGTCATTGTTCATGGCGTCCATCCTATTTTTAAAATTATCACGCTCCCTTTACCAGTTTTGGAATTACCAAACTGTTAATTATAGTAATAAAAATCGGTTCACGTTGGAAATGCCCTTACAAGCATATCCAACTCCTAAGAATCTGACTCACTCATTGCCAGGGTACCTCATGGAGGGAGCAAAACGTCTTGCTGACTTGCCGGGTCCAGCCGAGTGCGTCGTCTCTTCTTAATTTTTGTTGCTGGTGTCATCTTCAGTTTCAATACGCATGTATTTTTTTTTTGCCAGGTGTTGTTCTTGTTCTTTTGTTCCGCTTGAATCATGCATTGGACGCTGATAATACTAGCGTCCAGACCTGGACGTGGTTCATACTGGCGGCCAGCTTGGACGCTGTTATTCATAGCGTCCTTCCCATTTTACAACATTTCAAGTTACCTTTACCAGTTTTGGAATAACCGGATCATTATTTACTATTAACAAAAAAATAGGTTGTTGAAGGAATATAGTCAGTACTTACATTCATAGGCTTGGTTATATTTGTTTTGTCCAGGTGATCTATGAATCAAAATCGATAGATGATTTAGCATTTCAAACTTAGGCTCTCTTTGGATCCTAGGAATTTTAGATACATTTTGGAGGATTTCAATCTTACGTAATTTTTCTATGGAAGCCCTTTGGATCGTATGAATGGTGCTATTGAATTCATATGGAGCAAATTTCAAAATCTTTACCTAATAATAAAGCACGGATTGAATCCGTCGGGTTCATCGTCAGAATACGCTTTCTCCCTTGAATTTACGCTTTCAGTTTAAATTTAAACATATAAGCGAGGTGGTACTAATGGAACGTTATTTTTAACCCGGACGTTTCTCGTAGGTTAATTTAACCTGCAGTCCTCGGTAAGCGAAGAAAAACGGTTCGATGTTTTTTTCCTCTGTGCACGTTTCGCTTCTGATCGACCGGCGGCGCTCTCGATCCGATCGGGATGCAGGCAGGACGACGGTGGCAAGGCCCCGGGAAGCGGGGAACGGCAGGGACGTGGCGGACGTAGGGGCGAGGCGGATCAGGTCGGGATCCAGTGCGGTGGCGGTGATGCCAGGCTCGGTCTACTGGGAAGAAGAGAGCAGGGAGAGAGGAGGTGAGATGGAGAGAAGAGACGGCGCTGCTTCCTGTTGCTTGTCCGGCGGCGACTCAGGTCGATGGATGCAGAGTTGATTTTCGGATTCATCTCCTTCCCGCTGCGCTATGAGGTTTGCCCAGCCGCCACTCTTCCTACCCCGTGCACCTTCTCCCCCTAGCTGCACCTCCCTGCGTTCATGAAGACGCCGTCGCCCTTGCCTGCATCTCGCTGTTGCTTTGTTGTCCGTGGATAAGGAGCGACAGATTTGACAGAAAATAGAAAAGGTGAAGATTTTCTAGGGTAAAAGGAGAGGATCTCATAACTAAGGGGGAATTTATAGCCAAGGTCTATTTGATTGATACCTCCTTTACAATGAAAATCAGACCCGTCCATTGATTGATTGAATTTGCCAGCCTTATTCAATTTGAGAGATCAATCTGCGTTCTTATCTATTCATTTGAGGTGCTTTGCAAAAGAGAGCAGGCGGCAATGACGCCATTGTCAACAGCACGGTGCAGCGAGGTAGGAAGCCGTGTGTGCGAGGGATGAAATTGGTGGCGAAGTTATGGGTAAATCTTCAGAAAAACTATTTTAAGGTTGGATGGTTCAGTCTGAAACCGATCTGAATTTTGTAATGGGGTTCAGCATTGCTCTCTGAATCTAGATATTCTGCAGACCAGTGTCATTATTAAGTAGCTTAAAGCTGTAGATAAGTCTTCAGAAACAATATTTTTCTTTAATCCGTACATAAAACAATGCTAATTGCTGGTTATTCAGGGAGTAGGAACTTGAGGAATATGCAGAGAAGGCCAAGACGTACGTTGCCTGACACAACAACTAGGAACAAGAGCAAAGCTGGACAACGGTCGGCCCAACAACCACCGGCATAATATCTACACACACCTACAGTTTGTTGCAAACTAAATATGTTTTCTGGTGGAATCATTAG
Organism: Secale cereale; assembly: GCA_902687465.1. Classification (NCBI taxonomy): domain Eukaryota; kingdom Viridiplantae; phylum Streptophyta; class Magnoliopsida; order Poales; family Poaceae; genus Secale; species Secale cereale. The sequence continues at coordinate 589,460,608 of LR738710.1, forward strand.
CCATCACTTGAATTTTTCTATGACACGTGCATTCTCCTTGCCCAATGTGTGGAGACCACTCTTGCATACATGCTGCTCTTGTACTTCTTTGTCTGAGATGCATTGCTCTCATCTCTGCACTCTGCTCTCATCTCCCAGACTGCATTTCAGCTGGGCAAGCCCGCCTCCAATCCAAACAACTTTGTGTTCATGAGCCGTGGCATGCCAGAGTGATGCAGCCTTTTACAGACTTCTGGAACTATTAATTCCAGTGCCTTCTGAATTTTGGTCATGGGAGTTGAAGTGGATTCATCTCCTTTTTTCGTAGCTATTTTTTTCATAACATACGCACTGGATGGTTGAATGCATAACAAGTTGTTTGCCCCTTGCTCTAGATATTTGTTAGTTGATTTTATCTTTTGTCAAGTACTTTCTAGCTTTGTTCTTCATTTGGGATAGTTGCAGGTAATGCTTCATGAAGACATTGTCGAAGAGTACTTCTTCTCATTGAGCCATGGACGGTTGGAGCGGAAACGATGTTGGAGGCTGTTTGCTAGGCCAGACCTGTCCCAAATTTAGTGGAGCGATCATCCGCGGGTCTGGGAAAAAACATATTTGATTGATGGGGTTCGCTGTCGGTGACGTTAAGTAGTGGTGGTTTGTTTGGGTTGGCTTGAATGGTCATTTACATTATATTTTGTTGGTTTTCGGCATGGTTTTCTGTAGAAACTGGTTGACTCTATATTTTTGCTTTTTTAAATCTTACTTTGAAATCAGCACCTTGCTCGCAAAAAATAAGTACTTGCTCACAAAAATGGATAATAATTGTAACATTTGAAATCCAAACATACATTATTTGAACAATGTAGTTGATTGGAAAAGGGGTTAGTCCGGTTACAAAAAGAACTACACTCAATTGTCATTCAGAGTGTATATTTGCCTAAACTTAATACACTTTATTTGTTTCTTCCAACTTATGACAGTGTGGAGATGAAGTAGACGCCGACAAAGGTGTTAGGGTGGCTCCCTCACATCAATACTTCATGATCCAAAAAGTCATAATTCAACCTGTGACACAACACATGATGAGGGTACACTTATTTTTGACATTTGTCAGTCAGATATGAGTGATGTGTAGTGTAGTGGCATGCAGAGCAGGTTTTACATTTTTTAGCCCGTTGCAACGCACGGGCATCTGTACTAGTCTATACCTAATAATAAAGCACGGAACGAGTCCGTCGGGTTCACCGTCACAATACGCTTTCACCCAGTCGTAATACGCTTTCACTTCGAATTTAAAACATATACGCGAGGTGGTACTAAAAAACCGTTTCATTGGTCACATACTTTTTGCAAAGAAGCCCTTGCATTTTCCAGTATTTGAACCCGCAATCCTGATGAAGTCACGAGCTCACGAACCGGTATGGGCGAGATAAAACAAAAACGAAAAATTGCAGCCGCGCGGACGACCCTGCCTCCTACTCCCATCTTGACTCCAGTGCGCCACCTCCTCTGGCCCCGCCCCGCCCCGCCGGCGCGCGGCCGCACGCCTCCAGACCGCCTACCGTCGTCGCGCGTTGCCACCGCCAACCCCGCGCGCGCCTACCCCTACCCCAAGTGTCCCCACACCCGTGCCCATCACCGGCGTCCGTACGCGCGACATATTGCTCTGTCGCCGGGCTGCTGTAGGAGGTGGCCGGCGTCGCCCCCCATCATCAAATCCTGTAGCTGCTCGATCTCATCTGCATGCTGTTGTCCGTACAGGATTGACGCGCCCTATCTTCCGCCGCCGCGCCCCCATCCCTCCGCCGCCGCCGTCCGTCCACTCTTCGGTGCCCGTCGTCGATCCGGTGTCTCCAGATCCAGACAATATTGGCAGGATCCGCCCCATCTCCCTCGAAATCCATCCGCGAGCTGCTCGTCAGCGGGAAACACGGACGAACTGCTCGTCGACGTCCATCCCGCAGCCCCGCCGACGACGGTGCCCAGCCTCCTCGATAGCGCGCCTCCTACTTGCCGCACGGTATGTCTCCCCTGTTGCATAGATGATTGACAAGCACCACCAAGATCTGTTGACTCGACCCCTACCCCATCCCCTGTTTCTGATTGCAGCTTGATTTTATAGTAGGGGAAGGATGGATACTATAGGGCTTTCATATGTTTTTTGATTTTGCGGATAAGGCTTTCCTATATTCTGGCAAGATTCAAGCTAGCAACCATGAAGATGCAGAATTCATGCAACTCCATCTTACTCCAACCCTCAGGTTTGTCTTTTTCCATCCTTAATCACATGTATAAAGCACTAATTGTCTTTGTGATGTCTATATGCAGCGAAATTGTAGCCTAAATCAGCAAGATCTCTGGCGATTTCCTGCAATATGCTGTGATTACTGCATGCTAATCGTGGGGCGATTTCCTAGCAGCGAATGAGACGCGATCACAGCCAAATCGCCTGTGATTTGAAATCATAGTATAAAGTAGTTCGACTTGATATTCAATGTTGAGTGTTCATACATATGATTAACATCATACCATCTGGTTTTGTAAGTTCCATGGCGGCAACCATTAGTATTATAATTCTTCTGTTTTACAGAATTATCTGTTCAATTGCTTCCAGTCACAGAGTAAGGAGGGCCATCTTTTCCAACCAGCAAATGAGTTTTACATTTGTTGGTCAGTGTCCTACTCTGAAATTGTTTGTAAGATAGTGCTTTATTTTGTATAGCAAAGGGAAGGAGCCTCAGTTGGTAGCTATGGAGGTGAGTGATCCTTCGTTGGATGAAAAATTGGTGTAAAACTGAGAGACTGACTGTTTTTTATAGTAGCATACTGTTGGTTGTTAATTTTAGTGTAGCATCAGTTTTTTCAGGCAATGAAGTTATGCTCACGACATGGAGAACTTCAAGGATAACCTGCCTGAACAATTTCTAACTGATTAGTGAGCTAGGCCATTTACTATACAGATAGTTATTTTGTTGCAAGTTACTTCCGTTGCTTCTAAATACCGCACTTTTGGTTGCATTTTGCAACTAAAAATGACACAAGCAGATGCTAAAACATCCGAGCAACGCCCTAGGATAGTACAAGAAGCGTAGTAGTTTACTTTAGTATAAATTTTCCTTTATTCCACTACTGTGAACATGGACGTGAGTAGGTAATTGCTCCTAAAAGAAACCTAATTACTGTATTGGCAACCTAATCTTGAGATAATTTTCGTTCTACCATTGTACAGTGCACATTAGCATCATCTAAATCCATATGTCCTCGGAAGTTTATTTTTGGTGGCAAATTCATTCTTGCAATCATAGTGGAAAGGCCAACAATAAGGCACTTTACACTGATGAAATCTGCTTAAGTATTTCTTTTTGTGCTAAGATTTCACAAAAAGTTCCAACATTAATATGTTTACTTATGTAAATATTGAACCGAGGCACCCACCCATACATGTATAAGCTCCCAAAAAAAAAAACAATATGCAAAGAATTGTTCAGCTTTTGGGCTATAAGCTTTAGACATTTTTGTAACAAATGCTGAATGTTAGTATTAATTGAATCAATTTAACCATATATGCAGTGCATGTACTGTTAAATCTGTAGATCTTTAATTTATTCACCTGTAACTTAATTTTTTTCACTTCTTTTTTTATAAATGTCATGTAGTCAGTTATAACAATGATATCTTTTCGGGAGTTTGAGAGAGAAATTGTGTGTCTGCTTTGGTACTCCCCTGCCTCCTCACCGCCGCCTACAAGAGCACGCACCGGACGCGGCCGTCCCCGCGGCAGCCTGTGTTCCAATGGGATGACCTCAGGAAGGAGAACCTCGCCGGCCTCCCCCCGCCTCGCTGCCACCATCGATGCCGCAAGGTATGTATGCTTTTCTAGGTGCTTGCTAGCTTCAACTTGGTGATGACGACTACCTATGGAGTAAAGTTAAAGGTCATGTGCTCCTGTTGTTCTTCGGGACTTCTTTCTTTTGCTCAAACCAACATAAACTATTCGGAGTTTTAGATGGAAAATTGGTCCTGTGCTTCCTCATGAAATACAAGAAAAGCTCAATTGTTCAGAGGAAGAGTACTTCAGGAGCCACTCTTCAGCCATTAAGTCATATATTTCAGAGCTGGATATAGATTTAACAGTGGTATGTATATTTCCAGTTTCATTTGCTTTTGGGGGATGAAACACGATTGCTAGACTTCTTTTACAGTTTTTATAGGACATGGTACCCCCCAAGGATCCTTATATCCAAGTTCGGGTACTGGAGGACTTTGGTGAAGTATCTCTTGGTGACCATTCCATATCATTAACCAAAATTCACTCCACTTCCTTAGGCGCACAGATGCAAAACAATTTATATCACAGGTTTGCTATCTGTTACGCTGTATTTTCCCACTCTGAAATCTGAATATTTCAAGTGCGAATAGTATTTTGTTTATTTTTAATAAGGTCTCATGGAAGAATTTCTGGAGTAGGGATCACATATGATGTAAAATAGGTATTGCTCCTCAGTCCTCATTGCGATCTTGTTAGTTACTTAAATGGCAGCGTGAACGTAATACAGTGACCAGTGCTGGCAGCATGTCTGAGATATGAAAAGGCTTGATGCTTACTGAATAATTTTGGCTTTGGTGTTTATTTTCATGTTTAACTATTTGGATGTGTTCTTTGAATGCCTCTGATTGTCTGCATGTAGTGTATCTAAGCATTCTTCCTTTTCTTTATTATTAAGATAACTAAACTTTGGATATTCTTTCATACATTTGATATTTAATTGTGTATTGTGTATTGTGTACTGTTATGTTGTTAGATCAGAAAGTGAGAATTTAAACCGTTTGGCCATGGCCATATAGTTAGCTGCTTGGAGTACATTACATGCACAGGTTCCTTTAGTTACATGGTCCATGATGTATGACAGCTGACCTCCCAATTGCCTGACGATTTTTAAATAGATAAGACAAGATTCATACGATGTTTTCCTACAAATCTAACTGTAAATCCTAGAAGTGAGTTTTTAGTAATTTGCTTATTAAATTATCGTGTTGTTGTTTAATTTGGCTTGATTTATTTCTGTGAAACATACATGATCGTCTATAGTTTCATTTGGCCTAAAACAAAATAAGTTGTATTCACTCCAAACCTACGTATTTGTTAGCATATTTTTGTGTTTGTTTTGGTCGATGGTTAGACATGCTTTGCATCAATCATTTCGTTTTTACATGAGGATGTATGCAGTAAACATTGTATTGCAATCTTAATTTTTCTATAGGGTGAACCTCTGGACCTCTCAAATTAGAAGTAACCAAGAGCTGCAAGGCAAATTTTACAGATTTTATTTCAAATGCTTGTAGGTTTCATTTTCACAGAATTTGCCGCACATGCAGCCTAACACGGCGAGGTTGAACCTTAAGTGACATAAGTATTAAAGTGCAGTTTAATCTCAGTTACTCAGAAGCTTAATTTGTTGTAAAGATGATGCAGATTGGAAGAGGTCGTCCCTATCAACATCAGAAACATGCTTGTGATTGAGGACATCGAGCCGACAGCCAGATGGCCTGCGCTCAGCACCGTTACCGGAAGCACCATCTCCATAGTCAGGTCCATCTGGAAGCACATGTAGAACCATAACTTCTATACCAGTTGCGTTATCTGAAAGCAGACTTTGGAATATATATATTTTTTCCTCTTTGTGTCATATTTTTGGACAATTGGTTAATTATATTAGGCAGATTCAGTGCTTTATAGAGCCACATATAAAGGTAATAGTTTTTCAGTCTATCATAGGTGATATGTACTGCTGCTACTCTTTTTTATCATTGTAATTTAAGAGTTACTTACTTTGTAATCTAGGGTAGTTAGTGACTTTGCTGGAATCAAATGTACATTCTAGGAATTTCTTGCATACCATTTAATGGCTATTTGTTGGGCTCTTCAAATAGGAAGATTAGCGGCTACTGGTCGCCTGAGCTTGGACAGAGTGTGCCGATACTCCTTGTGCATGTGGTCCACCGTGATCCAAACCAACGGACACAAAGGAAGTCACTCATATCCATCGTGATGCTCACATTGTGGGAGATTTGGAATGAGTGGAATGCCTGGGGTTTTCCAGAACATTTACACCTTGCCAACAACGATCTTTACAAAGATCAAGCGTGAGGTGGCATGTTGGGGCAAAACACTTGAGATGATCATGCCACAAGAGTAATTCCTTGCATGTTATTGTGCCCTCGGGCAAGTGTTGTAATCGTAAATCTTATTAGTGAAATGAGGCAAAGCTATTGCCCATATTTAAAAAAAATTATCCGTGGCTGAGGTGATCGGTCCTGTTGTAATGGTCTTCCTTGATGATAACCTCCCCTGACAAAGGATGAAATAAGGCCAAGCTTTGACATTTATTTAAATTGGGTATGAAAAAAGGTGCACGATGAAGCATGAAGTAGGCTGTGCCCATTTTCGCCCGGTGCAACGCACGGGCATTTGTACTAGTAATAATAATAATAATAATATGGAGCATATTCATATGCCTCTTGTTTCATATGAATCTCAACATGAGCTTAAACCTCATTTTTTTTAATTCCCTTCGAGAAGTTCAATGCATTTTCACTCTATCTCTCTATCCTTTAAGTGAGGGATCAAATATGTAGTCAACTTGAATTGATGGTAGCTTGGAGGATTAGAAATATGACTATTACTTTCCAAATGGTTGTTTTTGCATTAATTGCCACTTACTTAGTCTTAGTAATTAGTGCACCCCTTGTATTTGCTTCCCCTGATGGTTGGTGATATAATAAAAATGATGTGTTTGTTGGGGAACATTGCATGGAAACAAAAAAAACCCACGCACACGCAAGATCTATCCATTGGAGATGCGTAGCCACGAGAGGGGGAGAGCATCTTCATACCATTGAAGATCACTAAGCTAAAGCATTTATCAATGTGATTGATGTAGTCGTACACCTTCACGATCCGTCCCGATCACGTACCGAATGTACTGCACCTCCGCGTTCAGCACACGTTCAGCTCGATGACGTGCTCGCCTTCTTGATCCAGCAAGAGGGTCGAAGTAGCAGATGAGTTCCGGCAGCACGCCGACGTGGCGACAGTGGTGGTGAAGAACAATCTCCGCGGGGCTTCACCAAGAACAACATAAACTAGACAGAGCATAAACTAGAGGGGACGAGGTTGCCGACACACAGCTTGATGAATCTTGATGTTTTCCACGTGCTAGCCTTGCCCCTTTATTTATATGTTGAGCCCTAGGTCGTATCTTAGAGAAAAAGCCTCATCATAGTCGGTTTATCCCTTAAGGAATAGTCATTCTCGGACTTCCATGACCAGACGCCACAGTCCTCGGCGTCTAGCCCAGACGCCATGGGCCTCGGTGTCTGGCCTAGGGTCAGACGCCAAGGTCCCTGGCGTCTGGTACTGACCTCCAAACTTCCTTTTGCACGACCTAAAGCCCCGTGGGCCTTACCCCTTTGGCCCAACCATATCATCCAATATATCAATTTTTTACCCCCGGACCATTCCGGAGCTCCTCATCATGTCCGTGATCTCATCCGAGACTCCGAACAACATTAGGTCACCAACATACATAACTCATATAATATTATATCGTCAACGAACGTTAAGCGTGCGGACCCTACGGGTTCGAGAATAATGTAGACATGATCGAGACGCTTCTACAATCAATAACCAATAGCGGGACCTGGATGCGCATATTGGTTCCTACATATTCTACGAAGATCTTTATCGATCGAACATTTATGACAACATACTTAGTTACCTTTGTCCGTCAGTATGTTACTTGCCCGAGATTCGATCGTCTCTATCTCCATACCTAGTTCAATCTCATCATTGGCAAGTCTCTTTACTCGTTCCATAATATGTCATCCTGTAACTAATTCCTTAGTCACTTTTCCTGCAAGCTTCTTGTGATGTTGTATTACCGAGAGGGCCCAGAGATACCTCTCCATCATACGGAACGACAAATCCCAGTCTCGATCCATGCCAACCTAACAGACACCTTTGGAGATACCTATAGAGCATCTTTATGACCATCCAGTTATGTTGTGACGTTTGATAGCACACAACGTATTCCTCCGGTATCTGGGAGTTGCATGATTTCATGGTAGAAGAAATATGTATTTGACATTTAAGAAAACAGTTGCATTAAACTGAACGATCATATGCTATGCTAACGGATGGGTCTTGTCCACCACATCATTCTCCTAATGATGTGATCCCATTATCAAATGACAACTCACTTCTATTGTTAGGAAACCTTAGCCATCTTTGATCAACGGGCTAGTCTAGTAGAGGCTCACTAGGGACATGATATTTGTTTATGTATCCACACATGTATTTAAGTTTTCGGTCAATACAATTCTAGCATGAATAATAAGCCTTTATCATGATTAAGGAAATATAATAATAACCATTTATTATTGCCTCTAGGGCATATTTCCATTAGTCTCCCACTTGCACTAGAGTCAATAATCTAGTTCACGTCGCCAAGTGATTAACACCCATATTTACATCGCCATGTGACCAACACCCAAAAGAGTGTACTAGAGTCAATAATCTAGTTCACATCGCCATGTGATTAACACTCAAAGAGTTCTAAGGAGTGATCATGTTTTTGCTTGTGAGAGAGGTTTTAGTCAACGGGTCTGCAACATTCAGATCCGTGTGTACTTTGCAAATCCTTATGTCATACTGTAGATGTTGCTATCATGATTTACTTGGAGCTATTCCAAATGACTGCTCCATTATACGTATCCGGTTTGCTACCGAGAGTTATCCGGATCGGTGTCAAGGCTTGCACCAATGTAACCCTTTACGGCGAACTCTTTATTACCTCCATAACCGAGAAACATTTCCTTAGTCCTCCAGTTACTAAGGATAATTTTGACGCTGTCCAGTGATCCACTCCTGGATCAGTCTTGTACCCCCTTTGCCAGACACATGGAAAAGCATACATCAAGTGTGGTACACAGCAAGGCATATCATATAGAGACTATGGCTAAGGCATAGGGAATGAATTTCATTCTCTCTCTATCTTCTGTCATGGTCGGGCTTTGAGTCTTACTCAATTTCACACCTTGCTAAACAGGCAAGAACCCCTTCTTGGACTGATCCATTTTGAACTTCTTCAAAATCTTATCAAGGTATGTGCTTTGTGAAAGTCCTATTAAGCGTCTTGATCTATCCCTATAGATCTTGATGCCCAATATGTAAGCAGCTTCACCGAGGTCTTTCATTGAAAAATTCTTATTCACATATCCTTTTATGCTATCCAGAAATTCTATATCATTTCCAATCAACAATATGTCATCCACTTATAATATCAAAAATGCTACAGACCTCCCACTCACTTTCTTGTAAATGCATGCTTCACCGTAAGTGTGTACTATAAAACAATATGCTTTGATCACCTTAACAAAGCGTATATTCCAACTCCTAGATGCTTGCACCAGTCCATAAATGGATCACTAGAGTTTGCACACTTTTTTAGCACCTTTAGGATCGACAAAATCTTCTGGTTGCATCATATACGACTCTTCTTTTAAGAAACCCATTAAGGAATGCAGTTTTGACGTCCATTTGCCAGATTTCATAAACATAAAATGCGGCAATTGCTAACATGATTTGGACAGACTTAAGCATCGCTACGGGTGAGAAAGTCTCATCGTAGTCAACCACTTGAACTTGTCGAAAACCTTTTGCAACAAGTTGAGCTTTGTAGATAGTGATATTACCATCAACGCCCGTCTTTCTCTTTAAGATCCATTTATTCTCAATGGCTTGCCAATCATTGGGCAAGTCCACCAAAGGCCACACTTTGTTCTCATACATGGATCCTATCTCAGATTTCATGGCCTCATGCCATTTATCGGAATCTGGGCTCATCATAGCTTCTTCATAGTTCAAAGGTTCGTCGTTATTTAACAACATGACTTCCAGGACAGGATTACCGTACCACTCTGGTGCGGTACGTGTTTTGGTCGACCTTCGAGGTTCAGTAGTAACTTGATCCAAAGTTTCATGATCATCATCATTATATTGTTCTCTAGTTGGTGTAGACATCACGAGAACAGTTTTCTCTGATGTGCTACTTTCTAAATCGAGAGAAGGTACAACTACCTCATCAAGTTCTACTTTCCTCCCACTCACTTCTTTCGAGAGAAACTCCTTCTCTAGAAAGGACACATTCTTAGAAACAAAGATCTTGCCTTCGGATCTATGCTAGAAGGTATACCCATTTTCTTTTAGGGTATCCTATGAGGACACACTTCTCCGCTTTGGGTTCAAGCTTATCAGGCTGAAGCCTTTTAACATAAGCATCACATCCCCAAACTTTAAGAAACAACAACTTAGTTTATTGCCAATCCACATTTCATACGGTGTCGTCTCAACGGATTTAGATGGTGCCCTATTTAATGTGAATGCGGCTGTCTCAAATGCATAACCCCAAAACAATAGTGGTGAATCGGTAAGAGACATCATAGAACACACCATATCTAATAAAGTACGGTTACGACGTTCGGACACAGCATTACGCTGTGGTGTTCTAGGTGGCTTGAGTTGTGAAACTATTCCACATTGTTTTAAATGAAGGCCAAACTCGTAACTCAAATATTCGCCTCGGCGATCAGATCGTAGGAACTTTATTTTCTTGTTACGATGACTCTCCACTTCATTCTGAAATTCTTTGAACTTTTCAAATGTTTCAGACTTGTGTTTCATCAAGTAGATATACCCATACAAACTCAAATCATTTGTGAAGGTTAGACAATAATGATACCCTCCGCGTGCTTCAATACTCATCGCACCGCATACATCGGTAAGTATTATTTCCAATAAGTCATTAGTTCGCTCCATTTTTCTGGAGAACGGAGTTTTAGTCATCTTACCCATGAGGCATGGTTCACAAGTATCAAATTATTCATAATCAAGTGATTCCAAAAGTCCATACGCATGGAGTTTTTTCATGTGCTTTACACCAATATGACCTAAATGGCAGTCCCACAAGTATGTTGCACTATCATTATAAACTTCGCATCTTTTGGCATTGATATTATGAATATATGTATCACTACGGCCGAGATTCAATAAATCATTCACATTGGGTGTAAGACCATAGAAGGTTTTATTCATGTAAACAGAACAACCATTATTCTTTGACTTAAATGAATAACTGTATTGCAATAAACATGATCTAATCATGTTCATGCTCAACGCAAACACCAAATAACATTTATTTAGGCTCAACACTAATCCCGAAGGTAGAGGGAGTGTGAGACGGTGATCATATCGATCTTGGAAACACTTCCAACACACATCGTCACCTCGCCCTTAACTAATCTCCGTTTATTCCGCAACTCATGTTTCGAGTTACTAATCTTAGCAACTGAACCGGTATCAAATACCCAGAGGCTACTACGAGCACTAGCAAGGTACACATCAATAACATGTATATCAAATATACCTTTGGTTACTAATGTCCCACAAGTATAAGGTATCAATCATAGTCCTTTCGATAAGTAAGAGTGTCGAACCCAACGAGGAGTGGAATGAAATGACAAGTGGTTTTCAGCAAGGTAATGTCTGCAAGGACCGAAATTGTCGGTAACAGATAGTTTAATAGCAAGATAATTTGTAACGAGCGAGTAACGGTGATGGTAAATAGTATGCCGCAAGGTATCCCAATCCTTCTGTGGTAAAGGATAGGCCAAAACGGTTTCTTATAATAAGCAAAGTGTTCTTGAGGGCACACGGGAATTTCATCTAGTCACGTTCACCATACTAGTTTGATTTGTGTCCGTTACTTCCATAATTTGATATGTGGGTGGACCGGTGCTTTGGTGTTGTTCTTACTTGAACAAACCTCCTACTTATGATTAACCCCCTCGCAAGCATCTGCAACTACGAGAAAAGTATTAAGATAAAATCTAACTATAGCATTAAACATTTGGGTTCAAATCGGTCCCTTACGAAGTAGCGCATAAACTAGGGTTTAAGCTTCTGTCCCTCTAGCAACCCATCATCTAATAACTACTCCACAATGCCCGAATATGGTGAAGTGTCATGTAGTCGACGTTCACATGGCACCACTAAGGGAATCACAACATACATATCATCGAAATATCGAACACATATCTAATTCACATGATTACTTGCAACATAATTTCTCCAGTGACCTCAAGAACTAAAGTAACTACTCACAAGTGATAAACATGCTCATGATCAGAGGGTTATTGAATAGCATAATGGATCTGAACATATAATCTTCCACCAAATAGACCATATAGTAATCAACTACAAGATGTAATCAACACTACTAGTCACCCACACGTACCAATCTGAAGTTCCGGTACAAAGATCGAACACAAGAGATGAACTAGGTTTTGAGAGGAGATGGTTTTTGTGAAGATGTTGATGAAGATTGGCCTCCCCAAGATGAGAGGGCTGTTGGTGATGACAATAGCTTCGATTTCCTTCTCCGGGAGGGGAGGTCCCTCCGTGGAATCGCTCCGCTTGAGGGCAAAAGTGCTCCTGCCAAAGTTCCGCCTCGAGGCGGCGACGCTCCATCCCGAAAGTCCTATCCATAATTATTTTAGGTCAAAATGAATTATATACTAGAAGATGGGCACCAGAGGTGGGCCGAGGAGGGCACAACCCACCAGGGCGCGCCCAGGTGGGTTGTGCCCACCTGGTGGGCTCCCTCTGATACTTATTTGCTCCAATATTTATTAAATAATCTATAAAAATTCTCTGTGAAGTTTCAGCTCATTTGGAGTTGTGTAGAATATGTGGCCCGACGTTGCTTTTTCAGGTCCAGAATTCCAGCTGCCGGTATTCTCCCACTTGATGTAAACCCTGCATATTATGAGAGAAAAGTCATTAAAATTACTCCAAAAAGCATTATTATGCATAAAAATATTATAAATAATAGTAGGAATACATGATGCAAAATAGACGTATCAGTTACTTCGTCGTCCTTTTTACGGCCAAGTATTTGGGGCAGTTCCGCTTCAAGTAACCATTTCCTTTGCAGTAGAAGCACTCAGTTTCAGGCTTGGGTCTAGATTTGGGCTTCTTCACGGGAGCGGCAACTTGTTTGTTTTTCTTCTTGAGGTTCTCTTTCTTTCCCTCCCCTTTTTAAAAACTGGTGGTCTTGTTAACCATCAACACTTGCTGCTCTTTCTTGATTTCTACCTCCACCAATTTCAACATCGCGAAGAGCTTTGGGAATCGTTTTTACCATCCCTTGCATACTTATAGTTCATCACGAAGCTCTAGTAGCTTGGTGATAGTGACTGGAGAAATCTGTCAATCAATATCTTATCTGTAAGATTAACTCCCACTTGATTCAAGTGATTGTAGTACCCAGACATTCTGAGCACATGCTCACTGGATGAGTTATTCTCCCCCATCTTTTAGGCAAAGTACTTGTCAGAGGTCTCATACCTCTCAACACAGACATGAGCCTGAAATACCAATTTCAGCTCTTCGAACATCCCATATGTTCCATTTTGTTCAAAATGTCTTTGGAGCCCCAATTCTAAGCCGTAAAGCATGGCGCACTAAACTATCAAATAGTCATCAGGTTGAGCTTGCCAAACGTTCACAACGTCTGCATTAGCTCCTGCAACAGGTATGTCACCTAGTGGTACATCAAGGACATAATTCTTCTGTGCAGCAATGAGGATAATCCTCAGATCATAGACCCAGTCCGCATTATTGCTACCATCATCTTTCAACTTAGTTTTCTCTAGGAACATATCAAAAACAGGGGAGCTACATCGTGAGCTATTGATCTACAACGTAATATGCAAATACATTTTGACTATGTTCATGATAAGTTTCAGTCCAGTTAACCAAATCACTAATGAACTCCCACTTAAATCAACATCCCTCAAGTTGTCTAAGTGAGACATGATCCAAATCAACTAAACCATGTCCGATCATCACGTGAGATGGAGTAGTCTTCAATGGTGAACATCTTCATGTTGATCATATCTACTATATGACTCATGTTCGACCTTTTGGTCTCCGGTGTTTCGAGACCATGTTTGTAAATGTTAGGATCGTCAAGTTTAACCCAAATATTCCGTGTGTGTGTAAAACTAGCTTACACCCGTTGTATGTGAACGTAGAATCTATCACACCCGATCATCACGAGGTGCTTCGAAACGAAGAACTGTAGCAAATGTGCATACTCAGGGAGAACACTTTTATCTTGAAAATAAATGAAGGGATCATCTCATAATGCTAACGTTGATCTAAGAAAAATAAGATGCATAAAGGATAAATACCACATGCAATCAAAATATGTGACATGATATGGCCATCATCATCTTGTACTTTTGATCTCCATCTCCAAAGCAACGTCATGATCTCCATCATCACTGGCTCGACACCTTGATCTCCATCGTTGTGTCGGGGTCATCTTGCGAACTATTGCTTCTACAACTATTGCTAACTCATATCGATAAAGTAAAGCAATTACATGGCGCTTGCATTTCATACAATAATTAAGAGATAAACCTAAGGCTCCTGCCGGTTGTCGATATTACAAAACATGATCATCTCATACAATAACGTATACCACATCACGTCTTAACCATATCACATCACAACATGCCCTGCAAAAACAAGTTAGACGTCCTCTACTTTGTTGTTGCAAGTTTTACGTGGCTGCTATGGGCAACTAGCAAGAATCGTTCTTACCTACGCAAAACTACAACGGTGATTTATCAATTTTGTTGTTTTAACCTTCTTCAAGGACCGGCCGTAGTCAAATTCGATTCAACTAAAGTAGGAGAAATGGACACCCGCCAGCCACCTTTATGCAAAACAAGTTGCACTTCTGTTGGTGGAACCGGTCTCATGTACATGGACATGTAAGGTTGGTACAGGCCGCTTCATCCCACAAGGTTATATCTATAACCTGCTTTATGATTGATGATTCGATCAATATGATTGAGGTCTTGAGCATGACACATCACCTCACACCCCGTTAGTTCTACAACTCTGCAAAGTTACTATGGAGTGCCGAGGGTGATACCTCATATAGCATGATACGTCTCCGTCGTATCTACTTTTCCAAACTCTTTTGCCCTTGTTTTGGACTCTAATTTTCATGATTTGAATGGAACTAACCCGGACTGACGTTGTTTTCAGCAGAATTGTCATGGTGTTATTTTTGTACAGAAATCAAAGTCTCGGATTAACCTAAAAATTTACGGAGAATTTTTGTGGAATATATAAAAAATACTGGCGCAAGAAGTAACCAGAGGGGGCCACCCAGAGGCCACAAGCCCTGGGGGCGTGCCCCCTAGCTTGTGGGCCCCCTGGAGCTCCTCCGACCCTAACGCCAACTCTATATATTCACTTTCGGGGAGAAAGAAATTAGAGAGAATGATTCATCACGTTTTACCATATGGAGCCGCAGCCACCTCCTGTTCTTCATTGGGAGGGCTGGTCTAGAGTCTGTTCGGGGCTCCAGAGAGTGGAATCCGTCATCATCAACCTTCCCCCATCACCAATTTGATGATTCTCACCGCCGTGCATGAGTAATTCCATCGTAGGCTTGCTGGACGGTGATGGGATGGTTGAGATTTATCATGTAATCGAGTTAGTATTGTTAGAGTTTGATGCCTAGTATCCACTATGTTCTGAGATTGATGTTGCTATGACTTTGTTATGCTTAATGCTTGTCACTAGGCCCCGAGTGCCATGATTTCATATCTTGACCTATTATGTTTTCATGAATATATATGTGTTCTTGATCCGATCTTGCACTACTGCAGGATGCGGCTAACGCGACACTACGATCAGAGACCCTTTGAAGAAACTGCGTGCGATGCATTAATCACAAATGGGGATGTAAAAAACCCGTCAAAAAGATGCCAAATGTATGTGATGACGGAGACATAAAACACGGTTCAGATTTTAGTTACGTGTGCGATACTGGGCATATGGTTGATCCATATGAACTGTTTGTGATTAGATAGAACAACAGAAACGGGCAACCATATCAATGTGTGTGCGATATACGGCATACAGTTCGCTCTGATCAACTATTTTCTATTAGGGAATGCAACAGAAATGGTCAGCCAGATCAAGGTGTGTGTGAAATACGGCATACGGTTCACTCGGACGAACTGTTTTTGATTAGGGAATAGAACATAAACGGTTCAACTTAACAAGATGTGTGTGATATGCGGCATATAGTTCACATAGATGAACTATTTGCGATGAGCCAAAAGAACACAAATGATTCGTGTAAACAAGATGTGTGTGATACACAGCAAACAACCCACTCGGATGAACTGTTTGCGACAAGAAATTATAACACACACGGTTACTATAGTTAGTTCATGTGTGATTCTGTTTGTACAAAAAACTTTGAAAAATGCAAACTAGTTGCTTGCGGTGGCTAGGAGTATCGCACACGATGCGTTTGCGAGTACTCATGTGCGATGATTAGTATGTTACACACGCGTTTCCTTATGTTAACATGTGTGTGATAAATAACACGTGGCACCGCATACAACATTTGGGTTGTGTGTGTGCTCCACTTAGTATTCCCGTGCTCCAGCGAATGCTTCCCGCACTCCACATGGGTGAATTGTAAAATCCACGCTTCTTCCCTCATCGGTTTCCTACCACCAGCTAATGGCTTGCTGCATATAACCCAGGCGGCAACGCACCATCGCGACACTCTCGCAGATGCAGTCCTCACCCATCTACCATTTCCAATCATGCCAGGCAATGACCAAAGCTTCCATGTCGACCACTACATGCGTTACATCTTCGGCGAGGAGAACGAGCCGGAGTAGGTCAGGGAGCAAGAGCTTCATCGGCCGGTGCAGGCACCATGGTGAAAGGATCGATATGGTTGACTAGAGGGGGGGGGGGTAAATAGGCAACTAACAATTTTAGCTTTTCTTGACCAAATTAAACTTAGGAACAAAATAGGTTGTCTAGATATGCAACTAGGTGAGAAACCTATATGATGCAACAAAGATAAGTAAGCAAACAAGCACAAGACACTAACACACTAAAGCTTGCACAAGTAAAGGATAGAGATAACCAAAAGTGGAGCCGGTGAAGACGAGGATGTGTTACCGAAGTTCCTTCCCTTTGAGGGCAAGTACGTCTCTGTTGGAGTGGTGTGGAGGCACAATGCTCCCCAAGAAGCCACTAGGGCCACCGTATCCTCCTCACGCCCTCACACAATGCGAGATGCCGTGATTCCACTATTGGTGCCCTTGAAGGCGGCGACCGAACCTTTAAAAACAAGGTTGGGGCTCTCTCCACAACTGAATTGGAGGCTCCCAACGAAACCACGGAGCTTCACCACAATGGATATGGCTCCGAGGTGACCTCAACCGTCTAGGGTGCTCAAACACCCAAGCGTAACAAGATCCGCAAGGGATTAGTGGGGGGAATCAAATTTCTCTTGGTGGAAGTGTAGATCTGGGCCTTCTCAACCAATCCCTAGAAAATCAACAAGTTTGATTGGCTAGGGAGAGAGATCGGGCGAAAATAAGCTTTTGGAGCAACAATGGAGCTTGGGGGAGAAGAGGTAGGTTTTCTAGAGGAAGAAGAACCCTTTATATAGTGGAGGAGAAGAGTGAACCGTTACACTTTTCTCAGCCCGCACAGAGCGGTACTACCGCTGGGCCGAGCGGTACTACCGTTGGTGCCAGCGGTACTACCGCCCTGTGTTAGGGACGAGATTCAGAGGAAAGGAGTGGTAGTAGCCGCGGTGGTGGTAGCGTTACTACCGCTTATAAGCGGTACTACTGCTGCTACTACCGTTGCTACCACCGTAGAACCCGACACGAGAAAAACTTGTCCCGAATCGACGCGGAGGTGGAGAGTAGCCGCGGCGGTACTGCCGCGTATAAGCCCAAGCGATACTAGTGTGCCTTCTCAGCGGTACTACAACTTAGAGCGTATACGCGGTACTACCGCCCTGACTACGGTACTACCGTGCCCACAGAAAGAAGTGGAGATGCTAGGAAAAGAGAGAAGATGAGGGTGCACAAAACGAGTGTACGTGATGATTCCACCCTTGCCTTTCCAATGCGGAGCCTCCCTTGATAGTACGGTGTCTCCTACGACTCAAGTCCACCAAAACAAAAGCCTAGCACGATAATACATCTTGAGCTGATAACTCGGAGGGTAGATAATCGTCTCGTGCCTCTGGATTCACATCTGAAATACTCGGCACACACGATTAGTCCGCAAACGCATTGTCATCAATCACCAAAACCACAAAGGAAGGGACATGCCCTTACAATATCCCACTTTTTGGTGGATTGATGACAACACGGGATTTGCACATAATGTAATAACATATGAGGAGTAAGCAAACCCCACAGCCTACAAAAAATAGACGAGCTCCCCCTAGATGTGTGCTTAAAAAAGAAGTTGCTTGTGGAATGCAAAGCACACACTCTAGGATCAATGCTCCCCCTATCTTTTATAATCCGATAACATCTAATTAATGAGGAGACATAAGTAAGTAACAAAGTAGGTGCAACAGGATAGAACATGAATTAAGCAGCACTTACTAGAGTACTCGATATAATAAAGATAGCATAGGTCTCACACAAAGAAAAGTAGCTGAGTCTCACAAACACACCAAACCAGAAAGAAAAACAAAGCACCTAAACACACGAGACACCAATACGCAAATCATCGCAAATCACCTCTCCCACTTTGGCATGGAGACACCGAAAAGGGGCAGAGAAAGACACAACGTCATCACACCGCTACAGGGTCATCTGCACCTCCGTCATCGGCTGAGGGCTGCTCGGGGTCAGAGTGAGTCCAGTGACAGTGCTGACGAACCCAGTCATCCTCATCAGTGATCCGACCCTCATAACCGCTAGTAACTGTGGCACCAAGCTGACGCATAAGCTCCTTGTGATGAGTCCTAGACTTCTTCTCAGAGACATGGGCCATGTACTGACTGTGGGACTCCATGCAGAACAACTTCTTCATCTTCTTCTTAAGCTTTTTGGCCCAAGAGGGCTCAGCTCCAGATGGCATATACTCATCATCATCATCATCTTGGTCGGCCTCTGCCTCAGGATCATCAGCACCAGCCGGGATGTTAGCTGAGTAACCGGAGTGTTCGAGAGATCCTTCCTCCTAAGTCTCTTGACCTCGTGAGAGACCAACTCGCCAGTCTATAGGGCGTACCCCTCGTAGGTGTGCTCCCACGCCTTCTCAATGAGGAGCATGATGTATGGAGCATAGATGAGACACTTACGCTCTGAGATGGCAGACAACAATTCAGACCACATGACATGATGGATATCCAATGTTTCTCCATTCTTCCGTTCCTTCTGGTGCTGGCAGAAAAGAAGCATATCCACAAGGTAAGAGTGGACCATATCCTGGTTCCCAATGCGAGGAAAAAGAGTCTCCCTGAAGATGCGGTGAAGGATGTCCAGAAACACAGGCAACTCATATGTCTCCATCAGAGTCTCAGGGTTGACCTTCTTAGTGCAGTATGGCCATAGATTCTGCTTGTGAGTGGAGGTAGCATTGTGATGAGGTCGAAAACCGACCGAACTCTCCAGACCAAGATCTTGAACACCAAGAAGTTCCATGAAAGCTTTCCACTTAACCGCCAGACGTCTGCCATTAGTCATCCACGTCAAAGTCCTTTTTGCATCGGTGCCAAGGTGAACGGTGGCATAGAACTGAGCCACCAGATCAGCATCAAAGTCCTTGTTGAATGTTATGATGTTGACAATGTTCAGCTGGTTGCACATTTCCAGGGCTTCTCCGAAGTACTCTAGGTCCTTCTCCAAATGAGCAATATCAATTGAGCGCACATCAACATAGAGATTCTTCTTGGTCTTGATCACATCAAAGTAAGTTGCATACTGAAACCGGTTCCAGAACGGCCGGTTGACAAGGGTGGGCTCTTGTTCAAACTCATAGGGATTGTGCCGACACCTCTCCCAAAATTCCTTGTTTGACATCTCCGTGACAGTCTTGGCCTTCTTAGCTGGCTTCTTTGCAGTGCTCTTGGACGGCTGTTGTGACTGAGATGGAGGAGCACTGGACGACGGATCCCCTACAGAACCACTCGCAGACCCACCTGCTGCCTCAGAGGTGCGATAGCGCTTTGAACTGGCGCGCCCAGGGTTGATGCGACGAGCAAGATGTTCCATTGGGTCATCTCCTAAACACACACACACACACACACACACACA
>LR738710.1:589482469-589534171 GCA_902687465.1 Secale cereale
ACACACACACACGAGACATAGAGAACGAACAAGCATAAGACACGAGACAAAGAGCAAAACAGAATCAAAGTTTGATAGGAATATGATGGAGGATGGCCTCTCCACGGTACTACCGCATATGGGAAGTGGTAGTACCGTTTGCAGCGGTAGTACCGTATATGGGAAGCGGTATGTGACACCCCGAGACCGGTGCGCCAGGTGTCAGCCAGTTATTCGTTGCCGTTGCCCTGTCATCTGCTTGCGTGTTGCATCTTGCCATGTCATCATGTGTGTTGCATCATCATGTTTTCAAAACTTGCATCCGTCCGAGTCCCCTCGTCCTTTCCGTTGTCCGTCCTGAGCCCAGACACACTTGCACGCGCCCGCGGTGCCTCCGAATATTTATTTTGTGAGTGGCCGAAAAATGTTCTCGGAATGGGTTGAAACTTGGCATGTGGTCTTATTATAGTGTAGACAGGCCGTCTGCCAAATTTCATCGCATTCGGAGCTCGTTTGATAGCCCAACGGATATATATAGCGGCACTAGTCGCCGGTTATTTCATCGGACGTTTTCGGTCTCCGAAAACCCCCGCGGGCCTCCCTCCCTCTCCTCTCACCTCAGCCCAACTACTCTACCCAGCCCACCTAGGCCTTTCAAACAACCCCTTCGCTCCGTTGCCGTTGGATCGCGATCCGATGGCTCCAGAACGATCCAAAAACCCCCAAACCCTAGGCTTTTCCCTATATAAACAACCCCCCTTGCCATTTTGGGCATCCCCTAGGCCTTCCCCTACCTCTAGCCTCCTCCCTTGCATCAATTTCCGCGTAGCCCCTCTCCACCGCCGCCACTTGGCGCCGCCAAGTCAGCCAGCCACCTCATTTTCACCATGTGGCAGCCCCTGACTGGGCCACCTCAGCCTCAGCCGCCCCCTGGGCCTATGGCAGAGCGCCACCTCAGCCTCCCGCGTCTCCCTCCTCAGCGCGCCAGCCGCAGTGGCCCGCTCGGCCCGAGGCAGGCCCGTTCGGGCCCGACCGCGCCCCCGCAGGCACCCGAGCCCCCAGCCGCCTCCCGCAGCGCTCGATCCAGTTTGGATCGAGGCAGTTGCCTCCGCCGCCGGTCTCCAACCCCCGCCGCCAGACTCCGCCCGCGTCAGCTCGCCGCCCAGTGCTCCTCCGCAGACGCCGGCGACCAGGTAGTCATCGCCCGCACAGGCATCCTCTCCAACCCCCGCCGCTGAGCCCCGGGACCTCGCCTCCCTCGTCGGCCCTCGCCGGAGGCCGCGTCCGCCGCCGCCCCAAGCTCCGCCGGACCCCCGCCGGTTCCATTCCGGCAGTTGCCTCCCTCCATGGCCGGAGTCCAGGAGCCGCCGTCCCCGCGGAACAGATCCCGCCGCCGGTCCTCTGCTCGTGCACGCACGAGGAGGAGGACGACCCGTCGGCCTCTTGGGCCGCAGCCCAGCTTCCTCCTCCCTCAGCCCGGCTCGGCCTTCCACCGCAGCCCAGATCCAGGCCACGTGGGCCGCGGCCCACCCCGCGTCGGCCAGCGCGCCGCCAGGGCCCGCCTCCACCGACTGCCTAGGGCCCATCTCCACCGCCTCCCTCCAGGCCTGCTTCGCCTCTGCTTCTTGGGCTTAGCCCAGTGGTGAGCCCACTAAGCCTCGCCTCGGGCGTCTTTTAGTTTCCTGTCGCCCGTTGTGTTTTTTCCCATGTCAAAACTGCTAAGTCCCTGTTAACTATTATATTGTTGCTACTTTGCATGCTTGTAACTATTTGTGTGATGATCCAAATTGAGTGAATGATATGTCAAAATGATCGTGGTGATATGCTCTACACTTTGTTCCATTGTGCCATGCTCATTTGAGTTCATCTAGATGCTTAAATATCTGTTGCAAGGGTGCTACTTGTTATAAACTACTGCTACTTGTTGTTTTGTTGCTATGTTTGAGATACGATAACTTGGTGCATGTTTATCCAAATGATGCAAATGATATGTCCACATGTTCATCATGAGATGCTCTACATGTTGGTTGCTTTAGCATGCTTGTTTGAGTTCATATTGCCATGTTTATCTCCTTTGCAAAAGTGCATTTGGCTGTTATGTTCTGAAACTTGTTACGAGATGCCTAGTTGAGGAGCTCGTTGCTATTGTTGTGTTTGTCCCCTTGTCACATGCCTAGTTGTTTTAGAATCTCCATGATGTGTTCTTTGATGTGGTGCATTTAACTTTCCATGATATGCCTTGTGTTGACTTAAACATGCTTGCAAACATGCCATGTTGTTATTGCTGTTTTAACACTTAGTGAAATTTCACTAAGTCTGGAATCTGTAATATCCAGATGCCATGTTTGCTTGTTGTTCTAGGCAAATCCATGATAGTTTTGGGGTGACCATTGATGTTTCCTTGTTGTACATGTTGTTGGCTATCCATTCATGCCTTCACTTGCTCATTTGACTTGCTGTAGCTTATTTAATTCTTGCTCCCAAGTTGCTATAAAATGTTGCTGTCAGGTTTTTAGTGTCATGATGAAGATGTTGTAGCTTGTTGCTATTGATCCATGCCTCCTATGGAGATGCTCCAATGGAGTTGTTTGCTGTAGGATATGTCTACTTCATGTTCATGCTTCTTATCACCATGTTTGAGTGCTGTAGCTTATAGTTATCATGCTCCAAAGTTGCTATGTGGCTGTTAATTTCAGCTTGTTGTTATATCTTGTTTCATGTGTATCTTTTAGCCCGTTGCTCCGTTCTGAGTGTTCTTTATATGAAACTTGTGTGATTTTGCATGTGGAATCATAATATCATATTGTTTTCATGTTTGGAGTGAGTTTGCTTGATGTTTGGGTGCATCTTGCACCGTTGCCATGTTATGCTTCCTACCTTGCCATGTTATGCTTCCTGTATAGACTTGCTGTGCTTCCTGTATAGACATGTTGTGCTTCCTGTATAGATTTGTCATGCATCATATCTTGCCATGTATTGCATCATATAGACTTGTGTTGTTTTCTATGCTTCCTACCTTGCCATGTAATGCTTCCTGTATAGACTTGTTGTGCTTCCTGTATAGACTTGCCATGCATCATACCTTGCCATGTTTTGCTTCCTGCATATACTTGCTGTGCATCATATGTAGAATTGTCGTGCATCCTACTTGGTAGTGCATTGTCATGTTCTTGAGTGGTTTGTTTACCGTGTTGCTTCTTCTCGTTAGTGCTTGTTCCGTTGCGTTCATGAGGATTCGATCGTCTACCCGTGGTTCTTCTTCAAGGCTTCTTCTCCGTCTTCTTCATGGAACCAGTCCGGTTCCTTGAGGGATCTCAGGCAAGATGACGATACCCTTGGATACCTTTACTATCATTCCCTTTGCTTAGTTGTCTCGATGCTATCGTTACATGTCGCGCTACACATCATTATTGTTAGCCTCTCCTTGTTGCCATGAAACCTCTAACCTTTGAAACCTTCCTAGAAAAACCAATGTTTGGCTATGTTACCCGTTGCTCAGCCCCTCTTATAGCGTTGTTAGTTGCAGGTGAAGATGAAGTTCGTTCCAGGAGGGAACTTGTTGTTGGTATATCACAATATCTATTATTATTTAATAACACACCTATATATTGGGCATGGGTGGAAGGCTTGGCCTTTTGCTCGGTGTTTTGTTCCACTCATGCCACCTTAGGCGCCGATAAACCGGCATTATGTTCCTTGATTTTGCGGTCCTTACACGATGGGTATATGGGGACCCCTTGACAGTTCGTCTTTGAATAAAACTCCTCCAGCAAGGCCCAACTTTGGTTTTAATTTGCTCATAATAACAACTTAATTAATTAATTAAATTGCATAGGGAGTTAGCGCTACCCGAGGATTCTTCTACATAGCAGGAGGGGCCAGTGCTGATGGTGTTGGTCCCAAATGGGGAGACTGTGGGGCCACCACAGGGAAACTCGAGGATTGGTTTTACTCGTAGGATCGCCCATCCGGTCATGGCCTGAGACGAGATACGCGCGGCTACTATCAGGGTGTCGACACACCGGGATGTCTTGCTGGACTTGTTTTACCATTGTCGAAATGTCTTGTGCACAGGGATGCCGAGCCTGATCGTATTTCCCTAAGATAAGGGGTGATGATATTATATTTATCACTTCAGCTAATCGTGAGAGCTTGTGATGGGCTAAGTTGGGACACCCCTGCAGGGTTATGATCTTTCGAAAGCCGTGCTCGCGGTTATGTGGCAGATTGGAATTTGTTAATGTCCGGTTGTATAAAACTTGACAGAGGATCCGAAGTAAAACACACAACGGTGTGAGTAACCATGACTGTCTCTTTTCACTTGAGAAGAGAACACGGTGGGGTTATGTTTGACTCGTATGTAGTTCAGGATCTTTAGCGATCACTACTATTTGCGACCGTTTGCGTAGATGCTCATCTTATTCTTGTATTCGTAAGTTAGCCACCATATTTATGCTTAGCCGCTGCTGCAACCTCACCACTTTACCTCTTCCTACCTATTAAGCTTTGATAGTCTTGTTACCCATGGTTATGGGATTGCTGAGTCCTCGTGGCTCACAGATACTACAACAACAGTTGTAGGTGCAGGTTTCCGATGTCTTGACGTGAGAGCGATGTTCGTTGTGTTGGAGTTCTTTCTTCTTCTTCTTCTTCTTCTTCAGTCTTGGGTTAGGTTCTGGGTCGGTAGCCTGGGATAGCAGATGGATGTCGTTGTTCTTTTCATGTTTGTATCCGTAGTCGGATACTTTGTATTGATGTTGTTGTATTCTTGTGACTTGAATGTATTGTTGTATCCCCCATGTATGTATGTAATGGTACGATGTAATGATATCCATCTTGCTAAGCGCCCGAAATGCGGTTGTACCCCAATCACGTAAGTGTCACGTGATCGGGATAGAATCGCATCTTGGGCCTGACAAGTTGGTATCAGAGCCTCGACCGACCATAGGAGCCCCCTTGATTGATCGTAGCTTGGCCGTTGTTGAGTCTAGTAGAAAACTTTTTGGAGTCTAGTTATATCGAAGAGTAGGAATTCTTTTTACTTCCCTGCCCCTTCGTCGCTCTGGTGAGGAATCTTGACGTAGGTGTTTTGAATTACTCCTCTTCCCCTTCAATTTTTTTTAGGATCGCGTGGTTAGTTTTCGTTCGTTGCGTTGTTAGTTCTTTCATCTGGTGCATCTCTCGTCAAGTGGATTCAACCCTCTTCTTCTTGCAAGTTCAACCCTCAGTTCTTTTCAATCGACGGTGTTTTCCCCGTCCGTTGTGGTCTTTCTTTTCCCACCCACCCACCCTTTTTTCTTCTCGGACTGGAGTCCTTAATCGAGTATCCATCCTACTCGGTTGAATCCTTTGCATTCTTTCCTCAGTTATTTCAACTGGTGAATTCTCCTCTCGTTCGTCATTCTTCATCTCTTTTCTTTTCGGTGGTTCCAATTCGATTTGTTATCGGTGTTGTTCTTATTCTTTCATCGGTTCAAGTGTTTTTCCCCTTGCTCGTTTACCTCTCGCCATTGACTACCCGGAGTTATGAAGACATCTCAAGAGTTTTGTCTGTGTTCTAATTAATTCGAGGTTGTTACCTCACTCGAGTTTTTCATTCGTTCCGGTGCATCATCTCCTTTGCATTCCATTTCAACGGAGTTCTCCCTTCGGTGGGCTCATAACCCACAGGTCTTTTCCAGGATCTTACCTGACTCTTTTAATTTGCCCGGAGTGTTCCGAAATTCCTTTCAAGTGTGACGTAAGTATGAATTTCATCAGTCATATGCCTTCCGAAGATCGCTTTTAATTCTTTCCATCGTCGGTCCAACCTTTCTTCATCCGGAGTAGTTCTTAAATTCTTTTCTTTGTGTTCCTCCGAAGGCCATCATTTAGAAGATTTCTTCGTTCTCAGTTTTCAACTTCGTCCTCCAAATATTCTTCTTTGATGCCTCTTCGTTCGTCTCACATTCTTCCGGTGCTTCGTTCAAGTATTCTTTAATCAGTTCACAATCTCTTCGTTCTCGTCATTCTAATTGTCCTCAAGTGCTTTATTCTTCCCGGAGATTCATTCTCTTGTATTCACTCGATTCATTTTCTTACGGTGCCTTGTCCTCTTGCATCGTTCAATTTCATTCCTTACGGTGGTCATTCTCGTTCTTCACTCGATTTTAATTCTTCCCGGTGGTTCTTTCATTTTTCTTCACTCGGCTTCAATTCCTTACGGTGGTTCGCTCGACAGTTCTTTTCCGGTGCTACCATATCATATCAATTCATTCGTTCATTCCAATCCTACCGGTGTTTCATGGAGATTTTCGCAAGTTCGCGATATATCCTTCTTTAATCATTTTCATCGAGAATAAGCAGTATGTGAATCCATTGTTCATCAATTTAATTGGTGGAGGATAAGCATAACATAATTGTTATTCGTTTTTCATCAAGTTGATTTATTCCTTCCTTCGGAGTTTATTCTTGATGAATAAATTCTAGTTCCAAGTGCTTTAATCTTTTCTTCCCCGGAGTTCAAAGTTTTCCTCGGCTATCCCGTCTAATCATCGCAAGGCCTTAATCTTATTCCTTTCATCCATCATTTCCTTCATCATACTTTCGTTACCGGAGTTCTTCATGGTGGTTCTACATCATTTAATTCATCCTTCAAGTGTTCTTCTAATTCTTCTGGAGCAGCTCAAGCATTTTTATTTTGCCTCTCGAGTGCAAATAATTCTCTGTATTCTTTCGGTATGGAGTTTTGCACTCTTTCTTCATTCTCATCTATTCAATCTTTTGGTAGTGGCGGTAATTCACCTCAAGTTTTGAGATGTTTTCATAAGTCCACAACAAGCTTATTCTTTTGTTGTTGATTCTCTCAACGACTCCGTTCAAGCCTTTCTCTTGATGATTCACTTTCAATTCATTCGTGATGGAAGTTGTCATCTTCTTCCCCATTCCTTTAATTCCGTTCTTTCAATTCTTCCGGAGGCATTGTGTTGTTGCTCTCGTCGAGTATCATTTCATCCTTTCAAGTTTGTGTTCCATTCCATTCATGTTCAACCGGTGTGCTATTTCTTTCTGTTTTAGCCGGAGTGCTGCCCGAATTCCTTCGTGGAGATTCCTTTTCTATCTCTTTTAACCGGAGTGGTTTCGAATTCATTCTTGTTCCTTCAGCTCTTGTTTCATGCCTCTCAACCTCCTTGGTTCTCGTATTCGTTCTTCCTCTTGTCTAACGAAGTCCTTGCAACTTCGTTCTTCTTCGTTGCATTCTTCTTTTTGAGTGGCTCAACCTCTCAAGGTTCTCTGGTTTCACTCTTTTGTCCTCGAAGAACTTTGTTCTTCCTTTTTCTCTCCCGTCTCGTTCCTAAGATCTCGGGACGAGATCTCTTGTTAGTAGGGGAGTGTTGTGACACCCCGAGACCGGTGCGCCAGGTGTCAGCCAGTTATTCGTTGCCGTTGCCCTGTCATCTGCTTGCGTGTTGCATCTTGCCATGTCATCATGTGTGTTGCATCAGCATGTTTTCAACACTTGCATCCGTCCGAGTCCCCTCGTCCTTTCCGTTGTCCGTCCTGAGCCCAGACACACTTGCACGTGCTCGCGGTGCCTCCGAATATTTATTTTGTGAGTGGCCGAAAAATGTTCTCGGAATGGGTTGAAACTTGGCATGTGGTCTTATTATAGTGTAGACAGGCCGCCTGCCAAATTTCATCGCATTCGGAGCTCGTTTGATAGCCCAACGGATATATATAGCGGCACTAGTCGCCGGTTATTTCGTCGGACGTTTTCGGTCTCCAAAAACCCCCGCGGGCCTCTCTCCTCTCCTCTCACCTCAGCCCAACTACTCTACACAGCCCACCTAGGCCTTTCTAACTCCCCCTTCGCTCCGTTGCCGTTGGATCGCGATCCGATGGCTCCGGAACGATCCAAAAACCCCCAAACCCTAGGCTTTTCCCTATATAAACAACCCCCCTTGCCATTTTGGGCATCCCCTAGGCCTTCCCCTACCTCCAGCCTCCTCCCTTGCATCAATTTCCGTGCAGCCCCTCTCCACCGCCGCCACTTGGCGTCGCCAAGTCAGCCAGCCACCTCATTTTCGCCATGTGGCAGCCCCTGATTGGGCCACCTCAGCCTCAGCCGCCCCTGGGCCTATGGCAGAGCGCCACGCGTCCCTCCCTGCGCCACCTCAGCCTCCCGCATCTCCCTCCTCAACGCGCCAGTCGCCGTGGCCCGCTCGGCCCGAGGCAGGCCCGTTCGGGCCCGACCGCGCCCCCGCAGGCACCCGAGCCCCCAGCCGCCTCCTGCAGCGCTCGATCCAGTTTGGATCGAGGCAGTTGCCTCCGCCGCCGGTCTCCAACCCCCGCCGCCCCACTCCGCCTGCGTCAGCTTGCCGCCCAGTGCTCCTCCGCAGACGCCGGCGACCAGGTAGTCATCGCCCGCACAGGCATCCTCTCCAACCCCCGCCGCTGAGCCCCGGGACCTCGCCTCCCTCATCGGCCCTCGCCGGAGGCCGCGTCCGCCGCCGCCCCAAGCTCCGCCGGACCCCCGCCGGTTCCATTCCGGCAGTTGCCTCCCTCCATGGCCGGAGTCCAGGAGCCGCCGTCCCCGCGGAACAGATCCCGCCGCCGGTCCTCTGCTCGTGCACGCACGAGGAGGAGGACGACCCGTCGGCCTCTTGGGCCGCAGCCCAGCTTCCTCCTCCCTCAGCCCGGCTCGGCCTTCCACCGCAGCCCAGATCCAGGCCACATGGGCCGCGACCCACCCCGCATCGGCCAGCACGCCGCCAGGGCCCGCCTCCACCGACTGCCCAGGGCCCATCTCCACCGCCTCCCTCCAGGCCTGCTTCGCCTCTGCTTCTTGGGCTTAGCCCAGTGGTGAGCCCACTAAGCCTCGCCTTGGGCGTCTTTTAGTTTCCTGTCGCCCGTTGTGTTTTTTCCCATGTCAAAACTGCTAAGTCCCTGTTAACTGTTATATTGTTGCTACTTTGCATGCTTGTAACTATTTGTGTGATGATCCAAATTGAGTGAATGATATGTCAAAATGATCGTGGTGATATGCTCTACACTTTGTTCCATTGTGCCATGCTCATTTGAGTTCATCTAGATGCTTAAATATCTGTTGCAAGGGTGCTACTTGTTATAAACTGCTGCTACTTGTTGTTTTGTTGCTATGTTTGAGATACGATAACTTGGTGCATGTTTATCCAAATGATGCAAATGATATGTCCACATGTTCATCATGAGATGCTCTACATGTTGGTTGCTTTAGCATGCTTGTTTGAGTTCATATTGCCATGTTTATCTCCTTTGCAAAAGTGCATTTGGCTGTTATGTTCTGAAACTTGTTACGAGATGCCTAGTTGAGGAGCTCGTTGCTATTGTTGTGTTTGTCCCCTTGTCACATGCCTAGTTGTTTTAGAATCTCCATGATGTGTTCTTTGATGTAGTGCATTTAACTTTCCATGATATGCCTTGTGTTGACTTAAACATGCTTGCAAACATGCCATGTTGTTATTGCTGTTTTAACACTTAGTGAAATTTCACTAAGTCTGGAATCTGTAATATCCAGATGCCATGTTTGCTTGTTGTTCTAGGCAAATCCATGATAGTTTTGGGGTGACCATTGATGTTTCCTTGTTGTACATGTTGTTGGCTATCCATTTATGCCTTCACTTGCTCATTTGACTTGCTGTAGCTTATTTAATTCTTGCTCCCAAGTTGCTATAAAATGTTGCTGTCAGGTTTTTAGTGTCATGATGAAGATGTTGTAGCTTGTTGCTATTGATCCATGCCTCCTATGGAGATGCTCCAATGGAGTTGTTTGCTGTAGGATATGTCTACTTCATGTTCATGCTTCTTATCACCATGTTTGAGTGCTGTAGCTTATAGTTATCATGCTCCAAAGTTGCTATGTGGCTGTTAATTTCAGCTTGTTGTTATATCTTGTTTCATGTGTATCTTTTAGCCCGTTGCTCCGTTTTGAGTGTTCTTTATATGAAACTTGTGTGATTTTGCATGTGGAATCATAATATCATATTGTTTTCATGTTTGGAGTGAGTTTGCTTGATGTTTGGGTGCATATTGCACCGTTGCCATGTTATGCTTCCTACCTTGCCATGTTATGCTTCCTGTATAGACTTGCTGTGCTTCCTGTATAGACATGTTGTGCTTCCTGTATAGATTTGTCATGCATCATATCTTGCCATGTATTGCATCATATAGACTTGTGTTGTTTTCTGTGCTTCCTACCTTGCCATGTAATGCTTCCTGTATAGACTTGTTGTGCTTCCTGTATAGACTTGTCATGCATCATACCTTGCCATGTTTTGCTTCCTGCATATACTTGTTGTGCATCATATGTAGAATTGTCGTGCATCCTACTTGGTAGTGCATTGTCATGTTCTTGAGTAGTTTGTTTACCGTGTTGCTTGCTTCTTCTCGTTAGTGCTTGTTCTGTTGCGTCCGTGAGGATTCGATCGTCTACCCGTGGTTCTTCTTCAAGGCTTCTTCTCCGTCTTCTTCATGGAACCAGTCCTCTTCCTTGAGGGATCTCACGCAAGATGACCATACCCTTGGATACCTTTACTATCATTGCCTTCGCTTAGTTGTCTCGATGCTATCGTTACATGTCGCGCTACCCATCATTATTGTCAGCCTCTCCTTGTTGCCATGAAACCTCTAACCTTTGAAACCTTCCTAGCAAAACCATTGTTTGGCTATGTTACCCGCTTGCTCAGCCCCTCTTATAGCGTTGTTAGTTGCAGGTGAAGATGAAGTTCGTTCCAGGAGGGAACTTGTTGTTGGTATATCACAATATCTATTATTATTTAATAACACACCTATATACTGGGCATGGGTGGAAGGCTTGGCCTTTTGCTCGGTGTTTTGTTCCACTCATGCCACCTTAGGCGCCGATAAACCGGCATTATGTTCCTTGATTTTGCGTTCCTTACACGATGGGTATATGGGGACCCCTTGACAGTTCGTCTTTGAATAAAACTCCTCCAGCAAGGCCCAACTTTGGTTTTAATTTGCTCATAATAACAACTTAATTAATTAATTAAATTGCATAGGGAGTTAGCGCTACCCGAGGATTCTTCTACAGAGCAGGAGGGGCCAGTGCTGATGGTGTTGGTCCCAAATGGGGAGACTGCGGGGCCACCACAGGGAAACTCGAGGATTGGTTTTACTCGTAGGATCGCCCATCCGGTCATGGCCTGAGACGAGATACGCGCGGCTACTATCAGGGTGTCGACACACCGGGATGTCTTGCTGGACTTGTTTTACCATTGTCGAAATGTCTTGTGCACATGGATGCCGAGCCTGATCGTATTTCCCTAAGATAAGGGGTGATGATATTATATTTATCACTTCAGCTAATCGTGAGAGCTTGTGATGGGCTAAGTTGGGACACCCCTGCAGGGTTATGATCTTTCGAAAGCCGTGCTCGCGGTTATGTGGCAGATTGGAATTTGTTAATGTCCGGTTGTATAAAACTTGACAGAGGATCCGAAGTAAAACACACAACGGTGTGAGTAACCATGACTGTCTCTTTTCACTTGAGAAGAGAACATGGTGGGGTTATGTTTGACTCGTATGTAGTTCAGGATCTTTAGCGATCACTACTATTTGCGACAGTTTGCGTAGATGCTCATGTTATTCTTGTATTCGTAAGTTAGCCACCATATTTATGCTTAGCCGCTGCTGCAACCTCACCACTTTACCTCTTCCTACCTATTAAGCTTTGATTGCCTTGTTACCCATGGTTATGGGATTGCTGAGTCCTCGTGGCTCACAGATACTACAACAACAGTTGCAGGTGTAGGTTTCCGATGTCTTGACGTGAGAGCAATGTTCGTTGTGTTGGAGTTCTTTCTTCTTCTTCTTCTTCTTCTTCAGTCTTGGGTTAGGTTCCGGGTCGGCAGCCTGGGATAGCAGATGGATGTCGTTGTTCTTTTCATGTTTGTATCCGTAGTCGGATACTTTGTATTGATGTTGTTGTATTCTTGTGACTTGAATGTATTGTTGTATCCCCCATGTATGTATGTAATGGTACGATGTAATGATATCCATCTTGCTAAGCGCCCGAAATGCGGTTGTGCCCCAATCACGTAAGTGTCACGTGATCGGGATAGAATCGCATCTTGGGCCTGACACGGTAGTACCGCTCTCAATGGTAGTACCGCATATGAGGAGTGGTAGTGCCGCTCAGAGTGGAGGAACATCAGTTCCTCCACACCAGGTCAGATCCGTTACTACCAGAGAGGCAAAGAACAAAAATAGTCCTATCAATGTTCAATCCTAGTAGTATAGAGTTGTTCACCATCCTACTCAAGCCTTGATTTGGCCAAAAATCAAGGAATGCATGCCCATTGCCCCTAAGAACCTAAATATGAAAACTAGAGGCAACAAGAGAGAAACGAGGGGCAATACCAGCATCCATGGCTTGAGGAAGGGGTGGGGAACGATCCCACCGAAGGAAAAGGTGAACCACCGCCCGGAGAAGTCACCCCACCGACGACCTTGTCGCTGGTTCTTTGTTGGAGAGGAAGATGAGAGACGGGGGTGAATGGGTGTGGGTAAGAAAAACTTCCCGCCCCCCTCCCACTTAACCCCCAGCCTCGTGCTCCAGCTGTAGTACCGCTTCAAGTGGGCGGTAGTACTGTCGGATTTGGAGCTCCGCAAAACCCAAGAAGTTCGAACACAGGGGCATGAACGAAGATCTCTCCCACTCATGTCTACCTTGCGTCTTGACCTCGCCTTGTGAAGAGATTCAAGCAAACAATAGATGGAGCACGCAAGAGTTTACCTAGGTTTGGGCCACCGTGTGGTGTAAAACCCTACTTCCTGCTTTGGTGGATTGGCCTCGAGAGGGCTGGAATATGAACTAGTATAGTGGTTCCTGAGCTCAGGAGGTGAGCTCAGGAGGGTCAGGAGGCAAGTGTTCTTGCTCCTTTGCGTGCTGGCAGAGTTTATGGATCTGCCTCTCTCCCCCTTTCATAGTGGGGATCCTAGCTACTTATATAGGCGGCCAGGGTCCTCTTCCCCGTAAATGTTTAGGCGGGAAGGGATCCCACAACGACCATTTTTGAGCGGTAACATAAGGACGTTCCTACCCTGACAAAAGTAGTCTTCGCCTGCAAAAGGATCAGGCTGTGACGCAGTGGTGGGCTCGGCGATGACATCCTCCTTGCCGTCCTTGCGGTCTTCGGTCTTGTTGCACCAATGGGGAAACCTTTGTCCCGCTCCTCGGGAACCTGCGGCTGCGCTGTCCCCCTTGCACCGAAATGGCAACTGCGCAGCTGGCGGATGTTGGCACCCGCTGGCGCTGTGCGTCACTGCTGACATCACTGCCTCCTCCTGAGGCAAGCTTGGCCTTGGATTCTCGACCCCTCCGGAGCACCTTGCCGAGGGCGCTCCTGATGGGGTCTTGACGTTGTTCTCCTCGCGAGGCTTAGCTCCCTCGCGAGGGTCTTTGGCAGTTGGTCGATCAGTTGGGCCATACCAGGCCGCTGTAGGAGCACATCGCGGCCCGCAGACAGGCAAGTCTGGGTACCCTGGTTCCCAGGACGCCGACAGTAGCCCCCGGGCCCAAGGCGCGCACGGAGTTGGCTTCGGGGCGAAGCTTTAGTCGAGGACGAAGCGCCGCGGGCCCTAAAAGGCTGCGGGCCAGGCCGTCGTGCGACGGTTAGATGGGACATGGCGGCTCCGCTCCCCACACAGTCTTGGTGATCGTGTGACTTGACAACTCCTTGGCGCAGACGACGGACGCATTATGGCTGCGACGCCAGTGGCTGGCGGTTGGGCTCCTCCGCCCTATAAATGGGACTAGGGGGGTGGAAGCCCCCAAGCCGTTTTCAGGCCAGCGCCGTCTTCTCCTTGCTTGTTCTTCGCTCTCTCTCTTGTTGCGAGATCTCCATGGCGCCGTCGAGGAAGCCGTCCGCCGCGGAGAAGGGGAAGGCCCTGAAGGATCTGGCCCCGCTGCCGCCGAAGAGGGGTCGCGGTCGTCCCCGCAAGCATGCCGCTGCGCTCGCAGCGACTCCTCGGGGAGGCGGGCGCGGCCTTCCGAGTTCTGCCGCGGCCGCTGTTGAGAGGTGCGGTACGTCCTCCCGTGGTGAAGGTGGTCCTGGCCGTGGAGGGAGAGGAGGCGCGCAACGGTGCCTGTCAGTTGCACGTCCTCCACGCCCGCAGCTCCACTCCTTCGACGTGTCGTCGGAGTTCATGGTGTGGGCGGAGAAGCCTGGTAGCCTGTGGCTCCAGCTTCCCCGCTTGTTCGGCGACTGTTACCAGCCGGAGGCCTCGGCGGCATCTGGCTGCAGGCTGACGGTTGCTGCAGTGGCGCGTCCTGGGTGGAGGTTGATGTGGCTTCCTCGGGCGATGTGTTCCTGGAGCGCGGCTGGCAATTGTTTGCCCGCGCACGCCGGCTGCAGGGGAGGTGTGCGCTCCACTTCAGGTACGATGGCGTCTCCACACTGTTCGTCAGGGTCTTCTCTGAGGAAGGGAAGCGCCTTGGGTGCTGTCCCGAGGTCGATGACGAAGAGGACGACAGGGACGGCGTCCGGAGGAGCAGCTCCTCCTCCGAAGACGATCTCAGTCCTGGGGGGCGCCATGGGTCCCCCCTCTGTGGCAGCAGCAGCTCATCCGTAAGTGGTGGCCGCGACGAACCACCACGCCGCCGAGCTCGGCCTGGCGACGCGAGGGGGTTGCCGCGCCGCTGTGGCTCGGTGAAGCCGGAGGGACTAGAAGACTCCGACTGAGTGGGAGCAGCCTCTGCTTCTTCTCCTTTCCTTTCCTTCATGTCCTTTCTGCATCAAAATTTCAAGTTGCCTCGAGGAGGCGTGTAATGGACTGTGATATATGCAGGAAGGGAGAACTTGCTGTCATGTTTTTTTGTTGCCTTGGTGAAATTACTTAGCTTTTATGCGTCGCGACGTCTTGAGGCGGAGTCCTCCTGACTCTTTGGTGTCATGAGCCCCATCGGGTCGTGACGGGGTGGCCGAATCTAAAGAGCTCGTGCAGCCCCCGAGCGGGGGCGAGCCACTGAGAGCTGCTGAGAGCGCCGAGCGCGGGTTAGAGCACCAAAGCCTGAGCCGGCTCGGTAGGATAGGTTGCGTGGACTGAGAAGCCCGGCGCCAGAGCCTGAGAAGGCTTGGCCAGGCGAGGTCACGTGGCCGCGGTAGACGAGGGCCGGTGACCGACCGTGTCCCAGCCCCCACGCGCGAGGGGCGCGAAGAAGAGCGAGTGGCGCAGCCCTGCTCAACAAACTGAACTTAAAACCGGCGAGAAAGATCCCAAAGGAGACTTTCAACCAAATGCAGGAAGCGCGAGAAACACGAGAACTTCATAGCACGGGGTAGAGGAAGGGCTGATAGCCAAGGATGTAGAAAAGGCTGACAACCAAACACCAAGCCAAAAAAGGAAAAAAGGTCGCGTCCGACCCCTACACTACGTCTTCTTCCCAGCACGGAGCTAAGGACCGCCACTGGGGCATGGGTGGGAGCCCCGTCTGAGGGCCCGTAGGCAACGCACAGGAGACTCCGAGGCGTGTACAACCCCAACTCATTATTGCGTGAGAGTGTCACGGGCGGAGACCTTCACGGGCACGGAGCCTTGATTACGGATAGAACCTCTTGAGGTGTTCGATGTTCTAGGAATTCTGGATAGGTATCCCATCCTGCGTCTCCAGGTGCACAGCACCATGCCAAGAGACACAGGCGATTCTGAACGGTCCCTCCCACATGGGCGAGAGCTTGTGCAACCCCTCCCAGGAGAGAACCTGCCTCAGGACCAAGTCACCAACTTCAAGTGTTCTTGCACGGACGCCGCGGTAGTGGTACCGCCGTAGCACCTGCTGATAACGTGCCGCCCTGAGGGTAGCTCGGCGGCGGCCCTCCTCGCCGAGCACGAGGTCCATCCGCCAGGTGGCATCCTGGCATTCCTCATTGAAGGCCAAGACCCGTGGGGAGCGATGCTTGACCTCGTGAGGGAGGACCGCCTCCGCCCCATAGACGAGAAAGAAAGGAGTTTCCCCCATGGGTTTGGTGGCAGTGGTTCGGATTGACCACATCACGGACTGGAGCTCGTCGATCGAGCCCTTGCCGCAAGCCTCAAGCTTCTTCTTAAAGCTGCGCGTCTTGAGGCCACACAAGACTTCCACGTTGGCGCGCTCGGCCTGACCGTTGCTCCTAGGTTGAGCCACCGAAGCGTAGCAGATCTGTGTGCCAAGGTTAGCACAATATGACCCGAAGAGATTGCTTGCGAACTGCGAACTGTTATCCATGATGATGCGGCTGGGGATCCCGAATCGCCTCACGAGGCCCTGGATGAACTTGACAGCCGACCCGGCTGGGATCACGGAACAGGCTCCACCTCCGCCCACTTGGTGAATTTGTCGATGGTGACATAGAGGAAGCGGTAGCCCCCCACTGCCCGGGGAAATGGACCCAGGATGTCCAATCCCCGGACCGCGAAGGGCCAGGAGAGCGGGATCATCTGGAGGTCCTGCGCCGGTTGGTGGATCTGCTTGGCATGAAACTGGCACGCCTCGCAAGCCCGCACAAGCTCCGTGGCGTCATTGAGCGCCGTGGGCCAGTAGAAGCCGCTGCAGAAGGCTTTGCCCATGAGGGTGCGGGACGACGAGTGATGACCGCAGTCTCCACCGTGGATGTCAGCCAGCAGCTCGCACCCTTGCTTCCTCGAGATGCATTTTAGCGAGACGTCGTTGGGGCACCTCCTGTAGAGTTCACCGTCTTGGATGCAGTAAGCTGAGGCCTGTCGGACCACGCGCTCTGCGTCTTCTTCCTTGGCCGGCAGGGTGTCGTGTTGTAGGTACATCTTGAGTTCTTGGGTCCGACAACCCCCCGCAGCTCTGCGGCGAGCAGCTGGCAGGCTCCGGAGGGTGGTCCTCAGGACGGGGCGCCGTCCGAAGGCGCCGTAGGTAGCCCCCACTAGGGGGACGCTAGCTCAGGAACGGATGATGTTACCGACGATTTGAGCAGCCGCTTCTCGAAGACGCCCGGCCTCTGAGGCTCTCGCCTGGAGGCTCGTTTGGAGATATCATCCGCTTCCTTGTTGGTGCCTCTTGGTATGCGCTGCATCTCCAGCCTTTGGAACCATCGCTCCATCTTGCGTGCCTCTTTCAGATACGCCTCCATGTGCTCGTCCCTTGGCTTGTATTTCTTGTTGGAGAAGTCGAAGAGGAGTCACGAATCACCTCTGATGGTGAGACGCCTGACCCCCCAGTGCAGCAGCGGCCTTCAGCCTACCGATTAGGCCCTCGGACCATGCGATGTTGTTGGAGACCTTCTCGCCTTGCAGGAAGCAAAGCTGCACAACGTAGTACAACTTGTCCTGAGTGGGAGATACTAGCACGGCGCCAGCCCCCGCACCAAGGCGTGAGAAGGCGCCGTCGAAGTATACCACCCACCCGTCTGGGGCTCGACCGCGGGTGCCTTGGAAGTTGGCGACGAAACGCTCACGAAGTTCTCCCCAAGAGGAGATGGATTCCACGGGGAGGCTCAGGAGCCAGGAATGTGCGCCATCTTCGAGTGCCATGGGGAACCAGTTCGCCATGACCTACTCAGTACCGTTGGACGCCTCGATGCTCAGTTCGTAAAGTTGGAGGAACTCCGTGGGTTCGGTGGTGCCGTCGTAGCACAGAGGCAGGTCCGACTTGAACTTGCCGGGCCAGACGAGGCGCCGTAGCCCTGGAGCTAGGGCGCGACATCTAGCCACGCTCATGATCGCAAGCGCCCCATGCGCCTGCGGTGCTGGTTCTTGGGGCGCTGGCGCCACCACCTCCTGTGGCGCGTGGTCTTGGCGCTGCAGGCCAGGGGGCCCACGAGCACCCGCCTGGGGATGCGGAATCACCTGGCAGCTCTCCTCGTCGCGTGCATGGGCTCTGCAGGGCGTCTCACGTCGTGGAGCCTCGCACCGGACCTCTTGGCCGGCGCCGCAGAGCGGAGGCGGAGTCGGGACTCCGTGGACTTTGTTCCCCGCCAGGGACGACGGGGGACGGGTGGAGTGTGCTGGCGTAGGTGCTTCTTCAGCGGTGTTGACGAGCTCGGTGATACGGCGGGGCCACTTGTCGTAGAGGTCATCGACCGGGCGGCAGCGCAAGAGCTCTCGCGCCATCAGCAGCGCAGGCTGCTGGTGGACCGGCCTGCGACAGACCAGCGAGGATGACGCCGCGGCCGGGGAGGGTGAAGCCATCGCCGTGCGGCTATCGCGCCGCTCGGATGGCGGCAGCGACGAGCTCTTCTGCGCGTGGACGGCCGGGTCGGTGGCGGCGTTGACGATCGGCGAATTGGGGCAGAGCGGCGCACCGTTGCCCGCGGGCCCCGCCTGAGCAACGTTTGCGGTGCGGCGGGCGGCGCGAGCTCGGCGTGTGTTCACCATGGCTGTGGAGCGAAGTCGACGATGAGGGTGGGACGAGGTCGTTGGAGAAGCGAGATCTCGACACGCCCCCTACCTGGCGCGCCAAATGTCAAATTCGGGGCTCCGCAAAACCCAAGAAGTTCGAACACAGGGACGTGAACTCACGTCTACCTGGCGTCTCGCCCTCGCCTTGTGAAGAGATTCAAGCAAACAACAGATGGAGCACGCAAGAGTTTACCTAGGTTCGGGCAACCGTGTGGTGTAAAACCCTACTTGCTGCTTTGGTGGATTGGCCTCAGGAGGGCTGGAATATGAACTAGTACAATGGTTCCTGAGCTCAGGAGGTGAGCTCAGGAGGGTCAGGAGGCAAGTGTTCTTGCTCCTTTGCGTGGTGGCAGAGTTTATGGATCTGCCTCTCTCCCCCTTTCATAGTGGGGATCTGCTACCTCTTGAGCTTGCGTTGTATTCCCTCGAAGAGGAAAGGGAGATGCAGCACAATAGCGTAAGTATTTCCCTCATTTTTTGAGAACCAAGGTATCAATCCAGTAGGAGACCACGCGCGAGTCCCTTGCACCTTCACAAACAAATAAGAACTTCGCAGCCAACGCGATAAGGGGTTGGCAATCCCTTTACGGTCACTTACGAGAGTGAGATCTGATAGAGATGATAATTATATTTTTGGTATTTTTGGTTTAATAAAACAGCAAATAAAAGCAAGAAAAGTAAAGTAGATGTAGATTGATATGTTGAGAATAGACCAGGGGGCCATAGTTTTCTCTAGTGGTTTCTCTCATGATAGCGATATTCTACGGCGGGTAAACAAATTACTGTCGAGCAATTGATAGAAAAGCGAATAATTATGAGACTATCTAGGCATGATCATTGTATATAGGCATCACGTCCGAGACAAGTAGATCGACTCCTACCTGCATCTACTACTATTACTCCACACATCGACCGCTATCCAGCATGCATCTAGTGTATTGAGTTCATACGAACAGAGTAATGCCTTAAGCAAGATGACATGATGTAGAGGGATAAACTCAAGCAATATGATGAAAACCCCATCCTTTTATCCTCGATTGCAACAATACAATACGTGCCTTGCTGCCCCTATTGTCACTGGGAAAGGACACCGCAAGATTGAACCCAAAGCCAAGCACTTCTCCCATTGCAAGAACTATAGATCTAGTAGGCCAAACCAAACCGATAATTCGAAGAGACTTGCAAGGATATTATGAGCACACATAAAAAGTTCAGAGAAGAACCAAATATCTTTCATAGATAACCTTGATCATAAACTCACAATTCATCGGATCTCGACAAACACACCGCAAAAAGAGATTACATCGAATAGATCTCCTCGAAGACCGAGGAGAACTTTGTATTGAGATCCAGAGAGAGAGAAGAAGCCATCTAGATACTAGCTATGGACCCGAAGGTCTGTGGTAAACTACTCACAACTCATGGTGAGGGCGATGATGATGATGATGATGATGAAGGTCTCCGTGATGGATCCCCCTCCCGGAACAGGCTCCAAGATGGGATCTCCACGGGGACAGAAGCTACGGCGGTGGAATTAGGGTTTTCTCTTTGCGTATGGATTTTTTGGGGTACGTAGGTATATATAGGAAGAAGGAGGGCACCGGGGGCCGCGTGGGCTAGCCTCGGGGTAGGGGGGCGCGCCCCCACCCTCGAGGGCTGGCTCTTTGCCCCTGACTTGGTCCTGACATTTCCCGATCGTGATTTCCTCCAAAAATATCTCTCGTGAAGGTTTCATTCCGTTTGGACTCCGTTTGATATTCCTTTTCTGCAAAACCCTGAAATAGGCAAAAACAACAATCTGGACTGGGCCTTTGGGTTAGTAGGTTAGTCCCAAAAATGATATAAAAGTAAATGATAAAGCCCATTAAACATCCAAGACTTCATAAATAATAGCATGGAACAATCAAAAATTATAGATACGTTGGAGACGTATCAGGATCCTAGCTACTTATATAGGCCGCCAGGGTCCTCTTCCCCCGAAATGTTTAGGAGGGAAGGGATCCCACAATGGCCATTTTTGAGCGGGAACACAAGGACGTTCCTACCCTGACAAAAGCAGTCTTCGCCTGCAAAAGGATCAGGCGGTGACGCGGTGGTGGGCTCGGCGATGACATCCTCCTTGCCGTCCTTGCGGTCATCGGTCTTGTTGCACCAATGGGGAAACCTTTGTCCCGCTCCTCGGGAACCTGTGCCTGCGCTATCCCCCTTGCACCGAAATGGCAACTGCGCCGCTGGCACCCGCTGGCGCGGTGCGTCACTGCTGACATTACTGCCTCCTCTGAGGCAAGCTTGGCCTTGGATTCTCCGCCCCTTCGGAGCACCTTGCCGAGGCCGCTCCTGAGGGGGTCTTGACGTTGTTCTCCTCGTGAGGCTTAGCTCCCTCGCGAGGGTCTTGGGCAGCTGGTCGATCAGGTGGGCCGTACCAGGCCGCTGTAGGAGCGCGTCGCGGCCCGCAGACAGGCAAGTCTGGGTACCCTGGTTCCTAGGACGCTGACAAGTACCGCTTAGGTTAATAAGCGGTAGTACCGTGCGCTCCAGCGGTAGTACCGCCCAACTCACAAAAGGTGTCTCCGAAACTGATATTTTGCTCCCAAGAGCCTCCCAGCGAGAAAAACCACAACAACGAGAAGAAATACACAGGAGAACGGAGGAAACAACACAAACACAACTATGCACACAAAGAAGAAAAGCAGGAAAAGAAACACACATCTCTTGAGAGAGATGGCGGTGGCCGAGGCCACCTATGTTTGAGTGAAGTGGTATGGCACTGCGAAGATTTTAACCTTGAGCCCATGACCACTACTCATCTTTGAAGCACATTTGTACCAACAGAAATATTGAATGTGAAATATTTGATCAATTTGTGCATAACGGGGGGAGAGAGAGTTCATTGAGAGAACAATGCTCCCCCTATTTCCATGCCTACATCTAAACAAGTTACCATGGTGTGAGTGAGAGGTGTGCTATCAGGACCCCAATCCTAAGTCACACCGATCTAGCTTGTAACACATCATATCACTTTGCGGCCTCATGCACGGTATCCCCACGGGTGCCACCTTACCTGGCCCGGGACCATTTGCGCATTTTGGCACACGTATATGATAGTGTCGCTAGCATCCATATGACAGAGAACCCGGGCCGACATGGCTAGTTATAAACCAAAAGTGACACTAAATTACAGAGACATGCATCCATGACCCAGCAACGAACGTGTCGGTCATCAACGTATGAACCCAAGTCGTAGCAAGCTACATGGACTTAAAGGTACAACATGTGACATTTCCCCTAAGGGACAGACACATGAACGAAGAATGACACATGCTGGCCAGCCTACGTGTTCCGGAGCAGTAGCAAGCTACCAAGGCTCATTGGAAGCACTAGGAGGCATTTCCTTGTAAGATAGGCTACCAAAGGTAAACAACTAGGTGTCGGATCCCACACATACCAAGCATTTCAAACCTACACACAATATGCTCAGTATGTGCAAATACAACATTTCATCACAACAGAACTCTATGACTCAAAGTACTTTATTTAAGAGGCTCCGAAGAGCCATACATAACATATCCATACAGATAGGGGTCACATGACCCAACACTCAAGTCATACAAGCATACAAGCACAAGCGGAAGCTAACATGTCTGAGTACAGACAACTTGGAAATAAAACAGGCTTGGTGAAGCCTGACTATCTACAAGGCCCTTCACAAGCTCAGGATCACCGTCTGGTAGCAAGCTACTCGTCGACGTCAACGTCTATGTAGAACCCATCAGAAGGGGCAGGGTTCTCCTCTGCAACAGTTATTAAGCAAACATGAGTACAAAGGTACTTAGCAAGACTTACAACAGAACCTATCATACATGCATCATTATCAACAAGGGTAGTGGAGTTCATAGCAGCAAGCCGGCTTTGACTCTTGGCTAACCTATACTACAACTCTCAGCAGATTGCAAGATGAGACTACGCACACGAGTCCTCTACTCACCACAACAATACACTACCGTGGATCCTCTTCCGTCATCCTACGGGAGGGCCATCCACGGCACTCACACTTGTCTTGAGACTTTTAGAAGTAACCATCAACTTCTCTATGAACTGTATAAGGAACCAAGTGGTCCATAACCGTGAACAACGGCTATTCGAATAGATTGGTAACCCTGCAGGGGTGTACATCTTCACACACGCTTCCACCACTTATCGCCGTTTACTTGACATGTACTCGGCAACCTTCAAGCGGAAGCCCAGCGAGGGTGTCGGCCACGACCTGACTAACCACACAATTCCCTAGTCCAGGTTTATCGCCTATTTGGGTTCCATCCGTGGGGAGATCCGACCGGGGTGTCGCTCACGGCCCCAAACGATGTGTATAGGGTTCTCGAGCCACCAAACGGGCAACCGGTACACCGTGCCACGTACCTGCCGCATCACAACCCACCACGAGGGTCAGCGCTGCGCACGACCACCAGTAAACTACAAACAACAGAAACTAGTTGCAACTCCTGGACCGAGGACAAGGACAGTTAATAAGTCGAGAGGGTCCATTGGTTTCGGGCCCAATGCATGGTAGTAGCTGAATCTTGAATCGCACATACAGATCTCAGGTCCTATGGGCGGTTCCAATGAAACAACCCACCATGTACTCCTACATGGCCTTTCATCGATACCTTTACCAAGCATATTCCACACTTCACCCTCTTTACCAGACATGATCATTTCACTCCGATCCATCACCCAGATGAACCAGACCTGACACAACTCTAAGCATAGCAGGCAACATAAACAAATAGCATGGTGGAACACACATCACATGGCTCAATCAACTCATACACATGCTAGTGTGTTTCAACTATTTACTGTGGCAATGACATGTCATGCAAAGGAATATGGTTCAACTACCACATCAAGTAGCAGTTCACACACTGTTGCCTTAATGCAGTTAAAGAGAGCAGGAGCGAGAAGATGGGTTTGTATTGGAATGATCAATGGGTTGCTTGCCTGACAGATTGGTTGTCGGGTACTGCTCTTCAGTTGGATACGTAGATGTATCCTCGGGAGCAGGACCTACCACGGAGAACACCGACGATACAATCAATATACAAACAAATGCAACAATATGATGCATGCTCATGACATTGCAAGATGAATGTGTTTTGGGCTCATGCAACTATAAATAGAAATGTTTGAGCTCATTTGAATTAAAGATTCAAACTTATACCCAAACTATTATTTATTAAAGTGCATTATCATGTTTTGATGTGAACATCAAGGCTAACTTGCTCAAACATGCATGAAACCAGTGCCATTGGAAAGATTGGATTTTTCTAATCAATTTTCATATATAAATCTTTTCCATCTGAGCTACTGTTGAATTTATATGATTTTTAGAAGTTTAAAGCATTTTCTGGAATTTCCTAAATTGTTTTAAAATCAAATAATTCCAGAAAAGCCTTTACCGCGTCAGCATGACATCATGCTGACGTCACCAGGTCAATAGACCAGGTCCAGGTCAAACCTGACAGTTGGTCCCGCGTGTTAGTGTCATTAACTTAACTAATTAAACATTAGTGCTAATCCTAACTTAATTAGCTGGCTGGGCCCCACCTGTCATTGACTCCAGGGGGTCAAACTGGGCCCACCCGCGGTCAAAGAGGGTCAAACTAGCCGGCGTTTAGCCGCTAGCGAGGCCAGACGCGGCGGTGCGGTGCAGGATTTGTGCTCCGGCGACCAAATCGACGGCGGAGCACGTCTACGTGATGCGGGCGATGTGCCACATCTAGTGGTGGTGGTGGTTAGCCTCGGGGTCGCTGGAAAAGGCGCCGACAACGACCTTGGCGGCTGTCGGAGCTCGGGTGAGCTCGGGCTTGTTGCTAGGAGGCACGGTGGGGCTCGTGGAGAGGTGCTTTAGGCTCCTGGGGGTGCGATGGAGCTGATGGACAGGGTGGCGCGGCCGTTGGGTGGCCGGAGCCTCGTCGGCCACGAGCTCCGCGGCGGCGCGTGCGGGTGAGCTACGTGCAGTCATTTCAGGGCTCGAGGGGGGAAACAAAGAGGATGGGGAGGTGGCCAAGCTCACGGTGGTTGCGTCGGAGCTGACGGCGAGGTTGGGGATGAGCTGCTGCGACGGCGACGGCGGAGGGGAT
Source organism: Secale cereale (assembly GCA_902687465.1). Lineage (NCBI taxonomy): Eukaryota > Viridiplantae > Streptophyta > Magnoliopsida > Poales > Poaceae > Secale > Secale cereale. The sequence continues at coordinate 589,506,973 of LR738710.1, forward strand.
CTCTGGCGGTGGTCGAAGAAGATGAGGCCGGTGTGGTCGGTGTGGGGCGTGCGAGCGCTCAGGACTCGGTCGAGGCGAAGTGGCGGACGACGGCGAAGCTCGGTGACACAAAGGCGAGGTGAGGGGAGCTCGGTGGCTGCGGCTACGGTGGCAGAACGGCGGCGGTAGCATCGGCCATGGCGCGGGGAGGGCGAGGGAGAGAGGCAGGGGGAATGGATGTGTCCAGAGGCTCCAGGGCGTGACGTGGAGGTCGTCTAGCCCGTTCCCGCGGCGAGGCAGCAAGCAGGTGGCGTCGTGGCGAGCTCGGAGCTCGTCGACGTCACCTCCCTGCCTGCCTGGCGGGGACGAAGCAGTTGGCTGGCTCGGGCCAGCACAGTGCTGGGCCGCCAGGTGGGCCGGGGTGATCCAGGTAAGTGGGTTGTGCCCTCTCTCTCTCTCTCTCTCTCTTCTATTTTGTTTTTCTGTTTTGTTTCTTTTTCAACTTTGTTGAATTAATAAAAATGCTAGAACATTTTTATAAATCATAAAACTACTCATGCCCACTGTATATAATATGAACAACATGGAACATTTTGGTTTATGATTATTTGGGCACCTAAAATATTTTATAGCATTTAAATGCCCAAATGCAAATACAATATGAATTAATCAAGTGACTTTTGGATGTCCTAGAAAATTGTGCACCATTTTTGTCAGAGGTTTGAGACCAAGGCAAAGATGATGAACATTTTTGAAGGGCATTTTGGGTACATTAGAAAAGATTTTATTAAACCCTAGTTGGCAGAAGAGGGGTGCTGGGGTTTCTGTCATCCCCATTTCAGGTTTCTGCAAAAAGTAAACATGATGCACACTTTAGCTAGTCCTAATGCAAGCACTGACTAGGGATGTGACATGTGCACAACTTCAATCCACATTGCTCAAATCTATGATATTTAGCTCATGCCTTAACTCGCGAAATCTTGCTTCATCCAATGGCTTCGTGAAGATATCTGCAAGGTTATCATGAGTGTTGACATAATGAAGATCTATTTCTCCTCGCCGAATATGGTCCCGGATGAAGTGATACTGAATCTCAATATGCTTTGTCTTGAAGTGTTGCACCGGGTTGAGAGAAATCTTGATGGCACTTTCATTATCCCACCAAAGAGGAACTTTGTCACAAGTGACACCATAATCCTTTAAAGTTTGCCTCATCCATAAAAGTTGTGCACAACAACTGGCAGCCGCCACATACTCTGCTTTAGTGGAAGAGAGAGACACACAACTTTGCTTCTTGTACGACCAACTCACCAAAGAGCAACCAAGGAATTGGCACCCTCCGGAAGTGGACTTCCTATCCACTTTGTCTCCCGCCCAATCCGAATCTAAGAAACCTACAAGGTTGAAGTTTGCTCTTCTTGGGTACCATAAGCCAAAGTTTGGGGTATGAGGCAAATATCGAAAGGTTCGCTTGACTGCCACAAAGTGACTTTCCTTAGGTGAGGCTTGAAACCATGCACACATTCCCACACTCAAAATGATATCCGGTATAGATGCACAAAGGTAAAGTAAGGATCCAATCATAGAACGACATACCTTTTGATCCACAACTTTACCATTGCGATCAATGTCAAGTTGGCACTTGGTAGGCATTGGAGTAGTAGCCGGCTTGACATCACTTAGATTGAACCTCTTGAGCATGTCTTGAGTGTATTTGTCTTGTTTGATGAAGATTCCTTCTCTTCTTTATTTGATCTCGAACCCAAGGAAGAACTTCAACTCTCCCATCATGAACATCTCAAATTGTGCGGTCATGAGTGCGGCAAACTCATCATTGAAAGCTTTGTTAGGTGAACCAAAGATAATATCATCAACATATAGTTGGCATACAAAAAACTCCCCTTTGACCTTCTTAGTAAAAAGAGTGGGGTCGATTTTCCCAATTTCAAACCCATGATCTTGCAACAACTTGGTAAGATGCTCATACCATGCACGTGGGGCTTGTTTAGGGCCGTAGAGCGCCTTATCGAGTTGATACACGTGATTGGGGAACTTAGGATCCTCAAACCCCGGGGGTTGTTTGACATACACCAACTCATTATTAGGACCGTTAAGAGATGCATTTTTCACATCCATTTGTTGCTATTTAAAGTTATGATGAGAAGCATATGCAAGCAACAAACGAATAGATTCAAGGCGAGCAACGGGGGCAAAGGTTTCACCGTAGTCGATACCCTTGACTTGGGAGTAGCCTTGAGCCACCAAACGCGCCTGGTTGCGAATGACAATTCCGTGAGCATCTTGCTTGTTCTTAAAGATCCACTTTGTTCCAATGACATTATGGTTCTCCTTAGGTCTTGGCACCAAACGCCACACTTTGTTGCACTCGAAGTTATGGAGTTCTTCATGCATGGCATTAAGCCAATCGGGGTCTTCGAGCGCCTCATAGACCTTTTGAGGTTCAACACAAGAGACAAAAGCTTGATGAGCGCAATAGTTTGCTAATTGTCTATGAGTGCTTACCCCCTTTGTGATGCTTCCAAGGATGTTTTCCATATGATGCTCTCTAGAAGCGAGCCTGGAAGCAACTTTGGCAGCACGATGCTCCAATTGCTCTTCAAGAGATAATTGAGGGGCTATGCGTTGATCATCTTGAGCGTCGTCATGAGCTTGATCTTGATCTTGAGCTTGTTCTTGACCTTGAACATGCTCAGGAGAGGGAACTTGGCCTTGTGCATCACTTGGTGGCTCACCACCATTTTGTGATTGATCTTGCACTTGGCCTTGTTCAGCCGATTGAGGGTCTTCACTTTGTTCTTCGGAAGCGTGTGGGTCTTGGGTTGGTGATGGTTCCACTTGAGTGGAACATTGTCCTTCTCCTTCGGCCACAAATGATTCCTCAATGGGTAGGATATAACCAACACCCATTCTTCTTATGGCTTGGGGAGGAATTTCATCACCTACATCACAAGTACCACTTTGCTCCACATGGGAGCCGTTATTCTCATCAAACTCTAAGTTACACGTCTCCTCAATGAGTCCATTGGACTTGTTGAGGACATGGTAAGCATGAGAGTTTGTAGCATAACCAACAAATATGCCCTCATGAGCTCTAGCTTCAAATTTAGACAAACGAGCACCTTTCTTGAGTATGAAACACTTACAACTGAACACCCGGAAGTACTTGAGATTGGGCTTGTTACCGGTAAGTATTTCATATGGAGTCTTGTTCAAGCCTTTGCGGAGATAGAGCCGATTGGATGCATGACAAGCGGTGTTGATGGCTTCGGCCCAAAAGTTGTACAGAGACTTGAACTCCGCCATCATGGTTCTAGCTGCGTCCATCAATGTCCGGTTCTTTCTCTCCACTACACCATTTTGTCAAGGGGTATATGGTGCAGCATATTGATGCTTGATCCCCTCATCACTAAGAAACTCATCCAAGGTGTAGTTCTTGACTTCGGAGTCGTTGTCACTTCGAATCATCAAGATCTTTGCATCATGTTGACGTTGAGCTTCATTTGCAGAATTGATGACGGTTTGTTGGGTCTCACTCTTCTTCTTGAAGAAGTATACCCAAGTGTATCTTGAATAATCATCAACAATCACCAAGCAATACTTTCTACCCCCAAGACTATCAAAGGATGGAGGCCCAAAGAGATCCATGTGAAGGAGCTCTAACGGTCTTTTTGAGTAGATGATAGTCGTGGGAGGGTGAGCCTTCTCATGTAACTTTCCTTCAATACAGGCACTGCAAGCACGATATTTGGCAAAGCTAACATTTGTTAGTCCAAGGACGTGGTCCCTCTTGAGGAGACTTTGCAAAGATCTCATATTGACATGGGCTAGCCGGCGATGCCAAATCCAACCCACATCAACTTTAGCCATTAAGCAAGTCGCGGTCTTAGTGGGTAGCTCCGAGAAGTTAACCACATAGAGACCATTTTCAACATGCCCAACATAGGCTACTTTAAGAGTCTTTCTCCATAAGAGGGACACGGTGTCAATATGAAAGAAAGTGGCAAAGCCCATGAGTGCAAGTTGACGAACAGAAAGTAAATTGTATGCAAGGGACTCAACAAGCATGACTTTCTCGATCGTGAGATCATGAGAAACAACAACCTTGCCAAGCCCCAATACCTTAGAAGATGAAGCATCACCCCATTTGACGTTGGTGGCCATAGATAAACCTTGGTGCATGTCCACCACCAAGTCTTTGCTTCCGGTCATATGATTTTTGGCTCCACTATCGAGCAACCATGATCCCCCACTGGAAGCAAACTCTTACAAGAGATCAATGCTTGGATTTAGGTACCCATTTTGTAATGGGTCCTTTGAGGTTAGTAACAAGGGTCTTAGGAACCCAAATAGACCATTCAATGTACTCATATAAAGAACCAACAAATTTAGCAAACACATGTCCATCACTAGCACGGCATAGAACATAAGAAGGGTTAAAGTCGCCGGCTTTGGTGGATGGCGTGGCAGTGTTTTTCTTGACTACACCACTCTTCACAATGTTCTTCTTCTTAGGAGCACCCTCTCCTTCTTTTACAAAGGTTTGCTTGAGAGGAAGAGGTTGTTTGGTCTTGTCGTTCTTCTTCTTCTTGGGTTTGGGAGCAAACCCAATTCCTCCTTTCGCCACAACTTCCTTTTGATTGCTCAAAAGCTCGTTGAGGTTCTTCTCACCTTGTATACACGACACAAGGCCTTTCTCAAGTTGCTTCTTCAACTTGGCATTCTCTTCAACAAGCTGCACATGCTCGCAACATGGGTTAGTAGCATTTGCATTATCAATTAAAACCATGCGAGGAAAGGTAGCTTTCTCCTTGGTTAGCGAAACTTGAAGTTGATCATGAGACTCCTTGAGGCTAGTATGTACACTCTTGAAGACCTTGTGAGCCTTGTTAAGTGTAACAAACTCCTCCTTGAGTCTAGCATGGTCAACCACAAGCTTTGCCTTCTCGGAACTGAGCACACGAGAGACAACTAAAGCATGATCAAGATCTTTTCTTAATTTAGCATGATCATCGTTGTGTGAATCCTCAAGAGACAAACAATGACCACACTCTTCCTTAAGAGCATTAGAGAGACCCGAGATCTCATCGGCATAGTCTCAACTATGGCCCTCCATTTTAGAAATGGTCTCCCCGTGAGCCTCGATCATGTCATTGGCTTCACCGAGTTGTTCCAAGAGAGCAACAAAGTGCTTCTTGGGTTTGCCCTTGAGTTTACCCATAAAAAACTCAAATTCATTTCCCTCCTCCTCCACCCCTCACTCTCATCAATACAATCCGTCAATGAAGGATTAGAGGAGAGGGTAGAATTGATGTTGGGGGTTACCTTGTTGGTGGCCTTAGCCATGAGGCATTTGGCGATGATGTTCTCATTTGGTGAGTCGAAGAGGGATGATCGTGGAGTTGTTGTAATAGCAATGGTAGCCATAGTGACCATCTCATCATCTTCTTCATCATCATCATCCTCAACATATTCTTCTTGGGCCACCAAACCTCTCGGAGGAGTCTTCTTGTTGAAGTTGTTGTTGTTGGGATAGGACTTGGCCTTGTCCTTTCGAATAAGCTTGCCTCCATTGTCTTCTCTTTTCTCATATGGACAATCCACAACAAAGTGACTCACATTGCCACAATTGTAGCACGTCCTCACTCGTTGCTTGCCCTTGAGACCACTTGAGTTGTTCTTGTTGAAGTTGGGCCTAGAGTTCTTCTTGTTGCCCAAAATTGCTGAGGCACTAGAGCCATATGCTCATGGTAAGCATATTTTATGTCCTCGGGGCAACATTCATCTTCATCCCCTTCATCCTCATCTTCCACACAAGCCTTGGCCTTCAAAGCAAGGTTGGGCTTCTTTGATCGTTGAGCTCGCAAAACCGCGTTGTCGGCGGTCTTATCCAAGATCCTCATTGCAACAAACTCATCCAACACTTTACTTGAGGACAAGGTGTGGAAGTCCGGTCGTTGGCGGATGACGGAGGACATGGCCTTGTGATAAGGCATCATGGCCTTGAGAAACTTGCGCTTGATCCAATTGTCATCCGTGTCCTTGCTCCCATGATCTCGAAGTGAAACCGCAAGAGTGGTTAATCTCCGATAAAGTTCACGGGGATCTTCATCTTCGATCATGGCAAACTCATCGGCTTCATCTTGCACAACTTCATAGTTTGAGCGTTGAATGCTTGCGCTTCCCCTGTACATGGAACCAACATGCTCCCATGCTTCCTTGTCTATGGAGAAGGGTCGAAGATGTGCAATGTCTTCGGGAGGGATAGCTTCTTGAAGTATGCAAAGAACGGACTCATTAAATTGATGATCCACAGCTTCTCTTGGAGTTAAGTTGTAGGGATCATGTGGGTAGAAATCTTGCTCAATGATTCTCCAAATATTAGTAGAACAATGATTTAAATGACGTTTAAAGCGAAACATCCAAGTAGCAAAATCAGATTTTTTCACAAACTTAGGTGGAGGACCAACCGAATTTAAATGCGGAGTAGGAACGGGTCCTCCATAATGTGTAGGAGGCGCGGAGTGGGCAAAGATCCCCTCCCATTTTTAGTCATCGGGACTTGCCCACTACTAGCTTCTCCCTTGTTGGGAATAGCATCCGACACGTTGGTAGCGGGACGAACCACTTCCAACGGTGCGGTGGATAATTTAAATCCCTCAAGAAAATCTTTGAACATGCCTTTGACCTCGGTTGTCAGTGAGTCTTTTAATGTGTTCAAAGCCACATTGACCGAGGTAGGTTTTCTAGAGGAAGAAGAACCGTTTATATAGTGGAGAAGAAGAGTGAACCGTTACACTCTTCTCATCCCGCACAGAGCGGTACTATCGCTGGGCCGAGCGATACTACCGCTGGTGCCAGCGGTACTACCGTGCCCCCCGGCGGTACTACTGCCCTGTGTTAGGGACGAGGTTTAGAGGAAAGGAGCGGTAGTAGCCGCGGTGGTGGCAGCGGTACTACCGCTTATAAGCGGTACTACCGCTGCTACTACCATTGCTACCACCGTAGAACCCGACACAAGAAAAAATCATCCCAAATCGACGCGGAGGTGGAGAGTAGCCACGACAGTACTGCCGCGTATAAGCCCAAGCGGTAATACTGTGCCTTCTCAGCGGTACTACCGCTTAGAGCGTATACGCGCTACTATCGCCCTGGCTATGGTACTACCATGCCCACAGAAAGAAGTGGAGATGCTAGGAAAAGAGAGAAGATGAGGGTGCACAAAACGAGTGTACGTGATGATTCCACCCTGGCCTTTCCAATGCGGACCCCCCCCTTGATAGTACGATGTCTCCTACGACTCAAGTCCACCAAAACAAAAGCCTAGCACGACAACACGTCTTGAGCTGATAACACGGAGGGTAGATAATCGTCTTGTGCCTTTGGATTCATATCTGAAATACTTGGGACACACGATTAGTCCGCAAACGTATTGTCATGAATCACCAAAACCACAAAGGAAGGGACATGCCCTTACACATGGCCCATTGGCTACGATATCGGTGTGACAGTCCTTGGGTACACAATTAACATATTGCGAGGTGTGATGAGCAGTTTTCCATCCGCCATGCAAAAGATCGAGAGCTGCTCAGCGGCATGATCGATGACCCACCCGAAGAGCCGCCGTCACCAGTGCTCATCGAGAGCATGATGCCCCGCAAGGAATGTGCAGAGGACCTCTGCGATTCGGTCAAGACACGGGCAGCCTACGACTTCATCATTGCCCCCGCGGGCCGTGTCAACCTTGATCCCGACGATGTGGTGGCCAGGCTTGAGCGCATCCTTGGCGGAGTTGACATCCCCGATGAAACAGAACATTGCCCAAGTGATATCTTGAGGATGCAGGTGATGGACGTGATTTTCTACCAGGCCAGAGACATGGAAATGGAGCGGTTTTGCGGAGATATCATGCGCGCGATTGCACGCTGTCAATCTCTTCTTGAAGAGGCCCAGCAGCCCCAAGAGCCTCCCAGTGCCAGCAGCTCCGTAGGCGAAGGAGGGTTTGGACGCTGGGAATGAACGACCGCAAGGGTGGTATGCTGATCATGGAGTCCGAGAAGATCGTCGTCGGAAGGCCGCCAACTCAGCCTTTTATCCTATATTTCATTATAATTGTATGCATATGTAGGTCATGAGTGTTTTGGGCGTTGTGGCATGAGGCATTTTAAATCATCCTGAATATGTAAGACATTTATTAACCGTTGCCATTGTAAATTTGCCTCAACGGAGCTGTAGAGCGTGCAGGGACGACAGAGTGGAGCGCGTCTCGGCTGCCTCAATGAAGAGCAAAACGCGCGGATGGACGCGAGCAGAGCGCGTCGTGGCCGCCTCAACGAGGAGCAGAGCATGCTGCGGCCACCTCAACGGCGAGAAACCATGTGGTCAACCTTTTGGCACCCCGTGGGAGGCGACACGTCGCATACATCAGACACAATGTTGATATCTTGACCGTGTGTGATAGTAGGCAGACACGTACACATATATCCAAGAACGCGGGCACGCGTTTCGGGCTTCTGATGCGTGGCATACGGTTGATCCAAAGGAACTGTTTCCGATGAGCCAGAACAACAGAAACGAGCTTTGTAGGCCCAGAACCATCAATAAATTTTGACCTTGTTTCTCATCACATTGTAGATTACAACGCAATAAGTAATTGCAAATCTGTTCACACCGATCAAACTAATATGTGTTCACACTGATCAAACTAATATGTGTTCACACTTAGCACCAGGCTATAAAAACTACCCACTTGAGTCTTTCCTGTCAAAACTGGTCTTTCCTGTCAAGTCATTCCGCCATAATCGGTAGGAGGAGTTTCGGGTGGACATATAACCAGGCAGCAAAGACCAAGGCTGCGGAAGCACTAGAGAGGTCCTGCCGCGAAGTGGCGGCCACAACAAGGATGTCCCGGCGCACCACGGAGCCCTCGAACGAGCTCTCACGGGCACACGAGGGCTCTCACAAGTGCACTCGCTGCATCGGCGATCGTGACAAGCTGGCGTTGTTGAAGTCCTTGGCCGGCGACAACGACATTCTCGCTGGCCTCATTACGCAGCAGGAGTTGGTTGACGGCTTGATGAAGCTGCTCGAGATCAGCGACGCCTTGGCTGACAAGGCGACCGGCCTCGTCGAGCAACTCATGGGTGATAATGCGAAGCTCCTCAAGGCACTCACCAAGAAGGAGGAGGAGGCCGCCGGCTGGAAGATGCTGCATGAGCAGAGTAGTGCCTCGGGGATGACGCTAACATCGATCGTCGATGAACTAATGCGTGACTTGAGGAAGCTCCGGATCGAGCACAAGGAGGAGGTGGAGGAATCCATGGCTGCTTTCAAGCAAAGTCATGAGTAATTGAAGGAGCTGGAGGATGTCGTTACCCAGCGATCCATCGACGAGTACAGACAATAGCGACCCAAATCGTTGTCTGCGATTTCCTTCTTCTCTTGCCACATGTGGCATTTAAATTCATCCAGAATATGTAAGTCAAATATTATTCGGGCCATTGTAAATTTGTCATCATATTATACATTGCCATTTTATTTGTCGTCGTATTATCGATTGCCCTATGTGGCATTTTAAATTAGGCTGGAATACGAGTTGAAAACACGAACAAAGCAAATGCTAACGTTGCGCGGGGCCATGGGATCACAAGAAAACACCCTCCGTCCATGTGCTTCAATTATCTGCGTGTTAAACAGTGGCTCGGACACCATTAATGGAGAAGTTGTGAGCGAGGCAGGCGGCTGGTGGATGGAGGTCAAAGAGCTCGCTTCCCGGTGAGCATGGGCGGCCTTGCTGCTCGCACGTCTACCGTCGAGCCCATGAGGTGGACATGATGCACGTGTCCCGTCGAGCCTACGCGGCGGGCTGCTTGCACGCGTCCCGTTGAGCCTACATGGCGGACTTCTCACGCTCGTCCGTCTAATCAAATAGCTGCACGCACGCCACCGAGTATGGTTAAATTTTGGCACAAAATACAAAGATGACTAATGAACGAGGACGAATGTAGTACTATCCCATAAGAAAAGAGGGACGCGTGGCTGCACTTAAATGGTTAGGGGAACACATGGTTCATATAATACAGCCATTTGCGATATTAACGTGTTAGTTATTTGTTTCAAAAGGACTTCATTGGCTATTAATGTGTGCGCCTCGTCTCAAACTGGACGATATTTTTACCACGGCATATATGTGCCATGTCATGAAACCATGCCAAATTTCATGTTTTTTTGGGTTAGTATCGATTTACTAGGATTTAAAAACCGAGATTATCAATGTTTCAGGATGACGAGAAGTTTGTAATTCATTCTCATTCCTTCAATGAGACCTAAACATGCACCCAGTGACACATGTATGATTTCCCATCCATTTTGCTTCACTGGAGCATGTGCTTGTAGTTCAAATTTGAATTATGGACTACAGTAAATGCCTAGAAAACTTAATTAATATATAAAATGGCCAAACAAACCCTGAACAGTTTCAAATTTCAGCACGACACTCTTGTTATTCTATGTTGCCTGTAGAAAACAAAGTATAAGGCGAGAAGAGGCAGTGATTATCATTTCGCCCACAAGAGGGGCATGTTTCCCTACCGGAACCACGAGGGTTGTAATATAGCTTGGCCCAGATTGGACAATTATTTTACCACAACATATATGTGCCATGTAGTGACACCATGCCAAGTTTCATGATTTCCTCGTGAGTTTTGGATTTACAGAGATTTAAAAACCGAGATTCGCAATGTTTGTGGCCATGCCAGGACGTCGAGACGGTTGAATTCATTCCCATTCCTTCCATGGTACCTAAACATGCACCCCAAGGACACATGTACTTTTTTTCTAGCCATTTTAGTGCACTGGAGCATGTATTTGTAGTTCGGATTTGAATTATGGACATTAAATGCCTAGAAAACTCAAGTAATGAATAAAAAAGGTCAAACGAACCCTGGATAATTTCAAAGTTCAGGGCGCCTCTCTCCTTGTTCCGTGTTGCGTGTAGAAGAAAATACAAGGCTAGAAGAGGGAGCAATTATCGTTTTGCCCACAGGAGGACACATTTCCCTATTGAAACCATGAGGGTTCTTGCGACAGGCTCCGGTTTATAAGAGGTTTGTAATAAAGCTTGGCCCAAATTGGACAATGTTTTTACCACGACATATATGTGCCATGACGTGACACCATGCCACCTTCGATGACTTTCTGGTGAGTTTTGGATTTTTGGGGATTTCAGAACCGAGATTCCAAATGTTTGAGGACGAGCCAGGACGCCGGTATGGTTGTAATTCATTCCCATTCCTGGCATTGGACCTAAACATGCACCCATGGACACATGTATAAGTTTTCTAGCCATTTTGGTGAACCAGAGCATGTATTTGTAGATCAGATTTGAATTATGGACATTAAATGCCTAGGAAACTCAATTAGTGTATAAAAAGGCCAAACGAACCCCGAATAAGTTTAAATTTCAACACAGCTATTTGTCGTTCCATGTTGCCCGTAGAAGAAAATACAAGGCAAAAAGAGGTAGTGATCATCATTTCGCCCACAAGGGGAACACGTTTCCCTATAGGAACCATGAGGCTTCTTTGAGAGAAGCTCCGTTTTGTAAGAGGTTTGTAATAAAGTTTGGCCAAAATTGGACAATGTTTTTACCACGACATATATGTGCCATGACTTGACACCATGCCAACTTTCATGACTTTATGGTGAGTTTTGGATTTATGGGGATTTACAAACCGAGATTCCAAATGTTTGAGGACGAGCCAGGATGCATGTACGGTTGTAATTCATTCCCATTCCTAGCATGGGACCTAAACATGCACCCAAGGACACATGTATAATTTCTCTAGCCATTTTTGTGAACTGGAGCATGTATTTGTAGTTCAGATTTGAATTATGGACATTAAATGCCTAGGAAAATCAATTAGTGTATAAAAAGTCCAAATGAACCCTGAATAAGTTTAAATTTGAGAACATATTTCATGTCGTTCCATGTTGCCCGTAGAAGAGAATACAAGGCAAAAAGAGGCGGTGATTATCGTTTCGCCCACAAGGGGGACACGTTTCCCTATCGAAACCATGAGGCTTCTTTGAGAGAAGCTCCGGTTTGTAATGAAGCTTGGCCCAAATTGGACAATGTTTTTACCACGACATATATGTGCCATGACGTGACACCATGCCAACTTTCATGACTTTCTGGTGAGTGTTGGATTTATGGGGATTTAAAAAACGAGATTCCAAATGTTTGAGGACGAGCCAGGACGCTGGGACGGTTGTAATTCGTTCCACTCCTGGCATGGGACCTAAACATGCACCCAAGGACACATGTATAATTTTTCTAGCCATATTGGTGAACTGGAGCATGTAACTCAATTAGTGTATAAAATGCCAAATGAACCCTGAATAAGTTTAAATTTCAGCACGGATATCTTGTCGTTCCATGTTGCCCGTAGAAGAAAATACAAGGCGAAAAGAGGTAGTGATTATCGTTTCGACCACAAGGGGGCACATTTCCCTATCGGAACCATGAGACTTATTTGAGAGAAGCTCCGGTTTGTAAGAGGCTATAATTAAACTTGCGCCAAAATGAACAAAAAAATCCTCGATATATATGTGCCATGTCGTGACACCATGCCAAGTTTCACGATTTTTGGGTGAGTTTTGTATTTATGGGGATTTAGAAACTGAGATTCTTCGCACGAAATGTTTTCAAATAGCACACGGTTCACTCACGAAAGGCATGTGCCTACCAAACCGTGGCCGGTGCCCCCTTCCCCCTGCTGCGCGCGCGATCTGAGTCGTGCGTTCTGATTGGCCAGAACCCAAACCCCACGGATCGTACGTCTGCACCGTTAGATGTTCTAGATCGAACGACAATCCTATTACCTTTCGACAGCACATGCGGTATATGGGTAAGCATTGTGCGCATGCGTTGTGCTATCTCACACTTCTTTCTGTACTAAGTTTTCTATATTAATGTTGTTATATATCCAAACAGGCTATCGTTTCCTGCCACTCCTCTCATCGGTTATTTATTTAGATTGAATTCCACGTCCGCGTCTGAAAATTAGGACGAACCATGTGCGGTATACCAACTAGCTAGAAATCTAAAAACTAACTACCCGCCCTGAGCGTTGAAAAACTTGGCGGTTCCGCCACTTTTCGTTATTATCATACACGCATATTCTTATTGGACCGTGAGTGATCTTGGGTACTCCCGCCCTGCATCAATTCCTTTACCCAAATTTTAGTAGCCGCCACACTTGAACCGTCGCTCACACTCCTCCAACACCGACCTTATAGTAAAATTGCAGTAGCCTTTGCATTTGAACCGTCGCCCTCCCTCGTCCACCACCAACTCCACCCACAATTACTAAAAATTTCAGTAGTCGCGACATATCCTCAAACCCCCCCTCCATAGTCCCCCACCCGCCCCCTCCCCCCTCGAACCATAGCCCGCTGTCGCCGGTCTGCCCGCTCCTCTTAGCTCAGGTAATAAAGTTCAGGGTACCCAGCGATTCCCATACCGTTGCCCCACTCCCATGAGTTTTTAGATGAGGCTTGCGGTGACCCTCCCCGCCAAATCCACATCCCCTGCTCCAGAATGTCGCAGCCTAAGCTCGACCACATATCTCGGGGAGCCCGGCGAGTGTTCGGCCAAGAAGAGGTTTATCATGGCCTCTTCATGGACGTTGACGAGGTGGCCGCCGTTCGCCCCAACCTGTCGATCACGGAGCAACACATCTCCACAGAAGCCGGCGAAGACGTTGACTATGTTGCCGTGTCGAAGGCTTCATGTCAGCGGGCTAGCGTATTACTTTATCTCGGGAAAGCTGGCTACGACATCAAGCTCGTCGACAGCGACGGCTTCACGCGGGCCATGTCACAGGTTAAGTGGTCCATCCCCAACCCCTTCGGTTCGACCTCCGTTGATCTCTTCGATGGCCCTGCCGCTGATCTCCTCCGTGAAGCGGTCAAGGATTTGCGATCCTTGTACGCCATCAAGCCCATTTTGTCATTTCTGAAGGACACGTTCTACGATGGCGGCTTGGGATCCTCAAGTGCCAAGTCAGATCTCATCGACCACGACCACGACTACGAGGAGGGCACCCACCAAGGTTCTTCCAAGGTGAAACAACCCATCTGTGACATCAGAGAGTGCACCATGGGTTTGTGCTCTTCCAACGGGAAGGATCCCGTCCATGACATGTGAGGCAACATCCTATTAGCAAATCTTACCTTTTTTAGCTTGCCAACCCGTACCCTTTGTTGTAGTAGCATTTGTCGTGCGGTGCTTTAACCGTGTCATGTTTAATTATTTTAGTTATGCAAAAATGTGTTGTTCAATAGGGCTATGTGATGTTTAAGTATGAATTGTCCACTTCAGTTTCACGAATGGCTATATTTGGTTGTTTATAGTGAGTAGATGCCTTGTTTGTTTGTATTTGGTTGTTAGGTTGGTTGGAGTGATCATTTTTTCAGTTATCGAGCTGATGCCTTGTTTATATGTATTTGGTACTTAGGTTGGTTGAAGTGAGCATTTGTCCAGTTATCAAGCAGATGCCTTGTTTATCTATATTTGGTTGTTAGGTTCGTTGTAGTGAGCATTTGTCCCATTTTCAAGCAGATGCCTTGTTTATCTGTATTTGCTTGTTAGGTTGGTTGAAGTGAGCATTTTTTCAGTTTTCAAGCATATGCCCTGTTTATCTGTATTTGCTTGTTAGGTTGGTTGCAGTGAGACTCTGTCTAGTTATTAATGGCTTTATTTGGTTCTAGTTATGCCTGGTGTAGTTAACACATGCCCTTTATTTCAGTTTTACACATTTATCGAGTGTGATGTTTAAGCATTACCTACGTTCTATTCATTTTCAACAATACCAATTTGAATTGCAAATATTTGATGGATGTTAAGCCTGTTGTCGGTAACATTGCCTTCCATTTTATATCTGCTTTAACAGCATGCTGAAACCAACACATTCAAGCTATCACTTGGAGATGGCGTTGTTTACCTTTTCTATATTTGTTTGATGTTAAGGTTGCTATAGTTATCATGCATTTCCACTACTTATGCAGGACAACAACGGGAGTGGCCACCATTTTCCGTCGAGGTTAGTTTCATCCCTCGGCTTGTACTCCCCCCGTTATTCCATAATGTAGTGCATACAGATCCAGGCCTGGACACTTGTTAGCTTCTAATATTGACTTGTTGCTTGTAGGTACATATGCCCTTGACAAGGATCCACACATCGACCCTTTTTGCGTATGGGGCAATGAGATATGCATGAACAAGCATCAAGAGGAAATTGATAAGGATTATTAGCAAAAAGATACGAATGGTGGCAAGCAAATTATTTGTTTATGCTCTATCTGACACAACAATGAGCTGTAGGATGGTAACTACAAACTCTGCAGCCTTCTCTTTTAACTGGCCATAACGTAACGCCCCGGACACACCCGCCGGTAGTCGTTACTCCTGGCGGGATCTAGACTGGCCTCATATATCAATACTAGTCTTTTCTGCGCACTTTGTCCTCACTCGTGCGCACCCGGGAGCAACTTCCCGGTCGGTCACCCATCCTGAAACTACTCCAAGCTGAGCATTACCTACGTTCTATTCATTTTCAACAATACCAATTTGAATTGCAAATATTTGATGGATGTTAAGCCTGTTGTCGGTAACATTGCCTTCCATTTTATATCTGCTTTAACAGCATGCTGAAACCAACACATTCAAGCTATCACTTGGAGATGACGTTGTTTACCTTTTCTATATTTGTTTGATGTTAAGGTTGCTGTAGTTATCATGCATTTCCACTACTTATGGAGGACAACAACGGGAGTGGCCACCATTTTCTGTCGAGGTTAGTTTCATCCCTCGGCTTGTACTCCCCCCGTTATTCCATAATGTAGTGCATACAGATCCAGGCTTGGACACTTGTTAGCTTCTAATATTGACTTGTTGCTTGTAGGTACATATGCCCTTGACAAGGATCCACACATCGACCCTTTTTGCGTATGGGGCAATGAGATATGCATGAACAAGCATCAAGAGGAAATTGATAAGGATTATTAGCAAAAAGATACGAATGGTGGCAAGCAAATTATTTGTTTATGCCTCTATCTGACACAACAATGAGCTGTAGGATGGTAACTACAAACTCTGCAGCCTTCTCTTTTAACTGGCCATAACGTAACGCCCCGGACACACCCGCCGGTAGTCGTTACTCCTGGCGGGATCTAGACTGGCCTCATATATCAATACTAGTCTTTTCTGCGCACTTTGTCCTCACTCGTGCGTACCCGGGAGCAACTTCCCGGTCGGTCACCCATCCTGAAACTACTCCAAGCTGAGCACGCTTAACTTTGCAGTTCTATCCGAATGGGCTCCCGAAAAAGAAGGAATTCCTTATTGATATGAGTAGTCTATCATCCCTAATAAGCTAGGCCATCACATATACCCTCACTCAGAGGAACCGACGTCCTCGTCGAGCCACAGGAACGTTCCCTCTTGGCACAACCGTCTGTGCTTCCAGGACAACACATGTGCCATACCGTGTGCCACGACGGGTCACAAACGTCATGCACAACATGACTGCAAACTGTCCGCAAACATCCGTGTAACCGCGAGGGTCGGCTCTGATACCAACTTGTAACGCCCCGGACACACCCGCCGGTGGTCGTTACTCCTGGCGGGATCTAGACTGGCCTCACATATCAATACTAGTCTTTTCTGCGCACTTTGTCCTCACTCGTGCGCACCCGGGAGCAACTTCCCGGTCGGTTAACCATCCTGAAACTACTCCAAGCTGAGCACGCTTAACTTTGCAGTTCTATCCGAATGGGCTCCCGGAAAAGAAGGAATTCCTTATTGATATGAGTAGTCTATCATCCCTAATAAGCCATGCCATCACACATAATGAGTTGTTAGATAACAATGTCTGAATCTTTTTTGTTAGCAGTGGTTCCAGAAGCAGTTCACTCAAGATTACCTCGCAAAGTACATGATTGGTGGACATGCAATGAAGGTTAAAGTACGTCACCAGACTACAATGAGCATCGAGAAGTCCTAATGAAGACAGTGAAGGATGGATGGGTAACCATCACAAGGGATTGGCCTGGAGTCGTGCGCGCATTACGCATGGAGGAGGGCACAATATGGCAATTCCGCTTCACCTTCTCCACCAACCATAATGTCTTTTGCCTCTCTCTTTACAGTCTTTAGTACAACTGTGGTTCATCATTCTTTACTTGGTGCTTCTGTAGTTCATCAGTATATGTACCTGTGCATCGACACATGCATTCGTGCTTGAACCTATATTTGTAATAAACAAGGTTAGATATGAAATAAGTGATTGCCTACTTTCAAATTCAAAACATGTGATTTTTAAATTAGGGATTACACTGCACATGGTTTGCGAAAGCGAAACGTCTACGATAGATGTGGAGATCACACACGTTTTTGGGATCCACTACGTGTGCGATCAATCTCTACTGCACACACAACCAGCCAAGAAAAAACATGTGCAATTAACAACATCATCGCACACAGTTCTTTCTTGTGAAATGTTTGCGATAGTCACCTTATCAGACATGCTTCGCAATTATGGACTGTTTTTGATGTTGTGTGCATCACAAACATTTGGTCATAGAAGAACCCGTGCGATAGGTCGATCATCTCACACGGGTACGGCGGATGAATCGTGTGGGATGTATTCAAGCTTCGCATACAATTTTATAGCGACAACTGTGTGCGCTCTTACATCGAATCACACACATTCGAGTAAGAGTAAATGTGTGTGATTTTCTACTTCTATAATCATGAACTATTTGTGATGGGTCGCGTATCATAAACATAGCACCACAGAATATCGGCTGCGATGGCAATGCGAGCATAAACGAGTAGGGAGTACTATATATGCATCAAGGCTCCCTATCCCTGACGGTTTCTGGGTCGTGTGGGAAGGACCCCCCTATCACAGTCACTCACTTGGCGACGATTCAGAACACCGTCGCGGAAAGGGGTTAAAAACCATTTGTATAGGACCTCGTTGTACTAGTGTCGCAAGTTGTAGACACCTATTACGTGTTATGATCCGCATACCCCGAGGTGACAATAATTGGGATTCTTTCCGGTGATTGCCGTAGTTTGAGAACTTCACGTATTCACTAAGTTCTAATGCTTTGTTCCGGTTCTCTATTAAAATGAGGCCTTAATATCCCTTAGTACCCATTAGGACCCCGCTGCCACGGGAGGGTAGGACAAAAGATGTCATGCAAGTTCTTTTCCATAAGCACGTGTGACTATATACGGAATACACACCTACATTATATAGATGAGTTGGAGCTAGTTTGTCGTTGCCCTAGGTTATAGCTTCTACATGATGAATATCATCCGACACATATCATCACCAATCCATTGCCTACGAGTTTGTATCATATTGATCTTTGCTAAGTTACTTTCGTTGCTATTGCTGTTACAATTACCACAAAACGGCTACTGTTACCTTTGCCATTGTTACCGTTACTATCATATCACTTTGCTACTAAATACTTTGCGACATTAAGTCTTTCATGTGTGGTTGAATAGACAACTCAACTGCTAGTCCTCGTGAATATTCTTTGGCTCCCCTTGTGTCGAATCAATAAATTTGGGTTGAATACTCTACCTTCGAAAACTCTTGTGACCCCCTACACTTGTGGGTTATCAAGACCTTTTTCTGGCGCCATTGCCACTGAGCATAGCTATATTTGATGAGTCACTTGGGATTTATATCTATTGATCACTATGGGGAATCTGAAGGATGATAGAACCGAGATCGTTCCCTCTAAGAAAAGGGGAGGTAAGGAACTGCCATCTAGCTCTGCACTTGATTGGCCTTCTGTTTGAGTAAGCTTGCAACACCACCACCTGCTATTAGTCCTGATATGTCGCAAGTAATTGATGATTCTACTTCTATGAATGATACTTATGATGATGCTAGTACTTTGCTTGATGATGTGCCACTAGGTGAATTTCTTGATGAACAACTTGCTAGAGTTCAAAATATTGAACATGCTGAAACTGATGGAGTCTTTGAAACTAAAAAGTATGAAACACCTGCTAGACCTAGCTTCCCTAGATATGAATTGCCTAATATACCTGAAGGTTATGTTATGGAGGGAGAGGTAGCTAGAGACTTTATTGCTTGTAAGGATAGACCTGATCTGAAGAAATTGTTATGCAACACTACGAAAAAATCACTTCCGTGATAATACGTGTTTGTCACAGTAGGTCACGTTTTGTGTCATGCATGTACATGCATGATGATTTTATGATAGAATCAAGATAGTCGTACCTGGGCTGTCATAGAAGTGTTCCATGACAATACCAAAATTATCATCGTGGAAGTGTCCACTTCCATGACGATGAATAGCACGTCATGGAAGTTCTTTCGTCAAGGGTAACCGACACGTGGCATCCACCATAACGGGTCACCGTTAAGCTATCGGGTTCCGGTTTGGATCCGATAACCTATTAATCGCCTGGACAAATGGGGATTTTCCATGTGTAAAATTCTGATTCGGCCAAGTATCCATGTGTCGGCTCTGGGTTGGGACAGTTGTCACCAAGCGAGTGGACGGGACGAGCCTATTGTACGTCGACACGTGGCTCAGCCCAATAGTGGCCCTTTTAGGTTAAAAGGTCGGGCCTGTCAAAATAAGCGGACCGGCCCATTAGTGGTCTACTCGAGTCAGGACCATACACAAGCACGACCCATACAAGTTACACACAATCGGCCCATTCTAGGTTTGACAATTTCCAGCCCATCGTCAGTTCCACCCAGTTTACGGCCCGCTACGTCTTTGGGCCCCATTACGGCCTGACCTTCTTTCAGCCTATTAGCAGCCATCGTCAGTTCTAGCCCGTAAACGGCCGGGCACGTCTTTGAGCCTTTTCTCGGCCCACTCTGTAGTTGGGCCAACTTCTAGCCTGTTGTGACTTTCAGCCTTTCCTTGGCCCATAAGGTAAACGAGCCAATTTCTAGCCCATTTTTTCTTTCGGCCTATTAACGGCCCGCGCAACAGTTGGGCCTATG
Organism: Secale cereale; assembly: GCA_902687465.1. NCBI lineage: Eukaryota > Viridiplantae > Streptophyta > Magnoliopsida > Poales > Poaceae > Secale > Secale cereale. The sequence continues at coordinate 589,527,042 of LR738710.1, forward strand.
ATGTGCAAACCTGATTTTGGGTCCATTAGCGGCCCACATTTAGCAGGTCACTATTTCAGGTCGACGCGACTTTCGGCCTATTAGAAGCCTAGTTTGTAAATTGGGCCTCTTCTGGCTCAAAACACTTTCGGCCTCTTAAAAGCCCGGCAAGTAAAAGGGACGAAAAAAAGACATTTATTTTGGCCTACTAGGGCCCGTGGGCCATTTCCAATTTATACGGCCTTGTCGATCTTTCGCCCTGTTAACGGCCTGCTAGGGCCCGCGGGCCATTTCCATTTATAAGGCCCTATCGAGCTTTCGGCCTGTTAACGGCCTGCTAGGGCCCGTGAGCCATTTCCATTTATACGGCCCTATCGAGATTTTGGCCTGTTATCGGCCTGCTAAGAGCCGTTGTTTCGTTGGGTGCCATCGTTTGGGATCCACTGAATATTAAGTTGACCAGGCCAATCAAGGTCCGATTTGACTTACATGTATGTTCGTCTGGATGGAGTCCACGTAACGTTTGGGCATGTTGGCCCCTGTTTCAACGATATACCATATACGAAGAATTATCCTACTCTATACTATCTCCTCTAAAAAACTGCACTTATACAATAAAGAGACTAAGGCATAGAAACGAAGAATAATCCTACACTATACAATAAAGAAATTAAAGCAGATTATACCCACTGGGCATTATAGTTCTGCGTTCGGCAGAGGGATTCATACAAACCTACTACAGGAAGCAAAACTACGCAATCATTAGCCTCATATGAACTAGATTGTGAGCCCGACGGAGTAATAATTGGTTAACAAACTTCAAAGCTACAGGCACACTTTGCCAGAGTAATTAAATGGTAAGGCCTTTAATTATATAAACTAATAGTTATATAAGTACCCAACATCTGGCGCCATTGTTTGGGCATCTCATTAACCGAGGACAAATAAAGCAATTGGAAAGAGCAATTTAACTATGCCTGAAAGAACAAGCAATTGAACTGTTGAGTTGGCAGTATGCATACATGTGATACGTCTCCGTCGTATCTACTTTTCCTAACGATTTTCCTCCTGTTTTGGACTCTAATTTGCATGATTTGAGTGAAACTAACCCGGACTGATATTGTTTTCAGCAGAACTACCATGGTGTCGTTTTTGTGCAGATATAGAAGTTCTTGGATTGGAATGAAACTTTGCGAGGATTTTTTTAGAAAAAAATACTGGAGCCAAGAACCACCGAAGGGGGGCGCCTGGGTGGGCACAACCCACCGGGGCGCCCCCCTTCCGGGCGTGCCCAGGTGGGTCGTCCCCGCTTGGTGGCCCCGCCCTTGTCCAACCTACACCATAACAGCTCTTGCGCCATGATGAGTGCAACCCTCGTGTTCGCCTGCTCCCATCGGGTGTAGGGTGCTGTTGCTGTGGCGTGGTTCGCAGATCGCGCCGCGGAGCGCGCGCGCTGTGACGCCGATGCGGTGGTTGCCGGCCCGCGGCGCCTGCGGCTGGCGCCGCCGGGCAGTGCGAGAGCCGCCTAGAGTGCGTGGTTGAGGTCTCCATGGGTGGACGGCGCCGCCCGCGCAGGCCAGGTCGCCCAGCGGTCGGCATGAGCTCCCTGATCGTCGACCATCGGGATTGTGGAGCGGTGACGGCACGAACAGCGGAAGAAAAGATCCGGCGCACCCCCTACCTGGCGCGCCAAATGTCGGATCTTGGGTTCCGGCAAAACCCTTGAGGTTCGAACTCTAGGGTGCGCATGAAGATCTCTCCTTCCACCCTGGCTCGTCTACTCGCCGATCCCTAGGCCTAGCTCGTCCGATCCAAAGAACAAGGGGCACAAGGTTTATACTGGTTCGGGCCACCGTTGTGGTGTAATACCCTAATCCAGTGTGGTGTGATGGATTGCCTTGTAGGCTGAGGAAGAACTAGTACATGGGGTGAACAGCCTCCCGAGGAGAGGTGTTCTTGTGCTCGAGTGAGCTTGTGGTGTGTGGCATTCTCTCTTCTCAATACAGGATTCGCCCCTGCTGCTCAATGGTGGTGGCTAGTCCTATTTATAGTGGCCAGGGTCCTCTTCCCAAATATTGAGCGGGAAGGGATCCCACAACGGCCAAATTTGAAGGGGGACAACTAGTACAAGCTATCCTGACTAAAGGTGGTCTTCGCCTTCCAAAGGCTCTGGTGGTGACGCTGCCGTGGGCTCCGCGGTGACCTCCGCTCCGCCGTTCTGCTGGTCTTGGTCTCGTTGCACCGATATGGAAACCTTTGCCTGACGCCTCGGGACTCCTCGCCTACACCTACTCCTTTAGCACCAAAGAGGAAACTAGCACTCTGCACCCACTGGCGCCCGCCTGGCCTTGGTCGTCACTGCTCACGTCACGAGGACCTCGCGAGGTACCCCTTGCCTTGATATCTCCGATCCTCATGAGCTAGCCTAGTGAGGCCGCCCCAGGGGATGTCCTGCATCATCCGCCTCGCGACTCTCGGCCCCTCGCGAGGCTCGGCACCTCGCGAGGGTCTTGAATTGTTGCTGAAGAGGTTGGGCCGTACCAGGCCGCCTGATGAGCCGCGCCCTGGGCCGCAGGCAGGCAAGTCTGGGTACCCCCGTTCCCAGAACGCCGACAGTAGCCCCCGGGCCCAAGGTGCGCTCGCTTGGCTTTGCGGCGAAGCCAAGGGTCAAGTGCGGAGCGCCGCGGGCCCCAAAAGCCTGCGGCCTTGACTGATGCATGGTGATTGACGGGACGTGGGTGTCTCCACTTCCCCATACAGCCTTGATTCTCGCCCGGTTGGACGGCCTCTGCTACTTGCTAAACTCCGCCTCCTCTGCCAGTGGTGCGCCCTGTGGTTTCCTCGTCTTGTGGATCCCTTCCCCTGGCTTGATTCAACACCAACTCCTTCTGCCACCATGGCTCTAGCCAAGAGAAGGAAGAGGGGGCAGAGCCTTGCGCCTTGGCCCTCTCGCCGCCGGCCTTCGTTCCCGCCACCGAGCGGTCGGTGGTAATCAACGAAGAGATGATGGATAAGGTGCGCCCGGGGCTTGCCGCCGATTCCAATGAGTGGGGGGCGATGATGGCTTGGCCTGCATCCCGCGCCAAGATTGACATGTCGATCACCGAGGTCCCCCTCCACCTTCACGCCCTCTGGGCAGGCTTGATCCCTCCTTTTTCGGATTTCTTCAATGCGGTGCTTTCGCACTACCAGATCAGTGCGCTGCATCTTGATCCTCAATCCGTCATCCTCCTTGCTGTTTTCGCCTTTATCTACGAAGCCATGGTGGGCATTGCCCCCTCCGTGGCCTTGCTCCACCACTTCTTCTCGTTGCATCTGACGGATGCGCTCCAGTGCTCCGGATGTGTGTCCTTCCAGGCCATCGCGGCGACGGTCGGCTCGGGCATCGACTTCGACCTTGCGACGATTGTTGGTGGCTTCAGGAAGCGGTGGGTGTTCGTTGATGTCGGGGTGCGCAGACCCCTGTTTCTCCCACCATGGATTGTGGCTGCTCCGAGCTCTGGCTGGAACCACGTGAGGCTCGTCGACTGGAGGCTGGCTCCCGTTTGGCTCCGGCTGGCCAGGCTGCAGAGGCTTGGAGTGACGGCGCCTATGGTGGCGAGGCAGTTCATCCAGCGCCGCATTGCCCTGCTTCAATGCCACTCTCGACCGATGTGGGCCTTCTATGGCCACGAGGATCGCATGAGGCTCCAAGCGCCCGCCCTTCCCCGCGAGGTACGACGCATGGTGCTCAAGGTCCTGACGGGCGACCCGACGCCAGCCCGTTTACCAGAGGAAGGTTGCCTCCTGTACTGCTGCTCAAACAGGGTGGAGTTCGTGAGGCAGATGCCCTCCTTTGATGAGTGGGGGCTTCATCCGCTCGGCCTCGTTGGGTCTCGCGAGAATCCTGTTTGCATGGATCCCTTGCCTGTCGCTGTCGAGGTGATCGTCCCAGAAGTGGGCGCGGGGGGACGATCGCTGCTGAGTGCTAGTGGCGCTGCTACTTTCGTGCCGGCATCTCCTGAGGTTCCTGAAGCGCCGCCCTCCGGGGCTTAGGAGAGTTTCCCAGAGAGGGCAGCTAAGGTGCAAGTGCTGCTTGATGCTCCCGAGGCTGAAGCCCCCATGACCTGTTCGCATCGCCCCGAGGTGGGGGCAGGGGGCTCCACCCGACGTAGCACTTCTGGGGGTACCTCCTCCGGAGCCGCCCCAATTGTGCCTGATGTTGCTGATCGCTTCTGGGGCTTCGGCCGGCTCCGACCGAACTTTGAAGCTCTTCGCAAGAGGGGGAGGTCTCCAAGCTGTAGTGACGCCGCCTTTTGGTCATTGAAGCTGATGAAGTACATCGCCATTGACGAATGAGTAGCCTATCTTTGTAACTCCTTGTGTGCTGCCTTCCTTCCTGACCACGATTCCTCAGGGCCCCTCTTGCCAAGGCGACGACATCTACTGAGAAGCTGGCCTCTATGGCCCGGAGATCTTTGTCAACCCAGAGCACCCTCAGTCGATGCGCCACCTCTGGCGTGAGGCCATCCACGAGGTCGGATGCGCCGGCCTGGCGCCTCGACCCTGCGTTCTTGCAGTTCCTTCTTCGCGGCTCCGCCTGGGGTCCGGGGGGCATGCCCAGGGCTCCCCATGGTCGTCGAACATAGTGAGGTCACCTTGGCCCTGGCATCTTCTTCGAGTGGCGGGTCCCAGCCGAGGCCCGAGAGACGACTGGGGCGGAGGAGACCCTATCCCCGCCTCCGTGGGGAGATGAGTCTCCTCAAGCTTCTTCAACTGCTCTTGGCGCCGAGGAGGGCCCTGGCCTCTTTCTTGAGTCAGCGCGCAGGCACGAAGCCGTCCGCCACGAGCTTCTCCGGGAGGCGATGAATGCATTGGGCCGACTAGGGGAAGAGCTTGAGGGAGTTGATGCCTGTCTTGAGGCTGAGGGCCTTCAACTAATGGACGAGTGGTGCCGACTGGCGGTGGCCATTAACCTCGAGCGCCTCGAGCATGAGCGCGCCAACGCGAAGGCTGATGCGTCCCTCGCAGCCTCGCGAGAGGCCTGCACTCAACCCCTGGAGGAGGCCAGGGAAGCCGACCTCCGCCACGATGCTGCTGAGAGCCGCCTGTTGGAGCTTCAGGTTCTGAATGCCGACTTGGAGGAGCGAGCTGAGGCGCGCAAGGCCGCCCTGACGTCGATGAGGGGGACGCCCTCCGAAGAGGTGGAGATCTTGCGGTGTGAGGAGGCGCTGATGCTAAAAGCCATGGAGCGTAGCCTTGAGCTTGAGTGGCTGGAGGCGAGGGAGCGCCACGTGACCCTGGCCGAGGATGCTGTCTCCGCTTGCGAGGCCAGAGTCCAGGAGGAAATTGACAGGAAGGTGGCAGAGGCCCGCGCGAACCTTGCCAAGGGGTACGACTTGAAGATGGAGCTCCAGTGAGCAGATGCTGATGGGAGGACTGCTGCCCTCAGGGCGAGGCTGGAAGAAGCAGAGCAGCGCGAGAGGGCCGTGGCGGCGGCTCAGTCTTCCGTCCAGGCTGAGCTGGCCTCCGCGCAGGTCGACTTGGCCTTGCTCTGGCGAAAAGTTGATGACGCTGTAGTTCTTGCGTAGCAGAACGAGGACAAGGCTTGACGTCGACTACTATTGTAGCATGAGCATGTCCCCATGCTGCGGACTCTTTGGGCAAACGCCAACCGGGCGTTGGGGGCCATCTGTGAAGAGAATGCCCCTACCCCCATGTGGAGGATTACACTGGCCATCTTGTCTTCTTCACCGAGGTTGTGACACGCCTGGAGAGCTGGGCCGCGAGGGCCCGCGACCTTATTAAAGAAAAGAGCCGGAGCCTCCTTGGGCGCGCGTTCTCCTAGGTCTTTAGCTACCTCCAGAGCATTGATCCTGACTTTCACTTCGACGCTGCCATCACCCCAGTGCCTGGGGCTGTCTGAGACAAGTTGGCGCACTGGGTGGACAACCACGTGGATGCTCTGGTCCGGGCCTTTGTCACTGATGATGACGAGGCCGTGGTCGTGGCAGATGAAGGCGGCGCAGTTGAAGACGGTGGAGACGTGGCCAACGACAACACTATCAGTGTACATCAGAGCGACTCGGACGGCGCGGCGAGCGATGTGTCCGGTTGAGCCTGTGTTCCTTTGCCTTGACCCTGCACGTATAGACTTGCATGAGGCCCCGTAGGGCGTGAGAGCGTTTTGATGGGGGAGCCCCCTATGTGTGTAAACTGGTATTCCACTTTCCTTCTTTTGCTGCTTGAATCCGAAGCTGGGACGTGCGTCCTTGAGTTCCCCGAGCTTAGTTGCCGTTGTATCTCACGTAGATCTTACCTGTCTTCGTGTGGGTTACGAGGCCGTGGGTTCGCCTCCCTCCTAGAGTGGATCGCTAGAGGTCTGCGACCCTGAGTCTCCTGAGCGGCGCATGGCCCTGCTCAGGGGAGCAGGGCCAAGAGTGTTCCGCTGGCCGCAGCAGGATGCTTACGCGGCAGAATTGCGGCACGTAGGCTCTTGCCCCGAGGGGGTTCTGCCGAGGTTACAGCAGTACGCCAAGTGGGATTGGCGTTCTGGCCCCCGAGCCGGAGGGCCCAGGGTAAGATCTTCAAGACAGCCAGAGGCGGCAAAATCCAGCAGAAATCAACGAAAACTCTCCCCCCATTTCGGCAACAAGCAAGACTTCAAATTCAATTCAAAAAACACGGTGAATCCAATTACAAAAAGGAAGGCGAGGAAAGCAAATAGTCGCGTCCTGTGACGCCCCGAGACCGATGCGCCAGGTGTCAGTCAGTTATTCGTCGTTGTTGCCATGTCATCTGCTTGCGTGTTGCTCTTTGCCTTGTCATCATGTGCATTGTCATCAACATGTTTTCAAAACCTGCATCCGGCCGACCCCCCTCATCCTCTCCGTTGTCCGTTCTGAGCTCAGACACACTCGCATGTGCCCGCGGCATCTCCGAATATTTATTTTATGAGTGGCTGGAAAATTTCTCGGAATGGGATGAAATTTGGCGTGTGGTCTTATTATAGTGTAGACAGACCGCCTGCCAAATTTCGTCTCATTCGGAGCTCGTTTGATGGCCCAACAGATAACTATAGCGACACTAGTCGCTGGTTAATTCCTCGGACGTTTTCGGTCTCCTAAAACCCCCGCGGGCCTCTCTCTCTCTCTCTCTCTCTCTCTCTCTCT
>LR738710.1:589534223-589562062 GCA_902687465.1 Secale cereale
ATCTCTTCTCTCCCCACAGCCCACCTCCTCTTCACAGACACAACTAGCCCAACTACTAGCCCACTAAACTCCTCTTTCACCCGGAGCCGTCCGATCGGCATCCGAGGCTCCGAAACGGCCTCAAACCCCCCAACCTAGCCTTTTCCCTATTTAAACAACCCCCATGCCATTTTGGGCATCCCTCTAGCCACAAAACCTACCCTAGTCCCTTCCCTAGCTCCAGCCGCCGCCCCCGCATCAATTTCCGTGCCTGGCCATCGCCCAGCCGCCACTTGGCCTCTTTCTGCTCGCCAGTCGCCACTGCGTCGCCGTTCTCCAGCCAACCATGGGATGCCCCGTGTCCCTCCAGCCTTCCCACCACCGTCGGCCCGCCAGAGCCCACGCGGGGCCCGCCCGAGCCCGTTTGGGCCTGGGGCAGCCGCTGCCGCGGCCCACGTTCCCCGCGCTTCGCTGCGCGCTCGAGCTCCCGCCGCCTGCCGAGCCGATCCACGCCGCTTGCCGCCAACTGCCGCTGCCTCGCCGCCGTTTCGCCGGGATCTCGCCGGAGATCCATCCCTCCGCCGACCGCACCTCCCTGCTGCTCCACGGACCCCGATGAGTCGGCCGCCCTGCGCCCCTCTTCCTTCGGCCGCTCTCGCCGATGCGATGCCGCTGCCTCGGACTTCACCGCTCGCCGCCGCGGCCTCCTCTCGCCGGATCCGGTCGGGGGCCACCGGACCCAGGCCGCCGCGGCTGGATCCCAACCCCGCCGGCCTCCCTAGCTCGCCGGAGGTTCCCCGCGCCGGCCCCTGCCGTCTCCAACTGCCGCCGTGGTCGATGCCCCGCCCCTGAGCCACTGACCCGTGGGCCCCAGCCGCCGGACGTGTCCGCCGGGTGCTGGACATGTCCACCCCCCGAGGTGTTGTTTTTTCACTAAGTCCCCAGAAACCCTAATTTGTATGCATGTTTGCATGGTGATATCTTGGTGCTCGTGTGTCCTATTGGAGCATATAATATGTCAAAATGTTCGTCTTGTGATGCTCTTCATATTGTTGTACCGTGGCACACTTGTTTGAGTTCATCTTGATGCCCTAATCATCGGTGCAGAAGTGCTATATGTTATAAACTACTGATAACTGTTATTATGTTAGCATGTTTGAGTGGTGATAACTTTGTGCATGTTGGTCCAAATGGAGTGTATGATATGTCAAAATGTTCATTGTGAAGTGCTCTACATGATGGTTTCTGTAGCATTAATGTTAGGTGCCATATTGCCATGTTTATCTCTGTTGCAAAAGTGCATGTGGCTGTTAAGTGCTGAAACTTGTTATGAGATGCTGATTTGTCATTTTTGTATCTTTATGTGTGATTTTTGTTTGAGCTACATGTCAATATGTTTTAGAAGCACAATCATGCTATCTTTGCTGTGGTGCAATCCACTTTTCATGATATGCCTTGTGGTGATTGCAACAAGCTTGCAAAGTGGCCTACTCGCTGTTGTTGCTTTCTGAGACGTTAAAAACTGCTAAGTCTGAAACTGTTATAACCTGATGCCATGTTTTCTTGATGCCCCACTCAAATCCATGAATGTTTTGGGTTGTCCAATTACCATGTCTTGTTGTCCATGTTATGCTCTATCCATCCATGCCCTTGTTTGTATATATGGCTTGCTGTAGCTTGTTTATTTCTTGCTCTCAAATTGCTATAAAATGTTTCTGTCAGCCTGTTATCAGCAAGTTCAGTTTTGCCATGTGAATTGCTAATGATCTATGCATCCTATGACCATGTTCTTGCCATGAGTACCTTCATAAACATGTCTTGTTGCTATTGGTTATATTCACATGCCATGATATGCTTTGAGCTGAGTTGCACAAGCTTGCAAACATGCCTACTTGCCGTTGTTGCTGCCATGTCTAGTTTATTTTCACTAAGTCTGTGAAACTGTTATCTTTTGCAATCTTGCCATGATGTTTTGAGCATGTTCTTGTGGTGTTTGGTAGTGGCTCAGAGGGCATGTTTGTAGTGCTGGACATGTGCATGCTTGCCATGCCCTTTATTGGCATGAAGTGTTATTGTATCATGTTGTTTTGATGTCAACTAAGTGCCATGTTGCTGTTTTTGGACAACTTGTTATATCTCGTTTCATGTATATGTGTTGAACCATTGCTCCGTTTGGAGTATGCTCTATTTGAAACATGCTTGATTTTGTGTGTAGATGCATAATAACATGTTGAATACCTATTTGGAGTGTGTTTGCTTGATGTGTGGATGCATCTTGCATCTTTACCATGTTCATCTTGTTTTGCTCATATCTTCTAGGCCGTAGCTCCGAATTAAATAAACTTTATATGAAACTTGACTAAAATTTCGAGTAGATCATCACGGTGCATGTTAACCTGCTGTTTAACAACTTTAACTTAAGGTTTGTTGAGATCTGGACCATTTTCAAAATGTGCATATGAGGGCTTACCGGAATTGTTATATGTTGTCTCCGGCCTCATTTAAACTTGCCTTGTTGTGTGTTCTTGCATGCTTCATCCCTTGCCATGTTTTGCATCATATAGACCTGTCTTGCTTCATACTTGGTTGAGCATTATGTCATGTTCTTGTGTGGCGTGTTTACTGTGTTGCTTGCTTCTTCTCGTTAGTGCTTTTTCCATTGCGATCGTGAGGATTCGTTCGTCTACACTTGTTCGTCTTCGTGGCTTCTTCTTCATCTCCTTCATGGGCTCGTTCTTCTTCTTTGCGGGATCTCATGCAAGATGACCGTCTCCTTGGATACCTTTACTATCATTGCTATGCTAGTTGTCTCGATGCTATTGCTATATGTCGCGCTACCTATCTTTTGTTGTCAGCCTCTCCTTGTTGCCATGAAACCTCTAACCTTTGACACCTTCCTAGCAAACCGTTGTTTGGCTATGTTACCCGCTTGCTCAGCCCCCCTTATAGCGTTGCTAGTTGCAGGTGAAGATGAAGATTGCTCCATGTCGGATCTTGTTGATTGGAATATCACAATATCTATTAATTATATTAACACACCTATATACTTGGCATTGGGTGGAAGGCTTGGCCTTTTGCTCAGCGTTTCGTTCCAATCATGCCGCCTTAAGAACCGATAAACCGGCGTTATGTTCTTCGATTTTGCGTTCCTAACACGGTTGGGGTTTATGGCCCCCCCTTGATAATTCACACTGCTTAAAGCTTTTCCAGCAAGGCCCAACATTGGTTTTAATTTGCCTCATAATAAAAACTTAATTAATTATTAAATTGCATAGGGGGTCGCATCCCCGGGTTCTTAATTCTACATTACAGGGGGGCCAGTGCTGATGGTGTTGGTCCCAAACGGGCGGACTGCAGGGCCACCGCAGGGAAACTCGAGGTCTGGTTTTACCTGAAGGATGTCCCATCCGGTCGTGGCCTGAGACGAGATACGCGCGGCTACTATCAGGGTGTCGGCACGTCGGGAGGTCTTGCTGGATTAGTTTTACCTTTGTCAAAATATCTTGAGCACGGGATTCCGAGAATACTCGGGTCTTCCCACTTTGGAGTTGCGACTCCGCAGATCGTGAGCTTGTGATGGGCTAAGTTGGGACACCCCTGCAGGGTTTGATCTTTCGAAAGCCGTGCCCGCGGTTATGTGGCAGATGGGAATTTGTTAATGTCCGGTTGTAGAAAACTTGATAGAAGATCCAAGATAAAACACACAACCGTGTGAGTAACCGTGATTGTCTCTTTTCACTTTGAGTTGAGAACACGGTGGGGTTATGTTCGACTCGTAAGTAGTTCAGGATCTTTAGCGATCATTACTAGTATGCGACCGTTTGCGTAGATTCTCATCTTATTCTTGTACTCGTAAGTTAGCCACCATACATATGCTTAGCTGCTGCTGCAACCTCACCACTTTACCTCTCCATACCCAATAAGCTTTGCTCGTCTTGTTACCCATGGTTATGGGATTGCTGAGTCCTCGTGGCTCACAGTTACTACAACAATAGTCGCAGGTGCAGGTTTCCGATGACTTGACGTGAGAGCGATGTTCTTTGTGTTGGAGTTCTTTCTTCTTCTTCCTCGTCCGTCTTGGGTTAGGTTCCTGGTCGGCAGCCTGGGATAGCAGATGGATGTCGTTGTGCTTTTTCTATTTGCATCCGTAGTCGGATGTCTTGTATTGATATTGTTGTATTCATGTGACTTGTATGAATTGTTGTATCCCCCATGTATGTATGTAATGGTACGATGTAATGATATCCATCTTGCTAAGCGCCCAAAATGCGGTTGTGCCCCAAGCACGAGTGTGTCACGTGATCGGGATAGAATCACATCCCGGGCCTCACAAGTTGGTATCTGATGTAGGGTGGAACCCTAGATGGCCAATCTTTCACGAAATGGAGGGGATCCCACGAAGAACACGAAGAACACGAGAGGGAACACGAGGGGAAACACAAGAGAATCACTCAAACCAACAAGAACAAGTCACACATATGCTAGATCCTCGAAACACAAAGAGATACAAGATCCATGATCAACAAGGGATGATACAAAGGGTAACCAGTTCTTCTCCGTGAGGAGGTCTTGATGATATCCCATAGGATCTTCCCGCGAAGGGCCTTGAATCCCGTAGGATCTTCTCCGCAGAGGTCTTGAATCCGTGTGGATCTTCTTCGTGGAGGGGCCGCAATCACTCACAAGGAGATGAACCACTAGTGGATGAGCAAAGCTCTATCTCAAATGAGCTAAACCTAAGCTAACCCTAACTAGGAGGAGGTAGAGGAGTATATATAGTCTAGGGCCACGAAGGGGTAAGTGGGAGAGGGATACATGGGCCTCTCGCCCGATAACTGTGCGCAGACATCATGTAGCGGACGTCCGACGGCTACCGGACATCCGGTGGCTCGCGAGGGTCCGGACGTCCGGAAGTCTTCGGACTTCTGCTATTTTCCTTCTGTGATCGCCGTTACGGATGTCCGATGGTTACCGGTCGTCCGGTCACCTGGGACGCGCCTGTCGTCCGGTGGAGGCCGGACGTCCGGAGCTTGTAGCTTTTCCAGCAGCTTCTCTTGATCCTTGTACTTGGTGTCCTCACCGTATTGTCCAATGCTCCTAGATGTTCCATGGCGTCCCTCTTGGTTCCTGGTCATGCATAGCACATATGTTTGAGGTAGTAGCCATGTCTCACATGTGGAAAGTGAAGGTCTGGAGAGGAGCAAGTAAACCTTGTGTCCAATGGTGTGTACTTGAGGTCTCGTCGAAGTGAACATGGGGATGATCGTGGGATGCTCCGCATCATCTCCCCCCCCCCTTGGGAAAGATATGACCTCGGATCAAAAAGCTCATCACCATGGAAACGATTTTCATGGACGGACTTGTAGTCGGACAGAGTTGAGGACATGGTGCAATCCAAGTAGTCCAAGGTGTCGTCGGAGTGGTATATATATGCAAAAAGAGCAAACACAAACGACACTCGGAAATACAATGGTTAGCGCACACAAAGTGTCCATCATGGAAGAATGAGTCCATTTGACAAGGTTGTGCGTGGCATGACGCATGATGCTTATCTAAAAGATGTACAATGACATGTAAAGCATTCATGTGAGCAAAGTCATTCGTGGTGCACACAAAGGTGTTGTGATATTGATCAATGCAACCATTGTGCAAAATGAAGTCATAATGGGACGGTGTATCAAATGCATGAACATGGTAATCGATGCTCAATATGACTATGTGATCATGCAATTGATGTTTGACAATGTGATCATTATGTATGAATATGCCATCAAGGTAGATCACAACAAATTTGCTAAGGAAATGCACAAGCTCATATATCATGGATGACATGGGAATACAAAATGCAACAAGGCAATCATAATGTGAGTCAATCCATGGGCAAGATGCAAATTTGTTATGGGATTGATATGTCCATGGAGCATGGCATGTGAGCACACAATCAATAAATATGAAGGTTTTGGTGCAATGTGTCAAAGGGGTTTTGATATAACAATGCTCGATGTTGTGGCAAGAGTGGTAGACCGGTGGTGAATCCATAAGGTCCATCTTCAATGTTGGTCCTCCATCCCGTAGATGTATCATGTAGACAACAAGAAGGAAACAACAATGAAAGTATGGCCCATCCAATATGCATATGTGAGGATGGCTCACAAAGAAGGAATTCACCTTATGTATGTTCTCGAAGGTGTTGGTGTTGCGCAACGTGTATGCCTTCACATGCCCAAGATGCCTCGTGATGGTACCGCCTTGTGAATCCCTCAAAATGAAAGAACATGACAAACACTCAGAAAAACAAATGAGGTTAGCCGTAATGCAAAAGCTAGCATTCGTGTGGGAAAATACCCAACAAGTGCCTGCATCATTCTTATCATAAGAAAGTACAAGGTAATGTGGCATGGTATGTAAGCATATGATGCGATAACAACCAAAGGCATTAGGCTCAAACAAACAAGCATGCATCACAAGTAAGGTGTCCAAGCCTCCAAGATCAACAAACATAGCATTGTTGCACTCAATACAAGCGATGAGAGATGCAACTATTGGAGACAAATGACAATGATCAATGTGGATCATGTGAAATGCATGAACATATATGTCATCAACCCAAGAAAGCAAGTAATAGTGGTACATGGGTGATGCAACATAGCAAGCAATCATAGTGATCATGTCAAACAAGCTAGTACTGCGAAGATGCAACGTACTAGAGGTAATCATGGCAAGCATGTCATGGATGCAAATAGTAGGCATGAATAATGCACATGGCATAGTACAAGCATGAAAGCAAGATATGAGCAAAATAGCATAAATGTGTTGATGAGAGGCCATATGGAAATAGCAATGGGATATCATGACTCTCCCGACACAAGAATCAACAATAGCACGGGGAACAAAGAAATCATGGCAATCACTACTAGTATCTCCACCAAGCACGCAAATACACATAGTAGTATCATAATGGTAAATCATGAGTAAATGCAAGCAAGGGTCACAATTGCATGGCAAAGTCATAGCAAGAGGCATAACATGCAAAGTGAACACGATAGTATGTGCATAAGGTGACAAGCGGTAAATAACCCATAGCTGTGTGAGAGCCAAGTAAAAGAGATGCTCGTAGTGGTTGCGTGAAGAGAATGGTGGTAAGGAGATTCCACGGAATCCCAAAGCGTCGTTGCTCTCAAGAGCTCGTTTTGTCAACTCATGGGATTGTGAGGTTGACAAGTATTGGTGAGTACCTACACAAAAAAAAGACAAAGGAAAAATTGTGTGTGCGTGGTATATGTACAAGTCATCCATCATGATGCACACGTGCATGTGGTTGTTAGCACAAAATATCCAATTCTCAAATAAATGAGACGCGTGATATAGAAACATGTCATCCATCATGAGAGGTTTGTTGTTATGTAATGGCTAATGGAGACTCAAATGGTGTAATGAATCATGACAAATATGTAGGGCATTGTTATTCATGGAATGCATATGGTGCACGCAATCATGGTAATCATGCAAGGTATGGAATGCATCAAGATCTCCTAGTATGTATGAGGAAACTATGGGGGTCTCCTCATGAGCATTAGTGGAAACATCACATGGAGAATATTGACAACATCCAAAACAATGCATATTCAGAACAATGTGTTCATGGCATGGCATAGTAGATGAATTGCGCAAATCATGTAAAGGAAGCATGGCAATATCATCGCATGAACAACAAAAGCCAATGACCATCATTTTGTCATCTATGACACAAGTGCAAATGGGTTTTACTTTAATGGGGCATGCATAGGTACTATGTTGAGATTGAAATGATGCAATTTGGGAGATCTCACTCATAGCATATGACAAGTTTAAAGGGTTGTCGAACATGATGTGACCAAAAGAATTTTCACATGATATCCTATGAAGCATAGCATCACAACTAGGCAACTCAACATGCTCATCATCATATTCATCATAAATAGGTAAGTCAAGACATGAGGAAGTCGCACTAGCTTGAAGCATGACAATAGGTGTGTCAACATCATGCAAGCAATCATTCGCAAGATAGTCCACTAGTGGGACGAGAGAAGCACCATCACCTATGTTACCTTTAGAGCATCGCTCATGCGTTGTAGGTGAGGTGTTCAAGATCCAATCGTGCTCATCTTCATCATGATGGAACCATGTGGGTGGTGCATCTTCTTCCATCATGGCCATAGGGTTGTCCATTGGAGGGACGGACTCGTCGAGGGTAGGTATGTCCTCTTGTAGGAGACCTAGCACCAAAGAAAACACACTCAGAGTAGAGGTTAAGTCGTTAGAAATCATAGTGGCCTCACATGCCCTCTCAACTACCTCACTCACTAAGTGTTGTGGCTCACTCACTCCCTCGTGGATGCTCTCACTCGTATGGTTGGTGGAGTCACTCAAATGGCTCCCAACCTCACATAGGAGAAGTGGAATGCTCTCATGTGTGGCTAGTGGTGGGCACACTCATCCTCGCAAGGGAAATGCTCTCAAGGTCACATATGGTGGAGTCACTCGTATCGCTCATGTGGTGGTGGCTCTCCTCACATGGCAATTGGGGCATCTCGTCATATGTGGATGTCGAAGAGGTGTAGGTGCAATAGTCTCCATGCTCAACTTCCTCATCCGTAATACCTCCAAAGATGAATGCCGTGGGATGTGGCAAATCATCACGCTCCTCCGAGGTCAAAGAGAAGTTCTCATTCTTGCTCGCGTAGCTTGACCCGGTGTAGTAGTCCAATATGGGCGCCATCTTCATGGTGTCGAAGAGGTTCATGCACGACGCCTTGGTCAAAGGGGATGGCCCATGCTCGACCGTCTTGTCGCCGTTGCTCGTAGATGATCGCCTTGATGATGAAGACGTCGATGTAGGCGAACTCATGGGAAGTAGGCGAAGATGCTATACGTCCAAAGGCGAAGATGCCTTGATAGCACTTGGCGAAGATGCCGAAGTGGTGGTTGTAGCCGTAGCTCCGTCTTGGGTGTGCTTGTGTCAAGGTCTTCTTATGTTCTCGTGAAGCTTGGGCTTGGCGTGAAGTAGAGCGTCTTCGGACGTATGTTTGCGCGTGTCGAGCATCTTCATCTTGATGGTGTCGTTGTAGTGTTTGAGCTCTTGGTAGATGTCGTTCGTCGTCGTCGTGCACATGATGCTTGGAGGTGACTTGCCCTTCATGACGATGTCGATGGTCTCCATGGCAGTGTGAACGTGGAAGACTTGCACTTGCATCATGTTTGCACTCCGAAGACTTGTGACTTGAACGTCGCCGCCAAGAGGATGACGAAGGGGAAGAAGACTTGTAATCGACCACCAAGTGTCGGAGCTCTGCCATTTGTTTGTTGAAGGAGTCGCACATGTCGTCGAAGGAAACCATTATCTTTGTCTCGGAGTGTCGTAGTTCGATGGCGATGTTGCCCAAGCACTCTTGCATTGCTCGTTGTAGTCCTATGGTTTTCGCGTGGATGTCATTGTTCGCGCCGTCGATGTCGAAGACCGGAGATGAAATGCCTTGCCTATCCATCACAAGACGCTAGCAAGTATGAGTGGGAGAAAGAGAAGAACTATACCAAATGTACCTTGACCGATGTTGAAGATGGATCAGTGATCACTCAAATGTGGAACAAGGAAATAGCACAATTAGTACCAATTCTTGTCGGTTTCTCACACCTACACAAGTAAAGCTTGTGGTGGAGCTCGGTGAGGATAGTGGCACAAAAATTTGATGCAAAATGTTAGCAAGAGTCAATAAAGTTGAAAGAGATTCACAAATTCGCAAGTGAAACAAGTTGACCAATAGCAATATGGGTGGCACACGGAAACACACACACAGATAGATAAGTGGGATCGTGCAACCAATGGGTGAGCCAAAATGTGGAATCCATGAAAATGCTCTTGTTGCACAACACTAGAGAGACGTTAGCGCGATTGCACAATAGGCGGATACGAACTTGTGCACAACCTACTAAGAAAAATGCAACGACTTCTATCCCAAGTATGCTATATGTATGGTATTCTGGTGGTATGATCCAAAATGATCGAGTATGACAATCTTAATGTAGTATGATGCTATGGTTCTCGCCTAAAAGCTCTTTGCTTATTTATTTCTTTCTTTGTGCTTAAAAGCTTGTTTGGCTTGTTCTCTTTTGAGCTCTTTTCTCATGCAAAACTTCACGAACCAAGATAGCAATTGAGTATATGCGATGACAACCTTGTGTCACAAGAGATGATACCAAGATATGAACCACGGTGATATGGTATGTATGATATGGGAAGCATGATCACTAATGTGCACAAGTCATGTTGCCCGCAATACTCAAAGGCTAGTCCCGATAGCCAAGTGACGCAAAATGGGCTAGGGGTTAACAATGCAATTGCAAGGGGAATATACAGTGATGTCGTCGATGTTACCGTCCGAGTCGATGATGAGAGGCGGTGTTCTTGATGTAGACCCATTCCTAATTAGCCGAAACACCTTAGGAAACGAAAAAACCACAACTCAAAATCTCAAGGACAAATGTCAAATGGTGGTAGCGGCAATGTCGTGGTGGTTGAGGAAGTGGAATGATTGGCTACACACGATGTCAGAGTTGAAGTCACGGTCCTTAAGTAGCCGAAACACCTTAGGAGACACAAGCCACAACTCAAACAAGCTCAACAAAATTGGGTTAGGTTGGCTTGGTGGAAAAGTATAGTGGACTAAGCTATGCGGAAGTGGTGGTGGTGGTTGATGAAGAAGCGATTGTCCCTAAGTAGCCTAAACACCTTAGGAGACTGAAATCACTACTCAAGCAACCACAAATGCTATGGGGAACTAAAAGGGTTAGGTTGCAGAAGCCGGTGGTGGATATACGGATGATATGGTGGAAGCCCTAGGAAAAGATGCCAAAATCCCCAAAATACGATGGAGTCAAATGATGATGGTAGTATTTTTTTATGGGGGATGTCAAGAGCTTCAAAACGAGCTAAAGAACGTCCAAATCGAAGTTCGTATGAATTAGTTATGAACAAAACAAAAATCAGCCGAATTTAAAATCTAGTGGTACCGGACGTCCGGAAAGTGACGGACGACCGGTGACCGGACGTCCGGTCGGGCTCGGAAATCTGGTATTTTCTTCTGTATATGTGGTTCCGGTCGTTCGGTAGATGACGGACGTCCGGTGCTTCGTGAGGGTCCGGACGTCCGGTAAAACGCCGGTCGTCCGGTGGGTCGGGGTCAACGCGAGATTTGAGCTCGGGAACACAATTTTGGGCGGAATTTGATGATTTTGGGGTCAAAATTGATGAGATTTTGTGAATGGAAGATGGGGAAACTTGGAGAAATGCTAGATCCACTTGAAACCAAGCAAATCCATGGATCAAAATCAACAAAAGATCATCAAACCAACAGATCACAAAAAAAATTGGGGATATTTTTTGTGGGGATTTTCGAATTTTAGGACGAAATCAGACAAAAGAAGGCTAGGAAATGATGGAGGGGGCTCCAAATTCGTGAGAAACCGTGGCTCTTGATACCATATGATGTAGGGTGGAACCCTAGATGGCCGATCTTTCACGAAATGGAGGGGATCCCACGAAGAACACGAAGAACACGAGAGTGAACACGAGGGGAAACACAAGAGAATCACTCAAACCAACAAGAACAAGTCACACATATGCTAGATCCTCGAAACACAAAGAGATACAAGATCCATGATCAACAAGGGACGATACAAAGGGTAACCGGTTCTTCTCCGTGAGGAGGTCTTGATGATATCCCATAGGATCTTCCCGCGAGGGGCCTTGAATCCCGTAGGATCTTCTCCGCTGAGGTCTTGAATCTGTGTGGATCTTCTCCGTGGAGGGGCCGTAGTCACTCACAAGGAGATGAACCACTAGTGGATGAGCAAAGCTCTGTCTCAAATGAGCTAAACCTAAGCTAACCCTAACTAGGAGGAGGTGGAGGAGTATATATAGTCTAGGGCCACGAAGGGGTAAGTGGGAGAGGGATATATGGGCCTCTGGCCCGATAACTGTGCGCAGACAGCATGTAGCGGACGTCCGACGGCTACCGGACGTCCGGTGGCTCGCGAGGGTCCGAATGTCCGGAAGTCTTCGGACTTCCGCTATTTTCCTTATGTGATCGCCGTTACGGACGTCCGATGGTTGCCGGTCGTCCGGTCGCCTGGGACGCGCCGGTCGTCCGGTGGAGGCCGGACGTCCGGAGCCTGTAGCTTTTCCAGCAGCTTCTCTTGATCCTTGTACTTGGTGTCCTCGCCGTCTTGTCCAATGCTCCTAGCTGTTCCATGGCCTCCCTCTTGGTTCCTGGTCATTCATAGCACATATGTTTGAGGTAGTAGCCATGTCTGACATGTGGAAAGTGAAGGTTTGGAGAGGAGCGAGTAAACCTTGTGTCCAATGGTGTGTACGTGAGGTCTCGTCGAAGTGAACATGGGGATGATCGTGGGATGCTCCGCATCAGTATCACAGCCTCGACCGACCATCGGAGCCCCCTTGATTGATCGTAGCTTGGCCGTTGTTGAGTCTAGAATAAGACTTTTTCGGAGTGTAGTTATATCGAAGAGTAGGAATTCTTTTTACTCCTCAGCCCCTTCGTCGCTCTGGTGAGGAATCTTGACGAAGGTATTTTGAATTACTCCTCTTCCCCTTCAATTTTTTTAGGATCACGCAGTTAGTTTTCGGATCATTGCGATGTCTGTTCTTTTCATCTGGTGCTTCTCTCGTCAAGTCAAATTGACCCTCCTCGTCTTTTGTTTCAATCCTCTGTTCTTTCCAACCGATGTTGTTTTCCCTTTTGAAGTTGTCTTTCTTTTTCCCACCCGCCCACCCATTTTCCTTCTCGGAGCCGAAGTCCTTAATCGACTATCCATTCTACTCGAGAGAAGCCTTTGCTATCTTTCCTCAATTATTTCAACTGGTGAATTCTCGTCTCGTCATCATTACTCATCTCTTTTTCTTCTCCAGTGAATTCTCGTCGAGTTCATCATTCTTCATTTTTTTCATCTTCGGTGGTTCCAATTCAATTTGTTTACGGTGTTGTTGATACTCTTTCCCTCGGTCCAAGTGTTTTTCCCTTGCTCGTTCGTCTCTTGCCATTTAATTGTTCCGGAGTTCTGAAGATATCGCAGGAGATTCGTCTGTGTTCTAATTTATTCGAGGTTGTCCCCTCATTCGAGTGTTTGAATCATTCCGGTGCATCATCTCATTTTGATAATCCTTTTCAACGGTGGTTTTCTTTCGGTGGGCTCATAACCCACATGTCTTTTCCTAGGATCTTATCTCACTCTTCTAATTTCAGGAGTGATTCTCAAATTCTTTTCAATTGTGACGTAAGTGTGGATTCCATCAGTCATATGCCTTCTCCAAGATCGCTTTTAATTCTTTTCATCATTGGTCCAACATGTCCTCTTTTTCATTCATCCGGAGTATCTCAATAATTTTGGTTGTGTTTCTCGTCGACATTTAAAGACCGAAGAAGAGTTCCTCTAAGCCTTGTCCGTTTTCTCGAAGATTAGTTGTTCTAGCTTCATGTTATCCTCTCGAATTATTCCGTTTGTCATAAATTCTTTATTTAACCATCCGAAGCTTTTCATTAATTCTTTCCATTGTGTTCCTCCGAAGGCCATCATTTCAGAAGGTTTCTTCGTTCTTAGTTTTCAACTTCTGTCACATCCCTAGCTTCTGTTACTGCCCAGTGCTAGCATCTGGTGTTGCATCATGTTTACTTTTCATAGAAACCTGAAATGGGGATGACTAAATCCTAGCACCAAATCAAAGCAATTAGGTTTAACCTAAAAATATTTTCAATAAACCCAAAAATTTCCTCCATTAATATTTGATAATTTTGGCAAGGGTTTTGGTCCAAACCAAAAATATTGAACATTTTGGGGAATTGTTTGGGCTTTGATTTAATTCACTAATGTATTTGAGTTGGAGCAAATAAACCTTATAAATATTTTTATTGCCCCAATAATTCTGAGATTTCTTGTGGAGCTCTGGAATAATCATTTTTTTACATCCACAAAAGTTTCCAGAAGCTGCAAAAATAATTTGGTTAGAAAACCAAATTCAAAACAAAAGGAAAAATAGAAAAACAAAAACAAAAATAAGAAAAGCAGAGAGAGAGAGAGTAACTTACCTGGGCACTTACCTGGCTGGGCCGGCCCAACTGGCCCAACTGCCAGTCAGGTGCTTCCTCCCGCCACGCAGGCAGGGAGGTGAGCGCCGGCGCGCCCGAGCTTGCCACGCAGCTCTCTGCTCGCTTGCGTCGCCTGGACAGCGCGACGACGCCTGGAAACACCTCCTCGGCGCCGTCCCGATCCCCTGGACGCCTTTCTCCCCCTCCTGCTCTCCCCCTCGCTCTCTTCCACGATGGCCGACGCGGCCACGGCAGCGCCACCGTGCACCATCGCGGCCACCGCCTCCCCCTCGCCTCTTCGACGAGCCCCCGAGCTCCGGCTCGCTGCCGCGCACCTCTACGCTGAACCGCAGGACCCCGGACGTCCTGAGGCCTCGTCACCGAGCTCATCCCGGACCGCCGGCGCCAGAGATCCCCCTCGACGCCTGCTCTGCTCCGAGCCGCCCCGAGCTCGCCGTCTCCTTCATACGAACCGCCGTGATCCCCTCTTGCTCCTCCCCTATCTCCTTACCCACGCGCATGCTCTAGCTCCGACCTCCACCGTGCCCGCGAACTCCACGCCGCCGGTGATGTCGCCGCCATTGTTCTAGCCCTGCCGCTCGTGTCCGAGCTCAGCACTGCACTCAGTGCACCCCCGCGCATCGATTTCGGCCACCAGTTGCCTCTACCGTGCGCTGTAGCGTCGTTTTCATCGACGCCACGAGCTCAACTCCGGCGAGCCCGCTCCACCCCAGCTCCTCCCGCTTGCACCATTCGATGTGGACGAGTCTCCTCGTTCCGTAGATGGCCTCGGCCTTCGATTTGGTCGCCGTGGGAAGAAATCCGACGCCCTCCGCCGTCTCTGGCTCCGCCGGCGACGAGCCACGGGTCAACTCCGGCGAGTTTGACCCGGGTTGACCCAGTTTGACCCCCTGGGTCACTGACGCGTGGGCCCCCACGCCTCTAATTAGCTAAGTTAATTAAGTTAAATACTAACTAATCCAGTTAGTTAGGTTAGTCACTGACGCGTGGGCCCAGCCTCTGGGTTAATTAGTTTAGTTAGCTAGTTAGCACTAACATTTTTTATTAACTGGCTGTGCCACTGACATGTGGGTCCCAGCCATCAGGTTTGACCTGGGCTGGCGCCTTTGACTTGCTGACGTAGTGATGATGTCACTATGACGTCATAAAGCCTTTCTGGAATTTTAAATAAATTAGAAATGATTTATTTATTTCAGAAAATAGCTGAAACTTCTTAAAATCACAGAAAATAATCTATAACTCCAATGAAAATAATTTATGTATGAAAAATGATCAGAAAAATTCAAGGAATCTGTTTATGGCATTTTCATGTATGTCTAAACAAGTTAAACCTGCTGATTAGGTCAAATAAATTAAATGACAATTAAATAATCACATATGGAGTTTGAATTTGAACCTTTGGTTCAAACCAACTTCATTTAATATGGTTGCTAGTTGCATTAGCTCAATCAACAGCATATAGCCATGTCATGATCATGCATCATATTGTCGCATTGCATTGATTGTGTTCTCTCTTGTTTGTCGGTGTTTGTCCCCTCTTAGTAGACGTTGTTCCGACGATGTGATCGATGACACTGATGAAGACCCAGTGATATCTTCAGAAGTACCTGTCGGTGTACTAAGTACCCCAACTTGTGCACGGGCAGTAGCAGCTTCCCGTGGCAGGGCTTACCACGTGCTCGCCGGGAACCTTTCTGGTCCCTATGAAGCCATTCAAGAACAAAGTATACAAGTCAGAAGATCAAGGCCCCGGCAAGAGGAGCTTGCCGGGAAGGCCGCACCAGGCTCAAGGTTATCACTTTAGCATAAGCCCCTGGCAAGAGGAGCTTGCCAGGAAGGCTAAAGAGTACACACCACAAGAGATGCCTCGGCGCGTCACGCGCCCCGGCAAGACCCGGAGAGCGACAAGCTTCCGGGCCCGGCAAGATCACGACCCCGGCAAGGTGCTTGCCGGGGGAACCTACGCTGTGTGCCCGCGCTCCAGCTCATCTGTCCACGCGTCGCCCTGGGGCCCTTCCAGGGACGCGTGGCGGATGGCTGTGCAGCCTGGGGCACACGGTGGCAAGCCACGGTGACGAGGCTACCGCCGTGGCGAACGGAGAAGCATGGACGGACACTTTTGGGGTCGACGGCGATGGGCATTTAATGCCCTTGTCCCCCACTGTCAAAGTTAGGTGAAGACCACTGTACATCCACTGTTCATGCACTATTCACGCACTGTTACAACTACCACCAAATTTACACTTTTACCCTCCTCTACGTTGACACCTGTCGGTGACCCCTTTGAGCTATAAAAGGAGGCCCATGCACAACGTAGAGGGGGGTCGGATTCGAAACCTAGACAACTCTCTCGCTCGGTACTGTAGCTCTTCGAGCTCCCGAGCTCAAGAACTCAATACAACCAAAGCAGGAGTAGGGTTTTACGCGTCCGCGCGGCCCGAACCTCGGTAAACTGCCCGCGTGCGCTCCTCGATCTGCTCTCCGTGCTCCCTCCGCTCCCTTACCGCAACGTAAAAGGGGCTCGGTCCCATAGGTGCTCGTGGGAGGACAGTTTCCCCCGACATCTTTGGCGCGCCAGGTAGGGGGCGTCGAGGTTGTGAGAACCTGGTCCGGCGCTCACGCGGACGCATTCTTCATCAATCTCTCCAGCTTCATCAACTTCATCAGCTACAACGACATGCCTCCGAAGAAGAAGGCTTCGGAGGTCGGAGGCCCGTCTGCGTCGATCCCACCACCGCCGGAACCAACGGTTGGTGGAGGAGACGCCGGCGGAAGGGCGGTCACCGGCGAGGAAACTCGCGGCGCCACCAAGTCCAAGGACAAGACGGACGACCGGGCGAATTCCAAAGCCTCAGTGTCCGTGGACGCACCACGTCTCTCTCAGGAGGTACAAGGCCATCAGCGCCGTGGTACAGGAGGTACCATACGCTTGCTGGGACAAGGGCAAACCGGAGGATCGCGGGATGCTCAAGGCCATCGTCCTGGTACGAGCAGGGCGCGGTCGCCGGGGCGAGAAACTGCTCCTTCTAACCCTGTTAGAAGTCTGAGCATATCTCGCTCCTCGCACCGCTCGCCGCCGCTCCCCTCCTCTCCAGCAGAAGCTCTAGCAAGAGCACAGCTGCTTCTCGACTTCCCTCCAGCGGCAGATAAGGCTGAAGACTGGAGGGCGACGATCCAAAGCCTCATCGCCTTCGCCAACAATGACACGCCGCAGCAGCCGGCGACATCATGGCCGCGGCAAGTCGACCAGACGAAGGCCGATGGCGACAAGACCGCCGGGGGTGCAACCACCGTGCACTCCCCGCTGCGTAAGCAGAAGACGCCACCCCGCCGGATCAACGTCGACGACGACTCCACGGCATCGTCGGATCCGCGGGCTCGTCGTGACCAGCGCCAGGTCCTCGACGACAGGCGGCAAGAAGACGCTCGGACCCGCATCGAGCGTCGACGAGAAGCCCGAAGACAGTCTGATCAGCGCACTGGGACCGCTGTCGACGCGCACGCGCCCGGTGCACCAGGCGACTTGCCGTACGCGGCAGGTTGCCCTGCGTTCACCCGTGAGCTGCGGTAAGTCCAGTGGCCCAGCATGAAGAATTTCAAGCCCGACGTACCCGAGAAGTACGACGGCAAGACACACCCCTCGGAGTTCCTCAGCATCTACACCATCGCAGTGCAGGCTTCCGGGGGACGTGACGAGAAGATACTAGCCAACTATTTCCCGCTTGTGCTTAAGCCAAACGTTCGCTCTTGGCTTATGCACTTGCCGGAGAACTCCATTTCTTCGTGGGCGGATTTGTGCCACCAGTTTGTTGGCGCCTTCACGGGCGGCCACAAACCCCACGGCCAGGAGAGCGATCTCCACATCTTAGCCTAGAAGGAGGGAGAGTCCCTGCGCAAGTATATCCAGAGATTCAGCCGCGTCCAGCACAACATTCCCGATGTCCACCCTGCCGCGGTTATCAGCGTGTTTCACCAGAACGTGCGTAACCGCCGGATGAGGGAAGAGATGGCCATGACCAAGATCCGGGATGTCAGCGAGCTCTACGCTCTGGCTGACAAGTGCGCGCGCGCCGAAGAGGGGAGGAGACTCCCCGGAGAGGATGCTGGCGCAGGAGGAAGCGACAGCGAGGATGCCGCCCCGGCAAGGAAGAGCCGGCGGCGGAATAACAGAAAGAAGAAGAGCAAGGAGGTGCTAGTCGTCGAGCAGTCCGGCAAGGAGGCTCCCGCCAAGAAGGCACAGGCTGGCGGTTCCGGCAAGGAACCTGCCCCTATAGCGGCAGCCGACAAGCAGGACGGCTCCGACAAGCAGTACTGCAAGATCCACCGCACCAAGGGCCACGATCTTCAGAACTACAAGAGAGTCGAGTACCTCGTAGAACAGCAGAAGGCTGAATACGAGCGTCGCGACAAGGAGAAGGCCCAAGGAGGTGGAGGAGAACCGAGCAAGAAGCGGCCGTTCAACGGCCGGGGAGGACGCCGTGGCAAGGCTAAGCAGCGGCAAGGTGATCGACCTCCCCGGGGCCGCGACATGGACGAGGAAGAAGACGACGACGATGACATGGAAGAAGAAGAGAACAGCGAGCAGGAGTTCCAGAAGGCCACAGAGGTTCTGTGTGTCGACGGAGGTGCCTCTCTGCATACTTCCCACCGCCAGCTCAAGCAGTGGGTGCGGGAAGTGAATGCAGCTGAGCCGCTCGTCGAGTCACGCAGGCTGCTGAAGTGGTCCGGCACGCCCATCATCTTTGACCTTGAGGACCACCCTGACCGCACAACTGCTGTCGGGTGCTTGCCGATGTTGGTCTCACCAACTATCCGCAACCTCAAGGTCACCAAGATGTTGGTTGACGGCGGGGCCGGCCTGAACTTGATCTCCTCAGCTGTGATGAAGAAGCTGCAAATCCCCGACGGCGAGCTCGAGGAAACCGGGTCGTTCCAAGGGATCAACCCGGGAAGGAGCAAGCCGAAAGGGAAGATTACGCTGCCCGTGACCTTTGGCAGGGAACTCAACTTCAGGACGGAGAGGATAACCTTTGACGTTGCCGATATCCCATTGCCATACAATGGGATACTTGGCCGTCCTGCCCTCGCCAAGTTCATGGCAGCTTCCCACTACGCCTACAACGTACTCAAGATGCCGGGGCCGATAAGCGTCATCTTTGTCCCCGGCGACAAGAAGGACGCGCTTATCTGCGCCGACAAGATATACTGGGATGCAGCAGCCGCAGCAGAAAGCAACACACTTGCCGCTGAAGCTCCCGGGGGGAAGACCAAGACCAAGTCCGGCAAGAGCTCTGGGGCCCACTCCGGCAAACGCACCTCTTCGGAGTGCTGCGCTGCCGTCGAGGACGCACCATCGAGCTCCACCGGCAAGTGCAAGAAAGGAATGGCAGCTCCACCGGCAACCAAGAAGGTGTCCGCCAAGGAGGACGGCACTGGTGGTACCTTCACCATCAGTGCTACGCTCGACCACAAATAGGAAAGCGCGCTCGTTGCCTTCATGCGGGCGAATGTCGACGTGTTTGCATGGCAACCGTCTGACATCCCCGGTGTTCCCAGGGAGGTAATGGAGCACAAGCTTGCTGTTTGTCCTCACGCGCGGCCCGTCAAGTAGAAAGTCAGGAAGCAAGCCTTGGAGCGCCAAGAATTCATCGCCGAAGAGATAAAGAAGTTGGAAGCAGCAGGCCTGGTTAGAGGCGTGATTCATCCTACGTGGTTAGCAAATCCAGTCGTCGTGCGCAAGGCCAATGGGAAGTGGAGACTTTGTATAGACTTCACTGATGTGAATAAAGCATGTCCCAAGGATCCATTTCCCTTGCCGCGTATTGACCAGATTGTTGACTCCACCGCCGGATGCGAGTTGCTTTCCTTCCTTGATGCATACTCAGGTTACCACCAGATTTTCATGGCCAAGGAAGATGAAGAGAAGACTGCATTTATTACTCCATGCGGCACATATTGCTTCATACGCATGCCCTTTGGATTGAAGAATGCAGGCTCAACATTTGCGAGGGTGGTGCACACTGCTTTTGAGCCACAGATCCACAGAAATGTAGAAGCCTACATGGATGATATAGTGGTCAAGAGTAAGAGCAAGGATACCCTGATCCAAGACTTAGAGGAAACCTTTGAGAATCTGTGCAAGATCCAACTCAAGTTGAACCCCGAGAAGTGCGTCTTCGGAGTCCCCTCCGCCAAGCTTCTCGGGTTCTTTGTGTCCCAGAGGGGGATTGAAGCCAATCCCGACAAGATAAAAGCCATCGAGCAGATTGAAGCCCCGAAGCGCGTCAAGGACGTAAGAAGACTTGATGGTTGTGTGGCTGCCCTCAGCAGGTTCATTTCAAAGTCTGTAGAGCGCGCCCTGCCTTTCTTCAAAATTTTGAAAAAGACAGGTCCTATGAAATGGACTACGGAAGCGGAGGCAGCACTGCAAGACTTGAAAGGATACCTGTCCTCTACTCCGATACTTGTCGCACCTAAGCCACAAGAGAAGTTGCTGTTGTACCTAGCGGCAACCAATCAAGTGGTTAGTGCTGCGTTAGTAGCGGAGAGGGAGGCAGATGAGGAACCCACATCCCCGGCAAGCGAATCCAGCGACAAGCAGGGGGCTTCCCCGACAAGCTCTGGCCCCGACAAGGACAAGTCTGCGCAGGAACAAGGAGAAGTAAGAAGGAAGATGGTGCAGCGCCCAGTGTATTTTGTGAGTTCCCTCTTGCAGGGGGCTAGATCAAGATACTCTGGGGTGCAGAAGCTGCTTTTCGGTCTTCTCATGGCCTCGAGAAAGCTGCGCCATTACTTCCAAGCACATGAGATAATGGTGGTCACTCGCTTTCCGTTGAAGAGGATATTGCAAAATCTCGAAGCAACAGGCAGGATCGTCGAGTGGGCACTGGAGCTGTCAAGCTTTGGTCTCAAGTTTGAGAGTACTTCAACCATACAGAGCAGAGCTTTGGCAGAGTTCATAGCAGAATGGACCCCAACGCCAGATGAAGAAATTCCAGAGACAAGCGTCCCCGTTCAAGAAGCAAGCATCGAATGGGTAATGTACTTTGATGGTGCTTTCTCGCTGCAAGGCGCCGGTGCGGGCGTGGTACTCATAGCGCCCACCAGAGAGCACCTCAAGTATGTTGTCCAGATGCACTTTCCCAAGGAGCAAGCGACAAACAATACTGCTGAGTATGAAGGTTTGCTTGCCGGCCTCAGAATTGCGGCCGGACTTGGGATCAAGAAGTTGATTGTGCGGGGAGATTCACAATTGGTGGTCCGACAAGTCAACAAGAGTTACCAGAGCCCTTTGATGGAAGCTTATGTTGATGAAGTGAGGAAGCTTGAAGAACACTTTGAATGTCTGCAAATGGAGCACGTCCCAAGAGCTCAGAATGACATTGCAGATGGCCTCTCAAAGTGTGCTGCCATGAAGTTACCTGTGGAACCAGGGACCTTCGTGCTCAAGTTAACTCAGCCATCCGTTACACCATCAGTTGGGCAAAACAAGAAGAGAAAGTTGGTCTCCGGCGACTACTTGCCGGCGGATCTTCCCGAAGCCGCCGCCAAGGTCCCCAGGATCAACAGCCAAGATGCTGAGGAACAGTTTGCTCCTGCAGATCCAAGGGTCTGTACAGTTGAAGCAGGCGTTCCCGACAAGCCTTGCCCCGGCAGGCTTGCCGGGGGACCATCAGCTCCGGCAGAGCCGCAGGTTCTGGCCGTGGAAGTTGAGGTTCCCGCAGCAGCCCTAATGCCTTTAGTCCTTGTTGTAGAGCCTCAGGCTCCAGCATGGGCACAGCAAATCGTCCGCTTACTACAAACTGGAGAACTTCCCGACGAGCCAGAAGAGATCGAGAAGATAACCAGGCAGTCAAGTATGTACCAGTTCGTTGGCAATGAACTGTACAGAAGAAGACTCAATGGTGTCAGGTTGAAGTGCATTTTCAGGGAAGACGGACAGAAGCTGCTGGCAGAGATACATGGAGGCATATGTGGACACCACATTGGCGCAAGGGCACGTGCCGGGAAGGCATTCCGGCAAGGGTTCTTCTGGCCAGAAGCCCTCCAAGATGCAACTACACAAGTAACCTAGTGTGAAGCGTGCCAGTTCCATGCCAAGCAAATTCACCAGCCAGCTCAAGCTCTCCAGACGATCCCTTTGTCCTGGCCCTTCTCGGTCTTGGGGCTCGATATCCTCGGCCCTTTTCCCTGTGCAGTCGGGGGCTTTGAGTACTTGTACGTAGCAATCGACAAGTTCACAAAGTGGCCAGAAGTGGAACTAGTGAGAAAGGTGACAGCACAATCAGCAGTCAGGTTCTTCAGATCAATTGTTTGCCGTTTCGGAATCCCTAACAGGATCATCACCGACAACGGCACACAGTTTACAAGTCGCACCTTCATGCAGTACGTCCAAGACCTTGGCGCCAAGGTCTGCTTCGCTTCTGTTGCCCACCCGAGGAGCAATGGTCAAGCGGAGAGGGCCAATGCTGAAGTGCTGCGCGGACTCAAGACAAGAACCTTCGACAGGCTGCACAAGTGCGGAAGAAACTGGATAGAGGAGTTGCCGGCGGCTCTTTGGTCAATCAGGACGACACCAAATCGAGCCACCGGACAGACACCCTTTGCTCTTGTCTACGGAGCAGAAGTAGTTATCCCCACGGAACTCGTATACGGATCTCCTCGAGTGCTCGCTTATGATGAGCTCGAGCAAGAGCAACTGCGGCGAGATGACGCATTGCTCCTTGAGGAGGAACGTCTCCAGGCTGCTGTACGAGCTGCTCGATACCAGCAAGCCTTGCGTCGCTATCATAGCCGCAAGGTCAAGGCCAGGAGTCTCGAGGAAGGCGACCTTGTTCTTCGGCGTGTTCAGTCCGCCAAGAATACCAACAAGTTGACGCCGAAGTGGGAAGGCCCTTATCGGGTGAGACAAGTCACAAGGCCTGGCTTGAGACCGAAGAAGACTTACCGATGAGCAACTCCTGGAACATAGAGCATCTTCGCAAGTTTCACCCATAAGGCGCGGTTGCCGTGATCCGCTCCGGGAACCACCTTTTGTACAAGTCTTGCCGCTGTTGCATGTAAACCTTTGTACAAAGCCGGGCGCAGATCCCGTGCATCAGTAAAGCTTTTGTGCTTCGCATTATTTGTCATTTCCATGCTTTTCTTTGTTATTTGCATGCATCATCTGACACTCTGTGCAACGCACATCCCCGGTAAGCACTAGCAAGCCGTAAGGCCCTATACTTGTTATTCCTCCTCTTTTTCTTTCCCTCTTAAGCAGAAGGAGTATTCCTCGCGCACAAGTTTGCCGGGGGGAAGGAGATGGAGACAGGAACTAAGTGCTATTCAAAGAAGAAAAGCCTTGCCGGGAAGCAAACAATCCAAGAAAGCTAAGTTACCAGAATTTGAGCAGTTCAAATTTTTAAATTTTTAGTTGTCTTCCTTGAACAACCACACTTTGTATGGGAAACCTGTGCGCGGAGGAACCTACCCGTGGCTAGCCGCACCCTTACTTTGTTTCGAGCACGCTCAACGACTTAAGTGAGCTGTGACAAGTGTCGCGCCCTTACTTCGTTTTCGAGTTCGCTCAGCAAGCTAAGTGCGTTGCGACTAGCTGCGGCAAGGTTTCTTGCCGGCAAGGCCTTTTGCCAGCAGGCTGCTAAGAGTCCAGCACTCAGCGCTCGCGGCAAGGGTCCTCTTGCCGGCAAGTTCCCTGAAAGCGTAGGGTGGAATGCATACAAAGTAAAGGGACCAAAACAAGGAAGATAACACTGCATTGGTTGCTCAAAAATAAGATTGTATATTACAAAGATAACTTGCCGCAATATTAATAGATTCTTGTCCATAACATACTTTGCAGCGGCAAAAGAAGCAGAAAGAAAGGAATCTAATCTACGCGGTCGCCTTCATGCCTCGTGATCTTGTTCACCTTGGCGACGATGTGGGCAACCTGTGCCTTCAACGCCTCCTGATCGGCTTCGGGCGGCAAGCTGCGGAGGACGTTCACGAGGTTGATGCCGGGGTTGCGGAAGACGATCTTTGACAAGACCCGCTCCATGGTGCCCATGTAGAGCCGACACGCCTCGTCGGCCGGCTGCACGGGGATCTTCTCCCGCAGCCGCGCAAGTGCCGGCGCTATTCCCCTGAAGAACCGACTCAACTTGGCGCCGTGGGGGAGATTCTCGTCTGGGGAGTACCCGAGATGCTCCGCCCTCAGCGCCACCATCTCCTTGTCAATATTGGCAGCAGAGGTGACTAGCTCATCAGTCCACTGCTCCACCGCCCGGCTGAAGTTGTTCGCTGAGACGGCGGCGCTCTCCACCAAGTTCCTTTCCTTGCGGAGTTCGTCCTTCAGCTTCGTCTCGCGGTCCCGGGCGGCGTCGAGCGATTCAGTCAGGGTGGAGACCTTCAACTCTAAGTCAGCGATGGAATCCTTGGCGGCAGCAAGCTCTGTGCCCTTCTCGGAGAGACGTACCTGCAGCTCAGAGTTGGTGTGGGCGTCTTTCTCCCGCTCCACATTGAGCGCAGTGACTCTGTCCTCGCTCGCCTTCAGGAACAACTCCAGCTGCTGCACCTTGGCCTCCAGATCCTTCTTGGCGGTCTCTGCAGCGGCTGCAGCGTCCTTCGCCTCCTTCAGAGCCCCGCCAATGGCTTGCTCCCGAGCGGTGAGGTCGTCCTCGTGGCTGTCGAGTTCGACCTTCCGCTGGTTGAGCGCTCCCTCCCGCCGAGACAACTCCTCGGCGGCCAGCCGCTGCTGCTCTTCTACCTCGGCCTTCTCTAGGAGGAAGGCTTGCTGCGCCCCGGCAAGCTCTTCGCGCTCCTCCGCCAAGTTGCGGAGGGCCGCTTGGTTGGCGGCACGGTGCTCCGCGGCGCGCTTCTCCAAGTCTGCTCCATCCTGGGCGGCGAGAGCCTCCCGAGACTCCAGCTTCGCCTGCCTGGCCCGATACAAGGCCAGGAGCCGGCGAAGGAGTCCCTCCTCTTCGGGCTCGTCGCTGTCGCCGGGCGCTTCAACGATCTTCAAACCGGCGGAGGCGAGGACCTCTCCGTCAAAGGTTTCTCCCTCCGCGGGTGCTCGAGACGAGGACGCCCACGGGACTTGTATGAAGACCCCGTTGGCGGCCTTCAAGTAGACACCCGACCGCTCCGCGGAGGCGGAAGGGTCGGCGGCCGGTGCAGCGTCCGGCGCTCCTGCGGCCTCCGGGCCAGCAGTTTGGTCGCTGGTCCCTTCCCCAGCCGCGGCGTCAGCGGTCGGGGTGGTCTCTTCGACGACTGGCTCGCCAGCTCCAGCCGTTCCCTCGGCGGCAGTGGCGTTGCCGCCGTCGCCGTGCACCTCCTCCTCAGCGGTGGCCTCCGTCTCCATCGGCTCTGGGACAGGAGGATCTAGCAGAAGAAAAAGAAAAGAAAAAGTCAAGCAAATATCCAAAAAGACGAATCCAAGAAGAAGAAGTTGCAAGACTTACCTTCGCGGACCTCTTCGACGATAGGGTCCCTCGCCGGGGAATTCTCCCTTGGCGTCGGAGTAGTGGCCCCTGCTGGCGGAGGGCCGCCCGCGCCCTCCCTTGGCGGGGTGCTCACCCTTGTCGGGCTGCTCACCCTTGGCGGGGTACTCGCCCTTGGCGGAGTGCCCGTCCTTGGCGGAGCGTTCTCCCTCGCCGGGGAGTTCACCCTTGGCGGGGAGGGTGGAGCAAGTGGCTCGTCGGGAGCGACCTCCTGGTGCTCCTGCGGCTGCGGCCCCACTTCTGCACAAGACAACAAAATATTAGTACAAGCAACGACCCCGAGCGCGCCCGTCAAGCAGAAAGATAAAAACCAGACTTACGCTGGGGGCTGCGCTGGGGGCTGCTCCTCGGAGCAGCAGGTTGATCCGGCAAGTTTGCCGCTGGCACGTCTCCCGTCGCCGCGACGGGCGAGTCATCTTCAATCTCGACCACAGGGATCTTGGCCCTCTTCGCCATCCGCTGGGTCAGGGTCCTGAAAGCAAGACAAAAACGAGATCAGAACCAAACAAGGAAAATCAAGACATAATCGAAGAAACTAAGGAATTACAAGTACTTACTCCTCTTCCTCTTCGTCGGAGCTGAGGGCGGAGAAGTCAAACTCCGCCTGGGGCGCTCCCGTGCGAGGAGCAGGAGGAGAAGGCTCCCTCGGGCGCTTGGCGGTCTCCGGGGCTGTGGGCTGCGAAGACCCAGCCCCCGTCGTCGCCGAGGACCGAGGGGCAGAAGGAGCACCCGTTCCGCTCCGGGAAGATCCCCCTCCGCTTGGCGCTCAAGCGTGGGGCGCCTCCTTGACGACTTCGCTCGTCCCGGTGGCGCGCGTCGCACGGCGCGCTGGCTGCTGTCGATGCGCCTGCGGCCTCGCCGTCTCAGCTGCCTTGCGGAGGCGCTTCTTCGGTTGCTGCGTGGGACTTGCCGGAGGCGGGGAGTTCTCTGAGGATGAGGAGGCGTCGTCATCGAGATTCAGAGATCCGCCAGAGTCTTCATCAGCCTCGGCGTCCTCCTCCTCCTCCTCGGCAGGCCCGCTGGACTCAGTGCCATGTCCGGCGGCCTCGCTCCCCCCGGCAACCTCGCTCGTTCCGACAAACCTCAGGGAAGGCTCCCCGGCAAACTCCTCGGGCGCAAGCTTGAGCAGCTTGAGGATTTCTGCCTCCTCTGCTTGGCTCACCGCGTCCGTGGCCTGTGCCTCGTCCACAGTGTATCCAAAGTCGCCTGCGGCTGCAGCTGCGGCGGCCTCCTCCATCCTGGAGGCGATGTAGGCTATAACCCGGTCAGTAGTGGCCCGGGTGAGGCCCTTGTTCTCCTCGGCGTTGCGGGGCTTCTCGACCAAGTTGTCGAAGAAGGTCAGCACGGTATCCGGCGGAGGCTCTATCCAAGTGGGGACGACGCCGTGGGAGTCGCACGCGGGCATCATCGCTCGTAGGGAATCGCGGGCGGTGCTGTTGCACAGCGGCACCACTCCCCGGGAAGGTCTGAACCACTCCGGGTGGGCCGGGTCATGCTTGAAGAGTTCCCGGACCATCCCCTTCAACTCCAAGGCAGTGAAATTGTAGTTCAATCCAGGGCGCAGCCTCATGATATCTGCCGCATTGCCGAATTCCCAAGCGGACCTTTTCCTTTCTTGTAAAGGGGCGATGCGGCGGCGGAGGAAATCAGCTCCAACTTCTCCGATAGTCAGATTGGCGACCCGGAGACGAATGATCCTAATGAGGGCGATACTAAGCTTGCTGTCCTCCGGGGCCAATTCACTCCAATCCCTGCCGCGCACTATGGCAGTCTGGCGCGGCGAGGTAAAAGGCTCAGGCTTATCTTCCACCACCCAGCACCAATCGGCTCTCCACTCCTCCCACTTGCCGCGGAGTTCTCCCTTCAGGTACGAATCCTTCTTGTTCAGCCTGAAGATCCAGGAGATGCCGCCGGAAAGGGGAGCGCCAGACTCTACTCTA
The DNA here is from genome assembly GCA_902687465.1 of Secale cereale. Classification (NCBI taxonomy): domain Eukaryota; kingdom Viridiplantae; phylum Streptophyta; class Magnoliopsida; order Poales; family Poaceae; genus Secale; species Secale cereale. Next base: position 589,561,782 of record LR738710.1, read on the forward strand.
GGCATAAAGAAGTGGCGGAAAAGAGCTACATTGGGATGAACCCCAACATAGTTTTCGCACAGATGTGCGAAAACGGCCATCGTAAGAATGGCGTTGGGGGTGAAATCTAGGAGGTGGAGGCCATATGTGTTCATTATATCACAAAAGAACACCGAGAACGGAGGGCACAGACCACAATGGAAGAACGCAGCGAAGAAAAAGTACCCGCCGGGGAATATATCTTTGGCGATGGCGGGGAAGACGTGGGTGCGGGTGTAGGATCGAAAGTATGTCTAGAGGGG
>LR738710.1:589562096-589607575 GCA_902687465.1 Secale cereale
GGGGGGTGATTAGACTACTTGTAAATATAAAAATTCTGCCTTTTGATCATGAACAGTTTTTGGCAGTTTCAGAATTATGATCAAGACAAGTATCACCCTACACATGCAATTCTAGAGTATAAGCAGCGGAAAGTAAATTGCACATGTAGTAAAGAGAGGTGGAGAAGATCAAACGCAATTTGGAGACGCGGAGATTTTTCTCGTGGTTCCGATAGGTGGTGCTATCGTACATCCACGTTGATGGAGACTTCAACCCACGGAGGGTAACGGCTGCGCGAGTCCACGGAGGGCTCCACCCACGAAGGGTCCACGAAGAAGCAACCTTGTCTATTCCATCATGGCCTACGCCCACGGAGGGCTAGCCTTACTCGGGGTAGATCTTCACGAAGTAGGCGATCTCGTTGCCCTTACAAACTTCTTGGTTCAACTCCACATCTCGATGACGGAGGCTCCCAAGCGACACCTAACCAATCTAGGAGGCACCACCCTCCAAAAGGTAATAGATGTTGTAGATGATGATGAACTCCTTGCTCTTGTGCTTCAAATGATAATCTCCCCAACACTCAACTCTCCTCACTGATATGGCTGTGGTGGAAGAAAGGATTGAGTGGAAAGCAACTTGGGAAGGTTAGAAATCAAGTTTCATATGGTAGGAATGGAGCAACTTGATCTCAACACAAGGGTAGGTAGTTCTCTTCTCAGAAAGTGTAAGGTAGGAGTGGTAGTACTTTCTGATGGCTCTCTCCACGAATGAAGAGGGGGTGGAGGGGTATATATAGCCTCCACACAATATCCAACCGTTACACACATAATTGAGCAATCTCGGTGAGACCGAAGTGGAAACTCGGTCAGACCGAAAGTTCAAATATAGTGAACGTTGGGGTTTTCGGTGGGACCGAAAATACCATCTCGGTTTGTCCAATATGAGTCAAAGATAGGAACTTGCCAGTTTCGGTAGGACCGAAATCAACAACTCGGATATTCCGAAATGATGACAAACGGTTACAGAAGGTTGGCAGCCCGTGTTTCGGTGAGACCGAACTCAAACTCGGATTGACCGATTTTTCTAGGGTTTGGCTTATGGCTGAGGTGGTTCATCTCGGTGGGACTGAGTTGGAAGAATCGGTTTGTCCAAGATTACTTATGAGTGTGTATAGAAGTGAAAGTTGCTGATAGTTAAAGGAGATATATCACTAAGCACTTGAGCAACCAGATCATCAACACAACCTCATCCCCTTTTAATAGTATTGGCTTTTCCTATGGACTCAATGTGATCTTTGATCACTAAACCAAAAATGGAGTCTTGAGCTTTTGCCAATGCTTGCCTTAGCATTTTGAGGGGTCCACTTCTTCAGACATTTCCATACCCATATCATTGAACTTCTCTGAAATGATTCTCAAGTAACTATTAGTTCAATGATATATATGTTGTTATTAATTACCAAAACCACCCGGGGATTAGTTGCACTTTCAATCTCCCCCTTTTTGGTAATTGATGACAACATATAGATCAAAGCTTCGACAAAAGATATAATCAATGAATAATATCGTTGCTTTGAGAAGTATGTGATAAGCAAGAGCTCCCCCTAAATTTGTGCATTATTTAAAATTTGTGTTTGAATGCAAATGCACAATCAATTAGGATTATGGGTCACTCTTCCATGTCACATACATCTTGGTGGAGCGCACAAAATGATAAGAATGAATAACATGCACCCAATCACCAAGACATGAGTAAATAGCCATACAAGATAGGAATAGCATATGATAAGCATTAAGCACACATTAAAGCATAGTATGACTAAGCACTCATTAAGGTAGCATCAAACGTAGTATCAAGAACACTTAAAGTTTCAAGAACCAAAAGAACCAAATGTATCTGAAAGAAAAATCGGCAAAAGAACGAAAGAGCACTCTCTCTCTCTCGAAGCCCTATGATCTATACAATTTCTCCCCCTTTGGCAACAAGTTACCAAAAAGTTTGAAAAAGCATAGAGCTAAGCGTCACTGTGGGCTCTGCTGGAGGCTCCCGTCTGGGTAGATGTCGGAGTAGAAATGACGGCATCGGCGAAGACTTCAGCTGATGTCTGCGCTGGAGGAGTGGATGCTGGAGCTGTGGCTGGAGTAACTGCTGGAGCTGTAGGAGGTGCTGAAGTGGTAGCCCTGGAGTCAGTCACTGGGATAGCTGCTGATCGGGATCCTCTGGGAACCTGAACAGTCTGGCGATGAGAGTCCTGGACTAGATCATCCTGCATGAGCTCTGCTCTGTCCTGCCTAGCTTCCTCCATGTCTGCCTCAAGCTTGTTGACGGTCACCTGAATCTCAGTCAGCTTCACGTCCAGAGCGTGGATCTTGTCGTCAACAATCCTTTCTAAGCTTTCCTGAGATTGTTCAATGCTGGCCAGGCGTTGTTCAATCCTCTGGGTAGCTTCAAGAATCTGCTCTCCGAAGCTCTTTGGTTTAGCTGCTGCTGCTGCTGCCTCTTTACCAGCTTTGGCTTTCTTAGCAGCTTCAATCTTGGCTTGACCTTCAACTGAAGTTGGATCCTCTTCATCCATCACAACAACGTTATCTTCATGCTCTGGCTGCAGTGGTAAGTGCTTCCTATCCAACATGAATTTGCCCGTGCCAAACTTGGCATTGATAAGCATCTGAATCTGCGGGGCAAATCCACACGACCTCTTCTGGTCAGCTGCAGTCCTCTTAATGGTCTCTACCATTAAGTCCATCACCTTGAAAGGTGCCTTCTCATCAAGTATGTGCAGCATGTTGATAGAATAGCCTCGGATCATGCGATGGTCTCCAGACTTGGGCATCAAGGTATGCCTCAGAATAGTGTTTGTGGTAGGGAGACCTGCCTGGAGATAGTACACTGAGCCAAGCTTCCACCCTTCCAAATCTGCTGCTGGGATCTCCTTGTACATGTTCTTCATGGAATCATGGTTCTTCTTAGGAATCCCATAGACATCAATGTCGTCCTCTCTCTGCACTGGAGCATTCAGAAGTTCTGCCCATTCTTCAACAGACGAAGAAAACCTTTGACCTTCAGTCATCCAGGTGATCTTCCCATCAGGATAGAAGTGGGCTGTGGCGTAGAACTGCATAATCATCTCGTCGTTCCAGTCTGTCAGTTTCTGACCCACGAACTCATCAACTCCACATGCAGTGAAGCTTTCATGCACATGGGGAAAGAAGTCTCGGTGCTCTTCACTGTCAATGTACTTCCAGTCAACGTATCTAGTATCTGCAACTATAGGCTTCTTGTCCATCAACACAGTCTCATAGAAGTCCTGCTGCTCTCTGGTGTGGAATCTGGGGTCCACAGCAGTCCTTCTCCTCATGACATATGGATCAGACTGTCTCCATAGCCTGAGACCTCTATCTTTCCTTGCCTTCATATCCTCGGCTTGAGGATGAGCATCGTTGTGGAGTGGCAGTTTTGGACGGAGCTTCAGCAACACATGTTCTTTTTCAGACTCAGACGGTGGCATATCACCTTTGTTCTTCTCAGAGGCTGGGATGTTCCTGGTTGTCCTCTTGGGCTTGGCAGAAGGCTTTGCTGGAGCTGCCTTAGCTTGAGCAGGCTTCTTGGGCTTAGAAGTGGCTTGAGCCCTAATTGCATCACCCATGAGTTTCTGCTTCCGAGGAACAGGCTGGGGTGCTTCTTCTTCTTCTTCTTCATCAACAGCTGCATCAACATGAGGTTCAGCATATACTACCCTCTTCCTCTTGGAAGTTTTCTTCACTTTACTTTGGGCTGGCTCTTCCAGGTTCAACTTCTTAGCAACAGCTGATTGCTTGACCTTGCTGGTGCCTTTCTTGAACTGCTGCCCTTGGTGCTCTTTGGCAACAACATTTTTCTTGGGCTTGGAGGTTACTTCCTCAGCAATGAAGTCAGAGTCCTCATCATCAGAATTTCTCTGCTTTCTGGTTCTGGTGGCTGCAGGAGGCAAACCACTAGGGGTACTCCTCTCACCATCATCACTAGGACTACTAGCCTCAGGACTAGTATCTGCCTCTGGAATCTCTGCAAAAGGTGATTCAGACCTGTTCTGGCTGTCACTGGCATCTGACATAGCTGACAACCTGTGAATAGATAAGGTATAGGCAGAGTAGAAGAGTTATCACAAACTGCAGAGGTTTTTGCAAAAAAAAATGAGTTCAAATCTTAGTTTTGAGTTTTCACAGAATGCATTTCGGTCAAACCGATATTCAGTTTCGGTGAATCCGAAGTGTATACAGAGGCTTACCACACCACTTTCGGTCAGACCGAAGTGGGTTTCGGTCCTGCCGAAACACTAGGGTTTCACTAAGACTCTACATCGGTCACACCGATTTGCATGACTCGGTTAGACCGAAAGGTGCAGTGCAATGGCCAGAGGCCAAATCGGTCATTCCGAGTTTTCAAAATCGGTTTCACCGAGATGTATTCCGTGGAAACCTAACCCTAAGAATTTTACTCGAAACTAGAGCCGATCTGATGTTAAGGAAGATTTCAAACGTGGCTAGATACAGGGCAAACCAATCGTGCAATGAATCAGATGGGGAGCACGAGAGGGATCGAGACTCACCCTAACTTGGTGGAGTCCCTCTACGGCGGCAACGGCGCGGAGAAGAAAACCGTTGACGGCGGCGGAGACCTGCGGCGAGGGCGCACAGGCGACGACGGCGACGATCCGGAGATCAGGGCGACGGCAGCAGGGGACTTGGGGGCGAAACGGTTTGAAGAAATAATCGCGCGCTGCCCTCAGTATTTATATCCCCTTGCTGTCGGTGGGACCGAGTTGAAAAACTCGGTGACACCGAAATGGATAACTGCTATGCAGTTACGCATATCGGTCACGCCGAGATTTAGAACTCGGTTTCACCGAGATGAAACCTAGATCAGTCTAAGCGTTTCGGTTGGACCGAGTGGGAGAAGTTGGTCTGACCGAAATTGACTTAGAAGGTTTTGGAAGTCAGCCTTAGACGGATCGGTGGCTCCGAGTGCTCCTCACTCGGAGGGTCCGAAAATGACTTGTTCAAAGTTTGTGATTTGAGCATGAATAGAATTTGAGACAAGAAAGCATAGATAGCTAGGGAAGGTGCTTAGGCATTCTTGTCCATCCATTTGGCCAGAAAAATCAAAACAACCAAAACAACAAATGGATGTCCTCGAATGGATAAAATCATGCATTCAACATGCTCACACAATAAGATAGCAAATGAAATATGTGTCAAACATGCACAACCAAAACTCTAGCTACTAGCACACAATTTGTCGATGACTAGGTCATCTATATATGAGTATTTTGACTTAGGAGCCAAATGAGAACATTTGATCATAGGTCATACTCATCGTTTAAGCACAAGTGGGGTTACCACTTTTACATAAAGCATTGATGTGATCACATCATTTGGAGATGCTTTAGCTCAATTTTTAGAGCAAAGCTCCCCCTAGATGTGAGAATCCCTTTTAAAGGGTCAAACTAACCTTGGGTTGTCGTAGAAGACTTCATGTAGATGTTGAAGATGTGGATGCTCAATGTTGATGTAGATCATCAAGAGTTGGGAGCTATCCTTTGGATTAGGGCACTTTCAATACCTACATGGGTTAGTCCCACAAGGAACAAACAAGGATATCCATAGACATAGATTGAAGTTCACAAAAGATGATTTCCTATGAAAGCAATGATTACCTTGTCCCTTGACTTACCAACAAGAGGGTTTGTGACTCCATGAACTAGTGCATGATGTGGAAGTTGATTGCACAAGTTCTTGCCAAAATGAATGTGAGTGAAGTATGTTGGCGGAGTCACCCTCAAGAACCTTCTAGTTCTTCTTCTTTGGGATCCACATCATCTTGATGGGAATCCTTGGGGTTGTAGTTGAGCTTGACGAAGTAGAACTTGATGTGTCCTTGGGAACCCACTTGACCATGGCTTGAGGTGCTTCAATGAATGCATCAATCTCCTCTTGAAGCTTGTCCTTGGCCTTTAGCTTGTGGTCTTGTGGTGGAAGGTCATCTTGAGTTTGTTCCACATTGGAAGAAGTGGGATCATACTTCTCCTTTTGAGAAACAAACTGTGGAGTAGGGTATTGACCTTCTTCCCACTCAACACCTTCGGCGTTGAACTTTCGCTCAAAACCAATCCCTTGATTCTTCCGGTGCCTTCCTTGTTTGCGAACAATTTCCTCAAAGTTCTTGCTTCCGGCAAGACTCTTGTAGACACCTTTCTCTATGATTTCCTTCAATAAGCTATTTTCTTGCTCAAGTGTAACTTGGCTTGAAACATTGTTAGTGGAATCAAGAGAACTACTAGAAGTAACAACATTAGATTTAACATAGTTATTGTTACTACTAGAGGAAGAATTTTTCTTATGCTTGTCATGCTTAGTCTTAATAGGTGGCAAGAAATTAGACAAGAGAATTCGTTTGGCAAGATATGAAGAACTCTTCTTTCGAAGATCGTCATTGATCGCTTTTAGAAACTCATGTTCTTGCTCTAGAGTGAGCTTCTCGAAGCGTAGCTTCTCATGAGATCTTAGGAGCTCTCTATGATCTTCTTGAGTTGTTTCATGAGCTAACTTAAGAGTGTTTAGTTCTTTAGTTAGACGCTCAATCTCCTTCATAGCATTGTCATTCGACTCTTCTCGACTATAAAGACTACTAGCATTTTCATCGTTACTAAGCTCACTAGATTTATCATGCAAGAGCTCATCTTCACCAAGCAAGTCATCCTCATCACTATCAAAGTCAATGAATTCAGGGTGTGTTACCTTGGGGCCTTTAGCCATGAAGCATCTTCCAATTCCCTCATTTGGTGAATCAAATAAGTCGTAGGAGTTGGAGTTGGAGGATACGAGTGCAAGACCGGCAACACCTTCATCTTGACTGTAGTCGGAGTCGGAGTGATAGCTTCCATCGGATTGATTGGCAAGATATGAAGAACTCTTCTTTCGAAGATCGTCATTGATCGCTTTTAGAAACTCATGTTCTTGCTCTAGAGTGAGCTTCTCGAAGCGTAGCTTCTCATGAGATCTTAGGAGCTCTCTATGATCTTCTTGAGTTGTTTCATGAGCTAACTTAAGAGTGTTTAGTTCTTTAGTTAGACGCTCAATCTCCTTCATAGCATTGTCATTCGACTCTTCTCGACTATAAAGACTACTAGCATTTTCATCGTTACTAAGCTCACTAGATTTATCATGCAAGAGCTCATCTTCACCAAGCAAGTCATCCTCATCACTATCAAAGTCAATGAATTCAGGGTGTGTTACCTTGGGGCCTTTAGCCATGAAGCATCTTCCAATTCCCTCATTTGGTGAATCAAATAAGTCGTAGGAGTTGGAGTTGGAGGATACGAGAGCAAGTCCGGCAACACCTTCATCTTGACTGTAGTCGGAGTCGGAGTGATAGCTTCCATCGGATTGATTGTCGGAGTCGGAACCGGAGACCCATTCACCTACATGAGCTTGATGTCTTCTTCTTGTGTAGCTCCTTGATGACTTGTCTTTCCTTTCTGAATCCTTGCTTCTCCGAGAGGGTCTTCGTTCATAACGATCATCTCTACTCCTTCTCTCTTTCCGAGGTGACTCATCTCTTGATCTTCTTCTTGGAGATTCTTCTCTTCTCTTGTGGGGAGCCGTACACTCATTTGAGAAGTGTCCGGGTCTTCCACAATTGTAGCAGTTTCGATCACGACTAGAAGATCTCTTTTCATCATATGATCTAGACTTTGAGCTTCTTTCTTTGCCTCTATTCTTGTAGAACTTGTTGAAGTTCTTAACCATTAGGCTTATCTCTTCATTGGAAATTAACTTGTCACTTGAGGTTGTGGGAGCATCACTTGTAGCTTTGTAAGCACCACTTGACTTGTTGTGAAGCTCTTCCTTATCCTTAAGTGTCATCTCATGAGCAACAATTCTTCCAATGACTTCAGTTGGCTTGAGAGTCTTGTAGTTTGGCATCATTTGGATCAAAGTGCACATGGTGTCATATTTTCCATCCAAAGCTCTGAGAATCTTCTTAATGATGAATCGGTCGGTCATTTCTTCGCTTCCTAAGCCGGCAATCTCATTTGTGATGAGAGCAAGCCTAGAGTACATTTCAGCGACTCCTTCACCATCCTTCATCTTGAACTTGTCAAGTTGACCTTGAAGAATGTCTAGCTTTGATTCCTTCACAGATTTAGTACCTTCGTGCATTTCAACCAAAGTATCCCAAATCTCTTTAGCATTCTCAAGACGGCTGATTTTGTTGAACTCCTCGGGACACAAAGCATTGAAGAGAATGTCACAAGCTTGAGCATTGTTTTGCAACATCCGCAACTCTTCCGGTGTAGCTTCGCGATCCGGAACTTTTCCTTCCTCGAAGAATTCACCTTGCATACCAACACAAATGATGCCCCATGCGGCTGGGTTATGACCAAGAATATGCATTTTCATTTTATGCTTCCAACTAGCAAAATTTGTACCATCAAAGTAAGGACCTCTACGATAATTACCCTCACTAGACGCCATACTCTCCTAGGTTGTGAAACCAAGCTTATGGAGTCCAATGCAATGGAAACCAAAACAATGGAGACCAAAGCTCTGATACCACTTGTAGGATCGAAAGTATGTCTAGAGGGGGGGGGGGTGATTAGACTACTTGTAAATATAAAAATTCTGCCTTTTGATCATGAACAGTTTTTGGCAGTTTCAGAATTATGATCAAGACAAGTATCACCCTACACATGCAATTCTAGAGTATAAGCAGCGGAAAGTAAATTGCACATGTAGTAAAGAGAGGTGGAGAAGATCAAACGCAATTTGGAGACGCGGAGATTTTTCTCGTGGTTCCGATAGGTGGTGCTATCGTACATCCACGTTGATGGAGACTTCAACCCACGGAGGGTAACGGCTGCGCGAGTCCACGGAGGGCTCCACCCACGAAGGGTCCACGAAGAAGCAACCTTGTCTATTCCATCATGGCCTACGCCCACGGAGGGCTAGCCTTACTCGGGGTAGATCTTCACGAAGTAGGCGATCTCCTTGCCCTTACAAACTTCTTGGTTCAACTCCACATCTCGATGACGGAGGCTCCCAAGCGACACCTAACCAATCTACGAGGCACCACCCTCCAAAAGGTAATAGATGTTGTAGATGATGATGAACTCCTTGCTCTTGTGCTTCAAATGATAATCTCCCCAACACTCAACTCTCCTCACTGATATGGCTGTGGTGGAAGAAAGGATTGAGTGGAAAGCAACTTGGGAAGGTTAGAAATCAAGTTTCATATGGTAGGAATGGAGCAACTTGATCTCAACACAAGGGTAGGTAGTTCTCTTCTCAGAAAGTGTAAGGTAGGAGTGGTAGTACTTTCTGATGGCTCTCTCCACGAATGAAGAGGGGGTGGAGGGGTATATATAGCCTCCACACAAAATCCAACCGTTACACACATAATTGAGCAATCTCGGTGAGACCGAAGTGGAAACTCGGTCAGACCGAAAGTTCAAATATAGTGAACGTTGGGGTTTTCGGTGGGACCGAAAATACCATCTCGGTTTGTCCGATATGAGTCAAAGATAGGAACTTGCCAGTTTCGTAGGACCGAAATCAACAACTCGGATATTCCGAAATGATGACAAACGGTTACAGAAGGTTGGCAGCCCGTGTTTCGGTGAGACCGAACTCAAACTCGGATTGACCGATTTTTCTAGGGTTTGGCTTATGGCTGAGGTGGTTCATCTCGGTGGGACTGAGTTGGAAGAATCGGTTTGTCCGAGATTACTTATGAGTGTGTATAGAAGTGAATGTTGCTGATAGTTAAAGGAGATATATCAGTAAGCACTTGAGCAACCAGATCATCAACACAACCTCATCCCCTTTTAATAGTATTGGCTTTTCCTATGGACTCAATGTGATCTTTGATCACTAAACCAAAAATGGAGTCTTGAGCTTTTGCCAATGCTTGCCTTAGCATTTTGAGGGGTCCACTTCTTCAGACATTTCCATACCCATATCACTGAACTTCTCTGAAATGATTATCAAGTAACTATTAGTTCAATGATATATATGTTGTTATTAATTACCAAAACCACCCGGGGATTAGTTGCACTTTCAGCGGGGATGAGCTTTGGTCTCCCTCGCCCAGAACAAATAATATTTGTCCCGCAGCTCCCTCGGACCGAGCCTTGGCGCGAAGACCACGCACTTCTTCCGCAGGGCAGCCAGCTTCGCCGCCTGCTCGGACTTCTCCTTCTTGACCTTGTCTGCTTTCGCCTTGTCGCTCTTCGGAGCCATGGCGGGGGCGGCAAGGAAGGAGGCGAGGAGCTCGACGGTGCCGCGGATGCGGGAGGCGGCGGAGGAGGGAGTGGAGCTGGGCTCTCTGTCGACTTTGGGGAGGCGGAGGGCGACGGGGGTTTCTGGAGAATCAAGACGCAATGAAGACGATGGAGGGAACTGCCCCTGCTTCCTCTGCTTTTAAGGGGGAAGTGGGGGACGTTCCGCATTTCCCATTAAAGAACAGGCCACGATCTCTCCCACGACGCCGCAATCGACGCGTGCCGTTAGGGAGGGATGCAGCGGATACAGAAAGGGATACGGCTTGCCGTGGGCCGCGTGTGCCCGTGCACTGTCTTGGGCCTGGCCCAACAGCGCTCGGCACCGTGTGTGGCCCAGGCCCGGGGGCTCCTGTCGGTGTACTAAGTACCCCAACTTGTGCACGGGCAGTAGCAGCTTCCCGTGGCAGGGCTTACCACGTGCTCGCCGGGAACCTTTCTGGTCCCTATGAAGCCATTCAAGAACAAAGTATACAAGTCAGAAGATCAAGGCCCCGGCAAGAGGAGCTTGCCGGGAAGGCCGCACCAGGCTCAAGGTTATCACTTTAGCATAAGCCCCTGGCAAGAGGAGCTTGCCAGGAAGGCTAAAGAGTACACACCACAAGAGATTCCTCGGCGCATCACGCGCCCCGGCAGGACCCGGAGAACGACAAGCTTCTGGGCCCGGCAAGATCACGACCCCGGCAAGGTGCTTGCCGGGGGAACCTACGCTGTGTGCCTGCGCTCCATCTCATCTGTCCACGCGTCGCCCTGGGGCCCTTCCAGGGACGCGTGGCGGATGGCTGTGCAGCCTGGGGCACACGGTGGCAAGCCACGGTGACGAGGCTACCGCCGTGGCGAACGGAGAAGCATGGACGGACACTTTTGGGGTCGACGGCGACGGGCATTTAATGCCCTTGTCCCCCACTGTCAAAGTTAGGTGAAGACCACTGTACATCCATTGTTCATGCACTATTCACGCACTGTTACAACTACCACCAAATTTACACTTTTACCCTCCTCTACGTTGACACCTGTTGGTGACCCCTTTGAGCTATAAAAGGAGGCCCATGCACAACGTAGAGGGGGTTCGGATTCGAAACCTAGACAACTCTCTCGCTTGGTACTGTAGCTCTTCGAGCTCCCGAGCTCAAGAACTCAATACAACCAAAGCAGGAGTAGGGTTTTACGCGTCCGCGCGGCCCGAACCTGGGTAAACTGCCCGCGTGCGCTCCTCGATCTGCTCTCCGTGCTCCCTCCGCTCCCTTACCGCAACGTAAAAGGGGCTCCGGTCCCATAGGTGCTCGTGGGAGGACAGTTTCCCCCGATAGTACCAGCCAAGCAAGACCCCATTGAGCATTCTGATACAATCCCACTCTCTCGCTCTTGCTCTCTTTTACTGCATTAGGACAACAACGCTTCAACTATTACCTGCTGCGGTAGTTGAACCCCTTTCCGCTGCATGACATGTCATTGCCACAGTAAATAGTTGAAACCCACTAGTATGAGTAGGACTTGTTTGAGCCATGTTGTGCCTACTCATTCATGCTTTCTGGTTATGCCTGCTATTGCTTAGAGTTGTGTCAGGTCTGATTCATCGGGGATGAATTGGAAGGGTGATGAACATGTCCTACTGTGTGTGAGCTAAGTGTGTGAACACGATTTGGTAAAGGTAGCGATGAGAGGCCATGTAGGAGTACATGGTGGGTTGTCTCATTGAAACCGTCCTCAAGAACTGAGTTCTATGTTTGTGATCCATGAAACAGCTACTACCATGCATTGGGCCCTGAAATATGACCCTGCTAGACTTCTTAACCACCCTAGTCCTCTGTCCAGGAGTTGCAAGTAGTTTCTGGTGTTTGTAGTATGCTAGAGGCCGTGGGCAGCGCTGACCGGAGGGGTGGGCTGTGATGCGGTAGGCACGTGGCCGGGTATATCGGGCACCCGTTTGGTGTCGCGGAACCCTGTACACATCGTTCGGGGCCGTATGTGGAAACCTCGGCCGGACTCCCTGCAGATGGAACCTGAATAGGCGATAAACCTGGCCTAGAGACTTGAGTGTTTAGGTAGGTCGTGGTCTACACCCACGTCGGCTTTCACTTGAAGTCTGCCGAGTACATGTCGTGTGCAGACGCTAAGTGGTGGAAACATGTATGATGAAGTACACCCCTGCAGGGTTATATATGATCTATTCGAATAGCCGTGTTCGCGGTAATGGACTTCTGGGTTGCCTATTACAGTTCATAGACAAGTGAAAGTGGATACTCTAAAACGCGCAAGATAAGCGTGAGTGCTATTGATGGTCTTCTCGTAGGAAGACGGGAGCGGATCCATAGTGGTGTATTGATTGGTGAATATGTGGACTCGTGTGCGCCACCTCAAAAGAGTTACTTGCAGTCGTAGTTCAGGATAGCCACTGAGTCAATGCTGGCTTGCTGCAGTCAAACTCCACCACCCCTTTGTTGATACTGATGCATATGTAGCTAGTTCTGATGTAAGTCTTGCTGAGTACCTTTGTACTCACGTTTGCTTAATTTATGTTTGCAGAGAGACTTCAGTCTCGCTAGTGGTTCCGCGTGGACTTCGACGTTTAGCTTGTTACCTCAGCTACGATCTCGTACCCTTGGGAGGGTCTTGAAGATAGTCAGGCTTCTCAGCCTTTTTCATTTGTAGTTGTCTGTACTCAGACATGTTATGCTTTCGTTGCCTGTATGCTCTGTATGTTGGGTCATGTGACCTCTGTTTGTAATAAATGCTATGATGGCTCTTCTGGGCCTTTATCTATATGAGTTGTTGAGTTATGTTGTGATGCCATGTTGTACATCACATACTTGCATGTTATGCGTACGGGTAATGTGTATTGCTCTGTGTGGGATCCGACACCTAGTTGTTTACCTTTGGTAGCCTATCTTACAGGGAAATGTCTCCTAGTTCTTCCACTGAGCCTTGGTAGCTTGCTACTACTCCGGAACACTTAGGCTGGACGGCATGTGTCCTTCTTCATTCCTGTGTCTGTCCCTTAGGGGAAATGTCACGCGTTGTTCCTTTAAGTCCTTGTAGCTTGCTACGACTTGGGTTCATACGATGATGACCGACACGTTCGTTGCTGGGTCATGTATGCCTGTCTCTGTAATTTAGTGCCACTTTTGGTTTATAACTAGTCATGTCGGCCCGGGTTCTCTATCATATGGATGTTAGCGACACTATCATATATGTGTGCCAAAATGCGCAAACGGTCCCGAGCCAGGTAAGGCGGCACCCGTGGGGATACCGTGCGTGAGGCCGCAAAGTGATATGATGTATTACAGGCGAGACCTGTGTGACTTAGGATTGGGGTCCTGACAGCTGTGGTATCAGAGCCTGACTACCTGTAGGATTAGTAAGCCAAACTGGTCGAAGTCGTGTCTAGAAATTCTTTAGTTACAATAAGGGAATTGATTGTGGAAGGGAACGTAAGGCTCTTTTTACTCCTTTACCCTATGACCTTCTGATCTGAGTCACCTTCTTCCTTCTATGGGGATTAAGAACTAGGATTCTCATTCCAATTATCAGGATCACGTTAATGGTGTATTCAACCCTCAATTCAGTTCCTACTACCTCTGTTTGATAAACAGTTGGTCTCAGAACCTTGACATTATGATGTTGAGTGGCTATGCTATCTTTGCGCATGAGTCTCAAAAGTATTTTCGAGCATTTACAGCCGTTATGCTGTCCGAGTCATCCCAGGTTGCTAAATAATCTGATGCATTTGCAAACCTTTCCTCTCTGTTTCCGATGTTCTTTTAGGCCAGATTAATCACACTAGTCGGTGTGTGGAGGTACTCCGTTACCTCGACACATGTGTTGGAGTTATTATTATGGCCCTAGGTGTCTTCGAGGATCACCCAGTAATGCAGCAATGTTTTATATTCCCAGTGTGATGATTTTTGCCATTATTCTCGAAAGCATCCCGTGATGCCATTTAGTTAGTAGGCATTCTACTCATGGGTTCTTAAACCCAAGATTCACCCTATTTACTTCATGTTGGTAGTATTTGCTCGTCCCTTTAGGATATTAGTAACCTTGTGATAGTCCTCGAGGTCCGTGGTATATCATTCTTCCAAATACTATGAACCATCCTTGGCAGAAGTTCTCCCGAACCAAAAGATCACAACCAGAGTGCTCTTGACGAGTTCTCTATTCCACATTGTGACTCTGCCAGTCCTACCTTTCTGCATGGGTTATCCGGAAGAATTATGTTGACTAGTTCGACATGCTAACCTATGCATCCACAACTCAAAAAGTTATATGTTCCTTTGAGTTGTCCCTTTCAGTTGTTGTATGACCTTCGTCTATCAATTGATAGTCAGGAGTAGTCATGCATTCATGATCATCGATGCCTTTTACTCTTGTGGTCCGTCAAGCCATTCTATTCTGGAATGACTAGGAGAAACAAACTCCAACACCTTATCCATATCCAGGATTGGGTCAAAGAAGTTGTACTTCGCAGGTGAAGAATGCTAATCCAGCTTCTAATCTGTTCTACCTTGGAGTGTTACCCCCTTTTATGTTAAGAATGTCATGGGAATTCCACCACCTCCTATGAACTCTTGATACAGTGATACTTCTCACCATCATCGTTCATTCCTCGGTCTCCGTGTTGTTGTAACCGGAATACTGACAAGTGAATCGTGATGTGTGAAATCAATACTCCAAGCAACTCCGTTGCTTGGTAGTTAATGAACGATATTCTCATTCTTAGCATGCTGGTTACTGAATCATCATTCTAAGAATGATCGTGCTACCTAGTCCTTATTCCTGGTGCACTCCTCGATCAATGAGTTAGGATTGTGTCAATCTCTCGCTCTTTTGATCATATCGTCTTGCCCTGAAAAGCAAGATTGATCTCGAGCTTAGTAACATATCGGTGGTTCGTGATTTCCAAATATCTTCTCGGAAGTATTACCAGGTTGTTCCCTGACCGCTATGTTGAGTTCGTGATCAAGTTGGTTTTCTTATAAACCACCCCTTCTCCAAGAATCTGTGTTGGATACCCTAAACTAGTTGGTTAAGCTAAACAACAACTTGGAGAGTTGGAAGATAAAAGCTTGCCTGACCTAGTTCCTTCCAAGGGATATCTTTTGTGTGTGTGTGTTAGAGAAAAGATGATATCTTCATCGATTGATCCTCGTGACCAGTTGTTGGACCTATTGTCTTGCCAAAACTTTGATTTGAGTGTGGGCTATCCTCAAATCAAATCAGAACCAACGATGTTCTTAATGTTGTCTTACTTGTGGTTGATCCCTCGAGCATACACCGTTATATCTTTTGGTCTGACCAATGATATCACTTTGTTCACATTGTCATGGAATTCCATCTATATGGAAACCTGGATGGATTATTGTTGAGCCCATCAACAAACATCCTTATCTCCTCCGTGATCTTGTAGGACATTAAGCTAGTGTTGGAAACTTTGTAAGCATTGCCTTCGTGTCCCGTTCATGAGGTATATGTTGGTGCAAGAAGTGACTTTCTCCCAGTTCACGTGCATTAGGTGCAAGTTGCCGCCATGAATTCGAGAAAGTTAGTTTTGCTTCCTCTGGAATCATCCCAAGTCAGTCATGCATACGTGCAAAGTATTATGTGGTTTGGAGACCTGCAACCTTCACTCTATATGTATCCCTAGCACACCAAGCCACTGATTGAAATGTTCAAAGAAAAGAAGTTCATGCGCTAATCCTGAAGGGCCCGGACGGACATGCACAAGACTTCGTTATCTCCAATGATGATTCCCAATCTGAACTCGGTGGTATTTTATCATAAGACTACTATGTGGTCATGCTTGTCTGGGACAACGTGTTCAAAGGTTTTGTAGCAGAACCAGCTCATGTTTTGGGGCTTGCTATCGTAGTTCATTCCCGAGAATCTCGCAACGTCATCTCGTCGGTTTGTGTTGCAAACTTTCTTTTCCAGACATGTTGTCTGAAATATCCCGTTACCGACCAGATCTGAATCTCAGGCAGATATGATGGCTGGAGCATTTTACAAGAACTATAATATTGGTCTCTCGATAACCGGTAAAGTGTATGTCGTGGCCAACACACCCAGCCAGAAGACCTATTGTTGTAGCATCTTGATTGAAGAAGTTGGCCACCTCCCCATAAGGATTTCGTAGGATTTACCCCCTAGTTGTTCCTTATGGATTTTTGTGCTCCTGAAGTCCGACCTTTTACTTGACGTTCTAGGTACCAAACGATTCTAATAAATGGGTTGCGCTAGCACATCAAGGAGAACATTAGAAGCGGAGTGCTAAATGTCTCTCAGTCGATCATCCAGATTTTGCCCCTTGACTCCGTTAAGGTGAAATCTGAGAAAATGTTGTCTTCCTTTGCATCTGCATCTTCCATCATTATTCATCATGGTAGTATGTGGTGTTGCCAGGATCCTTGACACGAATATTGGTAAAACCTTGATGAATATGGGAATACTCAAGTTCTTGAGAGCACGCACAAGCACTAGGTGTTATCTCTGGCTCTAACCAGGATTGCTCCCAATGTTCTTGGTTGTGCTATAGCCTCTCAAAGAGTAGATTCACTCTCTACTGTTGAGATTCAACCTAGTTACCAGAATCATTCCCAGCATTTGCATTTTGTTCCTAGCTTGCACCGCCAATGTGCCAATTTTCCATGGATTGCCTTTCTCAGCCACTGCTGTTCAGGATTATATTTAGAAGTGGACTTGCCATGGGTCCCATCCATTTCCGGTGATAAGAAAAATCAACATTGGCATTGTCTTTTACAAGACAGTCCACCTCATCCATTCAAGATGGAGAATGTCATTCTTTTGGACTCCGTCAAACGATCGATTGTGATTTGCTTTAGGCTGGTATAGAGAATTTCAATGATCTCTATATCAAAAGTAATTCTTTTTGCCACTTAAGGGAATAACTCTACGAGTCACCTTCTCTAAGGTACCCCGTTTGGTGACATCGATCATTATCTTCTTAAGTGTGGAATTATTGCCTATCAAGTGAACCTTCATCATTTGCTTCACTCCATCCCTTCGGATGTGTGCTCCGTGTCTCAGCTCAAGAGATGGTTCAACGTCTCACTCCATGAGTTGATCTTGAGTCGCTTGATCTTTCAAAAGATCATTTTTGTAGAGCTTCTTTCGTCGTCACCGTGTTGGACAAAGATCTCGAAAGCAAGGATGCCAGGATCAACATGAGGCAAGCAATCAACATTCATATGAAGGACAGTTGGATCATGAAGATTGTGTTAGTTTGCGTCCCCCCTTCATCTTACCCTACACTTGAATCTCGGGACGAGATTCTTGTTTAGTGGGGGTGAGTTGTCACATCCCTAGCTTCTGTTACTGCCCAGTGCTAGCATCTGGTGCTGCATCATGTTTACTTTTCACAGAAACCTGAAATGGGGATGACTAAACCCTAGCACTAAATCAAAGCAATTAGGTTTAACCTAAAAATATTTTCCATAAACCCAAAAATTTCCGACATTAATGTTTGATAATTTTGGCAAGGGTTTTGGTCCAAACCAAAAATATTGAACATTTTGGGGAACTGTTTGGGCTTTGATTTAATTCACTAATGTATTTGAGTTGGAGCAAATAAATCTTATAAATATTTTTATTGCCCCAATAATTCTGAGATTTCTTGTGGAGCTCTGGAATAATCATTTTTTTACATCCACAAAAGTTTCCAGAAGCTGCAAAAATAATTTGGTTAGAAAACCAAATTCAAAACAAAAGCAAAAATAGAAAAACAAAAACAAAAATAAGAAAAGCAGAGAGAGAGAGAGAGTAACTTACCTGGGCACTTACCTGGCTGGGCCGGCCCAATTGGCCCAACTGCCAGTCAGCTGCTTTCTCCCACGAGGCAGGCATGGAGGTGAGCGTCGGCGCGCCCGAGCTCGCCACGCAGCTCTCTGCTCGCCTGCGTCGCCTGGACAGCGCGGCGATGCCTGGAAACACCTCCTCGACGCCGTCCCGATCCCCTGGACGCCTTTCTCCCCCTCTTGCTCTCTCCCTCGCTCTCTTCCACGATGGCCGACGCGGCCACGGCAGCGCCACCGTGCACCACCGCGGCCACCGCCTCCCCTCGCCTCTCCGACGAGCCCACGAGCTCCGGCTCGCTGCCGCGCACCTCTACGCCGAACCACAGGACCCCGGATGCCCTGAGGCCTCATCACCGAGCTCATCCCCGACCGCCGGCGCCGGAGATCCCCCTGGACGCATGCTCTGCTCTGAGCCGCCCCGAGCTCGCCGCCTCCTTCATACGAACCGCCGTGAGCCCCTCTTGCTCCTCCCCCTATCTCCTTACCCACGCGCATGCTCTAGCTCCGACCCCCATCGTGCCCGCGAACTCCACGCTGACGGTGATGTCGCCGTCGTCGTTCTAGCCCCGCCGCTCGTGTCCGAGCTCAGCACTGCACTCAGTGCACCCCCGCGCATCGATTTTGGCCACCAGTTGCCTCCACTGTGCGCTGTAGCGTCGTTTTCACCGACGCCCGATCGCCGACCGCCGCCACGAGCTCAACTCCGGCGAGCCCGCTCCACCCCAGCTCCTCCCGCTTGCACCATTCGACGCGGACGAATCTCCTCGTTCCGTAGATGGCCTCGGTCTTCGATTTGGTCGCCGTGGGACGAAATCCGACGCCCTCCGCCGTCTCTGGCTCCGCCGGGGACGAGCCACGGGTCAACTCCGGCGAGTTTGACCCGGGTTGACCCAGTTTGACCCCCTGGGTCACTGACGCGTGGGCCCCCACGCCTCTAATTAGCTAAGTTAATTAAGTTAAATGCTAATTAATCCAGTTAGTTAGGTTAGTCACTGACGCGTGGGCCCAGCCTCTCGGTTAATTAGTTTAGTTAGCTAGTTAGCACTAACAGTTTTTATTAACTGGCTGTGCCACTAACATGTGGGTCCCAGCCATCAGGTTTGACCTGGGCTGGCGCCTTTGACTTGCTGACGTAGTGATGATGTCACTATGACATCATAAAGCCTTTCTGGAATTTTAAATAAATCAGAAATGATTTATTTATTTCAGAAAATAGCTAAAACTTCTAAAAATCACAGAAAATAATCTATAACTCCAATGAAAATAATTTATATATGAAAAATGATCAGAAAAATTCAAGGAATCTGTTTATGGCATTTTCATGCATGTCTGAACAAGTTAAGCATGCTGATCAGGTCAAATCAATTAAATGACAATTAAATAATCACATATGGAGTTTGAATTTGAACCTTTGGTTCAAACCAACTTCATTTAATATGGTTGCTAGTTGCATTAGCTCAATCAACAGCATATTGCCATGTCATGATCATGCATCATATTGTCGCATTGCATTGATTGTGTTCTCTCTTGTTTGCCGGTGTTTGTCCCCTCTCTGTAGACGCTGTTCCGACGATGTGATCGATGACACTTATGAAGACCCAGTGATATCTTCTGATACAATCCCACTCTCTCGCTCTTGCTCTCTTTTACTGCATTAGGATAACAACGCTTCAACTGTTACCTGCTGCGGTAGTTGAACCCCTTTCCGCTGCATGACCTGTCATTGCCACAGTAAATAGTTGAAACCCACTAGTATGAGTAGGAGTTGTTTGAGCCATGTTGTGCCTACTCATTCATGCTTTCTGGTTATGCCTGCTATTGCTTAGAGTTGTGTCAGGTCTGATTCATCGGGGATGAATTGGAAGGGTGATGAACATGTCCTATTGTGTGTGAGCTAAGTGTGTGAACACGATTTGGTAAAGGTAGCGATGACAGGCCATGTAGGAGTACATGGTGGGTTGTCTCATTGAAGCCGTCCTCAGGACCTGTGTTCTGTGTTTGTGATCCATGAAACAGTTACTACCATGCATTGGGCCCTGAAATACGACCCCACTCGACTTCTTAACCACCCTAGTCCTCTGTCCAGGATTTGCAAGTAGTTTCTAGTGTTTGTAGCATGCTGGAGGCCGTGGGCAGTGCTGACCGGAGGGGTGGGCTGTGATGCGGTAGGCACGTGGCCGGGTATATTGGGCACCCGTTTGGTGTCGCGGAACCCTGTACACATCGTTCGGGGCCGTATGTGGAAGCCTCGGCCGGACTCCCCGCAGATGGAACCTGAATAGGCGATAAACCTGGACTAGAGACTTGAGTGTTTAGGTAGGTCGTGGTCTACACCCACGTCGGCTTTCGCTTGAAGTCTGCCGAGCACATGTCGTGTGCAGACGCTAAGTGGTGGAAACATGTATGAAGAAGTACACCCCTGCAGGGTTATATATGATCTATTCGAATAGCCGTGTCCGCGGTAATGGACTTCTGGGTTGCCTATTACAGTTCATAGACAAGTGAAAGTGGATACTCTAAAACGCGCAAGATAAGTGTGAGTGCTATGGATGGTCTTCTCGTAGGGAGACGGGAGCGGATCCATAGTGGTGTATTGATTGGTGAATATGTGGACTCGTGTGCGCCACCTCAAAAGAGTTACTTGTAGTCGTAGTTCAGGATAGCCACTGAGTCAATGCTGGCTTGCTGCAGTCAAAATCCACCATCCCTTTGTTGATACTGATGCATATGTAGCTAGTTCTGATGTAAGTCTTGCTGAGTACCTTTGTACTCACGTTTGCTTAATTTATGTTTACACAGAGACTTCAGTCTCGCTAGTGGTTCCGCGTGGACTTCGACGTTTAGCTTGTTACCTCAGCAACAATCTTGTACCCTTGGGAGGGTCTTGTAGATAGTCAGGCTTCTCAACCTTTTTCATTTGTAGTTGTCTGTACGCAGACATGTTATGCTTCCATTGCCTGTATGCTCTATATGTTGGGTCATGTGACCTTTGTTTGTAATAAATGCTATGATGGTTCTTCTTGGCCTTTATCTATATGAGTTGTTGAGTTATGTTGTGATGCCATGTTGTACATCACATACTTGCATGTTATGCGTACGGGTAATGTGTATTGCTATGTGTGGGATCCGACACCTAGTTGTTTACCTTTGGTAGCCTATCTTACAGGGAAATGTCTCCTAGTGCTTCCACTGAGCCTTGGTAGCTTGCTACTGCTCTGGAACACTTAGGCTGGCCGGCATGTGTCCTTCTTCGTTCCCGTGTCTATCCCTTAGGGGAAATGTCATGGGTTGTTCCTTTAAGTCCTTGTAGCTTGCTACGACTTGGGTTCATACGATGATGACCGACACGTTCGTTGCTGGGTCATGTATGCTTGTCTCTGTAATTTAGTGCCACTTTTGGTTTATAACTAGTCATGTCGGCCCGGGTTCTCTGTCATATGGATGCTAGCTACACTATCATATACGTGTGCCAAAATGCGCAAACGGTCCCGGGCCAGGAAAGGTGGCACCCGTGGGGATACCGTGCGTGAGGCCGCAAAGTGATATGATGTGTTACAGGCTAGACCTGTGTGACTTAGGATCGGGGTCCTGACAACTTCGTCCTCCAAATATCCATCATTGATGCCTCTTCGTTCGTCTCACATTCGTCCGGTGCTTCGTTCAAGCATTCTTTAATCAGTTCGCGATCTCTTCGTTCTCTTGTACCTAAATTCCCCAAGTGCTTTATTCTTCCCGGCGATTCATTCTCTTGTGTTCACTAAATTTCAATTCTTCACGGTGGTTTGTCCTCTTTCGTCGTTCAATTTCAATTCTATCGGTGGTTCGATCTTTTTCTTCACTTGGTTTCAATTCTCACGGTGGTTCGCTCAAGAGTTCTTTTTCGGTGTTATCATATTAGTTGTTCGTTTTTCCAATCCTACCGGTGGTTCATGAAGACCTTCTCAAGTTTTTGCGCTATATCCCTCTTTATTCTATTTCAAAGTGAATAAGTGGTAAGCAATCCATTGTTTCTCATCAATTTAATTGGTGGAGGATAAGCATAACACAATTCTTATTCTTATTTCATCAAGTCGATTTAATCTTTTTATTCGGAGTTTATTCTTGATGAATAAATTCTAGTTCCAAGCGCCTTAATCTTTCCTTCCGGAGTTCAAAGTTTCTCGGCCATCTCATTGGAACCCCCGTCTAATCGTCGCAAGGCTTTAACCTTATTATTTTCATCATTCAATACAATCTCGTCATCCTCTTGTTACCGGAGTTCTTCATGGTGGTTTTTCAGGATTTAAATTAATTCTTCAAACGTTCATCTAATTCTTGTGGGAAGCTCAAGTATTATCCATTTGCGTCTCAAGATGCAAATAATTCTCCCTATTATTTTGAAATGGAGTTTTGTATTTCTTTCTTCATTCTCATCTATTCAATCTTTTGGTTGAGGCATCATTCACCTCAAGTTTTGAGATGTTTAAATAAGTCCACAACAAGCTTATTCTTTTGTTGTTGATTCTTCATCAAAACCGTTTAATCCTTCCTTCCAAGGTTGCCTTCAAATTTGTTGTGCTAGAAGATGTGTTCTTTCCCCTTTTCTTCTCATTCCATTCTTTAATTCTTCCGGACGCAATTTCTTGTTCATCTCGTCAAGTATTATTCCATCTCCTCAAGTTCAAGTTCTATTCCTCCAATGCTCAACCGGGGTGCTACCCGAATTGCTTTTCTATCTCTTTTAGCCGGAGGGGGTTTGAGTTCATTCTTGTTCCTTCAACTCGTGCTTCATATCCTTCAACCTTTTAGTTCTCGTCGGATCCCTTGTTCTTCTTTGTCTAGCGAAGTGTTTGCAACTTCGTTTTTCTCCGTCGTGTTCTTTCTTTCAAGTTGTTCAACCCCTCGAGATTCTTTGGTTTCACCTTCTTCCTGTTTCTCTTCCATCTCGTTCCTAAGATCTCGAGACGAGATCTCTTGTTAGTAGGGGGGTGTTGTGACGCCCCGAGAGCGAAGCGCCATGTGTCAGTCAGTTATTCATCGTCGTTGCCATGTCATCTGCTTGCGTGTTGCTCTTTGCCTTGTCATCATGTGCATTGTCATCAGCATGTTTTCAAAACTTGCATCCGGCCGACCCCCCTCGTCCTCTCTGTTGTCCGTTCTGAGCTCAGACACACTCGCACGTGCCTGCGGCATCTCCGAATATTTATTTTATGAGTGGCCAGAAAATGTTCTCGGAATGGGATGAAACTTGGCATGTTGTCTTATTATAGTGTAGACAGACCACCTGTCAAATTTCGTCGCATTCGGGGCTCGTTTGATAGCCCAACGGATAACTATAATGGCACTAGTCGCCGGTTAATTCGTCGGACGTTTTCGGTCTCCAAAAACCCCCACGGGCCTCTCTCTGTCTCTTCTCTCCCCACAGCCCACCTCCTCTTCACCAGACACAACTAGCCCAACTACCAGCCCACTAAACTCCTCTTGCACCCGGAACCGTCCGATCGGCACCGAGGCTCCGAAACGGCCACAAACCCCCCTAACCTAGCATTTTCCCTATTTAAACAACCCCCATGCCATTTTGGGCATCCCTCTAGCCACTAAACCTACCCTAGTCCCTTCCTTAGCTACGGCCGCCTCCCCTGCATCGATTTCCGTGCCCGACCATCGCCCAACCGCCACTGGCCTCTTTCCGCCCGCCAGCCGCCACCGCGTCGCCGTTCTCCAGCCAACCACGGGACGCCCCATGTCCCTCCAACTTTCCCACCGCCGCCGGGCCGCCAGAGCCCGCACGGGGCCCGCCCGAGCTCGTCTGGGCCCGGGGCAGCCGCCGCCGCGGCCCACGTTCCTCGCGCTTCGCTGCGCGCTCGAGCTCCCTTCGCCTCCCGAGCCGATCCGCGCCTCTCGCCAGCAACTGCCGCTGCCTCACCGCCGCTTCGCCGGGATCTCGCCGGAGATCCATCCCTCTGTCGACCGCACCTCCCCGCTGCTCCGCGGACCTCGATGAGCCGGCCGCTCTGCGCCCCTCTTCCTCCGGACGCTCTCGCCGGTGCGACGCCGCCCCCTCGGACTTCACCGCTCGCTGCCACGGCCTCCTCTCGCCGGATCTGGTCTGGGGCCACCGGACCCAGGCCGCCGCGGCTGGATCCCGACCCCGCCGGCCTCCCTAGCTCATCGGAGGTTCGCTGTGCCGGCCCCTGACATCTCCAACCGCCGCCGTGGTCGATGCCCCGCCCCTGAGCCACTGACCCATGGGCCCCAGCCACTGGACGTGTTCGCCGGGTGCTGGACATGTCCACCCCCCCGAGGTGCTGTTTTTTCACTAAGTCCCTCCCCATAAAACCCTAATTTGTATGCATGTTTGCCTGGTGATATCTTGGTGCTCGTGTGTCCTATTGGAGCATATAATATGTCAAAATGTTCGTCTCTTGATACTCTTCATATTGTTGTACTGTGGCATGCTTGTTTGAGTTCATCTTGATGCCCTAATCATCGTTGCAAAAGTGCTATATGTTATAAACTGCTGATAACTGTTATTATGTTAGCATGTTTGAGTGGTGATAACTTTGTGCATGTTGGTCCAAATGGAGTGTATGATATGTCAAAATGTTCATTATGAAGTTCTCTACATGATGGTTTCTGTAGCATTAATGTTAGGTGCCATATTGCCATGTTTATCTCTGTTGCAAAAGTGCATGTGGCTGTTAAATGCTGAAACTTGTTATGAGATGTTGATTTGTCGTTTTTGTATCTTTATGTGTGATTTTTGTTTCAGCTACATGTCAATATGTTTTAGAAGCACAATCATGCCATCTTTGCTATGGTGAAATCCAATTTTCATGATATGCCTTGTGGTGATTGCAACAAGCTTGCAAAGCGGCCTACTTGCTGTTGTTATTTTCTCAGACTTGTTAAAAATTGCTAAGTCTGAAACTGTTATAACCTGATGCCATGTTTTCTTGATGCCCCACTCAAATCCATGAATGCTTTGGGTTGTCCAATGATCATGTCTTGTTGTCCATGTTATGCTCTATCCATCCATGCCCTTGTTTGCATATATGGCTTGTTGTAGCTTGTTTATTTCTTGCTCTCAAATTGCTATAAAATGTTTCTGTCAGCCTGTTATCAGCAAGTTCAGTTTTGCCATGTGAATTGCTAATGATCTATGCATCCTATGACCATGTTCTTGCCATGAGTAGCTTCATAAACATGTCTTGTTGCTGTTGGTTATATACACATGCCATGATATGCTTTGAGTTGAGTTGCACAAGCTTGCAAACTTGCCTACTTATCGCTGTTGCTGCCATGTCTAGTTTATTTTCACAAAGTCTGTGAAACTGTTATCTTTTGCAATCTTGCCATAATGTTTTGAGCATGTTCTTGTGGTGTTTGGTAGTAGCCCAGAGGTCATGCTTATAGTGCTGGACATGTACATGCTTGCCATGCCTTTTATTGCCATGAAGTGTTATTGTATCATGTTGTTTTGATGTCAACTAAGTGCCATGCTGCTGTTTTTGGAGAGCTTGTTATATCTTGTTTATGTGTATGTGTTGAACCATTGCTCCATTTGGAGTGTGCTCTATATGAAACTTGCTTGATTTTGTGTGTAGATCCATAATAACATGTTGAATACCTGTTTGGAGTGTGTTTGCTTAATGTGTGGATGCATCTTGCATCTTTACCATGTTCATCTTGTTTTGCTCATATCTTCTAGGCCGTAGCTCCGAATTAAATAAACTTTATATGAAACTTGACTAGAACTTTGAGTAGATCATCATGGTGCATGTTAACATACTGTTTAACAACTTTAACTTAAGGTTTGTTCAGATCTGGACCATTTTCAAAATGTGCATATGACGGCTTACCGGAATTGTTATATGTTGTCTCCGGCCTCATTTAAACTTGACTTGTTGTGTGTTCTTGCATGCTTCATCCCTTGCCATGTTTTGCATCATATAGAATTGTCTTGCATCATACTTGGTTGAGCATTATGTCATGTTCTTGTGTGGCGTGTTTACCGTGTTGCTTGCTTCTTCTCGTTAGTGCTTGTTCCGTTGCGATTGCGAGGATTCGTTCGGCTACGCTTGTTCATCATCATGGCTTCTTCTTCATCTTCTTCATGGACTCGTTCTTCTTCCTTGCGGGATCTCGGTCAAGATGACCGTCTCCTTGGATACCTTTACTATCATTGCTATGCTAGTTGTCTCGATGCTATCGCTATATGTCGCGCTACCTATCTTTTGTTGTCAGCTTCTCCTTGTTGCCATGAAACCTCTAACCTTTGACACCTTCCCAGCAAACCGTTGTTTGGCTATGTTACCCGCTTCCTCAGCCCCTCTTATAGCGTTGCTAGTTGCAGGTGAAGATGAAGATTGCTCCATGTCGGATCTTGTTGATTGGAATATCACAATATCTATTAATTATATTAAAACATCTATATACTTGGCATTGGGTGGAAGGCTTGGCCTTTTGCTCAGCGTTTTTTTCCACTCATGCCGCCTTAAGAACCAATAAACCAGCGTTATGTTCCTTGATTTTCCGTTCCTAACACGGTTGGGGTTTATGGGCCCCCCTTGATAATTCGCACTTCTTAAAGCTTTTCCAGCAAGGCCCAACATTGGTTTTAATTTGCCTCATAATAAAAACTTAATTAATTAATTAAATTGCATAGGGGCTCACGTCCCCGGGTTCTCAATTCTACATTACAGGGGGGCAGTGCTGATGGTGTTGGTCCCAAACGGGCGGACTGTAGGGCCATCACGGGGAAACTCGAGGTCTGGTTTTACCTGAAGGATGTCCCATCCGGTCGTGGCCTGAGACGAGATACGCGCGTCTACTATCAGGGTGTCGGCACGCCGGGAGGTCTTGCTGGATTAGTTTTACCTTTGTCGAAATATCTTGAGCACGGGATTCTGAGAATACTCGGGTCTTCCCACTTTGGAGTTGCGACTCCGCAGATCGTGAGCTTGTGATGGGCTAAGTGGGGATACCCCTGCAGGGTTTGATCTTTCGGAAGCCGTGCCCGCAGTTATGTGGCAGATGGGAATTTGTTAATGTCCGGTTGTAGAAAACTTGACAGAGGATCCGAGATAAAACACACAACCGCGTGAGTAACCGTGACTGTCTCTTTTCACTTTGAGAAGAGAACACGGTGGGGTTATGTTCGACTCGTAAGTAGTTCAGGATCTTTAGCGATCATTACTAGTATGCGACCGTTTGCGTAGATTCTCATCTTATTCTTGTACTCGTAAGTTAGCCACCATACATATGCTTAGCTGCTGCTGCAACCTCACCACTTTACCTCTCCATACCCAATAAGCTTTGCTCGTCTTGTTACCCATGGTTATGGGATTGCTGAGTCCTCGTGGCTCACAGTTACTACAACAACAGTTGCAGGTGCAGGTTTCCGATGACTTGACGTGAGAGCGATGTTCTTTGTGTTGGAGTTCTTTCTTCTTCTTCCTCGTCAGTCTTGGGTTAGGTTCCTCGTCGGCAGCCTGGGATAGCAGATGGATGTCGTTGTGCTTTTTCTGTTTGCATCCGTAGTCAGATGTCTTGTATTGATGTTGTTGTATTCATGTGACTTGTATGAATTGTTGTATCCCCCATGTATGTATGTATGTAATGGTACGATGTAATGATATCCATCTTGCTAAGCGCCCGAAATGCGGTTGTGCCCCAATCACGAGTGTGTCACGTGATCAGGATAGAATCACATCCTGGGCCTGACACGTCCGGCACCTATATAGTCGTCAGTCTTCTCACCAGCGCGGAGCTAAGTGCTGCCACTAGGACGTGGGAGGGAGTCCCTGAGGCCCGAGGGAGGCTCTCCGGAGACTTCGGGGCGTGTACAGCCCCACTCATTATTACGTGAGAGTGTCACGGGCGGAGATCTTCACATGCGCAAGCCTTACTTCGCATCACCAGACGAGGGCCCCGCCTTGCGCCACCCCCGACCTCCGTTGGGGCGATCGGAAACCAGGACATGACCAAGGAGGCAAGGGGGACGCCAGCGGCGCCCTCGGCGACCACAGGCCCTCTACCGGGGGCGGGGAGCATGGCGATGCTCGCCCCAACAGAGGACCTATTTTCACATACTTCCCTTCTCCACGCGTCGCGGGGGAGGCCGCGGTTCTAGGGCTTCCACACGCAGCCCCCATCATTCTGCTTCGGTTGAGGGCGGAGCGGCCGCTCTCAAGTCCTTGACCATCGCTGTGGTCTGATTCACATGCAGTCCATTGTTAGCGTACACCTGTGCGCTCTCTTATCGTCGCCGAAGAGGTCCACGGAGCCCCCTGGTGACTCGTGGTAATCTTCTTCCTCGAGCGCCCCGCTGTACCATCTCGGCCCGAGGAAGGCATTGGGGCCTTCCCCAAACACGTATGTCAGGTCCACCATGCGAGGCATGTAGGCTTCGTCGGCCGCCCCACCGAGGGCACCGCCTGCGTGCCCCGTGCATTGAGCCCCCTGCTGCGGCACCTGGCCTTGGCGGCTGCTGAGTTGTACCCCGGCATACCCTCACAAGGGGCCGCTGGCGCTTGTCCTCGCCGGTGACGAAGTCGCTGCGGTCGTGAGGATGGCACCAGCGCTCCTGTTGGTGTCGCCAGGTCTTCCAATCGCTGTAGGGGATGCCCGCGCCTACCGGGACCTCACCGGTGCCCCACCTGTGACCTGGGGCGGGGTAAGGAGCAGAACAGCGGTGCGCCCCTACAAGTACAGCTCAGTAGTTCAGCGACGCGTTCCAGCAGCAAGTCATGGCCGCCCTCGTCCAACCTACACCGTAACAGCTCTTGCGCCATGATGAGTGCAACCCTCGTGTTCGCCTGCTCCCGTCGGGTGTAGGGTGCTGTTGCTGCGGCTTGGTTCGCAGATCGCGCCGCGGAGCGCGCGCGCTGTGACGCCGATGTGGTGGTTGCGGGCCCGCGCCGCCTGCGGCTGGCGCCGCCGAGCAGTGCGGGAGCCGCCTAGAGTGCGTGGTTGAGGTCTCCATGGGTGGACGGCGCCGCCCGCGCAGGCCAGGCCGCCGAGCGGTCGGCATGAGCTCCCTGATCGTCGAGCATCGGGATTGTGGAGCGGTGACGGCACGAACAACGAAAGAAAAGATCCGGCGCACCCCCTACCTGGCGCGCCAAATGTCGGATCTTGGTTTCCGGCAAAACCATTGAGGTTCGAACTCTGGGGTGCGCACGAAGATCTCTCTTTCCACCCTGGCTCGTCTACTCGCCGATCCCTAGGCCTAGCTCGTCAGATCCAAAGAACAAGGGGCACAAGGTTTATACTGGTTCGGGCCACCGTTGTGGTGTAATACCCTAATCCAGTGTGGTGTGATGGATTGCCTTGTAGGCTGAGGAAGAACTAGTACATGGGGTGAACAGCCTCCCGAGGAGAGGTGTTCTTGTGCTCGAGTGAGCTTGTGGTGTGTGGTCTTCTCTCTTATCAATTCAGGACCCCCCCCCCTCAGTGGTGATGGCTAGCCTCTATTTATAGTGGCCAGGGTCCTCTTCCCAAATATTGAGCGGGAAGGGATCCCACAACAGCCAAATTTGAAGGGGGGGGCAGCTAGTACAAGCTATCCTGACAAAAGGTGGTCTTGGCCTGCCAAAGGCTCTGGTGGTGATGCCACCATGGGCTCCGCGGTGACCTCCACTCTACCGTTTTGCTGGTCTTGGTCTCGTTGCACCGATATGGAAACCTTTGCCTGACGCCTCGGGACTCCTCGCCTGCACCTGCTCCTTTAGCACCAAAGAGGAAACTAGCACTTTGCACCCACTGGCGCCCTCCTGGCCTTGGTCGTCACTGCTCACGTCACGAGGACCTCACGAGGTACCCCTTGCCTTGATATCTCTGATCCTCACGAGCCAGCCTAGTGAGGCCGCCCCAAGGGATGTCCTGCGTCGTCCGCCTCGCGAGGCTCAGCCCCTCATGAGGGTCTTGAATTGTTGTTGAAGAAGTTGGGCCGTACCAGGCCACCTGATGAGCCGTGCCCTGGGCCGTAGGCAGGCAAGTCTAGGTACCCCCGTTCCCAGAACGCCGACAGTGTTATAATCCGTAAACCCTGTAGTGACACTATGCGGGATACTTTCCGGTGATGACCGTAATTTGAGGAGTTCATGTATTCACTATGTGCTACTGCTTTCTTCCGTACTCTGTTAAAAGGAGGCCTTGATATCCCTCAGTTTCCTTATGGACCCCGTTGCCACGGGAGGGTAGGACAAAAGATGGCATACAAGTTCTTGCCATAAGCATGTATGACTATTTATGGAATGCATGCCTACATTATATTTATGAACTGCAGCTAGTGCCGTATCGCCCTAGGTTGTAACTGTTACATGATGAATATCGTCCAACAAATTGCCGATCCAATGCCTATGATTTTCCTAGATTTTGATCTTGCTAAGTTACTACTGCTGTTTTTACTATTGCCACTGCTACTATCACTGTTACTATTTTTGTTACTGCTACTATCGAAACTATCATTCTATTGTGCTACTGATCACTTTGTTGCAGATAATTAATCTCCAGGTGTGATTGAATTAACAACTCAGTTGCTAATACTTGCAAATATTATTTGGCTCCCCTTGTGTCGAATCTATAAATTTGGGTTCAATACTCAGCCCTCAAAAACTGTTGCGATCCCTTATACTTGAGGGTTATCAAGACCTTTTTCTGGCATCCTTGCTAGGGAGCATAGCTATATTTTTTGAGTCACTTGGGATTATTATCTATCTATCACTATGAAGAATCTGAAGGATGATTGAACTAAGATTTTTCCCTCAACTACGAGGGGAGGTAAGGAATTGCCATCACACTCTGCACTTGATTCTCCTTCAGTTATAAGTAAGCTTGCTACACCACACTATGCTATTAATCCTGATATGTCGCAAGTAATTGATGATGCTACTTGTGCTATGAACGATGCTTATGATGATGCTAGTACCTTGCTTGATAAGATTGTGCCATTGGGTGAACTGCTTGATGAACAACTTGCTAAACTTAATGATATTGAGAATGCTACTATTGATGAGACTGTTGAAACTGATGAAGTGCTTGACACTGAAAACTTTGAAACACCTATTAGATCTAGCCATCCTAGATATGAATTCCCAAAAGTACCTAAATGTTATGTTATGGATGAGGAGACAACTAGAGACTTTCTTGCTTGCAATGATAGTGATGACCTTAAGAAACTATTATGCAAACTAAAGGACAAATCTTTGAATGCTAGAATGAAATGTGATCCTAAGTTTGCTACCTCGCCTATCTTTGTTAGTGAAAAGGATTATGAATTCTCTTTCAACCCAGAGTTAATTACCTTGGTAGAGTCTGATCCCTTCCATGGCTATGAAACTGAAAATGTAGTGGCACATCTTACTAAGTTGAATGATATAGCCACCCTATTTGCTCATGATGAGAAAATTCGGTACTATTATATCCTCCAGTTATTTCTGTTCTCATTAAAGGGTGATGCTAAAGCTTGGTACAATACTCTTACTCCTAGTTGTGTGCATAGTCCCCAGGATATGATTTATTATTTCTCTGGGAAATATTTTCCTGCTCATAAGAAACAAGCTCCCTTAAAGGAAATATTTAACTTTGTGCATGTAGAAGAAGAGAGTCTCCCACAAGCTTTGGGGAGGCCTCTCCAGTTACTAAATGCTTTGCCTCATCATCCACTTAACAAAAATGAAATACTTGATATCTTCTATAATGGACTAACAAATTCTTCTAGGGATTTCCTAGATAGTTGTGTTGGTTGTGTTTTCAAGGAAATAACTGCTGAACTAGCTGGGGAATTATTGAATGACATATTGAAAAATTATGATGATTGGATCCTTCCTGAACCAGCACCTCAACCAGCTCCGAAGAAGAGGGGAATCTTGAAAGATCATGGATGTCGCCTAGAGGGGGGGGGGGGTGAATAGGCGCTTTAAAATAATTATGGTTTAGGCTTGAACCAATGCGGAATAAACCTAGCGTTCAATTTGTCAAGCACAAAACCTACAACAACTAGGCTCACCTATGTGCACCAAAAACTTATGCTAAGTAAGATAATGATATTGACTCGACTAGATGGCGAGTCATTCGTCAGCCCAACCTTTCACGGTACTAGCAATAGCACAAGAAATTCCGATCGAGCAAAGATGCAAGACCGTAAGATCAAAAACTAGCGTTGAGTAGATTAGATCGACTCCACACACAGTAGCAACAAAATCCCAATGGGTCAGCAATGAAGAAAATATTTGGTGTCCCCGGACATGGGACATTTTCTGGCTATTATTGAACTCACGATGAAACAAAAACTTGACCTGATACATCGGCCGTAGCCAGCCTTTTATATAGGCGTCGCACGGTCAAGCCGACCCAAAAACAATACGGACTCTATCTCAAACTAATATACGTAGGAAACTCTCTCTCCTAACCATACTAAACAATACTTCCCTAATAAAATAATCCAGCAACGCTGATCACGTACCATCTATCCTAACTTAACTAGGACTCCTACCAAAAAGAACTTCTACTCAAAATGTACTCGATTTTAGTACCCCAACCAGGTTACAACTACGCGGTGGCGTTCTGAAGTTTGGCTTGATGTCTTCCTTCAATGATTCAACCGAGGAAATTGGAATACCAATATAGCCTATATAAAGTATACATGAAGCCTGTGTAGTTGTGTGTATCGGTGCCAACAATTCCTTTGCACTCATACTATTGTGTCCCACCGTATCTTGAACATAGGTCACAACACTCGACGTATCCATGGGGTCTCTCTCTTTTCTTGTAGCTACAACACCAATGACCATGTCATCCCCTCCTTCTTTAATGGAAACTGTCCTCGGTTTCAGTGTAGCCTTCTTAATTTTCTTCGGCAACGAAACAATGACATCGACAAGGATTGTGCTATCAAACATTGGCTGCAATACACGCTGCCTTCAAGCCTCCCAAAAAGAATAAGTGTTGGACCTTCCCTCGTGTGTGGCATGTCAATCATATTGCCAGGGCCTCCCCAACAACAGGTGACATGCATTCATTGGAAGGACATCACATATCACTATATCAATATAATCGCCCACAGAAAAATTAAGACACACCTTGTGAGTAACTTTCAACTTGCCCGACTGATATAACCATTCGACACAGTGTGGTTGTGGGTGCTTCCAAGTAGGCAATTCTAAGGCATCCAGCAAGTCCTTGCTAACCGCATTGGTGTAGCTTCCTCCATCTATGATCAACTTACAATTAGTGTTTTTGATTTTGCATTGAGTTTGAAAAATATTCCAACGCTGCCCTCTATCCTCAATGTGATCCTCTTGCACTCGCTGCACCATCAATGACGGATATGATTCAGCAGCTTCAAAACTCGCAGTCACCTTTTCAACATATTCAGATTTTTCACTAGAAGTGTCAGAAACTGCCTCTTCATCACTAGCGGATGCGTAGCCATCTCTTGTGAGCAAAACTCTTTTCTCATTAGGACATTCACGCTTCATATGTTCCCTTCATCCACACTTGAAACACTGTATATCACTAGTATGTGTGGTCGACTGCACACTAGAATGAACTCTTGGCAGTCCTGATTTCGAAGCATCTTTTTGCGTGGAACCATGAGAGCGATTAGACGTCGTTGTCCTAGAGCTAGAACCAACATCCTCACTCTTATGCTGCGGGCGTCGCCATGTGTTCAAAGTGGTACTAGGAACTGTGTTGACTTGGCGTCGCTTAATCTGTTGTTCCGCACGCACATCTTGGTGCACAAGATCTTGTATGTTGTAATAGACCACCATCTCAACACGATCCTGCACCTCAATATTTAGCTCATTAAAGAAACATGCCATGGTGGCCTCTGGATCCTGCGTTCTCCCTGTACATATCATAAGCAATTCCATCTCCTTGTAATATTCATCTACACTCATATTACCTTGAGATAGCCGCTGCAACTTGTTATACATATCTCTTTTATAGTGCTCGGGGACAAACGTCGTCTCATGAATTCTTTCATCCCTCGCCAAGTCATTGGGCGATGTCTTGAACGACAAATTAGATTCCACCAAATTAGCGCATAACTAGTGAACTCAATTCCAGCAAGCTGAACTTTCTTCTCTTCGCTATAATGATGAGCGTCAAAAATTTGATCAACACACATCTCCCACTCCAAATAACCTTCTGGTTCGCACTTGCCGGAGAACGATGGAATTGAAATTTTTATGCGCCCAATTCCATCATCCAAAGGAACACGCACAGCTTGACCCACACGGTCATGCGCTCCGCCACGACCGGCAGCTTCAGGACGGGGCTCAAATTGTCGCAGTTGTGGTGCGTACCCCGCCTCATGATCAATATCGTCATCAAGGCCATCATCTCCAGCATGTGGTTGTGCCGCCAAATGGCGATCATGTACGATGGCATGTCCGCCGTGAGCCGCTGGTGCATAACGTAGGGGAGCAACCGGAGTAGCCTGTGGTGGTGCAAAATTAGTCGTCGGCGTATTGATGGTGTCCGCCAAAGCGTCGAACCGAGCGATCAGAACATCAATCCTCTTTCCAAGCTTCTCCTCGAGCGCGTCATGGCATTGCTTGACGTAATTGCACGTGTGGTCAAAACCATCCCGGATATTTTGAGGAATATCATTCGCGTACACTGGACGTACAATTTCCTTGGAATCAGCAACAACCTCGCCATCCTTGTTGACCGAGGTTGACATCTTGATCAACGCAGTACCGTGAACGACCTTAGCTCTGAATACCACTTGATATTGACTCGAATAGATGGCGAGTCGTTCGTCGACCCAACCTTTCACGGTACTGGCAGTAGCATAAGAAATTCCGATTGTGCAAAGATGCAAGATCATAAGATCAAAAACTAGCATTGAGTAGATTCGATCGACTCCACGCGCAGTAGCAAAAAAATCCCAATGGGTCAGCGACGAAGACAATATTTGGTGTCCCCCGACATGGGACATGGTGTCACAACCCTAGTTCTGGTATGCACTAGGCTAGTCTTGTTGTTTGCATCATATTTAAATTTCAAATGAAATTGAATTGAGGACTTGTCAAACCCTCAGAAAACCCTTTTGAAAAATGACCCAAATAAAAATTGCTCCAAAAGGGGCCAAGAAAATGTTCATGTTGCTCTCTGAAATTATTGGTTAGAGATAAAAATCAAACCAATATTATTAGGAGCTCATAAATATTTATTTTGGGCTTTTGGAATTAATGCAATAATTATTTGCATTGGATATATATATATATATATATTATATTTTATATATGTCCAATAATTCTGGATTTTGTGTGGGGCTTTGGACTACTCCTTCTAGTCCCTGCAAAATTGTCAGAATAAATTAAATGATTTTCTTTAAAATCAAAACAAATATCAGAATTAAAAAAGAAAAACAGGAAAAAGGAAAAGGCTTACCTGGCCTTACCTACAGCCCAACCAGGCAAAGCTGGCCCGGCCCACTGGCCAAGCCAGTCACCACCAACCTCGCGCCAGTAGGCGAGGCGCGTGGCCGACGCGCGCGCACGGCGAGGGCGCCACGCCTCCTGCCTGCCTGTCCTCTCCCTCGCCACTCGGGACGCCTGGAAGACGCCACGCGATGCACTGGATCCCTCTCGCACTCTTCCGTGGTCTCCCCTCCTCTCCCTCGCTCTCTCTCTCGCACCCCCGAACGCCGTCGTCGCCGTCGTTCGCAATTGCCATAGCCACCGCCTCCCCCTCGCGTCTCCGACGAGCCCCCGAGCTCCGCCTCGCTGCCGTGCACCTCCACGCCGAACCGCAGGACCCCGGACGCCCTGAGGCCTCGTCCTCGAGCTCGTCTTCACCGCCGGCCGCCGTGGATCCCCCTTGCCGCCCCGACCGCTCTAGGACCTCCCCGAGCTCGCCGTTCGTCGCGTTGTAATCGCCGTGAGCTCCTCCTTCTTTCCCCCGTGTCCCCTCACTCTCGCGCGTGCTTGAGCCCCGATCCCCTCAGTGACCGCAAGCTCACCGCCGCCGGCGATGCCACCGCCGTGGCCACAGCCACGCACGCTCAAAACCGAGCACGTCACTGCACTCAGTGCTTCGCCAGGAGCCCATAGCACCCCTCCCCTGGCCTCCCCGTGCCCCGTAGCTCCATTTCCGACTAGGGCCGAACTCCGGCGCCGCCGTGAGCTCGTTTCCGGCGAGCTACGGCCGCCTTAGCTGCTGCTGCATGCTGGAATGGGCGGGTGAGCTCCAGCTCCCCGTAGCTGGTCTCCGCTGCCCAAATGACCGCCGGAACGGCGATCCCGATCCCCTCTGCCGCGTCTGTGGATACCGGCGTCGAGCCGCCGGTGGGTTTGTCCCGCTGACCGGCGTGGTTTGACCCCCCACCCACACTGCCCAGTTAACCTCCCCTCTCTCTCACTGACATGTGGGCCCTGCCCAGCTAATTAGTTGTTAGGATTAGTGTTAGTGCTAATTTACTTAGTTAGGTTAGTCCTACAGTCACTGACTAGTGGGCCCTGCCCAGTTAGTTAGGGCTAACTAACTCAGTTAGTTTGCTGAGCCAGTGACGTGTGGACCCCACACGTCAGGTTTGACCTGAGTCAGCGCAGCTGACTTGCTGACGCAAGCATGACGCAGTGCTGACGCAATAAACAACTTTCTGGAATTGTTTTTGTTTAAGAAAATCCAGAAAATTGTTTAAACTTCAAAAAATCACGGAAATTCAACCGTAGCTCAGAATGAAATAATTTATATATGAAAAATGATCAGAAAAATATAAGGAATCTGTTTATGGAATTTTCATGCATGTTAAACCAACTTATACCTATTGTTTATATGAAAACACATAAATGGCATTTAAAAATGCTTATTTTAGAGTTGCATTTGAACCCTTGGTTCAAATGGAATTCAACCAAATAAAATGCTAGTAGCATTAGCTCAAATAACATCACATCTTCATGCCCTAATCATGCATCATATTGTTGCATATGCTTGTGTTTTATTGTCGGCACCGTTCTTCTCGATAGGTCCAGCTCCGGAGACCGATCCAGAGTACCTGTTAGAGGAGCAGTGCTCTACACGTTGTTTTACCAGGCAAGAAAACCCCCTTGTTCATTCCGATACAACCCCTATCTCGCTCCTGCTCTCTGTTATTGCATTAGGACAACAACGACTTCAACTGCTACTTTGTGTTGCGGTAGTTGAACCCATTCCTCTGCATGACCTGTCATTGCCACAGTAAATAGTTGAAACCCACTAGCATGTGTAGGAGTTGATTGAAGCCATGATGTGATCTTACCATGCCTTGCTTGCTATTGCTTAGAGTGTGTCAGGTCTGATTCATCGGGAATGAATTGGAGTGCAGTGAAATGTTCTGATGCTGAGAGTTAAGTGTGTGAACACGTTTTGGTAAAGGTAGTGGTGAGAGGCCATGTAGGAGTACATGGTGTGTTGTCTCACTGGAACCGTCCCTAAGAACTGAGTTCTGTGTATGTTGTCCAATGACTAGCTACTACCACACATTGGGTTCCGGTAACTCGACCCCTCTCGACTTATTAATCAACATGATCTATGTC
This sequence comes from Secale cereale, assembly GCA_902687465.1. Classification (NCBI taxonomy): domain Eukaryota; kingdom Viridiplantae; phylum Streptophyta; class Magnoliopsida; order Poales; family Poaceae; genus Secale; species Secale cereale. The sequence continues at coordinate 589,599,723 of LR738710.1, forward strand.
CAGGAGTTGCAACTAGTTTCTGGTGTTTGTAGGTAGTGTTAGTAGTCTACCAAGTGGCACTCGGCTAGGTGGGCTTGGGACAGACTAGGCACCATGGCACGGTGTACCAAGCGTAGATCCACTCGGCGAGGTGGGCTTGGGAACCCTGCGCACATCATTTGAGGCCGTGAGCGACACCCCGGCCGGATCTCCTTACGGATGGAACCCGAATAGGCGATAAACCTGGACTAGAGTCTTGTGTGGTTAGTCATGTCGTGGCCGACACCCTCGCCAGGCTTTCGCTTGAAGGTTGCCGAGATACACGAGATGTACATGGCGGTAAGTGGCGAGAGCGTGTGTGAAGAAGTACACCCCTGCAGGGTTAACATGATCTATTCGAATAGCTGGGTCCACGGTTATGGACTTCTTGGATGCTTACGTGGTACATAGACAACTTGAAGTGGATACTCTAAAATACTCAAGACAAGTGTGAGTGCTATGGATGGCCTTCTCGTAGGGAGACAAGGATGAATCCATAGTGGTGTATTGTGTGGTGCTTAGTGGACTCGTGTGCGCCACCTCAAAAGAGTTACCAGCAGTCGTAGAATAGGATAGCCACTGAGTCAAAGCTGGCTTGCTGCAACTGAACCCCACTTTGCCTTCTTGATACAAGTGCATGTATCATAGGATCTGATGTAAGTCTTGCTGAGTACCTTTGTACTCATGTTTGCTTAATTTATGTTTTGGAGATGAGATTGCTATCTCACTAGTAGTTCCGCTTGGACTTCGACAAGTAGCTTGTTACCTCAGCTACGATCCAGGATCACGAGTGTTGTAGATAGTCAGGCTCTTCAGCCTTTTTCATTTGTAGATGTCTGTACTCAGACATGTATGCTTCCGCTTGTTGCTTGTATGCTCTGAATGTTGGGTCAGGAGACCCATGTTTGTAATATCTGGCTCCTCGGAGCCTAATAAATAAATACTTGTTTCATAAAGTCTTGTTATGATGCCATGTTGTATTTGCACATATCGAGCATATTGTGTGTATGTTATTGAAATGCTTGGTATGTGTGGGATCCGACACCTAGTTGTTTACCCTTGGTAACCTATCTTACAGGGAAATGTCTCCTAGTGCTTCCACTGAGCCTTGGTAGCTTGCTACTGCTCCGGAACACTTAGGCTGACCGGCATGTGTCCTTCTTCGTTCCTGTGTCTGTCCCTTAGGGGAAATGTCACGCGTTGTTCCTTTAAGTCCTTGTAGCTTGCTACGACTTGGGTTCATACGTTGATGACCGACACGTTCGTTGCTGGGTCATGTATGCCTGTCTCTATAATTTAGTGCCACTTTTGGTTTATAACTGGTCATGTCGGCCCGGGTTCTCTGTCATATGGATGCTAGCGACACTATCATATACGTGAGCCAAAATGCGCAAACGGCCCCGGGCCAGGTAAGGTAGCTCCCGTGGGGATATCGTGCGTGAGGCCGCAAAGTGATATGGTGTGTTACATGCTAGACCGGTGTGACTTAGGATCGGGGTCCCGACAACTTTGGTATCAGAGCCTGACTGCCTGTAGGATTACCAAGCCAAAATGGTCGAAGTTGAGTCCAGAAATTCCTTAGTTATATAAGGGAATTGATTGTGGAAGGGAACGTAAGGCTCTTTTTACTCCTTATACCTCATGTCTTCTGATCTGAGTCATCCCACCTTTCCTACGGGGTTAAGGAACTAGGCTTTCTCTTCCGTCTATCAGGATCACAAGTTACTACTCCGTAGTCCCTTAGGATTGGTTGATCAGAGTCCTACTCTTGTTTCAGGTTCTTCCGGTGAAGTTGTTTTAGTACCATCACAGAACCTTGAGTGATGATGTTGAGTTGTTATACTACCCTTTTTGTTAGCAGGATGTCTCATTCTGAGCATTTTACTGCCGTTATGCTGCCGGAATTATCCTAGTAGTTCGAGAGATACTAATTTCTTGTTCTACCTTATGCATCCTATAATTGTTGATGTTTCCGTCCTCGGTTTCGCTTCTCAGGATGTCTTCAGTTAAGCGAAGCTCAGCTGCTCGTAGACAGAACCACGGAGGTGGTAGGGATGAGGAGGATCCTCCCGACCAGCCTTCATTGGCAGAGTTAATGTTTGAGATGGAGAGAAACAAGCATGAGTCTAACCGCTTGTTGGCACGTATTGAGGAGAACACCACACATCAGTGCAAGGAATCAGCAACCATCCATGACTTCATTCGTCTGAAACCACCCACCTTCCATCATCCCATTGAGCCACTCGATGCAGATGACTAGCTCCGTAGTATCACTCACAAGCTGCGTTCTGCGAACGTAGCTGAAGGAGATAAGGTCATATATGCCACTTATCACCTGGAAGATCCTGCTAGTCTTTGGTGGCAGAACTATGAGGCCATGATTCCAGCTGGCCAGATTCCTACCTGGAGAGATTTCACCGAGGCTTTTCGTGAGCATCATATCCCTCAAGCTCTCATCGATCGCAAGAGAGAAGAGTTCTGTAGTCTTACCCAGGCTAAGATGGCTGTTGATGCTTATAGTAGAGAGTTTGAGAATATCGCCCGCTATGCTACAGAAGAAGTGTCCACGGACGCCAAGAAGCAGGCTAGGTTCCGAAAGGGTCTCAACCCCAAACTGCGTCGTGATCTCCACTTGCATCATTGCAACACATTCCAGGCTCTTGCGAACAAGGCCATCAATGCAGAGACAGCTCAACTCACTTACGAGGAGTCTCGTAGGCACATCCTTGATTTGGGATCTTCCTCCGGTTCTAGTTCTCAGAAGCGCCGGATTTGGGTTCCGAACTCTGTTCTTCCACCCAGTTGTACACCGAGGCCATCTTATGTGGTACCTCTTCCAATTCAGCAGGATGCTCCACCCAGGTCTATTGGTGGACCGTTTGCCAATGCGGGTCCACGTCCTACCTCCAGGATTTGTTACAAGTGCGGAGAGCTGGGCCACATTGCCCGTACTTGCACTCAGACCCGTGTTGCTCCACCCCAGTCCAAGAAATCTGTTGGCCATGATAAACCATCATGCAAGATGATCAGTGTTAAGTCAGCTCCCACTGAACATGGATGTGTGCATCACGTCTCAGCCAAAAATGCTCATGATGATCCAAATGTCATTCTTGGAACACTCCTTGTCAATTGTCATCCAGCATTGGTTCTATTCGATAATGGAGCATCTCATTCTTTCATTTCCGAAAGTTATGCCCGCTTACACGACATGTCATTTTGTGATATGCCCTCCCCACTACTCATTCAAACTCCGGGATCCAAATGGCAAACTTCTAGTGTAAGCCATGGTAATGAAATCCTTGTTGACAGACTTGTGTTCCTTGCATCACTTGTAGCCCTTAAGTCTTCAGATATTAATATCATCTTGGGTATGGACTGGATGACAGCTCATCATGCCAAGATTGATTGCTTCACTAGGTCTGTTCAGCTTACACAGCCATCTGGCAAGATAGTCACTGTCACCACTAGAGTTGCAAAGCGTCAACTCTATTCCCATAATGCCAGCCCTCTTCCAGATCTTGAAGATGTTCCGGTAGTCCGTGACTTTCCGGATGTCTTTCCAGAGGAACTGCCAGGTGTTCCACCTGACCGAGATGTAGAGTTTGTTATAGATCTTATCCCAGGAACCGCTCCAATCTCTAGGAGACCTTACAAGATGGCACCCTTATAACTAGCTGAGCTTAAGAAACAACTTGATGAGTCCTTGCAAAAGGGTTTCATCCGTCCTAGTTCTTCTCCTTGGGCTTGCCCCGTCCTCTTCGTCAAGAAGAAGGATGGTACGGATCGGATGGTTGTAGATTATCGTCCCGTTAATTTGGTCACGGTAAAGAACAAGTATCCGCTTGCCAGGATCAACGACCTGTATGATCAGCTCGCTGGATCCTCAGTCTTCTCCAAGATGGATTTGAGGTTAGGATACCATCAAATCAAGATTAGAAATGGGGACATCCCCAAGATGGCTTTTGTCACTCGTTATGGTCAGTACGAGTACACCGTCATGTCCTTCGGTCTAACAAATGCTCCAGCCACTTTCTCCTGCTTGATGAACTCGATCTTCATGGAGTACTTAGATAAGTTCGTCGTGGTTTACCTCGATGATATTCTTATTTACTCGAAGAACGAGGAAGAGCATGCCGAACATCTTAGACTTGTTCTAGAAAAACTCAGAGAGCACCGCCTTTATGCCAAGTTCTCCAAGTGCGAATTTTGGTTGCCAGAAGTGACCTATCTCGGCCATGTAATCTCTGGTAAGGGCATTGCTGTCAACCCCGAGAGAGTTCAGGCCGTCCTTGATTGGACTCCACCTGAAATAGTTAAACAAGTTAGGAGTTTCCTTGGTCTAGCCAGTTACTGTCGCCTCTTTGTTGAGAACTTCTCTAAAGTGGCCAAACCTCTCACGGAACTTCTCAAGAAAGATAAAAAGTTTGAGTGGTCCCCACAGTGTGAGCACAGTTTTCAGGAACTGAAAAGACGCCTGACTTCTGCCCCCATACTTGTGCCATCGGATTTCACTAAAGATTTTGTTATCTACTGTGATGCCTCACGACAGGGATTAGGTTGCATTCTTATGCAGGATCCTCATGTGATTGCCTATGCATCTCGACAGTTGCATCCACATGAGGAGAATTATCCTACACATGATCTAGAGCTTGCAGCCGTAGTCTATGCACTTAAGACCTGGCGACATTACCTCCTTGGTAATCGTTGCGAGATCTACACCGATCACCAGAGCCTCAAGTATATCTTCACCCAACCAGATTTGAATCTTAGGCAAAGACGTTGGTTGGAGTTGATCTCAGATTACGACTTAGGGATTACCTACACCCCAGGCAAGGGAAATGGCATGGCTAATGCGCTAAGTCGTAAGTCCTATTGCAACAATCTCATGTTGCAGCAGGGCCAACCACTTCTCCATGAGGAATTATGTAAGCTTAACCTTCACATTGCTCCTCGCGGATTCCTTTCTACCTTGGTGGCAAAACCTACTCTTGTGGATCATATTATAGAAGCCCAGAAGCATGATACCGAGATTACCCGGATCAAGAGAAACATAGCCAAGGGTATTGCTGGTAGTTTCTCCATAGATGATCGAGGTGTTGTTTTCTTCCAAAACCGGCTGGTGGTTCCCAAGAAGCAACATCTTCGGCAACTGATCCTTAAGGAGGCTCATGAATCTCCTCTCACGATTCATCCTGGTAGTACTAAGATGTATCAGGACCTACGCCAGAGGTTCTGGTGGACTAGGATGAAGAGATAAATTGCTGAGTTCATTGCTAAATGTGACATTTGTCGTCGCGTTAAAGCAGAGCATCAAAGACCTGCTGGCACCCTTCAGCCCTTAGCTATTCCTGAGTGGAAATGGGATAAAGTTGGTATGGACTTCATCACCGGCTTTCCCAGGACCAAGAGAGGGAATAATGCTATCTTCGTAGTCATTGATCGTCTGTCCAAAGTGGCTCACTTTCTACCTGTTCGAGAGAGTATCACCGCTAGTCAGCTCGCTGACTTGTATATTTCTCGAATAGTGTCACTTCATGGTGTTCCACTAGAGATCAATTCAGACCGTGGTAGTCTTTTCACTTCTCATTTCTGGGAGAGTTTCCACACTGCCATGGGCACCCATCTTTCCTTCAGTACCGCTTTCCACCCTCAGTCAAGTGGTCAGGTGGAACCGGTTAACCAAATTCTTGAAGACATGCTTAGAGCTTGCGTTATCTCATTTGGTATGGATTGGGAGAAATGTCTTCCTTTCGCCGAGTTTGCCTATAACAATAACTATCAATCCAGTCTCAAGAAAGCTCCTTTTGAGATTCTCTATGGACGAAGATGTCGAACACCTTTGAACTGGTTAGAAACCGGTGAAAGACAATTCTTTGGACCGAACATGATCCAGGAAGCAGAAGAGCAAGTTCGCATCATTCGTGAGAATTTGAAAACAGCCCAGTCTCGTCAAAAGAGCCAGTATGATCGTCATCATAAGGAAGTGGCTTATGAAGTTGGCGACAAACCTTACCTTCGGGTTACTCCTTTAAAGGGTACCCATCGTTTCGGTATCAAGGGCAAATTGGCTCCTTGTTACATTGGTCCTTTTCGCATTCTCGCTAAACGAGGAGAGGTTGTCTACCAGCTGGAACTACCCCCACATCTTTCTCGAGTTCATGATGTCTTCCACGTCTCTCAACTCAGGCGTTGCTTCTCGGATCCCATCCGCGGAGTGGACCACGAAACGCTTGATCTCCAAGATAACCTCACATATCGAGAGTATCCCATTCGCATTCTGGATCAAGCAAAGTGTGTCACTCGACGTTATAACATCAAGTTTCTCAAGGTTCAGTGGTCTCATCATTTCGAGAGAGAAGCTACATGGGAGCGAGAAGATCGTCTCCGACTGGAGTACCCCACCTTCTTTCCGTCTACTCCTGAATCTCGGGACGAAATTCTTTCGAGTGGAGGCGAGTTGTCACAACCCTAGTTCTGGTATGCACTAGGCTAATCTTGCTGTTTGCATCATATTTAAATTTCAAATGAAATTGAATTGAGGACTTGTGAAATCCTCAGAAAACCCTTTTGAAAAATGACCCAAATAAAAATTGCTCCAAAAGGGGCCAAGAAAATGTTCATGTTGCTCTCTGAAATTATTGGTTAGAGATAAAAATCAAACCAATATTATTAGGAGCTCCTAAATATTTATTTTGGGCTTTTGGAATTAATGCAATAAATATTTGCATTGGATATATATATATTATATATTTTATATATGTCCAATAATTCTGGATTTTGTGTGGGGCTTTGGACTACTCCTTCTAGTCCCTGCAAAATTGTCAGAATAAATTAAATGATTTTCTTTAAAATCAAAAGAAATATCAGAATTAAGAAAGAAAAACAGGAAAAATGAAAAGGCTTACCTGGCCTTACCTACAGCCCAACCAGACAAAGCTGGCCCGGCCCACTGGCCAAGCCAGTCACCACCAACCTCGCGCCAGTAGGCGAGGCGCGTGGCCGATGCGCGCGCACGGCGAGGGTGCCACGCCTCCTCCCTGCCTGTCCTCTCCCTCGCCGCTCGGGACGCCTGAAAGACGCCACGCGATGCACTGGATCCCTCTCGCACTCTTCCGTGGTCTCCCCTCCTCTCCCTCGCTCTCTCTCTCGCACCCCCGAACGCCGTCGTCGCCACCGTTCGCAGTTGCCATAGCCACCGCCTCCCCCTCGCCTCTCCGACGAGCCCCCGAGCTCCGCCTCGCTGCCGTGCACCTCCACGCCGAACCGCAGGACCCCGGACGCCCTGAGGCCTCGTCCTCGAGCTCGTCTTCACTGCCGGCCGCCGTGGATCCCCCTCGCCGCCCCGACCGCTCCAGGACCTCCCCGAGCTCGCCGTTCGTCGCGTTGCAATCGCCGTGAGCTCCTCCTTCTTTCCCCCTATCCCCTCACTCTCGCGCGTGCTTTAGCCCCGATTCCCTCCGTGACCGCAAGCTCACCGCCGCCGGCGATGCCGCCGCCGTGGCCACAGCCACGCGCACTCAAAATCGAGCACGTCACTGCACTCAGTGCTTCGCCAGGAGCCCGTAGCACCCCTCCCCTGGCCTCCCCGTGCCCCGTGGCTCCATTTCCGACGAGGGCCGAACTCCGGCGCCGCCGTGAGCTCGTTTCCGGTGAGCTCCGGCCGCCTTAGCTGCTGCTGCTTGCTGGAATGGGCGCGGGTGAGCTCCAGCTCCCCTTAGCTGGTCTCCGCTTCCCAAATGACCGCCGGAACAGCGATCCCGATCCCCTCCGCCGCGTCTGTGGATGCCGGCATCGAGCCGCCGATGGGTTTGACCCGCTGACCGGCATGGTTTGAC
>LR738710.1:589607658-589694118 GCA_902687465.1 Secale cereale
CCCCCCCCACACTGCCCAGTTGACCTCCCCTCTCTCTCACTGACATGTGGGCCCTGCCCAGCTAATTAGTTGTTAGGATTAGTGTTAGTGCTAATTTACTTAGTTAGGTTAGTCCTACAGTCACTGACTAGTGGGCCCTGCCCAGTTAGTTAGGGCTAACTAACTCAGTTAGTTTGCTGAGCCACTGACGTGTGGACCCCACACGTCAGGTTTGACCTGAGTCAGCGGTGCTGACTTGCTGACGCAAGGATGATGCAGTGCTGACGCAATAAACAATTTTCTGGAATTGTTTTTGTTTAAGAAAATCCGGAAAATTGTTTAAACTTCAAAAAATCACAGAAATTCAACCGTAGCTCAAAATGAAATAATTTATATATGAAAAATGATCAGAAAAATATAAGGAATCTGTTTATGGCATTTTCATGCATGTTAAACCAAGTTATACCTACTGTTTATATGAAAAAACATAAATGGCATTTAAAAATGCTTATTTTAGAGTTGCATTTGAACCCTTGGTTCAATTGGAATTCAAACAAATAAAATGCTAGTTTCATTAGCTCAAATAACATCACATCTTCATGCCCTGATCATGCATCATATTGTTGCATATGCTTGTGTTTTATTGTCGGCACCGTTCTTCTCGATAGGTCCAGCTCCGGAGACCGATCCAGAGTACCTGTCAGAGGAGTAGTGCTCTACACGTTGTTTTACCAGGAAAGCAAACCCCCTTGTTCATTCCGATACAACCCCTATCTCGCTCCTGCTCTGTGTTATTGCATTAGGACAACAACGACTTCAACTGCTACTTTGTGCTGCGGTAGTTGAACCCATTCCTCTGCATGACCTGTCATTGCCACAGTAAATAGTTGAAACCCACTAGCATGTGTAGGAGTTGATTGAAGCCATGATGTGATCTTACCATGCCTTGCTTGCTATTGCTTAGAGTGTGTCAGGTCTGATTCATCGGGAATGAATTGGAGTGCAGTGAAATGTTCTGATACTGAGAGTTAAGTGTGTGAACATGTTTTGGTAAAGGTAGTGGTGAGAGGCCATGTAGGAGTACATGGTGCGTTGTCTCACTGGAACCGTCCCTAAGAACTGAGTTCTGTGTATGTTGTCCAATGACTAGCTACTACCACACATTGGGTTCCGGTAACTCGACCCCTCTCGACTTATTAATCAACATGATCTCTGTCCAGGAGTTGCAACTAGTTTCTGGTGTTTGTAGGTAGTGTTAGTAGGCTACCAAGTGGCACTCGGCCAGGTGGGCTTGGGACAGACTAGGCACCGTGGCACGGTGTACCAAGCGTAGATCCACTCGGCGAGGTGGGCTTGGGAACCCTGCGCACATCATTTGGGGCCGTGAGCGACACCCCGGCCGGATCTCCTTACGGATGGAACCCGAATAGGCGATAAACCTGGACTAGAGTCTTGTGTGGTTAGTCAGGTCATGGTCGACACCCTCGCCAGGCTTCCGCTTGAAGGTTGCCGAGATACACGAGATGTACTTGGCGGTAAGTGGCGAGAGCGTGTGTGAAGAAGTACACCCCTGCAGGGTTAACATGATCTATTCGATTAGCCGGGTCCACGGTTATGGACTTCTTGGATGCTTACGTGGTACATAGACAACTTGAAGTGGATACTCTAAAATACTTAAGACAAGTGTGAGTGCTATGGATGGCATTCTCGTAGGGAGACGGGGATGAATCCATAGTGGTGTATTGTGTGGTGCTTAGTGGACTCATGCTCAAAAGAGTTACCAGCAGTCGTAGAATAGGATAGCCACTGAGTCAAAGCTGGCTTGCTGCAACTGAACCCCACTTTGCTTTCTTGATACAAGTGCATGTATGATAGGATCTGATGTAAGTCTTGCTGAGTACCTTTGTACTCATGTTTGCTTAATTTATGTTTTGCAGATAAGATTGCTATCTCACTAGTAGTTCCGCTTGGACTTCGACAAGTAGCTTGTTACCTCAGCTACGATCCAGGATCACGAGTGTTGTAGATAGTCAGGCTCTTCAGCCTTTTTCATTTGTAGATGTCTGTACTTAGACATGTATGCTTCCGCTTGTTGCTTGTATGCTCTGAATGTTGGGTCATGAGACCCATGTTTGTTATATATGGCTCCTCGGAGCCTAATAAAAAAATACTTGTTTCATAAAGTCTTGTTGTGATGCCATGTTGTATTTGCACATATCGAGCATATTGTGTGTATGTTATTGAAATGCTTGGTATGTGTGGGATCCGACACCTAGTTGTTTACCCTTGGTAGCCTATCTTACAGGGAAATGTCTCCTAGTGCTTCCACTGAGCCTTGGTAGCTTGCTACTGCTCCGGAACACTTAGGCTGACCGGCATGTGTCCTTCTTTGTTCCTGTGTCTGTCCCTTAGGGGAAATGTCACGCGTTGTTCCTTTAAGTCCTTGTAGCTTGCTACGACTTGGGTTCATACGTTGATGACCGACACGTTCGTTGCTGGGTCATGTATGCCTGTCTCTGTAATTTAGTGCCAATTTTGGTTTATAACTGGTCATGTCGGCCCGGGTTCTCTGTCATATGGATGCTAGCGACACTATCATATACGTGAGCCAAAATGCGCAAACGGTCCCGGGCCAGGTAAGGTGGCACCCGTGGGGATACCGTGCGTGAGGCTGCAAAGTGATATGGTGTGTTACATGCTAGACCGGTGTGACTTAGGATCGAGGTCCCGACACATGGGACGTTTTCTGACTATTATTGAACTCACGATGAAACAAAAACATGACCTGATACATCGGCCGTAGTCAGCCTTTTATATAGGCGTCGCACTGTCAAACCGACCCAAAAACAATACGGACTCTATCTCAAACTAATATACGTAGGAAACTCTCTCTCCTAACCATACTAAACAATACTTTCCTAATAAAATAATCCGGCTACGCTGATCACGTACCATCTATCCTAACTTAACTAGGACTCCTACCAAAAAGAACTTCTACTCAAAATGTACTTGGTTTCAGTACCCCGGCCAGGTTACAACTATGTGGTGGTGTTCTGAAGTTTGGATTGATGTCTTCCTTCAATGATTCAGCTGAGGAAATTGGAATACCAATAGAGGCTATATAAAGTATACATGAAGCCTGTGTAGTTGTGTGTATCGGTGCCATCAATTCCTTTGCACTCATACTATTGTGTCCCACCGTATCTTGAACATAGGTCACAACGCTTGACATCTCCATGGTGTTTCTCTCTTTTCTTGTAGCTACAACACTAATGACCATATCAGATAAACAATTAGGTGATAGGATGATATATGGCAAGAAACAATATGGCTATCACAAAGTAAAGTACATAAGTAAAGGGCTCAGGTAAGAGATGACCAAGGCACGCGGAGACGACGATGTATCCTGAAGTTCACACCCTTGCGGATGCTAATCTCCGTTTGGATCAGTCTGGAGGCACAATGCTCCCCAAGAAGCCACTAGGGCCACCGTAATCTCCTCACGCCCTTGCAATTCTACTAAGGGACCCTTGAGGGCGGTCACCGAACCCATACAAATGGCAACCCTTGGGGGCGGTCAATGAACTAGTACACTTTGGCAACTCTTGGGGCGGTCACCGGTACCCGTCAAAATGCTCGGGGCGATCTCCACAACCTAATTGGAGACCCCGACGCTTGCCTGGAGCTTTACACCACAATGATTGAGCTCCGAACACCACAAAGGTTGGGGATATATCCACAACTTAATTGGAGGCCCCCAACGACACCACGAAGCTTCACCACAATGGAATATGGCTCCGAGATGACCTCAACCGTCTAGGGCGCCCAAGCACCCAAGAGGAATAAGCTCAAGGGTACCAAGCACCCAAGAGTAATAAGTTTCTCAACTTCACTTCCACGTATTACCATGGAGAACTCAAACCTATGCACCAAATGCAATGGCGAGGGCACACAGAGTGCCCAAGTCCTTCTCTCCCAAATCCTACCAAAGCAACTAATGCTAGGGAGGGTAATGAGAGGAAGAACAAAGAAGAGAACACGAAGAAATCCAAGATCTAGACCCAAAGGGTTCCCCTCACATAGAGGAGAAAGTGATTGATGGAAATGTAGATCTAGATCTCCTATCTCTTTTCCCCTAAAAACTAGCAAGAATCCATGGAGGGGTTGAGAGATAGAAAGCTAGAAGAAGGTCAACAATGGGGGAAGAACACGAGCTCAAAGATAAGGCTCAATGGGGAAGAAGACCCCCTTTTATAGGAGGGGAAAATCCAATCGCTATCCCCACCAAGCAGCCCGCAGCGAGCGGTACTACCGCTGGCTGCAGTGGTACTGCCGCTTGGCCCAGTGGTACTACCGCTGGGACCTCGCACAACGCCAAAGAGAGAAAGAACAAGAGAGAGAGAGCCCCTGAGCGGCACTAGTAGTGGTGGTAGGGTGGTACTACCGCTTATAAGTGGTACTACCGCACCCACTGCTGCTCCTACTGCCGCCAAACCTGACACTAGAAGCGATGGTCTCGAATCGAGGCGGTACTAGCGCGGAACCGAAGCTGAACTACCGCATGTAGCCATAAGCGGTACTACCGCTGTGAACCAGCGGTACTACCGCTTGTGGCTTTAAGCGGTACTACCGCTCCGGCGAACTGCCATAACTTCTACAAATGAGCTCTGAATTGAGCAAACTCAAGCTTGTTGGATAGAGGAAGACGAGTAGTAAGAAGAGGCAGGGGAGGTATGCCTAGGATATATAGGAGTGAACCCTCCATCAGAGAAGAACCGGCATAACCTCCAACATAAAAAACATCATAAAAGAAGCATGTGTGAACTCCGTTTTCAATGAACTCGAGCTTGTCATCAAGATGACCATAAGCTCCAAAACTCATAAGGAGAAGAACCAAACAAGAACCAATAAAGATGATGCAAGGATGCAATGGTTTGAGCTCTCTACGAACGATACGATCAAGCTACCCATCGAGAGCCCCCCTTGATAGTACGACAATAGATCCTATAACCCGGTCTCCCAACTACCACCATGAGACCGGTAAAACAAAAAACCTATCAAGGGCAAACCTTTGCCTTGATCATAGTCCAGTTGAGCTGGATGAAGACAATATTGACTCCCTCAAGTTGTTCCACCTTTCTTGATTGCGTTGGCTCGGTGAAGACTAGTAGGTTGCTCCCCCATACTTCATAATGGGTGAGCCACTCTTGGCACATCTTCACAAGTCCATTGCCACCACAATGGACGGCAAGGTTCACACATATGATCTCTTCATGATGATCCTACTTGAACTTGCACACTGCAACCTAACCCCACAAAGAACTCTCACGAAGACCATGGGTTAGTACACAAAGCATAATTGACAATGCTTACCTTACCATGGGATCGCTTGATCCCTCTCGATACATCTTCTATGCTTTGTGTGTTGATCAACTCGATTCACTCTTTGACTTAGTCTTGATCAACCTTGAATCTTTCCATCTCTCTTCATTTGGATGATGTCTTGAAGGTAAAAATGAATGATCACACACTCTGTCTTGAAGGTAAACATGAATGATCACACACACTTCTTCTTCAAGACATGCTTGCAATAAGCTCAACACTCGCAAGACCAATCTTTGGATAATTCCTTAATAGCACCTTGGTCATCACAAGCTCTCCTTGAAACCAACAAATGGACTCCAAGAAAAGCCTATGGACAAACTGTTCAAACATAACTCAAGGCAACCATTAGTCCATAGAGATTGTCATCAATTACCAAAACCAAATATGGGGGCACCACATGTTCTTTCAATCACTTGGAGGCACCACATGTTCTTTCGAATCTTATATCTTAGTCCCGAAGATATGCATGAGGCAAAGAAAAGTATGAAGGAGGAGGGTATTAAAGCCAAGGATGTTAAGAATCTACTACCTATTGAAGAAATACAGGGGCTTAACATACCACCACCCAAGGTGGTTGAGGTAAATTCTTTGTTAAAATTTGATGAAGGTGATATCCCTTACAATAAGCATCCTAGTCAATGCCTTGATGAGTCTGATAATTATATTGTGAAACAATATCACTTCAATGCCAATGTCATGAAACAACTGAAATACAACTGTGATATGATTGCTCATTTGAGTGACTTGTTATTTAGAACCTCTAATGATGTTAAGGGTGTTAGGAAACATGCTTCTATGGTTCAAACCCAGTTAGAACAAGTTGCTAAATCTCATAAAGAACTACTTGATGAAATGGATAATAATATAAATGACTTTGCTGTTAGAGTAGCAACTAGAGGAGGTGAAATGACCCAGTAACCACTTTATCCTGAGGGACATTGTAAGAGAATTGAACAAGATTCACAAAGAGTTAACATTGATGCATGTTATCCTTCTAGGAATAAAAAGAAAAAGAAAAATGATAGGACTTTGCACACCTCTAGTGAACCTGAAAAACCTCCTGAAATTTGTAATGATGTTTCTATCTCTGATGCTGAAACTCAATCTGGTAATGAACATTCATCTAGTGAAAATGAAAAAGATAATGATGATGTTCATAAAGACACTCAACAAGATAATAATGAACCACCAGATAATGACGTTGAGATAGAACCTGTTGTTGATCTTGATAACCCACAACCTAAAAATAAAAGATATGATAAAAGAGACTTTGTTCCTAGGAAACATGGGAAGGAAATAGAACCGTGGGTACAAAAACCCATGCCTTTTCCACCTAAATCAACTAAGAAGAAAGATGATGAAGAATTTGAATGCTTTCCTGAAATGATTAGGCCAGTCTTTTTGTGTACCCGCTTGACGGATATCTTAAAGATGACCCCTTATGCAAAGTATATGAAAGATATCATCACTAATAAAAGAAAAAATCCGGATGCTGAAATATCCACCATGCTTGATAATTACTCTTTTAAGGATGGAGTACCCTAAAAACTTGGAGATCTGGGAATACCAACTACACCTTGATCCATAAAAAGAAATTATGTGAAAACTGCTTTATGTGACTTGGGAGCTGGTGTTAGTGTCATGCCTTTATCTTTGTATAAAAAGACTTGATCTGAATAAGCTTACACCTACTGAGATATCTTTACAAATGGCTGACAAATCCACTCCTATACCTATCGGTATTTGTGAGGAAGTGCCCGTTATTGTTGCCAATGTTACTATTTTAACTGACTTTGTTATACTTGAGATGCCCGAGGACGACAACATGTCTATTATTCTTGGTAGACCCTTTTTAAACACCGCAGAGGCTATTATTGATTGCAATAAAGGCAAGGTCACTTTTCATATCAATGGTAATGAGCACATGGTGCATTTTCCGAAGAAACAATTGCAAGTAAATGATATTAATAGTATTGAAAATTCTCCAACACTTGCTATTGGGAGTTTCCTCATCCCTCTACGTACTGCCAAAGAGAAATATGAAATACTTATTGTTGGGGATGTGCATATGCCCGTGGAGGTAACTTAGTGTTTTGCAAAAATTCTTCGGTCTCATGCTAATTGGAATGTTGTTAATAAGACTTGATCAACCTTATTAATTAATCATTTTCAAGAGGTATGAAGTGGAGGAATCTAGTGAGCACAAATTGCTGACCCTACCATTTATTTTCTGGTTTTCAATGTCTAATACAAATAAAATTCCATGTTTTGCATGTTTACTGTTTTGCCATGCAATAAAAAATGACCCAAAGATAAAAGTGTTCAGAATGTCCTGAAAATTTAACACACTTTTTTTTGATTATTTTAGATTTTTTTAGTGCAAATAACATCAGAGGGGAGTGCACCAGGTGGGCACAACCCACCTGGGCGCGCCAACACCCCCAGGCGCGCCCTGGTGGGTTGTGGTCCCCATTTGGCCCCCCTCACTTATCTCCTAACCCCATATCATCACCTAACTCCAGAAAAAATCACCATTGCTTCCTCTTTCGTGTTCTTGCTCTCAAACCCGCAGATTTCGATCTCTTTGCTTGAAGCTCCTTTTCCGAAACTGTTTTGGGGGATTGTTGCTTGGTATGTGACTCCTCCATTGCTTCAATTAGTTTCTGCTTTAGAGGTTTATATTTTGAGTAATTAGCTACTCTTGGTACTATTGTAGATGAGCTTGCATGTTGAATTCTTAGAGTTCTAAGTAGTTTGAATGCTCAATATGGTCTCTATGCATCCCTATGAGTAGTTGCTATCAATCTTATCATGTTTTGTTGAAAAAAATTGTGGACCAAAAATTTCAGAAGTTGTATGTGAATGAAATGTACTTGTTTGGGAGAAGTTCTTCGAGGAGGAGGTCCTCGAAGGCATCTTTTAGTAGTAGCTCGTCGGTCTTATGTTGAGCCAAGTGTAAAGTCCATACGAGATGCCCTCACCAAATCATGCTTATGGCCATGCGACTAGTATATGTAAGGGAAAATATTATGTTCCTGAGAGCGAGGCCCGAGTGTACAACGCAGCAGTTTTGGCTGCACAACGGGCTGAGGCATCTGCATCAAGAGTTTTCGTGAGCTATCACTGCGACCATTATGCAGGCTACTGACTGATTACCGATCTAGGCCAAAAGCCTAAGCTTGTGGGAGTACGTATTTCCATCGACATTACATTCATGTTCACACTTTTTCATTGTATTATCTATGCTAGATTCGTTTTCTCGTTTTTTCTTGTGTGTTTTGAGAAAATCCAAAACTATTTTCTGTTCTTTTTGGTTTTTCCTTTTAGTTCAGTTCGTTGTAGTATTTAAAAGAAAACCAAAAAATATTTCTCAGTTTTTCTTTTGTCCATTGGGAACTCTCCCGTGTAAAAAGTTTTCTCATTTTTGTCTTCTTTCCTTTTTTGCTTTCTTTGAGAAAATCAAAAACTCCAAAAATATTTCCGTGTGTTTCTTGTACCAAGGAGAAGACCACGATGAAAATGTTGAGTGGATCTCATCTGCATTATTATCGATCTAACAAGAGTCCCAAATTATTTTGTCTTCTCCATTTTGATTTGTTTGCAGATTCCAGCTTAGTCCATGGCACTCTTGCACTAGTATTATTATTACCATTCAGTCGTGCAAGTGAAAGGCAATAATAGTGATATTCGGTGAACTGGCCGTGGCAGAGAGAAACGGGTATGAACTCAACTTGTTTTTGTTTTTCTAAATATGTTTAACCTAGTGGCAGAGAGAAACGGCTATGAACTCAATTTGTTTTTGTTTTTCTAAATATGTTTAACCTAGTATCCATGCTTTAGTCTATTATGATCAAACATGTTTGCAATGACAATTAGAGATTATAGTTTCTCATGCCATGCTTAAATAGCTAGGGGGTGAATAATGATTTATCTGGAAGATCAACATACACTAGTACGCGTCGGTGCTATACAAACGGTTTTAACCCCTTTCTGCGACGACATTTGGAACCGTCGCCCAATGAGTGATGGCGATAGGGGGGGGGGTCTTTCCCACACGACCCAGAAACCGTCGGGGATATGCCCTCCTGGAACACACGCTCGGAAAAAAGAGGTCGTGTGCGACCGACGAGTGCTCAAATACGAAAATACATACAGTAGATCTAAAAATACAATTATACAGACAAAATTGTTTCCGGTCGCAAGTACATCTCACACAGTCAGTCCCCGCTAAAAAATTCTGTTCGTATGTACATCCCACACAGTCGTTCCAAGGAAAACGTTTCCATTCACAAGTACATCAAACACAATTTTTCCCGTTAAATCGTTTGTGATAGGGTTTGTCGTGGATTTAGCACGGCAAATGTCCTAGCAAAAGGACTTAGTCGTGAGGTCATCGCTACGGGTTAGCTTAAAGGGGTTAAAGCGGACGAAGGACGCTGGGATTTTATACTAGTTCGGCCCCTTCGATGAAGGTAAAAGCCTACGTCTAGTTTGGTGTGGTATTGCTTGGGCTTCGATGACCAGGGAGCCAATCCGCTTGCCTATGTCTTGAGCTGTTCTTTCTTGTCCTTGAACCGTCGCCGGGTCATCCCTTTATATAAGAGGTGACGCCCGGTCCGGTTTACAAAGTCCTGAGGCTGGCTCATAAACGTGTCCGCCTCGGTCTCTGCTCTTTCTTTCTTACATCCCAAGTAACATAGTATGACGGTTTACAAATCATGGGCCCTAACACATGGGCTCTAAGCCTCTTGGGCTACAATCTTTAACTTCATACTCCGCTGGGCTTCTGATAATATAATCTTGATAACTTAAACCGGACCCTCTTGGCCGGTTTATACCTAGTAGTAATATCCTTGACATTAGGCCCCAGATTGATTTGAACCTGTTCATGTCAATCTCCAAAGTCTTGTACATCTTTTCATTTCTGCAGCTTCAGTATGCTTGGTAAACCGGCATGACGTCATCCCCTCGAGTCGCTTTAAACCGTCTTGACGCCATCCGCGCATTCAATGCCTGCACCTGTTTTTTACCTTTACTTATTAAAGCTCCGAGGATCGAGGCGACAGCACCATCCATATCCGATTTTTGGTCTCCTTGATTCCCGCGCTTGACGTTTTATCCCCTCGGCTTATAAATAGGGCACAAAGGGCATCCCTTTCTCTCCCCTTCTTCTTCTTCCTCTGTCCTCCAGCGCTCAAGCTCCGCCGCCATTCTTCGAGCTCGTCGTCTTCACCAAGCCCGGCCGCTGCATCAACCTGTGCGTGTCCAGAGATTCGCCGCCGTCCTTCCGCTTCCGTTTCCTCAGGTGCGTTACTCATTCTTCCCCGTAGATCTTAGTTCTAGGGTTTCATGGAAGCTCGCAGATGAACCTCCGTTCTTCACAGTTCATCACCGTAGGTAGTTCTTAGCTATAAATGTTTAAACTTTTTAGGCCAACTCTCATGCGCATGACTCTGCTCTGCTTTTATAATCTTAGTTCCCTCAATACTGCTAGTTAGACTGGATCTGTAGAAAAACCTCCGCTGCCTTCGATGAATATGACTTGAATTATCTTGAGTTTTCCATACGCTGTAGATCCGTATTTCGCTACTGCTCATGTGAAAGTTGTTTCCCATACTTTAGATCTACATCTCATTTGCCCATGTTAACGGTCCAGTTTTAAACATGCGCCTCATATGCCTGCATCGACGGTTTAGCTTTAGATCTGCACCTCACGTGCCTGTATTTTGGCGGTTTAACTTGTTCCTTTCAAACTTCATAATCCGGTAGCTGTTACATTCATAGTTATTCCGGACCAGTAGATACCATTAGTCCCCTGCTTAAACCGCCAATTAGATCAATGCCTTTATTGAACATGCCGGTTTATATCTGACGGGTCATAAACCGGGTCTTGTATTGTATTTTTCAGCATTCCTCCTTTGAAAAAGATGACTTCTGTGGCCAAATAGTTTGTCGCTTGCAACTGGATTCCATCCCGGATTACCAAGGACGATTTAGAAAAGGCAGCCTCGATCGGCGCCTTAGGTCCAAAGGAGGTCCTTCATTGGAGAGCTCCTGGAAAAGAGTGTCCTCCCCAGCCTAAAGAGGGAGAGATTGTATTATTTTTCTATCACCTGGCCCGGGGCTTTAGCCCGCCAGGGTCAAAGTTTTTCCGCGATGTATTGGCAGAGTTTCAGCTCCATCCCCAAGACATCGGCCCCAACTCCGTATCAAACATCTGCAATTTCCAAGTCTTTTCTGAAGCCTATCTGCAAGAAGAGCCGTCTGTAGAGTTATTCCGGGACTTCTTCCATCTGAACCGCCGGACTGAATTTCATGATGGGCCAAACACTGAACTGGGCGGAATGAGTATCCAGAAGAGGAAGGATGTCAGTTTTCCTCATGCCACCCTTCATAGCCATCCCAAGGATTGGAACCAAACTTGGTTCTATTGCGTTGATACTTCACCAGAGGGGGAGAATCCAATGCCGGGTTACCGTTCTCATCGTCTGACTGTGGACCATCCTTTCCCTCAACGTTTGAGCGCCCAAGACCGAGCTCGATATGCCCCTCAACTTTCAGAGCTTAGGGCTTTTGTGGCCAACGGTTTAACTGGAGTCGACTTTGTCCGTTGCTGGCTGTCGTGGAGCATTCTTCCATTAAGCCGGCATTCCGGTTTGATGTGTGAATATACTCGCAACCCCAAGGACCCTCAGCGTCACACGGATATGGTGCTTTCAGACAATGAAGTTACCGAATCTACTAAGAAAATGCTGAATATACCTCTGGAGGAGTGCAGTCAGACCGGTTTAGCACCTTTCTGTGTAAACAACAAACCGCCATCGGTAAGATTCTTCCTTCCCTTTCTCTTTGTTTTAATCCATCCATGTTGCTTGTCCCTAACATACTTTTATTCCTTTACACAGGCCAATGACCCCTTCTGGAAGAGGAAGGCCCGGGACAAACCGGCGAAGCCAACTCGCTACAAGAGCTTGGCCGTAAGGAAACATAAGAAAAGACCTGCCGCTGTGTCCGGTTCAAACACTGAAGAAGATAATCCAGCTTCCGAGGTACTGCTTAGTTCTTATGTTTTTAACTTTCCCTTGTCTATATTTATATTAACAATGACCTTTCCCAGGATCCGGCAGAAGGGAGTAAAGCGGATGAAGTTAAGGTAATATCTCTTTCCTCTGATTCAAAACCATTACCACCCAAAGTTCATCGAGTAGCCCGAAAGTATCCATTTTCTCACCCTTATGCTCAACTGGATCCCCATTTTCTTTTGAAGAAACAGTAACATGAGGCTCGCCGGACCACACGCCACAGTGGTCACTGATACGTCCAAAATGCATCACTATTTTGTATCATAATTTATCCTTATTCATTGATATATTTCACGTTACGGTGATGTTCTTATGTTGTTTTGGTCTATTTTACACAATTTGCAAACTTTCCGATGCCGAAGCAGCAGACGCAGGATTCAGCAGTAAAAAGTGGACGCTGAGTTGCTAAAGAAGAATACCTCCAAATTACCTAAAAATTGACGGGAGATATTTTTCAGACGGATCACGAAGGCACGCGAAAGGGCAACCAGAGGGGGGCCACAGGGTGCCCAGGCGCCCTGGGGGCGCCCCCCTGGCCGCGCCGGGGGGGCGCCTGGAGCCCCTGGCCCACCTCTGGCCGCCCCCTTTTGCATATATGGTCTCTGTTATCCAAAAACACTAAGGATGGGAATTTTTACGGAGTTCCGCCACCGCTCCGTGGCGGAAACCTACAGAGAAGAAAAAGCCATCTCCGACGGGCAGATTCCGCCGGGGAGATCACCTCCCGGAAGGGGAGATCGTCGCCATCGTCATCACCATCGTCACGGGCATCATCGAGATCATCATCAACATCATTCCCAACACCAGCACCATCTCCATCTTCATCCAAATCTCATCTTACAATCGCAACTTGTGTTGTAACTCGTACTACCTATCCTCTCTACTCCATCGGTGTTGATTACTACTTTGTGGTGAATGCTATTGAGTTTTGTTGGAGAAATATTATTATGTCCAGATTGTTTATCACCTATTTATCCCCACTGATCATGATCTCCTTTATGTCTCGTGAGTAGTTACCTTAGTTCTTGAGGACATGGGGAAAGTCTTGTTGTTAGTAGTCATATGCTGTTGAAGTAATATGTGTTGTTTGATACTTAAGTTGCGTTGTCATTCTACTAGTGGTGTTGTGTGAGTCGAACACCCAACACTTCGCCTTATTAAGGACCTAGGAGAATACATTGTGTATAAAGAATGCTTATGGTGGGTTGCCGGAGTGACAGAAACCTGAACCCCAGTTCGCACGCTTTTGCATAAGGGAATAATGGATCCTTGATCGTATTGCTATGGTTAGGCTTTTGCCTTAAATTCTATCTTGTATTTGCGGATGCTTGCAAGGTGTTTAATCATAAGAGTGCACTCATCTTAGTCTAGAGAGTGTACTAGCATAGATCCACCCACTCAACACTTATCAACACATAACATAGTATCGATACGGAATATGGTGAAAGCACATGACTACCTCTCCCGTGTGTCCTCAGGAACTCTTTAGTCTTTATAAGTTCAGCTGCTAGGCCTCTCCTTTGCTAAGAAAGGATTGGGCCACTTGCTACTCTCAGTGCCTTTTACATTGCTTGCTTTTACTTTCCTGTTACTTATATCGACAAACCCCTAAAAAGTTATCTTTCAGTGCTTGAAGTGATTTCTTGCTCAGAATCGCTTATCAATACCTTCTGCTCCTCGTTGGGTTTGACACTCTTACTTATCGAAAACGCTGCAATAGATCCCTTATGGTTGAGGGTCATCAAGTACCGTTTTCTGGCGCCGTTGCCGGGGAGCGTAGCGCTATTGGTAAAGTGAAACTGGTAAGGAAGTTTTTATAATTCTTTTTTTGTTTTTGCTATTGCTGCTCTTTGTCCTTATGGATAACCCTGTTATTGGAGCGTTGCTTGCGGGAAGACGCCCCACACCTGTGGTGGTTGATCCTCCCCCTACTGAAATTGTGCCTTATAAAATACCAGCTGGCATTATCGATTATGTTTTGGCTAATCGTTATGCAGGAGACAGACATCCCGGTGAACACTTGCTATATCTGTCACAACTAAGTTCATTATTTAAGCTTGCAGGTGTATTGAGGGAGTTTGTCATGAGAAAATTGTTTGCCGTATCACTTATAGATAAAGCTTCGGATTGGTATAGGCTTCTCGATAACTCACACTTGCTTGACTGGCAGGAGCTTATGTCTCTCTTTTATACTAAGTTTTATCCTCTTTATGAAATTCATCGAGACAGGAACTATATCTATAACTTTAGGTCTCGTGACGGAGAAAGCATTGCTCAAGCTTGGGGGAGATTGAAGTCCCTAATGCTCAAATGCCCTATTCATAAGCTTCCCAAGGAAATTATACTTACAAATTTTTATGCCAGGCTTTCTCGTCAGGATAAGGAGATGCTAGATGCCTCCTCTAGTGGGGTATTTCAGAAGAAGAGTGTTGAAGAATGGTGGGATCTCATTGAAAGGATCCAGAGGAATACCAAAGATTGGGAAATTGATAAAGGTATTGAACCCGCTATAAATTATGAACATGATTATATTGAGAGCTATGTGAAAACTGATTACTTCAATACTTTTTGCTCTAAGATTGGTCTTGATTCCCATCTAGTGATTGATTTCTGTAAGAATTTTGCCTCTCACGTTGATTCTTTTAAAAAGAAGAGAGACCAGCACCATGAACCTTTTAAAGAGCCACCTATTGATATTTATGTTGCTGACCCCATTTTGCCTGCAGTTATATATGAACAGCCTCCTTTTCCCACGAGGATAAGGGGGCACTCTCTTGTGACAGGCATAATAAATAAAAGTGAGAGAAGAGTTGATGAGCCTGAGGACCAGATCAGGGTCGATCCTCAAGTTGCATTGATTAAAGACCTTGCTACTAATGATATTTTGGATTCCAATATAATTTTTTTTGCTGTTTCCACTAACCTTGTCACAGCCAAGAATAAAGGCCCAATTTCAGGTACTCCAGTGGTATCTGTCAAAATAGGAGATCACAATTATTATGGGCTATGCGATTTGGGATCGAGTGCAAGCGCTATCCCCTATTCACTTTATGAAGAAATCATCGGTGAGATTTCCCCTTGTGAACTTGAAGAAGTTGATGTTACCATTCATCTTGCAAACAGAACAACTATCTCTCCTATCGGGATTGTGAGGGACGTTGAAGTCCTATGTGGAAAGGTAAAATACCCTACCGACTTTCTAGTACTTGGTTCAGAGAGGGACAATTTTTGTCCAATTATTTTTGGTAGACCTTTTCTTAGAACTTGTGGAGCTATAATAGATTGCAAGGAAGTTAAAGTTTCTGTTGAATTCGATGGTGAGCCATATGAATTTAATTTTTCTAAGTTCTCTAAGCAGCCTCGTGGTACAGATTTCCTAGTGATGATAAAATTATTGAAAGTATTGCCTCTATTGCTATTCCCCCTAATGATCCTTTGCAACAATACATGGAGGACCACGAGAATGATTTGCATATGCAGGAAAGAAATGAACTAGATGAAATATTTTTGAGGCAGCCTGCTATCCTGAAGCACAACCTTCTGGTTGAACCTTTGGGAATTTTATGAAAACCGAAGGAAGACCCGGTGTTCGATCTTAAACCTCTTCCTGATACGCTCAAGTATGCTTATTTAGATGAAAAGAAAGTATATCCTGTTATTATCAATTCTAACCTTTCAGGATATGAAGAAGAGCGATTATTGGAAGTACTTCGTAAACACCGAGGCGCAATTGGCTATACCCTTGATGACCTTAAGGGGATTAGTCCATCTATCTGTCAACATACTATCAACCTTGAGCCTGATGCTAAACCAGTTGTTGATCACCAACGACGGTTGAACCCGAAGATGATGGATGTTGTGAGAACTGAGATTCTCAAGCTTTTGGCCGCAGGTATTATCTACCCTATAGCTGATAGTAAGTGGGTAAGTCCGGTACATTGTGTTCCTAAGAAAGGAGGTACAACTGTGGTTCCTAATGATAAAAATGAATTAATACCTCAGAGAATTATTATTGGATATAGAATGTGTATTGATTACAGGAAGTTGAACAAAGCAACCAGGAAGGATCACTACCCATTGCCGTTCATCGACCAAATGCTTGAAAGGTTATCCAAAAATACCCACTTTTGTTATCTCGATGGTTATTCTGGCTTCTCTCAAATTCATGTTAACACTGCCGATCAAGAGAAGACCACTTTTACTTGTCCCTTTGGTACTTATGCTTACAGGCGTATGCCTTTTGGTTTATGTAATGCCCCTGCTACTTTTCAAAGGTGTATGTCTGCTATCCTTCATGGTTTCTGCGGGGATATTATGGAAGTCTTCATGGATGATTTCTCCGTCTATGGAACTTCTTTTGACCATTGTCTTCACAACCTTAATAAAGTTGTGCAAAGATGCGAGGAGACAAATTTGGTACTCAACTGGGAAAAGTGCCACTTCATGGTTAATGAAGGAATTGTTCTTGGTCACAAGATTTCCGAAAGGGGAATTGAAGTGGACAAAGCCAAGATCGAAGCTATTGAGAGGATGCCCTATCCAAGGGACATCAAAGTATTTGCCTCCAGGTTTAACACTTCAGCAAAGGAAGAAGTTCTTTCATGATTTGAGGCACTACTTCTGGGATGACCCACATCTTTTCAAAGAAGGTCCCGACGGGATCGTGAGAAGATGCATTCCGGAACATGAGCAGAAGGACATTCTCAGACGGTGTCATGATAGTCCCTATGGAGGACATCATGCCGGTGAGAGGACTGCACATAAGGTTCTTCAATCAGGTTTTTATTGGCCTACTCTCTTTAAAGATGCTAGAAATTATGTTTTAGCCTATGATAAATGTCAGAGAGTTGGTAACATTAGTAGAAGGAATGAGATGCCTATGAATTACTCACTAGTGATTGAACCTTTCGATTGTTGGGGTTTTGATTTTATGGGTCCTTTTCCTTCTTCGCACAAGTACACTCACATTTTAGTAGCTGTTGATTATGTGACCAAGTGGGTTGAAGCAATCCCCACTGAAAGTGCTGATCACAAGACATCTTTGAAAATGCTTAAAGATGTAATTTTTCCTAGGTTTGGTGTACCAAGGTATCTCATGACCGATGGAGGATCGCACTTCACGCACGGAGCTTTTAGAAAAGCTTTGGCCAAATACGATGTTAATCATAGAATTACTTCACCATATCATCCTCAAACTAGTGGGCAAGTTGAGCTCACCAATAGAGAGATTAAGTTGATCTTGCAGAAGACAGTAAACAGAAATAGAAAGGACTGGTCAAATAAGTTAGGAGATGCTTTGTGGGCATATAGAACTGCTTACAAAAACCCCATGGGCATGTCCCCCTATAAGATGGTGTATGGCAAGGCTTGCCATTTGCCATTAGAGTTAGAGCACAAAGCTTTTTGGGCTGTTAGAGAGCTTAATGCTGACCCAAAATTAGCTGGTGAGAAGCGTCTCATGAACTTGACTTCTCTAGATGAATGGAGAAGTGAAGCTTACGAGAGTGCTAAAATGTTCAAGGAAAAGGTAAAAAAGTGGCATGATAGGAAGATTCTGAAACATGAATTTAATGTTGGTGATAAAGTTTTATTGTTTAGACCCCGTTTCAGGTTTTCTCCAGGTAAACTACTTTCCAGGTGGGAAGGACCATTTCATATTGAAGAACTTTATCGGTCTGGTGCAATTAAGATTAATAATTTTGAAGGCACCAAACCTCAAGTTGTGAATGGGCAAAGACTTAAACATTACATAGCAGGAGACCCTGTCAATGTTGATGTGAATATAATATACACAACAACTCACGAAGAACATGTTGCAGCCCTGTTTCAGACGCCAGCAGAAGCAGAATAAAGAAAAGGTATGCAGTACGGTAAGGAAACATCACGAACCGCCATAAAAGTTCCGTATTACGAGTTTTTGCAAAATTAGTAAAATTCTGAGCCTAAGTGGAGCCGGAGACGACCTCCAGGGGGTCCAGGCGCCCCCCTGGCGCGCCCCACCTCCTGGCCGTGCCGGGAGGCCGCCTGGACACCCGGGAGTCCGTCTCCGACCCCACTTTGGTCCGTTACCTTCCTTTCTGTGCATAAATTTTTCCTATATATTTTCCCGGATTGTTCCGGCAACGTATCTTGCGATTTCGCGTGTTTTCTCTTCGATCTGTTTCTGCCAGGGAATCTTTCAGCTGAATTTAGGTGCCATGGCTTCTCCAAGCTCCCCCAAGGACGAGTTCGTCGTCAACGTCATCAACCCTTACCTCGCTGAGGTGAAGAAGCACCCTCAGGTTGTTCGGATGGAGGACGGTGTCCTTCATCAAGAAGATCTGAAGGGACCTATCAAGGAGGGGAGCGTCCAGGCCAGGCTGGAAGAAGTGGAGCAAGAAGTCTTCGAGTACAAGAAGATGATCGAGCGTGGTGTTGAAGCTAACTTTGACATCATCAACGAGCTGAAGAACTACTTCCTGAAGGAGATGAAGGAGATGTGGAAAAGCATCACCGCGTCTGAAGAAAGAATTATAGAGCTCCAAGGGCAAATTAATGATCTACATAACCAGAACTGTGAGTATGAACTAAGGTTTATGCGCATGAGTTTGGGTGCTGAATGCAGGATTCAGGAGACGAGCTTCTCATATGAGACTGGAGAACCCCTTCCATGGAAGCGTTTCCCCAAGGACTACGTGATCAACGCCAACAAGGATGATGAGTGAAATCTCCTGGGGTAATGGCATTCCCTTGGCTTGTTCCAAGCTTGGGGGAGTGCCCGGTACCATTATCTTTACCTTTTGTCTTTTAGAGTCAAGTAGAGTCGTATCATGTCTAGGGAGGTTGTTATATGAGATAGGTGTGTGCATTGAGGTCTATCACTCCTTCGGTGAAGAATTGTATCCGTGAGTGTGGAGTCGTCTATGATAGAATATCAATGAGAAGTTTATTGGTTCCTTTTGCTGCACTCGCTATTCTCTTCACGCAATCGACCTTATATGATGACTCTTATGTGGAGTATTGACCTTATGTCAGGTATGGCTGTGAAAACTTTATTTAATCTTGGCAAACATAGCTTTGGTCATAACAACAAGCATGATTTTCTTAAAGTATCAACATAGCCAAAACCTTTATGTTATTATGTTTGAAGTGTTATGCTGACAAGGAAGATAACTTGATGTGTTATGCTTATTCCAATGTTCATGCTTTATATTGCTTTGCATCTTAGTCATCATCAATTGTCTGTTCTTTCAAAACCTTTGCTAGCCTAACTCTGTACTAAGCGGAATTCTGCTTGTGCATCCATACCCTTAAGCCAATACCTTCCATATGAGTCCACCATACCTTCCTACTCGTGGTATTCCACTACCACCTCCTAAAGTACAGAATTTATGTGTTATCCTCAAATGTTCGAAATCTTTTATTTTGTGCCTCTGTTTTAGCTCATGAGGAAGTAATAGCTAATCCATGATCTTTTTGAGTTGGACAAGCTTCACCCCGGGATTGCATGTCTAATGTGCAAACCCATAATACGAGAAGGAACTGGCAAAGAGTGCGCCCATCTCGAAAATAATATAACAAACAAACCCTCCTTCACGCTTTGTTCATGAGAAATCAGAAAACTTTGGCAGTGATTAACAAAGGAGAATAAGAGGATGTGATCGTCCTCGTGCGGGAGCCGTTCCTCGAAACTTGTCCAGCTCAAGAAGTAGTTGAGTTATCTATTAGCATTCGTTGACAAATCATGCACCTCTCAAAACTTGTTTTCATTCTGTTTGATTTAAGGATAGCACATGAGTTTTCCCTACTACCCTAGAGCAGGGCCCATCTTTTAATTTTAAGTTGAGTCAGTTATTCCTACTCCCTTCTATTCTTAAAGAGAGCAGACATTTGATGTTGATAAGGATTCATTCATATAAAGTTGCATTAAGATTTGTCATATCATATCCTTGTTGACATTATCATTTGATAAGTAAGTTGTTTGTCAAGCCCAGCTAAGGCAAATATCTTCCTTTGTGTTAACACTTTCACTTCTTGCCTGATGACATGTTCTTTCAAAAGCTTCAATTAGTCTCATCAAAACATAAAGAAAGAGCAAAAGTAAAAGCTATTAGTTGTTCTTTGACCAAAGGACATGTTTGCCATGATTCAATAAGTTTCCTTAGCCCTACTTTCGAATATAAGTGTTACCACTCTTTTATAAAGGCCTTATGAGTTGAAGATTGCTGTTGAGGATATTTAAGTTGGTGAGGAAATTGTGATGCTTCTTGTTCGTATTCTGTTTATCGACACTTCACTCTCTAAACTTGTGGACAGGTTTACCGAGCTCAGTATTCGCTTGGGGACAAGCGAGGTCTAAGCTTGGGGGTGTTGATACGTCCAAAATGCATCACTATTTTGTATCATAATTTATCCTTATTCATTTATATATTTCACGTTACGGTGATGTTCTTATGTTGTTTTGGTCTATTTTACACAGTTTGCAAACTTCCGATGCCGAAGCTGCAGACGCAGGATTCAGCAGTAAAAAGTGGACGCTGAGTTGCTGAAGAAGAATACCTCCAAATTACCTGAAAATTGACGGGAGATATTTTTCAGACGGATCACGAAGGCACGCGAAAGGGCAACCAGAGGGGGGCCACAGGGTGCCCAGGCGCCCTGGGGGCGCGCCCCCCTAGCCGCGCTGGGGGGCGCCTAGAGCCCCTGGCCCACCTCTGGCCGCCCCCTTTTGCATATATGCTCTCCGTTATCCAAAAACCCTAAGGACGGGAATTTTTACGGAGTTCCGCCGCCGCTCTGTGGCGGAAACCTACAGAGAAGAAAATGCCATCTCCGGCGGGCAGATTCCGCCGGGGAGATCACCTCCCGGAAGGGGAGATCATCGCCATCGTCATCACCATCGTCACGGGCATCATCGAGATCATCATCAACATCATCCCCAACACCAGCACCATCTCCATCTTCATCCAAATCTCATCTTACAATCGCAACTTGTGTTGTAACTCGTACTACCTATCCTCTCTACTCCATCGGTGTTGATTACTACTTTGTGGTGAATGCTATTGAGTTTTGTTGGAGAAATATTATTATGTCCAGATTGTTTATCACCTATTTATCCCCACTGATCATGATCTCCTTTATGTCTCGTGAGTAGTTACCTTAGTTCTTGAGGACATGGGGAAAGTCTTGTTGTTAGTAGTCATATGCAGTTGAAGTAATATGTGTTGTTTGATACTTAAGTTGCGTTGTCATTCTACTAGTGGTGTTGTGTGAGTCGAACACCCAACACTTCGCCTTATTAAGGACCTAGGAGAATACATTGTGTATAATGAATGCTTATGGTGGGTTGCCGGAGTGACAGAAACTTGAACCCCAGTTCGCACGCTTTTGCATAAGGGAATAATGGATCCTCGATCGTATTGCTATGGTTAGGCTTTTGCCTTAAATTCTATCTTGTATTTGCGGATGCTTGCAAGGTGTTTAATCATAAGAGTGCACTCATCTTAGTCTAGAGAGTGTACTAGCATAGATCCACCCACTCAACACTTATCAACACATAACATAGTATCGATACGGAATATGGTGAAAGCACATGACTACCTCTCCCGTGTGTCCTCAGGAACGCTTTAGTCTTTATAAGTTCAGCTGCTATGCCTCTCCTTTGCTAAGAAAGGATTGGGCCACTTGCTACTCTCAGTGCCTTTTACATTGCTTGCTTTTACTTTCCTGTTACTTATATCGACAAACCCCTAAAAAGTTATCTTTCAGTGCTTGCAGTGATTTCTTGCTCAGAATCGCTTATCAATACCTTCTGCTCCTCGTTGGGTTCGACACTGTTACTTATCGAAAACGCTGCAATAGATCCCTTACGGTTGAGGGTCATCAGTCACGTGGTCGAGTCAACCGGATTAACCCATACTCCGGCTCGAAGACGCCGCTCAGAGGTTTTGCTTACTCCAACCATTCTTCATCCAAAAGCGGGTCTTATTCGCAAACCTCTTAAACCGTCTGATCCAAACTATCAGGAAACTCCTCTATCATCCTCTGGCGAGTCGACTGCTACCCAAGTCCCGGTGCTCAAGACTGTTCATGGGTAAGCCATCTTTCAGTATATCCGGTTTATCTTTCCTTTCTGACTTGTGATTTTCATTATTCCTTTAATCTTTTCAGTATGCCCAAGCCTAGCAAGAAGGCAAAGTTAAATAAAACGGCGGTCGAAAATACTTCTGAGCCGTTAGAAAATCCTGAAGTCGCTAATCCGTTGGAACAAAACATTGAAGTTCCACACGACGATCCTTCTCCTATGGACCGAGAAGATTTTGCTGCTCCGGGGGAAGACCCCATGGAAAATCCTGCTGAACCGGCCAGCCCTATTCGGACGAGCCCTGCTCGGGTTAATCCGGCCCCTGCCAGCCCAGTACACACCCATCCTGCTGCTGCTGCTGACCCTCCCAGGCCAACTGCTACCTCGATAGATGATGTTGAGATTACTGGGATAGGCTTCACTGCTCCCACAGAGCCTGTCATCTTGGCAAGACAGACTGCCAAGGAAGAAGTTCTTCAGAAGGACAAGGGCAAGTGGAGCGCTGATCTGTCTAGTTATGCTCCGCTTAGTGCCCAGGAGCTTCATTCTGGGTACGTGAACCAGCTCTTCACCAGCCGTGACCATGAGGTCGGTTTGGTAAACTTGATGAAAGAAAAATATGAGGTAACTTCTTTTCCTTTGCCTTTCATTTCTGATTATGTCTTGTAGCTGTAACTTTAGCCCATTGTAGCCCCCAAGTGCCGGTTTAGCCTTTAGGGTGAACCGG
Organism: Secale cereale; assembly: GCA_902687465.1. Taxonomy (NCBI): domain Eukaryota; kingdom Viridiplantae; phylum Streptophyta; class Magnoliopsida; order Poales; family Poaceae; genus Secale; species Secale cereale. The sequence goes on from LR738710.1 coordinate 589,630,895, forward strand.
GACTTTGATAGATCAACTGGAATAGCTTGATTTGCACGTGTAGCCCCCAAGGGCCGGTTTACTCCATTGCGGGTGAATCGGGACTTCTCCTATGTTTTGAGAATGACATTACATTAGCCCCCAAGTGTCAAGGACATAACTTGTTATGTGCTTGGGACTTGTCTGAAAAAGTTGCTTTCTTTCACTTCAATTATACATTAGCCCCCAAGTGTCGAGTGCATAACTTGTTATGTGCTTGAGACTTTTGATTGAACTGTCTTCATAAATATCTGATATTCTTTATCCTCTGCAGACTGACTTGAACCGGAGGGCTTTTGAGATAACTGAGCTCCGGAATAGCCTGGCCTTCCAAGAAACTGCTTCGACTAAATTCAAGGAGGAACTTACCCTTGCTTTAGCTAGTATGGAGAAGCTCAAGAAAGATTTTGAAGCGGAGCGGTCCACTTGGGAGGCAGAAAAGGCTGCTTTGGAGAAAAGAGCCAATGATGCTGAGGCAGCTCTTAACCCAGTGAAGGAGGAGTTATCCGGGTTAAGGCAGCATATAGATTATATGACATCTGCTATCTTTCGTAAGTACTTGTTGTCATACGCTTTATCCTTGCTATCTTGCGCTGCTCCGGTTTAACTCATCACTTGTACACAAGGAGGCGCGTTACTCATCTTGGGGATGATGTGCGGAAGAAGCTGAAGGCTGCTTACACCTTGGTGGAACAAATCTATGCTGGCGCTCAGAGGGCCATCAGTGCTATTTCGCACAATAAACCGGCCCCAACCACCATCCAAGGCACTCTTGAAAAATTATCCATCTTGCCTGCCCGTATTGTCGAGGTGAAGAAATCCTCCGTAAGAGCTGGCTCCCTCGTGGCGTTAACCCGGGCCAAGGCATGGGTTCCCCACTTTGATCCGGTGGAGGCCATGAATGGTTATCCGGATCAGCTTTCTCCGATGAAGATCTTCGAGCCTTAACCAAAGATATGTGGCCTCTGGCCCGTAAGCTTGCTGATGAAGCGGATTTATCAAGGTATCACCCGGGTTACGATCTGGAGAATGTGAGGGTGGAGCGACTGTGTTATGATATAGAAAATCTGATTCCACCCGTTCGTAAGCATACCTTCGCTCCTGATATTGAACCATCAGAACTTATAAACGATGAAGTGTATTTTCGCGCCCTTGCCAAGATTGACTGGAGCACCCCTAATTTCCAGCAGCTGCCAGAAGTCGTCGAAGACCCGGAACAAGCTGACCCTCAGTCTTCACAGCGAGCCGAAGCAGCATCCTAAACCGGTTCCGGTTTAGCCTTTATATGCTGAACACTTGGTGAAAAAATTGATATTCTTTTGGGCCTGCCAGTGCCTTGTAATAGAATAGTTGAGATACTGTCTTTGTCCCACACTATCTTGGGTGGCATTACTTTGTTTGGCCACTTCTAAATTATCTCCTGCTTGCAATGCTTTGATCTTTTTATATTACCTGTGTCTGCATATACAATGCTCAAAGTGTCCTCGCGGTTTATCGCCGGACGGGTTATACTAGCCAAACACATGATCTAAGTTAATAACTTGAACTGTGTATGAAATATAAGCATGTGTCATACCTGTGATTAAGTGTGTCCATAAACCTTAATCCGACAGGAACAATCCAAGGTATAAGTGTTGATGGCTTACTTGGCTCTTTTGTTGTCCTATCATGAAGACCGATCTGGGTTACGATGAACGCCGGTTAGCTGTAAACTAGTACTCGCGTTTATAACCCAGACTATAACTCTATGAATACAGATGTAATGACAACTTTGTAGTTATCCAGTCTTGAATCAATGGACTTGGTTGAAAAACCAATGACCTTGAAGATAAAGATTTGAGAAAACATAAAAAAATGAAAAATAAAGTTTTTGGGCAAATAAGACCATGTAGTCGAGGCTTTTTACGAGCTGCCAGGCTCCAAATTCGAGGCTTTTTATGAGCTGTCAGGCTACTGTCATTAACCATTTTAGCAAAGCCTGTTAAGATGATCCGCAATCTTTAACCAAATCATCAATGCCAAATGCTACCAATGTTCAAAATCTTATAAAGATTTGACTTGTGTAATCACTCGATGATCGTCAATTTAACGTTACCAAGGGCTGATTTCTATGTGATACTCTTTTTATATAGAAAACACGGCTGATACCTTGATTTATCAAGGGCGCCGGTTTAAGAGGCCATAGAAAACTCCCTTGCCCACGGAAGCCCCCATGTGACACTCTTATGAAAAAGATGGCCGATACCCCGGTTTACCGGGGGCGCCGGTTTATTATATTAATCATAATATATACATTGTACATAAAGCAGAGCCGATGGCTCAAGTATAGTAAGGTCGAAGAAGGGCGATGTTCCACGGCCGCTTGGTCTCCTCCTCCGCCGTGCGTGAGTCCTTATGTTCTCGAACGTCGACGAGGTAGTATGATCCGTTGTCTTCCCAAGGTGGGGATAGCTTGTGCATGTCCGTCTGATCTTGGATGAGCCGGAGCACTAGATATCCTCCTTGAAACGTCCTGGACTTAACCCAGCGACTATGGTACCGGTGCAGGTCTTGTTGGTAAATCGCCGATCGAGCTGCTGTCGTGTCCCGTTCCTCGTCCAGCCGGTCCAAAGCGTCTTGTCTTGCTTGCTCATTATCTGCTTCAACATAAGCCGCCACCACGGCGAGTCATGACGGATATCACTAGGGAGGACCGCTTCAGCTCCATATACCATGAAGAAAGGCGTGTACCCTGTAGATCTGTTAGGTGTAGTGTTGATGCTCCATAGCACCGAAGGCAACTCCTCCACCCAACAACCTGGCGTTCTCTGCAAAGGAACCATAAGCCGGGGTTTGATGCCTCTCATGATTTCTTGATTGGCTCTTTCAGCTTGGCCATTAGACTGAGGGTGAGCTACTGACGATACATCAAGATGAATATGCTCTCGTTCACAGAACTCCTCCATAGCACCCTTGGATAGATTGGTGCCATTATCAGTTATAATGTTGGGTGGAAAGCCAAACCGGAAAATCACCTTTTTGATGAACTGAACCGCTGTTGCTGCATCACACTTATTGACAGGCTCTGCTTCAACCCATTTCGTAAACTTGTCCACAGCCACCAACATGTGGGTTTTCTTATCTTGGGATCTTTTGAAGGGTCCAACCATATCAAGCCCCCAAGTCGCAAATGGCCAAGTAATTGGGATCATCCTCAGATCCTGCGCCGGTATATGAGCACGCCGTGAGAATTTCTGGCAAGCATCACATTTTCTGACCAAGTCCTCTGCGTCGGCGTGAGCCGTCAACCAGTAGAACCCATGACGAAAAGCTTTAGCCACCAAATATTTTGAACCGGCGTGATGACCACAATCCCCTTCATGAATCTCCTTAAGAATCTCACAGCCTTCTTCTGATGATACACACCGCTCAAAAGCTCCAGAAATGTTGCGATGATGAAGTTCTTCGTTGACAATAGTCATATATTTAGATCGCCGGATTATCTGTCGGGCCTCGACTTCGTCCTCTGGTAACTCACCTCGGTTCATATATGCCAGGTAAGGGAGCGTCCAATCCGGAATGACATGAAGTGTTGCGACCAATTGTGCTTCCGGATCAGGAACAACCAAGTCCTCCTCTGAAGGTATCTGCACTGACGGATTATGCAACTCATCCAAGAAGGTATTAGGTGGAACCGGTTTACGCTGGGAACCCAGCCAGCTTAACGCACCAGCTGCTTCATTTTTTCGCCGGTCTATACGATCCACCTGATATCCTTTGAAGTATCCAGCGACAGCGTCTACCTCTCGTCGATATGCTGCCATGAGCGGATCCTTGGAGTCCCACTTGCCAGATACTTGTTGTGCCACCAGATCTGAATCGCCAAAACACTTGACCCGGCTCAAGTTCATCTCCTTGGCCATCCACAAACCATGGAGGAGAGCTTCATACTCAGCAGCATTATTAGTACAAGGGAACATTAAACGGAGGACATAGCAGAACTTATCACCTCGTGGGGAAGTTAACACGACTCGAGCCCCCGAGCCCTCCAATTATCTTGAACCGTCAAAGTGAATAGAGTATGTTTGATCCGGCTTCTCCTCAGGTTCTTGCAACTCTGTCCAATCGTTGATAAAATCCACCAGAGCTTGAGACTTTATCGCAGTACGGGGCACATACTTCAATCCGTGCGGGCTAAGCTCAATGGCCCACTTTGCATCTCGACTAGTAGCTTCTCTGTTCTGGATTATATCCCCTAACGGAGCTGAACTGACAACGGTGATTGGGTGGCCCTGAAAATAGTGCTTCAGCTTCCGGTTTGCCATGAACACTCCATACACCAGTTTCTGCCAATGTGGATATCTCTGTTTTGACTCAATGAGCACCTCACTGATGTAGTAAACCGGCCGCTGAACGGGATATTCCTTGCCTGCCTCCTTGCGCTCTACCACAATGGCAAAACTTACCGCACGGGCATTGGCAGCCACGTACAACAGTAGCGGCTCATTGTCAACTGGGGCAGCAAGGACCGACGGCTCTACCAATTGCCTCTTTAGATCCTCAAACGCAGCATCAGCAACATCACTCCAGACCGAACGGTCTGTCTTTTTCACCATCTGATAAAGCGGGATTGCCTTCTCCCCCAGACGGCTGATAAACCGACTGAGTGCTGCAATACGGCCCGCCACGTGTTGGACATCGTTGATGCACGCCGGTTTAGCCAGGGACATAATCGCCTTGATCTTCTCCGGATTAACCTCAATTCCTCTGTTTGACACTAAGAATCCTAGGAGCTTTCCTGTCGGAACACCAAAAACGCACTTCTCCAGATTAAGCATCATTTTATAGACTTGGAGATTATCAAAGGTTTCTTTCAGATCATCTATCAGTGTCTCCTCCTTCCCGGATTTCACCACAATGTCATCGACATATGCATGAACATTCCGTCCAATCTGCCCTTGAAGGCAGTTCTGCACACAACGCTGGTAGGTTGCCTGAGCACTCTTGAGCCCAAATGGCATAGATACGTAGCAGAAGGCTCCGAAGGGAGTTATAAAGGCTGTCTTCTCCTGGTCCTTAACTGCCATCTTGATCTGATGATAACCTGAGTATGCATCCAAAAAACTTAGCCGCTCACATCCTGCTGTAGCATCAATGATTTGATCGATACGGGGGAGAGCAAAAGGATCAGTTGGGCAAGCTTTGTTCAGATCTGTGTAATCAACACACCTCCAGGTTCCATTCTTCTTAAGTACTAGCACCGGATTAGCCAACCACTGTGGATGAAACACTTCGACTATAAAGCCTGCAACCAAGAGCCTAGCCACTTCTTCTCCGATAGCCTTGCGTCTCTCCTCATTGAAGTGGCGCAGATATTGCTTGACCGGTTTAAACTTAGGATCGAAATTAAGATTGTGCTCAGCGAGTTCCCTCGGTATACTTGGCATGTCAGAAGGCTTCCACGCAAAGATATCCCGGTTCTCACGTATGAACTCGATGAGCGCGCTTTCCTATTTCAGATCTAGGTTAGCGTTGATAGTGAACTGCTTGGATGAATCGCCCGGAACAAAGTCCACCTGCTTGGTCTCCTCGGCTGATTTAAATTTCAACGCCGGATCATGCTCTGTGGTTGGCTTCTTCAGCGGGGACATATCCGCCGGATCAACATTGTCCTTATAGAACTTCAGCTCCTCAGTGGCACAGACTGCCTCAGCATAAGCTGCATCACCTTCCTCGCACTCCAATGCGATTTTGCGGCTCCCGGGAATCGTAATAGTTCCCTTATGGCCTGGCATCTTGAGCTGTAGATAAACATAACACGGTCTAGCCATGAACTTGGCATAAACCGGCCGCCCAAACAAAGCATGGTATGGGCTTCTGATCTTTACTACCTCGAAGGTCACAGTCTCTGACCTAGAATCATGCTCATCTCCAAAGGTGACCTCCAGATCGATCTTGCCAACTAGATAGGCCGATTTACCGGGTACCACCCCATGAACTGTGTTGGATTGTCAAAGCTTCTTATCCGTCAACCCCATACGCCGAAAGGTCTCATAATACAAGATGTTGATGCTACTACCTCCGTCCATGAGTACTTTGGTGAACTTGTAGCAACCCACCTATGGTGCCACTACCAGAGCCAGCTGACCCGAATTATCAACCCGGGGTGGATGATCCTATCTGCTCCACACAATGGGTTGCTCCGACCACCGCAGGAAACGCGGTATCGCCGGTTCAGCAGAATGCACCGCCCTCTTTAGAACCTTCTGATCCCGTTTGCACAAACTCGTGGTGAAAACATGATACTGCCCACTGCTCAGCTCCTTCGGATTATTCTGATATCCGGACTGCTACTGCTGTTGACGCTGTTGATTCCCTTGGTTATTGTATCCGCCCTGACCATGCTGCTGGTTATGCTGATTGTGCCCATTATGGTTATTGTTATGGCCTTGATATCCTGAACTGGACCCATCACCTTGGTGACCCGGACCTTGGAAGCCAGGGCCTGATCCGCCGGGGGGCCCGTGATCATACCTATTCTGGCTCATGAACTCCTGCATGATGAAATAATCCTTCCAAAGATGCGTAGCTGGTTTTTCCAGCGTACCGTGCTTTGGGCAAGGCACGTTCAACTAGCGCTCCAGATTAATAGACGGCCTCCCATTACGCGAGGGCGGTCTACCCTTGCGGCATTGCCCATCCTCCTGAGCATTAGTGTTGGCCACAAAGTCTGAGCTACCATCCACTTTACATTTACCATTGTATCCTTGATTCACCGGATTGGCCTGCGGCTGTTTACCGTTCTTGCTTGCCTTCCCTGACTTGTCTCCATCTGCATCTGGATATTTGGTGTAATTAGAGTCTCCGTATTTCACCAAAGCGCCCATGAGTGTTCCCATGTCGTTGCAATCACGTTTGAGCCGCCCCAACTTCTGCCACAAAGGTTCAAACCGGCAATTACCTTCCAAGGTTACTATTGATGTACTTGGGTTAATGCTATTGGAGGAGTGCAAGATTTCGGACACTCGACGCACCCAACTGCTTGTAGACTCTTGTTCTCCTTGAACGCAGGCAACTAAGTCGACAACAGACATCGGCTGCTTGCACGTGTCCTTGAAATTATTGATAAACCGGCGCCGCAATTCACCCCATGATCCGTTGGAGTTAGGTGGTAAACCCTTCAGCCATGTTCGGGCCGTGCCCTCGAGCATCATTGTGAAATACTTAGCGCATGTTGCCTCGTCCACATCGAGCATCTCCATTGCCATCTCATAGCTCTCAACCCATGCCTCCGGGGCAAGATCCGCCGTGTAGTTGGGCACCTTGCGCGGACCTTTAAAATCTTTGGGTAGTTTCACGTTCCGTAAAGCGGGGATGAGACATGGTACGCCCAGGGAAATGGACATGACCCCCGGTTCAACTGTGGTGGTAGGACGAACCGGCGTTGCCTGACGAGTGTCGTATTGCGCTGTTAGCTCGGCCTCCCGACGCTGTCTGGCCTGATCCACCACCTCTTGGGCGTGCGCCTCATCTGCTGCCGGATTATCCCGCCTCTGCTGATGACGCCTCCGTGCGCTGCTTGATACGGCCGGTTCATCCAGACGCCTCATATAACTCCGGCTCGGACGGGGGATCGAATGGATCCTCTCCCGGCTATAGGAATAAGCTTGCTGTTGAGTTAGCGCCGTGTCCAACAACTCCTTGGCCCGTCGCGCCTCCAATGCTATGGGGGACGTTCCTTCAATATGAAGGGCGACCAATCGTGAAGCGGCAGCAACTATGTTATCCAACGGATTAGAATAATGACCAGGAGGGGTGGGCACATGTTGGGTCGGCACAACTTGGCGATATGGCTTTACGGCCGGTGGCTGAACCGATGCGCCTGTTCCTGGTGGTCCTCCCCGGTTTACCTTCGGCTGGTTACTGGTTCCTGCGCCTGGTGTCCTGAAGAGATTCCTTGCCTCATAAACCGGCGGTAGGCCAGATCGTTGCCTTCTCATTAGTACGCCTTGTGAGGCGGTTTGATCTAACATAAGCCGATAGGCCTGAGCCTCCAGCTCCGCCTGCCTTGTAGCCATCCTAGATTTCTTAGCTGCCAGGTCCAACTTGGCTTGTTCAATCCGGATCTTCACCTGAGCGATCTCCGCATCGTGCTGCTCCTTGTTGGCATGTTCCACCTCTGCTATTACTAGTGCTATCAAAGTATCGACCAAGGTAGATAAAGCATCAGATGGCGACGGGGGAAGATCTCCAGCCCTAGTTCCCATTGCCTCTGATGTCAACGCCCCTATTGTTGAGGTCTGCTGCACGGGTTGTGATCCGGCCAAGAAGACAGCAACCCTGTTTGGTGGATCAAGGGGGTCCGGAATACTGTCGCCATCGGAACAACCCTCAGACCGGCCATCCTGCAGCAGATATAAAGATTCGGTCTCTTCGGAAGAAGATTCATCGCCAGAATAAACAACAGTCTCGCCGCCAGAGTCCGATCCGTCCTCGGCTTGTACTCCATGCACTGCTCCAACGAAGACACGCTTCACGGCGGGCTGAATCCGGGAAGGTCTCGCACGCTGAGCCGACTCGACGATGTTGGGGAAGGTGTCCAGCTCAGGGCCCGGTTCGCCGATCTTGCCGATGAAGACGTGGATGCCGCCGAAGGGGACCCGATACCCGTATTCGATTGAATCGGCCTCGGGGCCCAAGCCTACATCGTCGATGTAGATCCGGCCGCGACGACTCTTGGTCATCCGGCCCACTTCGTAGCCCTTGAGTCCTTCAAAGCTGTCCTTCAAGAACTCAAAACCATCTTGCGATATCCCCACGGTGGGCGCCAACTGTTGTGGATTTAGCACGGTAGATGTCCTAGCAAAAGGACTTAGTAGTGAGGCCATTGCTACGGGTTAGCTTAAAGGGGTTAAAGCGGACGAACGACGCAGGGATTTTATACTAGTTCGGCCCCTTCGATGAAGGTAAAAGCCTACGTCTAGTTTGGTGTGGTATTGCTTGGGCTTCGATGACCAGGGAGCGAATCCGCTTGCCTATGTCTCGAGTTGTTCTTTCTTGTCCTTGAACCGTCGCCTGGTCGTCCCTTTATATAAGAGGTGACGCCCGGTCCGGTTTACAGAGTCCCGAGGCTGGCTCATAAACGTGTCTGCCTCGGTCTCTGCTCTTTCTATCTTACATCCCAAGTTACATAGTATGACAGCTTACAAATCATGGGCCCTAACACATGGGCTCTAAGCCTCTTGGGCTACAATCTTTTACTTCATACTCCGCCGGGCTTCTGATAATATAATCTTGATAACTTAAACCGGACCCTCCTGGCCGGTTTATACCTGGTAGTAATATCCCTAACAGCGTTGCCATTGCACATGATATTAACAATTTTATCGTTTGCGTTATTGAATGCATCACAAACGGTGCGCAGAAGAAACTGTGTGGCAAAGGCTGTCCATAACACATAGTTTTTATGTGGTAAACGTTTGCGCAAGGTGGCCTAACGCAAACAATTTTCAAGAGAAGGTCGTGTGTGATTGTTCATTGATCCAACACTGTTTATTCCTAGAAACTATGTGTGTTGGCTGAGGTCATCGCCCACGGTATTTTCTCAATAACAGTTTGCAATAGTAAAACCCAATTAGCAGGCTAATTGCCCTATTATTATTAATCCATTTATTAATCTAATTGACATGCATATTAAGCACATAATATATTGCATTTCCATATTAAGGAAGTAGGATTTCATAATTGAAATACATCAGAGTACAAGATGATATAGCTTCAGCACTCAGCTACCCCATTACACAACTGCGCCAGCACCAAGTTTCACATGCAACATGTAGAACCTTTCGAAATTAGCATCATAGACGGTATATGGACAGATGCATCTCATCTGGAAAACTGCTGAAGCGTAAGGCGAATATTGAGCCTTCATTCATGTTGAAGGTCTTTGCAACTTTATCCCAGTGCATGTGGATGATTGACCGTCCGTCCTTCGTCCTCTTCAAGAACACTTCAATACTGAACCGAGGGTGTTGTATGAAAGCCTTTCTCGCCTCCTGACCATAGAGGTGGTTTGAGAGGTAATCATTAGTGAACTGCTTTGGAAAGGCCTGAAAACAAGTATGTGTATAAATATCTTCTCTATATTGGAAATGGGGCAAAGGAATAAAAAAAGGCAAGGTATAATAGTTAGTACCATCTTGTAGTGAACTGATGTCTTCTTCATTGTGCAGACAAAGATCTTGTTGTTTTTTGTCACTAATTTCTTTATCCTAACAATCTTACTGAGTTTCTTGATTTGATTGATATTCATGGACAACTCATTTCCCCATATGCAAAAAGGGTCGAACGGTGGGTCAAAATCTCTGAAAACAGGACCTACATGTGCAAGACCAAATTGTTAAAAGCCTAAATATTAGAATGGCTTGGAATTTCACAATAATGTGCTATTAGACAACGGACCATGCACGTGCTAACCTCGATTGTAAACCTCACTGTTTCCCATTGTTAACCCTGCAACACATATAAGGTAGTTAGTCATCAGGTTAAGTAAGGGTTCGCATGCTATTAGTAAAATATGTTGATGAAAAATAAGCACATTGCAGATTCATCAGATTAATTCAAGCCACATAAAAAACCCGTTTATCCAAACCAAGCATGATTAAGAACTAGGAAATATAACACTTGTATATGTTTCTCATGTATTAAGTGCAACCAAATTCGATTTATTCCTCACATGCACAACAATATAAAATTCTACCCACGACAATTGGACATCGCATTGCAGAATTGAACCAATAAACACCACAACAAATGAACCAAACATTAACTGAGCACCACATTGCATAATATAACATACTGCTAATAGAAGATCAGATAGTTAACCAAACCAAGCATGCTTAACAACTTGGAAATATAACAATTGTATTTGTTTCTCATTTATTTACTACAACCAAACTCAATTTATTCCTCACATGGTATACAATAACAGAATGCACCCACAACTATTGAACGTCACATTGCATAATTGAACCAAACAGTTAACTAAACAGCACAACACAAAGGAATCAAACGTTAACACAGCACCACATTGCACAATGTATAACCAAACAAAGCATGCTTGACAACTTGGAAATATAGCAATAGTATTCGTTTCTCATGTATTTTTTAAAGATAAATTCGATTTATTTCTCACGTGGAAGACAATACAAAATTGTAGCCTGAAGAATTGAACATCACATTTGCATAATTGAACCACATAATTAACTGAAAATGACAACTAATTAACAAAACAGTTAATAAGTCAGCACCACACTAGACGACATATAGAACATATACACTAGAGCAACAGATTGCATGGTAAAATTAGATATCACAGTTCACAAGAATTTGTGAAGGAAAGACAGGATCAGCACACGCAACGGGTAAACCGAGCATGCTTAACCGGCGTAGCTAGCAAATGGCAAGGTGCTCCTCCAAGATATGGGGGTCGGCATGAATGGCAGCCATCATGACCTCATCTGCGGGTGCGGCCGCGATTTGCTTCTCCGCTGCCAAATGCTCCTTGAGATCCTAGCTATATTGCGTGCACCATGGCTTAGGGCGGCACTTATTTGGTGGAGGGGCCGGTGATTTGGGTGGAAGGTGTCGTGCTCGCACCGGCGGTCGGGGCATGTGGGGTGTGGAAGGAGGAGGAGGATGGGGGTCGGGTGTCGATTACCTGCCTAGATAGACGAGGCCGAGCAGCGTGAAGGAGGGCCGCCAGCGAGGAGGCGACGCTCCAAGCAAGGAGTGAAGGTTTCAACTTGGAAAGGAAGGCGGAAATAGGGGGAATGTGGCTTTTGGTAAGGGTGAGGGGGCAGGGAGGTAGATATTTCCATGGAAGTCGAAAATTTGGAATCGCTTCAGCGAAAAAACTAGCGCGCAAAGTGTCATCAAACACGGTCCCTTATTCAGAACTATGTACGACATGTGAACATCACAAACGATTCAGATAGCTTAACTCATGTGTGATGAGTTTGAACGTCAACAATTTTGGTTCGAATTTCCATGGTTAAAGTGGTCATCCACGTCATTGCATAATTTGGGTACACAAAGGAGACTACAACACACCCACACTTCTTATTCAAGCAAGTTCAACAATTAAACAGAGCTAGCTGACCTAAACATTACTCTATCAAATTAAGGACCGGCGCTCTTAATTAAACAAAACAAAGAGTACTACTACGGCTAGTGCTCGTCGATCTCCGCCGCCGCCTCCATGTCCAGCTCGCGCCCGACGATCTCCTGGGGAAGGGGCTCCATGGCATCCATCGCACCATACTCGGCAAGCATCTCGCCATCCCCGTCCTCCATCTCTTTGGAAAAGGCCACCACGAGCTGGGCGTGGGCGGCCATGATCTGGGCTTGGACGGGCTCCATCATCGCAAGGTATGCGATGAAGGAACGGACGGCTGCTCGAACGCTCTTGGCGATTGCCAACTCTTCGACCGTGGGTTGCCGACCGTTGTCGGAGAAGCTTCGTTCGATTTGTGCGGTGACCGCAACGAGATGGTCGTGGGCGGCCTCGACATGGTCGTGGGCAGCCTCCGTCAGGGCTAAGGCCGCCGTTGCGGAACGGATAGCTATTGTGCCGCTCTCGCTAGTTTTTATCCCTGAGGCAGATGTTGCTGCTGCCACCTGAGAAGCAACAGCGGTCGTTTGGGCTGCCTTGGTCGCCCGGTCGCAGATTGCGGAAGCGCTCATGCACCTTGTTAGCACGCGCTTGGCGTCTGCGGCCACGCTCCCGCCGGAGTGGGCCATCGAACTTGCCCTCACGTCGCGGGTCCACGTGCCCATCTTTCACCGGTGACGATTGAACAGTGAAATGATATTTGGGGAGCGAGCTAGAGTGCTTGAGACGCCGGCTGTGGACTGTAGCCGACGCACCTTCTCGCATAAGCCATAGGCGTACTATACACCCACGATGCTCCAAGATATTTTGTGCTGCATCACACACGGTTGGTGATAATAAACTATGTGCGATCTACTTGATTTTTCATCTTGATTTGAATTACATAATGGGGTCACATCGGCAATAGACGGTGTTTGAATTGCTAGACCATTTATCTGCACTGAACAGGCAACTATATGTGTGTCGTAAAAGAACTAGAATTATTTAGGGTTCGTTCGAACATTTTATACATTAAATTGGTTTTCTAGCCATTTCAGGTGCACAATTCAGAATTAAACTACATGCACATGCTACGGTGCACCAACATGGGTTGTAAAATCATATATGTGTCGATGGGTTTATGCTTATGTCCCATGCAAGAAATGGGGATGAAATTCGAACACCACGGCACCATGGCTCTCCGGCACATGCTCTAAGGCATATAAATTAGTTGAAAATTCAAATCTGTGTCCTTGGTTGCCTGCTTAGGTCCCATGTAAGAAATGGGAATGAATGTCAAACACCCTGCGACCGTCACTCGGCCGCAAACATTGAGATACCTTGTTTTTAAATTCTAGTAAATCCAAAGCTCGTCTAAAATTCATGAAACTTGTCATGCTCTCATGGAGCAGCATCAACATGACGTGGTAAAATTTTTGTCCCATTTGGGGCAGGTTTGGGGATACGCTTCTCACAACAAGCCTGATGGTTTTGGTAGGGAATGTTTCACCTTTCTGGATGAAACGATATCTATTGCCTCTTCTAGATTTCAATTTTTTTCCTAGTGTCAACATAGAACAATAGGAGTGTTGTGTCAATTTTTGGGATTTTCGGCGTTCGTTTGGACATTTTTATGCATTAATTGAGTTTTCAATGCATTTATGTGCACAATTCAAATTTGAACTACATGCACATGCTCTAATGCATATAAATTGATTGAAAATTCAAATATGTGTCCTTGGTTGCTTGCTTAGGTCCCATGCAAGAAATGGGAATGAATGTCAAACACCCTGCCACCGTCACTCGGCCACAAGCATTGAGATACCTAGTTTTTAAATTCTACTAAATCCAAAGTTCATATTAATTCATGAAACTTGGCATGTTGTCATGGAGCGGCATCAACATGTCATGGTAATTTTTTGTCCCATTTGGGGCAGGTTTGGGGATATGCTTTCCACAAACCAGGGCTTCTCACAACAAGCCTGATGGTTTCGGTAGGGAACATTTCACTTTTCTGGATGAAACGATATCCGTTGCCTCTTATAGATTTCAATTTTTTTCCTAGTGTCAACATAGAACAACAGGAGTGTTGTGTCAATTTTTGGGATTTTTCGGGCTTCGTTTGGACATTTTTATGCATTAATTGAGTTTTCAATGCATTTATGTGCATAATTCAAATTTGAACTACAGGCACATGCTCTAATGCAGATCAATTGGTTGAAAATTCAAATCTATGTTCTTGGTTGCATGCTTAGGTCCCATGAATGAATGGGAATGAATGTCAAGCACCCTACCATCGTCACTTGGCCGCAAACATTGAGATACCTGGTTTTTAAATTCTAGTAAATCCAAAACTCGTCTGAAATTCATGAAACTTGGCATGCTATCACGGAGCGGCATCAACATGCCGTGGTAAAAAAATTGTCCCATTTGGGGCAGGTTTGGGTATATGCTTCTCACAAACCAAAGCTTCTCACAACAAGCATGATGGTTTCGGTAGGGAACGTCCCACCTTTGGGGACGATACAATATCCATTGCCTCTTATTGCTTTCAAAAAAATTCTCGTGTCAACATAGAACAACAGGAGTGTTGTGTCAATTTCTGTGATTTTTTGGGGTTCGTTTGGACATTTTTATGCATTAACTGAGTTTTCAATGCATTTATGTGCATAATTCAAATTTGAACTTCATGCACATGCTCCAGTGCATATAAATTGGTTGAAAAATCAAATATGTGTCCTTGGGTGCATGCTTAGGTCCCATGCAAGAAATGGGAATGAATTTCAAACACCAGGGCACCGTTGATTGCCAGCAAAACATTGAGATACTTTACTTTTAAATTCCAGTAAATCCAAAACTCGTCTGAAATTCATGAAACTTGGCATGCTATCATGGAGCGGGATCAACATGCCGTGGTAATTTTTTTGTCCCATTTGGGGCAGGTTTGGGTATATGCTTCTCACAAACTAGAGCTTCTCGCAACAAGCATGATGGTTTTGGTAGGGAACGCCCCACCTTTGGGGACGAAATGATATCCATTGACTCATATTGCTTTCAAAAAAAATCGCGTGTCAACATAGAACAAAAGGAGTGTTGTGTCAATTTTTGTGATTTTTCGGGGTTCGTTTGGACATTTCTATCCATTAACTGAGTTTTCAATGCATTTATGTGCATAATTAAAATTTGAACTACATGCACATGCTCTAGTGCATATAAATTTGTTTAAAAATCAAATTTGTGTCCTTGGGTGCATGCTTAGGCCCCATGCAAGAAATGGGAATGAATTTGAAACACCAGGGCACCGTTGATTGCCAGCAAAATGTTGAGATACTTTATTTTTAAATTCTAGTACATCCAAAACTTGTCTGGAATAGTTTTTATTCTTGGGTTTAATACTGTATCTCGATCATATGAATATAAATTCGTAGTATGATTTATTGAAAGACATGGTTTGAGCGAACTTGAATTTTTCTCTCTCAATGTACAGACTTATCAAATGATTTTCTTTTGAAAAAAACGTCAATGGTTTTTAAATATAAAACACTCATCGCAAACGTTTTAGTTGGAACACCCGTATGCAAACCGGGAGCTTCCCCGGGAAGCCAAGGGAAAATGTGCCGAGTAGTATTTTTGCAGCTCTTGATCGCAGACATTTTAGATAGAACACCGTATGCAATGTGAGAGCATGATTTGTGCATCTCTTCAACGCAAACGGTTCTTTTGGATGACCCGTGTGCAACCACTTACAAACAATTGGGTAAGATTTGCATCTCTCATATTGGGTATGTTGCCATTTGGCAAACTGGAAAGATTGACATTTGTTGATCTAGTAACATTGCCATTTGTTAACCTTGTAACACTGTGATTTGTCAAAATATGAAGCTAAAAATCACTAGCAGTATCTAATTTTTGCAACTAAAATTCAGTAATTAAGCATAGATTTCATTCATAGATTAAGCAGTCATTCTTAATTTATACAAACAGTTCAACTCGACAGCTGAACCGACCAAACTTTTCCCCAATTGTTGCCAACCACGTACTAATATAGCTAGTTCAACTTTATATACTAGCTAAATTTAAGTACGTTGTACAGTTCCACCACATCTATAGTCATACGAACTAAACCAAATAGCCCCTAAATACTACTACTACTACTACTACTACTACTACTACTACTACTACTACTACTACTACTACTACTACTACTACTACTACTACTACTACTACTACTACTACTACTACTACTACTACTACTATGGAGGGGCTTTGTACTACTTCCGGCTGCCTCTCCTCTGCCGAGCACGCTCAGTAAGAGGGAGAGGAGGAGCCTACTGACAAGCTAGACAACTGCAATAAGGTGCCTGCCGCTGCTGTAGCTTCAGCGACGCTTACCTTGAAAACCCTCTGCCACTCGAGACGACCACTCTCAAAGCGGTGGTTCTCCTCGTAGATCTCCTCATTCCTCGCCTTTGAGGCGGCGTGTGCCGCGGCCATGGCGGCGGTAAGGCTCTTTGCGTGCTCGACGAGTCACTCCTCCTCCCGCAGGAACTCGGTGTAGCGCGCAAGGTCGCTGACGGATGTGCGGGCATCCACCTTCGGGCGATGGTGGCGGAGCGAGTGATGACCCCGGCGATCAACGGTGGGCTGGCGGCTACGGCGGCCGACGATGGGGTGGCGGTCACGACGACCACCTCCCGCCTTTCGGCCGCGGTGGTGGAGCGGGTGATGGCCACGGTGGCCGACAGTGGGGTGGCAGCCACGACAGCCACCTGCCGCCTTCGGGCCACGGTGGCGGAGCGGGATATGGCCCTGGCTTTTGACGGTGGTGTGGCAGCAGCGGCGGCCGACAAAAGCTACTGACGGGCAGCGGCGATGGAGCCTATGGTAGGTGTTCCGCGTCCAACAGGGACACCACACGCACTACACTACGCCGGGGACAGCGCCGCCGCCGCGGTGTAGCCTCCTAGCTGGAGCTGTCCTCTGATGACGGCGGAGTTGCTAAGCTACGACGACGGACCAGTGCCATTGGCGATTGTGGGAGAAGCAGACGAGATAAGCTACATGGAGGGAGGGGAAATGCCATGCAGGACTCGCCGGCCGTGAGGGTTTATATAGCTGGCTGGTAAGAATTGGGATTTTAGGGGATTTCACCGAGTCGGGCGGGAAGCTTGTGCCGGAACCTGTAAGGTTGCACGGGAACAGGCTCACCGACGATTCATTGGCGCCACTGTTTGGCCAAAAGAACGCCCCCGCGCGCTGCGCAAGCTTGTGTTGTAAGCTGTCTGCGGCAGCGGGGTGACAAGACGTGCGAGAGGAGGACGAAAGGCCACATACACATACGGTTAATAAAAAAATGTTTGTGATTTAATTACCTACTATACCCCCGTCCTGGTTTATAAGTATGATTTAACTAATAAAATACGAATGCATGTCGCCAAAGTATGGCACATAATATAAAAGGGGACTATAGACTAGACAAAGGTAGTAGCACACGGCCGCTCTCTATGCAGCGACGCAACTGTCGTCCGGCTTGTAGGCGACCATTTCCTGCGTGTTCAACTGCTCTATGCATGTGGTTGCTTGCGGTTCAGGCGGCCGCGGCGCGCTCTGCTTGTGTCCCGACGCGCGCGCTCTGCTCTCGCGTCCCTCCGGGTGCTCTGCCCTCATCCCTCCATGCGCGCTGCCAGTGTTTGGGGCCGGCGCATGATCACGCACGTTCGTGTGCATTCGGTTGCATCGGGCACGACACGATAATGCAGTTACCCGCTGCAAAAACTGCCATGCGGGGGCGTAGAGAATCCAGGCCGCCCGGCCCCCATTTATTCTTGCGGCCATTTACCTTCATCTCTCACGTCACACGACACAATAGGCACACCCACGACGACACATACAGAGAGTACATCCAGTGGTTCCAAAGGCGATCCTCGTGGCTCCAATGGCGCTCCTAGCGGCCGACGATGACAACGGCGGGCAGTTCACCACGCAGCACGTAGTGGACACCCACGTGAGGGGGAAGGCCCTCTCGGTGGTCTACACGAATGATCCAGTCTTGATGGAGAGCTCCATCCAAACTATGGAGCAGTTCCTTGCGGAGGACAAGTACCAAGTGGCCGGCTTCGACCTCGAGTACACCATCGGTCATGTCGGGCACGATTAGAAGGTTGTCGTTGCCCAGTTGTGTATGCGACATGATGTCCTCATCTACCACTACCACCTTGCCACAAGGCCTTGCGAGCGTTTCTCCAGGTTTATCAACAGCTCCGACTACAGTTTCGCTATGGTGGACACCACCAACGATCTAAAAGCGCTTAAGGTTCGGGCTTTAAATGCCCGAATCTTGTCAACATCCAGCACCACTACAAGGTCTGGGGTAGCGAAAAAAACAAACCGAACTCCCTAGTTGACCTCGCCTCATCCATCATCGACCCCTACTACATGAAGATGAAGAATGAGAGCAACAAGGACAAGAACGCGTGGCACAGTGTGTGGCATGAGAGACTAGATGAAGAACATGTCAAGTACGCGGCCAATGACGCATACACAAGCTACGAGATGTACAAGCGGATCGTTGACATGAGGAAGTGTCTTCTTCCTACCCCAGACGAGGGATCGAGCCACATAGTAGTGGCAAGAGTGTCACAAGAAGTAGATGACTAGACGATCATTTCTCTTACTTTATGCATGCAATTGTTTATTGAGGTGTGTGCGAATGATCTGTATAGTCACTTATGTAATTGGATGTTTATTTCAGTTATATATATACATGTTATTATTCTGTAGACAGAGCAAATCACACGACTTATTAGCAGCAATCGTTTGTGTTATTATTGGTCTTCGCACACATTTGTGATTACATATCTGTTTGCCGCGTATCACATACATCTTGTTTAGTCGAACCGTTTCCATTGTGTTGCCTAATCACACGCAGTTCATCCTAGTGAACCGTATGTTGTATATCACACACACCTTTATCTGGCTGCTCGTTTCTTTTGTTCCTCCTCATCACAAACAGTTAATTGAACTGAACTGTATGCCCTGCATCGCACACGCAACTAAAATATGAACCGTGTTTGATGCATCCGTCATCACAAATGTTTTGCACCATTTTTATGGTTCTTTTACACCACCGTTTGTGATTATGGCATCGCACACAGTTTCACCGAAGGGTCTCTGATCGTAGTGTCGTGTTTGGACCATCCTGCAGTAGTGATAGCGTTAAAATGATTGTGATATAGTATGATGATATGGTATCCTCCTCCGAATGTTTCAAGTGGCTTGACTTGGCATATGTTCATGCATGAAGTTGAATCAAAACCGACATAGCCTCTATGACATTTATGTTCCTAGTGTCCATATCCTACTCATGCGGATATCCAATGTTTGTTATGCATAATGTATGTTCAACATTGTTGCTCTCTAGCTGGCTGCTTCCCAACCTACTTTCTAGCCTTAGCATGTACTAAGCGGAAATACTGCTTGTGCATCAAATTCAAAAATCAAAGTTATTCTAGATGAGTCCACCATACCTACCTATATGTCGTATTACCCTGCTGTCCTAAGTAAATTTGCATGTGCCACCTCTAAAACTTCAAATAAGCATCCCTTTTGTGTGCCTGGAATGTTCATAGAGTGACAAGAGCTTGTCAGTATCTTCCATGCTAAGCGGGTTATTCTCATGACGAGTGTTTATTCACTTGTCCTTGCATGAGAGGGGCGGTAAAAAGGGATTCCCAGTTCCAACTTCAAACGGAAAAGAGCTTACAAATAATCAAACAAAAACTCTTACAGAGTAACAACCTTTACTTTTTCACTTGGGAACCACTTCTAATGTGTTTAGCATGGAAGATATTTATAACTGACTGTCGCGAAGTAAATATGAAGGATGCACCTCTCAAAATTATAATTATCTATGTTTTAAAACTTTGAGCTCTGACACCTCTGCAAATCCATGCTCCCCTCTGCGAAGGGACTATCTATTTACTGTTATGTTGAGTCATCACCTTCTCTAATAAGAGCCAAATCTGATAGCACTGTTGTCATGCTTATGCATTCTGTGTAGTGAATGTTGGGTGTTAGCATGACTCGATCTTTCTACCATGAATTACAATGTTTATTCGCTGCTTGAACTTTGGAAGTGCTCTGCATTTATGTTTTGCGATCTCAGAAAGGGCTAGCGAGATACCAATATTTTCATGTTATATCATGGTTGTTTTGACAAAGTGTTGACCTTTGAGATATCTTATTATTGCTCTCTAGTTGTTGATACGTCTCCAACGTATCTATAATTTTTAATTGTTCCATGATGTTATATTATCATTCTTGGATGTTATACAATCATTTTATAGTCATTTTATATCATTTTTTGGTACTAACCTATTAATATAGTGTCAAGTGCCAGTTGTTGTTTTCTGCATGTTTTTTACATCGCAGGAAATCAATATCAAATGGATTCCAAACACCGCGGAACTTTTTGGAGATTTTTTATGGGCCAGAAGACACCCATTGGGCCAGAGCTGCACCTGGGGGGTGCCCCGAAGGGGGCACAACTCACTAGGGCGCGCCAGGACCCCCTAGCGTGCCCAGGTGGGTTGTGCCCACCTCGGTGGCCTCCCGCACCGCCTTTTTGCTCTATAAAGACTCAGATATTCCAGAAACCCTAGAGGAGTCAACGAAATTCTATTCGAGCTACCGCAAAGTCCCGAACCACCAGATCCAATCTAGACACCATCACGGAGGGGTTCACCATCTCCATTGGTGCCTCTCCGATGATGCCTGAGTAGTTCCTTGTAGACTTACGGGTCCGTAGTTAGTAGCTAGATGGCTTCCTCTCTCTCTTTTGATTATCAATACAATGGTCTCTTGGAGATCCATATGATGTAAATCTTTTTGCGGTGTGTTTGTTGGGATCCGATGAACTTTGATTTTATGATCAGATCTATCTTTTTATATCCATGAAAGTTATTTGAGTCTTCTTTGATCTCTTATATGCATGATTTCTTATAGCCTCATATTTCTTCTCCGATATTTGTTTTTTTAGGCCAACTTGATCTATTTATCTTGCAATGTGAAGAGGTGCTTTTTAGTGGGTTCAATCTTACAGTGCTTCATCCCAGTGACCGAAAGGGAACTGACACGTATGTATCGTTGCTACTAAGGAGAAAACGATGGGGTCTATTTCTACATAAATAGATCTTGTCTACATCATGTCATCGTTCTTATTGCATTACTTTGTTTCTCCATGAACTTAATACACTAGATGCATGCTGGATAGCGGTCGGTGTGTGGAGTAATAGTAGTAGATGCAGGCAGGAGTCGGTCTACAAATCTTGGATGTGATGCCTATATAATGATCATTGCTTGGATATCGTCATGATTATTTGAAGTTCTATCAATTGCCCAACAGTAATTGTTTTCCCACCATTTGCTATTTTTCTTAAGAGAAGCCACTAGTGAAATCCACGCCCTCGGCTCTCTTCTTTACATTATTTGCCTTTGCGATCTATTTTCCTTTGCTTTTATTTTCATATCTATTAAACAAAAAACCCAAAAATACCTTGCTGCAATTTACCTTATTTGGCGTTCGATCTATCAATATTTACAACTCTATCATGTCCGTTGCCCGAAAGGGATTGACAACCCCTTTTACACGTTGGGTTGCGAGTATTTGTTATTTGTGTGCAGGTGATGTTTACGTTGTGTTGCTTGGTTCTCCTACTGGTTCGATAACCTTGGTCTCATCACTGAGGTAAATACCTACCGCTGCTATACTACATCATCCCTTCCTCTTTGGGGAAATACCAACGTAGTTCTAGCAGACATTAAAAGGAATTTCTGGCACCGTTGCCAGGGAGCACCTTCAACATATACCAGGTTCCTAATCACAAATCTCATCTCCTCGCAATTTACATTATTTGCCATTTGCCTCTCGTTTTCATCTCCCCCACTTCACAAAAAAAAATCCGTTTTATTCGCCCTTTTTTTCGTTCACCGTTTTTCTTGCCGGATCTATTTGAGCTCTTGTCATCATGGCTAGCGTTTCCACCCCTCCTTTGTCACAAGATTTTGAAGTTCTATACTTCTAGCAAAGACAGGGAGAAAATTTGGAAGATGCTTGGTATAGGCTTATGGAATTCTATCATATTTGTAATTTAAAGGGGGGCGCTAAGATCTTGCTTCGTAATTTTTACATAGGATTGGCTTTGCATCATAGACAACACTTAGATTTTGCTGCTAATGGGAATTTTATTGAGCTTGATGCTAATGTTGCCTATGAGTTGCTAGAAGGAATTTTGGGTGTTCCACCCTTAACAAAGGGGTTTTCTTTTACCCCAGAGGGAGTTCAAATGTTGGACAAGCTTGGTGATTTACACAAACATATGGTTGAATTGCAAAAGTATAATGAACCCCTGAAACATCTTAATGGTAGTACCAATCGCATGAATACTTTGATTACTCTTTGCAATAAGAGATTGAATATTTTGAATCTCAAGATGGTATCTTTTCCTGAGAATTTAGGGAAGCGCAAAGAGCCTCTCGGGTTTGAGAAAACCCTCACAAAGGTTGCAAAAACTACGGATGATAAAACTTAGATCCTTGATTTTTTTTCCTAGCTAAGGGCGTAAAACGATAGCGCTTGTTGGGACGCAACCCAACTTGCATATTTTTGCCTTTTGATTTCCTTGTTGTTTTCAATAAAATACCCTTTATTACATCTGGTTAAATGTGTTAATGTGGTTCGAATAAAGGTTTGTGCCAAGCAAAGCCTTAGGATCATGTTGGGTGTTAGTAGATTTGATCTTGCTGAAAAATAGAAACTTTTGCACTCACGAGAAAGATTCTCATTTTTAATAGAAGAGTGATTTTGGGTTGATTCTTGTTGCAGAATATTAATATACAAATTGCCCACATGACCCTATTTGCTTCAAGACTTTTAGAGTTAAAGAAGTATTTGAAACTTCCAGATTTCTACAGACTGTTCTGTTTTTGACAAATTCTGTTTTTATTGTGTCATGTGCTTGTTTTGATGATTCTATGGTTTTCTGTGATGACTTTTTGCCATAGAAAAGTTGGAATACAGTAGATATAATACAAATACAAAATATGAATTGGTTTCCTACAGAACTTATAGTAGTGATTTGTTTTCTTATACTAACGGATCTAACGAAAGTTTTGTTGAGTTTTGTGTGATTGAAGTTTTCAAGTTTTGGGTTATCGTACGATGGATGAAGGAATAAGGAGTAAGAATATCCTAAGCTTGGGGATGCCCTAGCATCCCAAGCCATTATCTAAAATATAAGCAAGCAACTAATCTTGGGGATGCTCCCGAGTGGCATCCCCTCTTTCTTCTAACGACCATCGGTATTTTACTCGGAACTATATTTTTATTCGTCACATGATATGTGTTTTGCTTGGAGTGTCTTGTATGATATGAGTCTTTGCTTGTTTTGTTTTGATTTTTAAGTTATCAATCCTTGCTGTACATACCTATTAGAGAGAGCCAAAACTATGCCATGACTTATTAGAATAGCTCTCTATGCTTCACTTAAATTTTTATGAGCTATGGATTTGCTCTAGTGCTTCACTTATATCTTTTTTGAGCATGGTGTGCTTTAGTATTTTTGAAGAAATACTCTCTTGCTTCACTTAGATTTATTTGAGAGTTAGCAAATTTTTAAGAAATTCTCTCTTGCTTCACTTAAATTATTTTGAGAGAGAAAACATGCTCATGATCTTCACTTATATTTGTTTGAGCTTATCAAAAGCAATACATGAAAATTAGCTCCAAAGTGATAGATATCCAAGAAGGATATAATAAAAAAATTCATGAAGATCATTGGACGAAATAAACTTGATTCCTTGTAATAGTTTTGAGACATGATGATGTGATATGTGAGTCATGTTAATGAGTAATTATGCTTTAGTAAGAATATTAGTGTTAAAGTTTGTGATTCCCTATGCAAGCACGAAAGTCAATAATCATGCAATGAAATTACATCCTACTTGTGGTGCATTATTCGGTGTTATTTATGCTCAATGCTCGCTTATGAGATTACTCATTTCATGGTTGGTCGCTTCCCAGTCTTTTGCTAGCCTTTATTTTGCACTAAGTATGATCACTACTTGTGCATCCAAAATCCTTTATCCGATTTTGCCACATGAGTCCACCATACCTACCTATATGCGGTATTCCCTTGCCGTTCTAAGCAAATTTGTATGTGCCATCTCTAATATTCAAAATAAATTTCCCTTTTGTGTGCCCGTGCCGCTCGCGAGGCGGTGAGGGTTGGCCAATATTTTCCATGCTAGATGTGTTATTCTCATGATGAGTGTTTAGTCACTTTTCATTGCACGAGAGTAAGGCAAAGATATTAAGGATGCCAGTCCCGAAATGAAAAACAAATTTACTTTATGTTGTCAAATAATAAATTCCTTGGAAAGTGTCGGTATGGATGGCAACTGTGGATTCGGCTAGCCATGGCTTGTGAAAGTTTGGTGTAAAAGGAATAAACTTTATTTTATGCTTGGGAACCGCCTATAATATATCCAACATGGAATAGAACGTGGTAGTAGACATATCAAACTTTTCCTCTCCAACGTATCTATAATTTTTTATTGTTCCATGCTATTATATTATCTGTTTTGGATGTTTAATGGGCTTTATTATACACTTTCATATTAATTTTGGGACTAACCTACAAACCCAAAGCCCAGTGCAAATTGCTATTTTTTGGGCTGCTTCAGTGTTTCGCAGAAAAGGAATATCAAACGGAGTCCAAATGGAATGAAACCTTCGGGAGAGTTATTTTTGGAACAATTGCAACACATAAGACTTGGAGTACACGCCAGGAAGTGAATGAGGCGGTCACGAGGGCAGGGGGCGCGCAGGGGGGTAGGCGCGCCCCCACCCTCGTGAGCCCCTCGTGGCTCCCCTGACGTGCCTCTTCCTCCTATATATACCTACGTACTCCGAAAACATCGAGGAGCACCACGAAACCCTAATTCCACCGCCGCAACCTTCTGTACCCATGAGATCCCATCTTGGGGCCTGTTCCGGAGCTCCACCGGAGGGGGCATCGATCATGGAGGGCTTCTACATAAACGCCATAGCCTCTCCGATGAGTTGTGAGTAGTTTACCACAGACCTTCGGGTCCATAGTTATTAGCTGGATGGCTTCTTCTCTCTCTTTGGATCTCAATACAAAGTCCTCCTCGATCTTCTTGTAGATCTATTCGATGTAATTCTTTTCGCGGTGTGTTTGTTGAGATCCGATGAATTGTGGGTTTATGATCAAAATTATCTATGAACAATATTTGATTCTTCTCTGAAATATTTTATGCATGATTTAAATATCTTTGCAAGTCTCTTCGAATTCTCAGTTTGGTGTGGCCTACTAGATTGGTAGTTTTTGCAATGGGAGAAGTGCTTAGCTTTGGGTTCAATCTTGCGGTGTCCTTTCCCAGTGACAGTAGGGGCAGCAAGGCACGTATTGTTTGCTGCCATCGAGGATAAAAGGATGGGGTTTATATCATATTGCTTGAGTTTATGCCTCTACATCATGTCATCTTGCTTAAGGCGTTACTCTGTTCTTATGAACTTAATACTCTAGATGCATGCTAGATAGCGATCAATGTGTGGAGTAATAGTAGTAGATACAGAATCGTTTTGGTCTACTTGTCACGGACGTGATGCCTATGTATAATGATCATGCCTAGATATTCTCATAACTATGCGCTTTTCTATCAATTGCTCGACAGTAATTAGTTCACCCACCGTAGAAATCTGCTATCATGAGAGAAGCCACTAGTGAAACCTATGGCCCCTGGGTCTATCTTCATCATATTAATATTCTATCAACTATTTATCTTTACTTTAATTTTATTTTGCGATCTTTACTTTAAATCTATAACAAAAATACCAAAAATATTATCTTATCATCTCTATCAGATCTCACTTTTGCAAGTGGTCGTGAAGGGATTGACAACCCCTTTATCGTGTTGGTTGCAAGGATCTTATTTGTTTGTGTAGGTACGAGGGACTCATGCGTGGTCTCCTACTGGATTGATACCTTGGTTCTCAAAAACTGAGGGAAATACTTACGCTACTGTGCTGCATCATCCTTTCCTCTTCGAGGGAAAACAACGCAAGCTGGAGAAGTAGCAAGAAGAATTTCTGGCGCCGTTGCCAGGGAGACCTATGCAAAAGTCATATACCAAGTACCCATCACAAACACTTATCCCTCGCATTACGTTATTTTCCATTTGCCTCTCGTTTTCCTCTCCCCCACTTCACCCTTGCCGTTTTATTCGCCTTTTTTCTGTTTGCCTTTCTATTTGCTTGTGTTGCCATGTGCTCTCTATTAGCTTGCATCTTCGCTTGCTAAAAATCTATCTATGGATCCTCATCCGCTTGCTAATCTTTTTAAGAGATCCAACTATGATGAACCAATTGCTAGTGAGTTTAGTGCACTAGATTATCTTTATGAGGTTTTGCTTGAAATTCGTGAATCTAAAAATAGTGATGAAGTATTGAAAGAAGAAAATTATGAAATTCACGATAGCCCTTTTTAATGAAAAACATGATTGCAATGCTCATGATTGGGGTGATTCTTCTTATGATCTTGAAAAATTATTTAAGCCCCATGATGAATATGAGATTGATAATAGTGTTTGCAATATATTGATAGTGGGTTTGAAAGAGTATCAACTTTAGATCCCACACATTTGAAGAATGTTCAATCTTATGAAATTTTTGATAAAAGTGGGTTTGGAGAGGTCATGACTTTAGTTAATGTTGATCCCACTATTTTGGAAGAGTGTCAACTTCGCATGCATGTGGATCGTGTTGAGAATATGTTTTATGATAGCTATATTGTTGAATTTGCTTATGATCCTACATGTAATTATTATGAGAGAGGAAAATATGGTTGTAGGAATTTTTATGTTACTAAATTACCTCTCGTTATGTTGAAATTGCTATTGGTTGTTTCTTCTTCCTTGCATATGCTAGATCTTGATTGTCTTGCTAATTTGTTTTCCTATAAAATGCATATGCATAGGAAGTATGTTAGACATAGATGTGATTTTCACGTGCTTTATGATGCTCTTTCTGTGCTTCAAGTCTTGTCTTTCATGTGAGCATCATTAAAATTATCAATGCCTAGCTTGGGGCGTTAAACGATAGCGCTTGTTGGGAGGCAACCCAATTTTATTTTATTTGTTTTTGCTTATGTTTAGCAATAAATAATTCATCTAGCTTCCGGTTAGATGTGGTTTTTGTTGGGGGACGTAGCAGAATTCAAAAAAATTATACGCTTCACCAAGATCAATCTAAGGAGTCATCTAGCAACGAGGGAGAGGGGAGTGCATCTACATACCCTTGTAGATCGCGAGCGGAAGCGTTCAAGAGAACGTGGATGATGGAGTCGTACTCGTCGTGATCCAAATCACCAATGATCCCAGCGCCGAACGGACGTCACCTCCGTGTTCAACACACATACGGTGCAGCGATGTCTCCTCCTTGATCCAGCAAGGGGGGAGGAGAGGTTGATGGAGATCCAACAACACAACAGCGTGGTGGTGGATGCAACGGAATTTCTGCAGGGCTTCGCCAAGCACCGCGGGAGGAGGGAGGGGTGTAACGGGAGGGAGAGGGAGGCGCCAGGAGCAAGGGTGCGACTGCCCTCCCTCCCCCCCCCCACTATATATAGGGGTCCAGGGGGGCGCCGGCCCTAGGAGATCCAATCTCCTAGGGGGCGGCGGCCAAGGGGGAAGGCTTGCTCCCCAAGCATGTGGGGCGCCCCCCACCCCTAGGGTTTCCAACCCTAGGCGCAGGGGGGGCCCAAGGGGGGCGCCACAACCCACTATGAGCTGGTTCCCGTCCCCTTTCGGCCCATGGGGCCCTCCGGGATAGGTGGCCCCACCCGGTGGACCCCGGGGACCCTTCCGGTGGTCCCGGTACACTACCGATGACCCCCGAAACTCTCCCGATGGCCGAAACTGGACTTCCTATATATAATTCTTTACCTCCGGACCATTCCGGAACTCCTCGTGACGTCTGGGATCTCATCCGGGACTCCGAACAACATTCGGGTTACCGTGCGCATATATCTCTACAACCCTAGCATCACCGAACCTTAAGTGTGTAGACCCTACGAGTTCGGGAGACACGTAGACATGACCGAGACGACTCTCCAGTCAATAGCCAACAGCGGGATCTGGATACCCATGTTGGTTCCTACATGTTCCTCGATGATCTCATCGGATGAACCATGATGTCAAGGATTCAATCAATCCCGTATACAATTCCCTTTGTCTATCGGTATAGTACTTGCCCGAGATTCGATCGTCGGTATACTGATACCTTGTTCAATCTCGTCACGGCAAGTCTCTTTACTCGTTCTGTAATACATTATCCCGTGACGAACTCCTTAGTCACATTGAGCTCATTATGATGATGTCTTACCGAGTGGGCCCAGAGATACCTCTCCGTCATACGGAATTCGTGCCAACTCAACAGATACTTTCGGAGATACCCGTTGCGTACCTTTATAGCCACCCAGTTACATTTTGACGTTTGGCACACCCAAAGTATCCCTATGGTATCCGGGAGTTGCACAACCTCATGGTCTAAGGAAAAGATACTTGACATTGTAAAAGCTTTAGCATTACGAACTACACGATCTTGTGCTTGGCTTAGGATTGGGTCTCGTCCATCACATCATTCTCCTAATGATGTGATCTCATTATCAATGACAGCCAATTTCCATGGTCAGGAAACCTTAACCATCTGTTGATCAACGAGCTAGTAACTAGAGGTTTACCAGGGACACGTTGTGGTCTATGTATTCACACATGTATCACTGTTTCCAGATAATACAATTCAAGCATGAATAACAGACAATTATCATGAACAAGGAAATATAATAATAACCATTTTATTATTGCCTCTAGGGCATATTTACAACAGTCTCCCACTTGCACTAGAGTCAATAATCTAGTTACATTGTGATGAATCGAACACCCATAGAGTTCTGGTGTTGATCTTGTTTTGCTCGTGGAAGAGGTTTAGTCAACGGATCTGCGACATTCAGATCCGTATGCACTTTACAAATATCTATGTCTCCATCTTGAACATAATTCCGGATGGAGTTGAAATGGCGCTTGATGTGCTTGGTCTTCTTGTGAAACCTGGGCTCCTTGGCAATGGCAATAGCTCCAGTGTTGTCATAGAAGAGAGTCATCGGGCCCGACGCGCTTGGAATGACTCCTAGGTCGGTGATGAACTCCTTCATCCAGACTCATTCCTGTGCTGCTTCGCAAGCAGCTATGTACTCCGCTTCACATGTAGAATATGCCACGACGCTTTGCTTGCAACTGCACCAGCTGACTGCCCCACCATTCAAAATATACACGTATCCGGTTCGTGACTTGGAGTCATCCAGATCTGTGTCGAAGCTAGCATCGACGTAACCCTTTACGACGAGCTCTTCGTCACCTCCATAAACGAGAAATATATCCTTAGTCCTTTTCAGGTACTTCAGGATGGTCTTGACCGATGTCCAGTGTTCCATGCCGGAATCACTTTGGTACCTCCCTACCAAACTTATGGCAAGGTTCACATCAGGTCTGGTACACAGCATGGCATACATAATAGAACCTATGGCTGAGGCATAGGGGATGACACTCATCTTTTCTCTATCTTTTACCGTGGTCGGGGATTGGGCTGTGCTCAATCTCATACCTTGCAATACAGGCAAGAACCCTTTCTTGGACTGATCCATATTGAACTTCTTCAATATCTTATCAAGGTATGTGCTTTGTGAAAGACCAATGAGGCGTCTCGATATATCTCTATAGATCTTATGCCTAATATGTAAGCAGCTTCTCCAACGTCCTTCATTGAAAAACTCTTATTCAAGTAGGCCTTGATGCTCTCCAAGAATTCTACATCATTTCCCATCAGCAATATATCATCCACATATAATATGACAAATGCTACAGAGCTCCCACTCACTTTATTGTAAATACAGGCTTCACCCCAAGTCTGTATAAACCCAAAATGCTTTGATCACATCATTAAAGCGAATATTCCAACTCCGAGATGCTTGCACCAGCCCATAGATTGAGCGTTGGAGCTTGCATACCTTGTTAGCATTCCCAGGATCGACAAAACCGTCCGGCTCCATCATATACAGTTCTTCCTTGAGGAAGCCATTAAGGAATGTCGTTTTGACGTCCATTTGCCATATCTCATAATCATAGAATGCGGCAATTGCTAACATGATTCGGACGGACTTTAGCATCGCTACGGGAGAGAAAGTCTCGTCGTAGTCAATCCCTTGAACTTGTCGATAACCTTTAGCGACAAGCCGAGCCTTATAGATGGTCGCATTACCATCCGCGTCAGTCTTCTTCTAAAAGATCCATTTATTTTCTATGGCGTGCCGATCATCGGGCAAGTCCACCAAAGTCCATACTTTGTTTTCATACATGGATCCTATATCGGATTTCATGGCTTCAAGCCATTTGTTGGAATCCGGGCCCGCCATCGCTTCTTCATAGTTTGAAGGTTTCACCGTTGTCTAACAACATGATTTCCATGATAGGGTTGCCGTACCACTCTGGTGCGGAACATGTCCTTGTGGACCTTCGAAGTTCAGTAGTAACTTGTTCTGAAGCTTCATGATCATCATCATTAACTTCCTCCCTAGTCGGTGCAGGCACCTCAGGAACAACTTCATGCGCTGCGCTACTTTCTGGTTCGGAAGGGGTGACTGTCACCTCATCAAGTTCCACTTTCCTCCCACTCACTTCTTTCTAGAGAAACTCTTTCTCCAGAAAGGATCCATTCCTGGCAACGAAGACCATGCCTTCGGATGTGAGGTAGAAGGTGTACCCAATAGTTTCCTTTGGGTATCCTATGAAGACGCAATTTTCCGATTTGGGTTCGAGCTTTTCAGGCTGAAGTTTCTTGACATAAGCATCGCAACCCCAAACTTTCAGAAACGACATCTTAGGTTTCTTGCCAAACCAAAGTTCATACGGTGTCGTCTCAACGGATTTAGATGGAGCCCTATTTAAAGTGAATGCGGCAGTCTCTAAAGCATATCCCCAAAAAGATAGCGGTAAGTCGGTAAGAGACATCATAGATCGCACCATGTCCAATAGAGTACGATTACGATGTTCGGACACACCATTACGCTGAGGTGTTCCGGGTTGTGTCAATTGTGAAACAATTCCACTGTTCCTTAGGTGCGTGCCAAATTCGTGACTTAAATATTCACCCCCACGATCCAATCGTAAAAACTTTATTTTTCTGTCACGTTGATTCTCAACCTCATTCTGAAACTCCTTGAACTTTTCAAAGGTCTCGGACTTGTGTTTCATCAAGTAGACATACCCATATCTGCTTAAGTAATCTTTGAGGGTGAGAACATAACGATAGCCTCCGCGAGCTTCAACACTCATTGGACCGCACACATCGGTATGTATGATTTCCAATAAGTTGGTCGCTCGCTCCATTGTTTCGGAGAACGGAGTCTTGGTCATCTTGCCCAAGAGGCATGGTTCGCACGTGTCAAATGATTCATAATCAAGAGACTCTACAAGTCCATCTACATGGAGCTTCTTCATACATTTGACACCAATATGACCAAGGCGGCAATGCCACAAGTATGTGGGACTATCATTATCAACTTTACATCTTTTGGCATTCACACTATGAATATGTGTAACATCACATTCGAGATTCATCAAAAATTAACCATTGACTAGCGGGGCATAACCATAAAACATATCTCTCATATAAATAGAACAACCATTATTCTTGGATTTAAATGAGTAGCCATCTCGCATTAAACGAGATCTAGATACAATGTTCATGCTCAAAGCCGGTACTAAATAACAATTATTAAGGTTTAAAACTAATCCCGAGGGTAGATGTAGAGGTAGCATGCCGACGGCGATCACATCACCTTGGAACCATTCCCGACGCGCATCGTCACCTCGTCCTTCGCCAGTCTCCGCTTATTCCGTGGCTCCTGCTTTGAGTTACAAATATGAGCAACTGCACCGGTATCAAATACCCAGGAGCTACTACGAGCGCTGGTAAGGTACACATCAATAACATGTATATCATATATACCTTTGACGTTGTCGGCCTTCTTATCTGCTAAGTATTTGGGGCAGTTCCGCTTCCAGTGACCCATTCCCTTGCAATGAAAGCACTCAGTTTCAGGCTTGGGTATATTCTTTGGCTTCTTCCCGGCAACTCGCTTACCGGGCGCGGCAACTCCTTTGCGTCCTTCTTGAAGTTCTTCTTACCCTTGCCTTTCTTGAACTTAGTGGTTTTATTCACCATCAACACTTGATGTTCTTTCTTGATATCCACCTCCGCTAATTTCAGCATTGAATACACCTCAGGAATGGACTTCTCCATCCCTTTCTTATTGAAGTTCACCACGAAGCTCTTGTAGCTGGGTGCGAGCGACTGAAGGATTCTGTCAATGACCGCTTTGTCTGGGAGATTAATTCCCAACTGAGACAAGCGATTGTGCAACCCAGACAATTTGAGTATGTGCTCGCTGACAGAACTATTCTCCTCCATCTTACAACTGTAGAATGCGTCGGAGACGTCATATCTCTCGACTCGGGCATGAGCTTGGAAAATCATTTTCAACTCTTGGAACATCTCATATGCTCCGTGGTGCTCAAAACGCTTTTGGAGCCCCGATTCTAAGCTGTAAAGCATGCCGCACTAAACCAGGGAGTAATCATCACAATGTGACTGCCAAGCGTTCATAACGTCTTGGGATCCTGGGAAAACGGGTGCATCACCTAGTGGTGCTTCAAGGACATATAATTTCTTGGCAGCTATGAGGATAATCCTCAGGTTACGGACCCAATCCGTATAGTTGCTACCATCGTCTTTCAGCTTGGTTTTCTCTAGGAACGCGTTGAAGTTGAGGGCAACATGAGCGTGGGCCATTTGATCTACAAGACATATTGTAAAGATTTTAGACTATGTTCATGACAATTAAGTTCATCTAAACAAATTTAATGAACTCCCACTCAGATAGACATCTCTATAGTCATCTAAGTGATACATGATCCGAATCGACTAGGCCGTGTCCGATCATCACGTGAGACGGACTAGTCATCAACGGTGAACATCTTCATGTTGATTGTATCTTCTATATGACTCATGTTCGACCTTTCGGTCTTCCGTGTTCCGAGGCCATGTCTGTACATGCTAGGATCGTCAAGTGAACCTATCACACCCGATCATCACGTGGTGCTTCGGAACAACGATCCTTAGCAATGGTGCACAGTTAGAGGGAACACAATTCTTGAAATTTTAGTGAGAGATCATCTTATTTACTACCGTCGTTCTAAGCAAATAAGATGCAATAAACATGATAAACATCACATGCAATCAAATAGTGACATGATATGGCCAATATCATCTTGCTCCTTTGATCTTCATCTTCGGGGCTCCATGATCATCTTTGTCACCGGCATGACACCATGATCTCCATCATCGTGTCTTCATGAGTCGTCTCGCCAAACATTACTTCTACTACTATAGCTAACGTTTAGCAATAAAGTAAAGTAATTACATGGCGTTATTCAGTGACACGCAGGTCATACAAAAATAAGACAACTCCTATGACTCCTGCTGGTTGTCATACTCATCGACATGCAAGTCGTGATTCCTATTAAAAGAACATGATCAATCTCATACATCACATATATCATTCATCACATCTTTTGGCCATATCACATCACATAGCACATGCTGCAAGAACAAGTTAGACGTCCTCTAATTGTTGTTGCAAGTTTTTACGTGGCTGCTATAGGTTTCTAGCAAGAACGTTTCTTACCTGCGCCAAAACCACAACGTGATATGTCAATTTCTATTTACCCGTCATAAGGACCCTTTTCATCGAATCCGATCCAATTAAAGTGGGAGAGACTGTCACCCGCTAGCCACCTTATGCAACTAGTGCATGTCAGTCGGTGGAACCTGTCTCACGTAAGCGTATGTGTAAGGTCGGTCCGGGCCGCTTCATCCCATGATGCCGCTGAATCAAGATAAGACTAGTAGCGGCAAGAGAATTGAAGAAATCGACGCCCACAACTGCTTTGTGTTCTACTCGTGCAAGATGCTACGCAAAGACCTAGCTCAGATGCCACTGTTGGGGAACGTAGCAGAATTCAAAAAAATTCTACGCTTCACTAAGATCAATCTAAGGAGTCATCTAGCAACGAGGGAGAGGGTAGTGCATCTACATACCCTTGTAGATCGCGAGCGGAAGCGTTTAAGAGAACATGGATGATGGAGTCGTACTCGTCGTGATCCAAATCATCGATGATCCCAGCACCGAACGGACGGCACCTCCGCGTTCAACACACGTACGGTGCAGCGACGTCTCCTCCTTCTTGATCCAGGAAGGGGGGAGGAGAGGTTGATGGAGATCCAGCAGCACAATGGTGTGGTGGTGGATGCAACAGAATTTCTGCAGGGCTTCGCCAAGCACCGCGGGAGGAGGGAGGGGTGTAACGGGAGGGAGAGGGAGGCGCCAAGAGCAAGGGTGCGGCTGCCCTCCCTACCCCCACTATATATAGGGGTCCAGGGGGCACCGGCCCTAGGAGATCCAATCTCCTAGGGGGGGCGGCGGCCAAGGGGGGAGGCTTGCCCCCCAAGCATGTGGGGCGCGCTCCACCCCTAGGGTTTCCAACCCTAGGCGCAGGGGGGGGCAAGGGGGGCGCACCAGCCCACTATGGGCTGGTTCCCCTCCCCTTTCGGCCCATGGAGCCCTCCGGGATAGGTGGCCCCACCCGGTGGACCCTCGGGACCCTTCCGGTGGTCCCGGTACACTACCACTGACCCCCGAAACTCTCGCGATGGCCGAAACTGGACTTCCTATATATAATTCTTTACCTCTGGACCATTCCGGAACTCCTCGTGACATTCGGGGTCTCATCCGGCACTCCGAACAACATTTGGGTTACCGTGTGCATATATCTCTACAAACCTAGCGTCATCGAACCTTAAGTGTGTAGACCCTACGGGTTCGGGAGACACGTAGACATGACCGAGACGACTCTCCAGTCAATAGCCAACAGCGGGATCAGGATACCCATGTTGGTTCCTACATGTTCCTCGATGATCTCATTGGATGAACCACGATGTCAAGGATTCAATCAGTCCCGTATACAATTCCCTTTGTCTATCGGTATAGTACTTGCCCGAGATTCGATCGTCGGTACACCGATACCTTTTTCAATCTCATCACGGCAAGTCTCTTTACTCGTTCCGTAATACATCATCCCGTGACCAACTCCTTAGTCACATTGATCTCATTATGATGATGTCTTACCGAGTGGGCCCAGAGATACCTCTCTGTCATACGGAGTGACAAATCCCAGTCTCGGTTCCTGCCAACTCAACAGATACTTTCGGAGATACCCGTTGCGTACCTTTATATCCACGCAGTTACATTGTGACGTTTGCACACCCAAAGTATCCCTACGGTATCCGGGAGTTGCACAACCTCATGGTCCAAGGAAAAGATACTTGACATTGTAAAAGCTTTAGCATTACGAACTACACAATCTTGTGCTAGGCTTAGGATTGGGTCTCGTCCATCACATCATTCTCCTAATGATGTGATCTCGTTATCAATGACATCCAATGTCCATGGTCAGGAAACCGTAACCATCTGTTGATCAATGAGCTAGTAACTAGAGGTTTACCAGGGACACGTTGTGGTCTATGTATTCACACATGTATCACTGTTTCCGGATAATACAATTCAAGCATGAATAACAGACAATTATCATGAATAAGGAAATATAATAATAACCATTTTATTATTGCCTCTAGGTCATATTTCCAACAGTTTTGTGTTTTAATTAGTGTTTGTGCCAAGTAGAACCTATGGGAAGACATGGGTGAAGTTTATGCGATCATGCTGTAAAAAACAAAAACTTTAGCGCTCACGAGATTAGCTACCATTTTTTACTGTTTTAAGTTGATTTTTTTGCAGATGATTAATAGTAAAATTCCTCACATCCACCAGTTTACGTCATAATTTTTAGAGTTACAGAAGTATTAGAAAGTTACAAATTTCTACAAACTGTTCTGTTTTTAACAGATTCTGTTTTTCGTGTGTTGTTTGCTTATTTCGGTGAATCTATGAGTAGTATCGGAGGTATGAATCATGGAAAAGTTGGAATACAGTAGGTTTAACACCAATATAAATAAAGAATGAGTTCATTACAGTACCTTTGAGTGGTGGTTTGTTTTCTTATAGTAACGGAGCTCACGAGATTTTCTATTAAGTTTTGTGTTGTTAAGTTTTCAAGTTTTGGGTACGGATTTGATGGACTATGGAACAAAGAGTTGCAAGAGCCTAAGCTTGGGGATTCCCAAGGCACCCCAAGGTAAAATTCAAGACAACCAAAAGCCTAAGCTTGGGGATGCCCCGGGAAGGCATCCCCTCTTTCGTCTTCGTCTATCGGTAACTTTACTTGAGACTATATTTTTATTCACCACATGATATGTGTTTTGATTGGAGCGTCATGTATGATTTGAGTCTTTGCGTTTTATTTTACCACAATCATCCTTGCTGGACACACCTTTTGAGAGAGACACACATGAATCGGAATTTATTAGAATACTCTATATGCTTCACTTATATCTTTTGAGCTAGATAGTTCTGCCCTAGTGCTTCACTTATATCTTTTAAAACACGGTGGTGGTTTTATTTTGTAGAAATTATTGATCTCGCATGCTTCACTTATATTATTTTGAGAGTCCTTTAGAACAGCATGGTAATTTGCTTAGGTTATAAAATTAGTCCTAATATGATAGGCATCCAAGATGGGTATAATAAAAATTTCCATAAAAGTGCATTGAATATTATGAGAAGTTTGATACTGATGATTGTTTTGAGATATGAGGATGGTGATATTAGAGTCATGCTAGTGGAGTAATTGTGAATTTGAGAAACGTTTGTGTTAAAGTTTGTGATTCCCGTAGCATGCACGTATGGTGAACCGTTATGTGATGAAGTTGGAGCATGATTTATTTATTGATTGTCATCCTTTGTGTGGAGGTCGGGGTCGCGCGATGGATAACTCCTACCAACCCTTCCCCTAGGAGCATGCGTTGAATAATTTGTTTTGATAACTCGTAGATATTTGATTCTTCTTTGATATTTTTTATGCATGGTTTAAATATCTTTGCAAGTCTCTTAGAATTATTAGTTTGGTGTGGCCTACTAGATTGGTAGTTTTTGCAATGGGAGAAGTGCTTAGCTTTGGGTTCAATCTTGCGGTGTCCTTTCCCAGTGACAGCAGGGGCAGCAAGGCACGTATTGTATTGCTGCCACCGAGGATAAAAAGATGGGGTTTATATCATATTGCTTGAGTTTATGCCTCTACATCATGTCATCTTGCTTAAGGCGTTACTCTGTTCTTATGAACTTAATACTCTAGATGCATGCTGGATAGCGGTCGATGTGTGGAGTAATAGTAGTAGATGCAGAATCGTTTTGGTCTACTTGTCACGGACGTGATGCCTATATATAATGATCATGCCTAGATATTCTCATAACTATGCGCTTTTCTATAAATTGCTCGACAGTAATTTGTTCACCCATATTAGAAATCTGCTATCATGAGAGAAGCCACTAGTGAAACCTATGGCCCCCGGGTCTATCTTCATCATATTAATATTCCATCAACTATTTATCTTTACTTTACTTTTATTTAGCGATCTTTACTTTAAATCTATAACAAAAAATACCAAAAATATTATCTTATCATCTCTATCAGATCTCACTTTTGCAAGTGGTTGTGAAGGGATTGACAACCCCTTTATCGTGTTGGTTGCAAGGATCTTATTTGTTTGTGTAGGTACGAGGGACTCACGCATGGTCTCCTACTGGATTGATACCTTGGTTCTCAAAAACTGAGGGAAATACTTACGCTACTGTGCTGCATCATCCTTTCCTCTTCGAGGAAAACAACGCAAGCTCGAGAAGTAGCAAGAAGAATTTCTGGCGCCGTTGCCAGGGAGACCTATGCAAAAGTCATATACCAAGTACCCATCACAAACACTTATCCCTCGCATTACATTATTTGCCATTTGCCTCTCCTTTTCCTCTCCCCCACTTCACCCTTGCTGTTTTATTCGCCCTTTTTTCGTTCGCCTTTTGTATTTCCTTGTGTTGCCATGTGCCCTCTGTTAGCTTGCATCCTCGCTTGCTAAATTATGGATCCTCATCCACATGCTAATATTTTTAAGAGATCCAACTATGATGAACCAATTGCTAGTGAGTTTAGTGCACTAGATTATCGTTCTGAGGTTTTGCTTGAAATTCATGAATCTAAAATTTGTGATGAAGTATTGAAAGAAAAAATTTATGAAGTGATTCATGATAGCTCTTTGAATGAAAAACATGATTGCAATGACGTTATTATAAATTCTATTGATGTCAATTGTGTTAATGATAAGAAAAACCCTAAGCTTGGAGATGCTAGTATTGGTATGACTACTATTTGTTGCAATGATGATGATTGGGGCGATTCTCCTTATGATCTTGAAAATTTATTTAAGCCCCATGATGAATATGAGGTTGATAATAATGTTTGCAATAATATTGAAAGTGGGTTTCGAAGAGTTTCAACTTTAGATCCCACATATTTGGAGAATGTTTAATCTTATGAATTTTTTTTTATAAAAGTGTTTTGGAGAGGTCATGACTTTAGTTAATGTTGATCCCACTATTTTGGAAGAGTGTCAACTTCGCATGCATGTGGATCGTGTTGGGAATATGTTATGTGATAGCTATATTGTAGAATTTAATTATGATCCTACATGTAATTATTATGAGAGAGGAAAATATGGTGGTAGAAATTGTCATGTTACTAATTTACCTCTTGTTATGTTGAGATTGCTATTGTTCATGTCGTCTTCCTTGCATATGCTGGTTTTTGCTTGCCTTAATATTTTTTTTTCTTATAAGATGCCTATGCATAGAAAGTATGTTAGACTTAGATGTGTTTGTCACATGTTTTATGATGCTCTCTTTATGCTTCAATTCTTGTCTTTCATGTGAGCATCATTGAAATCTCAATGCCTAGCTAGGGGCGTTAAACGATAGCGCTTGCTGGGAGGCAACTCAATTTTATTTTCTTTGTTTTTACTTCTGTTTAGCAATAAATAATTTATCTAGCTTCTTGATATATGTGGTTTTGTGTTTTAGTTAGTGTTTGTGCCAAGTAGAACCTTTGAGAAGACTTGGGTGAAGTTTATGCGATCATGTTGTAAAAAATAGAAACTTTAGCGCTCACGAGATTAGCTACCGTTTTTTACTGGAGAGTGATTTTAAGTTGATTCTTTTTGCAGATAATTAATAGAAAAATTACTCACGTCCACCAATTTATTTCAGAATGTTTAGAGTTACAGAAGTATTCAAAAGTTACACATTGCTACAGACTATTCTATTTTTGACAGATTCTGTTTTTCGTGTGTTGTTTGCTTATTTTGATGGATCTATGAGTAGTATCAGGGGGTATGAATCATAGAGAAGTTGGAATACAGTAGGTTTAACACCACTATAAATAAAGAATGAGTTCATTACAGTACCTTTGAGTGGTGGTTTGTTTTCTTATACTAACGGAGCTCACGAGATTTTCTGTTAGTTTTGTGTTGTGGAGTTTTCAAATTTTGGGTAAGGATTTGATGGACTATGGAACAAAGATTGGCAAGAGCCTAAGCTTGGGGATGCCCAAGGCACCTGCTACTTCTCGAGCTTGCGTTGTATTCCCTCGAAGAGGAAAGGGAGATGCAGCACAGTAGCATAAGTATTTCCCTCAGTTTTTGAGAACCAAGGTATCAATCTAGTAGGAGACCACGCGCGAGTCCCTCGCACCTGCACAAACAAATAAGGACTTCGCAGCCAACGCGATAAGGGGTTGTCAATCCCTTTACGGTCACTTACGAAAGCGAGATCTGATAGAGATGATAGTTTATATTTTTGGTATTTATGTTTATAAGAACAGAAAAGTAAAAGCGGTAAAAGTAAAGTAGATGTAGATTGATATGTTGAGAATAGACCCGGGGGCCATAGTGTTCTCTAGTGGCTTCTCTCATGATAGCGATATTCTACGGTGGGTAAACAAATTACTGTCGAGCAATTGATAGAAAAGAGAATAATTATGAGACTATCTAGGCATGATCATTGTATATAGGCATCACGTCCGAGACAAGTAGACTGAAACGATTCTGCATCTACTACTATTACTCCACACATCGACCGCTATCCAACATGCATCTAGTGTATTGTGTTCATAAGAATAGAGTACCGCCTTAAGCAAGATGTCATGATGTAGAGGGATAAACTCAAGCAATATGATATAAACCCCATCTTTCTATCCTCGATGGCAACAATACAATATATGCCTTGCTGCCCCTACTGTCACTGGGAAAGGACACCGCAAGATTGAACCCAAAGCCAAGCACTTCTCCCATTGCAAGAACTATAGATCTAGTAGGCCAAACCAAACCAATAATTCGAAGAGACTTGCAAGGATATTATGAGCACACATAAAAAGTCCAGAGAAGAACCAAATATTTCTCATAGATAATCTTGATCATAAACTCACAATTCATCGGATCTCGACAAACACACCGCAAAAAAGAGATTACATCAAATAGATCTCCTCGAAGACCGAGGAGAACTTTGTATTGAGATCCAGAGAGAGAGAAGAAGCCATATAGATACTAGCTATGGACCCGAAGGTCTATTGTAAACTACTCACAACTCATGGTGAGGGCGATGATGACGATGAAGAAGCACTCCGTGATGGATCCCCTCTTCGGCGGAGCTCCGGAACAGGCTCCAAGATGGGATCTCATGGGAACATAAGGTTACATCGGTGGAATTAGGGTTTTCTCTCTGTTGCTGATGGTTTCGGGGTACGTAGACTTATATAGGAGGAAGGAGGACACCCGAGGACGCTCGAGGGGCCCACGAGGCAGGGGGCGCGCCCGGGGAAGGGGGGCGTGCCCCCCACCCTCGTGGACATCCCAAGGCTCCCCTGACGTGGTTCTCAAGTCCCCTGTGCCTGATTTTCTCCAAAAATATCTCTCCAGAAGGTTTCATTCCGTTTGGACTCCGTTTGATATTCCTTTTCTGCAAAACCCTGAAACAGGCAAAAAAACAGCAATCTGGACTGGGCCTTTGGGTTAGTAGGTTAGTCCCAAAAATGATATAAAAGTGTATGACAAAGCCCAATAAACATCCAAGACATCATAAATAATAGCATGGAACAATAAAAAATTATAGATATGTTGGAGACGTATCAGCACCCCAAGGTAAAATTCAAGGACAACCAAAAGCCTAAGCTTGGGGATGCCCCGGGAAGGCGTCCCCTCTTTCGTCTTTGTGTATCAGTAACTTTACTTGAGACTATATTTTTATTCACCACATGATATGTGTTTTGCTTGGAGCGTCATGTATGATTTGAGTCTTTGCTTTTTAGTTTACCACAATTATCCTTGCTGTACACACCTTTTGAGAGAGACACACATGAATCGAACTTTATTAGAATACTCTATGTGCTTCACTTATATCTTTTGAGCTAGATAGTTTTGCTCTAGTGCTTCACTTATATCTTTTAGAGCACGGTGCTGGTTTTATTTTTTAGAAATTATTGATCTCTCATGCTTCACTTATATTATTTTGAGAGTCCTTTAGAACAGCATGGTAATTTGCTTTGGTTATAAAATTAGTCCTAATATAATAGGCATCCAAGATGGGTATAATAAAAACTTTCATAAAAGGTGCATTGAATATTATGAGAAGTTTGATACTTGATGATTGTTTTGAGATATGATGATGGTGATATTAGAGTCATGCTAGTGGAGTAATTGTGAATTTGAGAAACACTTGTGTTAAAGTTTGTGATTCCCGTAGAATGCATGTATGGTGAACCGTTATGTGATGAAGTTGGAGCATGATTTATTTATTGACTAGACCATGAAGGCGCACGTTGTCGCCCCGCCCATTTATATGAAAAATAGACAGGAATTCCCATTAGTAAATGCTCCCTCTGTAAAGAAATATAAAATTGTTTAGTCACTAACGGGGAGATTGGAATTTCCATTAACAAATGGAGACACATAACATAATAATTGAACTTGTACAAACTTACTGGTATAAATTTGTCAGCAATAAAATCAGGAATTCTAATAATTTTTTGAAAACCAAAGATACACATGTGTAGAACATAGCTCTATCAACAAATTTCTGAATGACTGACACAAAATCGGCACTCAAGGGCAAAGTTTGGAACCCGATTCTAGTGATAAGTTCCACTTCTAAATGAAAAGTATGTACTTTGATAGTTTTCATAGATATAGACAATAATTTAATAACAATGAAAGCAATAGTATATATTATACTGATTATTAACACGGTGATATTATCCCATAGAACATCTAACTACACCAGCTCAATACAAAAATAAGTTCATAAGCTTTTTTTCCCTTAGTGAAGTTGCCATAGAACTTGATAAAGTACATTCTTGAACAGATAAACTTGTTATACCATTTTTTGGCCATTCCACACGTTCGGATTCAAAACAAAGTTCCAGAACTTTAAGATCAGAAGGTAGCCTCGCTGCTACTGTCTATTAAGTCGCGACTATAATAAACCTTTCATCCTCAAGCAACCAGGCAAGAAGGAGGGCGAGGAGTGTCAGAACCCGTGCGCAGGAGCTCACCAGCTGTAGCTGCTGTATTTACCTACAAACAAGGAACTCACGAGGACACATAAATGATTTACAAAGTGCGAAAACATAATCACATTTGAAGAACGCAAGTCCAAAAATGGCAGATCCGGTCAATAAGCTATTATAGCATTCAACATCAGATGATTCATGGCTGAAGAGTATAATGATTTTCCGATGGTGGTAAGTGTAACTTGGTGTAGAAAAAAGCACATGATTTTTGTGAGAAGAAAGAGATGTGATAGGAAAGTATACCTGACAACCTTGTTTCAGCCTTTGCAGGTAGTACGTTATCATTTTTATGTGCGACATGGAATTTAGAAACTGCACTGGAAACTTGCCATCACAATCTATATGCTACATAAATCAACAACTGAATACATGGTCAACTATATAGCACATGGACATCATTAACACTATCTAATATCTATGGAGAATGCTGCTGCCGGTGTCCACAATTCTACAGTGCTTCATAAAAGGAAAATCTTGTCTATTTATAACTTGATGTGATGCCACATGGTGCATTGTGTAATCTTTCCTGCACCTTTGATTTTTTGTGATATACAAATTAACTCACAACCCAACTCAAATCCACGCCAACTTACCCACTTGATGATGCATAAACATTAGAAAAATTAGGTTTTTCAGAAGAGGTGGAGTAACCTCAAATCCAAACTATTATCAACTCCTAATCAAACACATAGACCATCTATAGCAACTCCTAATCAAACTAATGGACCAACCAATTAGCTACAAGATGGTGCATTTGTGTATCAATCAATTCAGCGAGGATGCATATGCTATCCACGATGGCATGGGAAAGAATCTCCCACGAGGAGGGAGAGTCAAACGAAGGATGGGGAATATAGTAGTTCGTGGCGGGGGAGACAGTACCGCTATACCAGGAGGGAGGGGTCGAGGAGGAGCGAGTTTCGTTGAAGCCTTAGGCCGCGAAGAGAGCGAACGAACCCACGCCTCTCCTTGTGCCCCCCACCAGCCTGGCTTCATTCTCCGGCGTACAGCGACGACGACGACAACAGAGAGGAACGCAGTTTCGTGAGCAATGGAGAGAGTCAAGGAATCCACGCCTGGACGGTTGTCCTTTTGGGCCCTTCTACGGATATCGGCCCAATTAACAAGAGGACCCCTAGGTCACCCCGCGGAGCAGCGGCCCGGCTAGTGTGATCTGGAGCGTCCAGTACTGTGATCCAACGGCAATAAACATGAAATCGCTGAGAAAGTCTGTAGCTAGCTACATCATACTATTTAGTAATTGTCTTCCTTATGAGTGGAGGTTGGGATCACGCGATGGTTAATTCCTACCAACCCTTCCCCTAGGAGCATGCGTGTAGTACTTTGTTTTGATGACTTGTAGATTTTTGCAATAAGTATGTGAGTTCTTTATGACTAATGTTGAGTCCATGGATTATACGCACTCTCACCATTCCACCATTGCTAGCTTCTCTTGTGCCGCGCAACTTTCGCCGGTACCATACATCCACCATATACCTTCCTCAAAACAACCACCATACCTACCTATTATGGCATTTCCATAGCCATTCCAAGATATATTGCCATGCAACTTTCCACCATTCCTTTTATTATGACGCACTCCATCATTGTCATATTGCCTTGCATGATCATGTAGTTGACATCGTATTTGTGGCAAAGCCA
The DNA here is from genome assembly GCA_902687465.1 of Secale cereale. Taxonomy (NCBI): domain Eukaryota; kingdom Viridiplantae; phylum Streptophyta; class Magnoliopsida; order Poales; family Poaceae; genus Secale; species Secale cereale. The sequence continues at coordinate 589,675,521 of LR738710.1, forward strand.
CCGTTCATAATTCTTTCATACTCCCTTCGTAGACTAATATAAGAGCGTTTAGATCACTATTTTAGTATTCTAAACGCTCTTATATTAGTTTATGGAGGGAGTACATGTCACTCTTAATTCATTGCACATCCCGGTACACCGCCGGAGGCATTCACATAGAGTCATATTTTGTTCCAAGTATCGAGTTGTAATTCTTGAGTTGTAAGTAAATATAAGTGTGATGATCTTCATTATTAGAGCATTGTCCCAATGAGGAAAGTATGATGGAGACTATGATTCCCCCACAAGTCCGGATGAGACTCCGGACGAAAAAAAAGAAAAAAAGGCCATAAAAAAGAGAAAAGGCCCAAATAAAAAAAATGAGAGAAAAGGAGAGAAGGGGCAATGTTACTATCCTTTTGCCACACTTGTGCTTCAAAGTAGCACCGTGATCTTCATGATAGAGAGTCTCCTATGTTGTCACTTTCATATACTAGTGGGAATTTTTCATTATAGAACTTGGCTTGTATATTCCAATGATGGGCTTCCTCAAAATGCCCTAGGTCTTCGTGACCAAGCGAATTGGATGCACACCCACTTAGTTTCTTCAGTTGAGCTTTAATACACTTATAGCTCTAATGCATCCGTTGCATGGCAATCCCTACTCACTCACATTGATATCTATTGATGGGCATCTCCATAGCCCATTGATACGCCTAGTTGATGTGAGACTATCTTCCTCCTTTTGTCTTCTCCACAACCACCACTCTATTCCACGTATAGTGCTATATCCATGGCTCACGCTCATGTATTGCATGAAAGTTGAAAAAGTTTGAAAAAAACTAAAGTACGAAACAATTGCTTGGCTGAAACCGGGGTTGTGCATGATTTAAATATTTTGTGTGATGAAGATAGAGCATAGCCAGACTATATGATTTTGTAGGGATAGCTCTCTTTGGCCATGCTATTTTGAGAAGACATGATTACTTTGTTAGTATGATTGAAGTATTATTATTCTTATGTCAATATTAAACTTTTGTCTTGAATCTTTCAGATCTGAACATTCATGCCACAATAAAGAAAATTACATTGAGAATTATGTTGGGTAGCATTCCACATAAAAAAATTGTTTTTATCATTTACCTACTCGAGGACGAGCAGGAATTAAGCTTGGGGATGCTTGATACGTCTCCAACATATCTATATTTTTTTATTGTTCCATGCTATTATATTATCTGTTTTGGATGTTTAATGGGCTTTAATATACACTATTATATGATTTTTTGGGACTAACCTATTAACCTATAGCCCAGTGCCAGCTTCTGTTTTTTCCTTGTTTTTGAGTTTTACATAAAAGGAATACCAAACTGAGCCCAATTGACCTGAAACTCAAGGAGCCTATTTTTGGACTAGAAGAAGCCCAAGGAGTATCGGAGATGGACCAAGGGAGTCTCGAGGCCACCACGAGGGTGGGGAGCGCGCCCTACCCCCTGGGCGCCCCCTATCTCGTGGCCGCCTCGGGGACCCCCCTTACTTGTTCCCGACTCCAACACCTCTTATATATACCCAAACCTCGAGAAAATAACCTAGATCGGGAGTTCCGCTGCCGCAAGCCTTTGTTGCCACCGAAAACCAATCTAGACCCGTTCCGGCACCCCGTCGGAGGGGGGAATCCATCTCCGATGGCCATCTTCATCATCCCGGCGCTCTCCATGACGAGGGGGAGTAGTTCACCCTCGGGGCTGAGGGTATGTACCAGTAGCTATGTGTTTGATCTCTCACTCTCGTGTTCTTGAGATGGCACAATCTTGACGTATCGTGAGCTTTGCTATTATAGTTGGATCTTATGATGTTTCTCCCCCCCTCTCTCTTCTTGTAATGGATTGAGTTTTCCCTTTGAAGTTATCTTATCGGATTGAGTCTTTAAGGATTTGAGAACACTTGATGTATGTCTTGCGTGGGATACCCATGGTGACAATGGGGTATTCTATTGATTCACTTGATGTATGTTTTGGTGATCAACTTGCGGGTTCAGTGACCTTCTGTACTTATGCATAGGGGTTGGCACACGTTTTCATCTTGACTCTCTGGTAGAAACTTTGGGGCACTCTTTGAAGTTCTTTTTGTTAGTTGAATAGATGAATCTGAGATTGTGTGATGCATATCGTATAATCATGCCCACGAATACTTGAGGTGACAATGGAGCATCTAGGTGACATTAGGGTTTTGGTTGATGTGTGTCTTAAGGTGTTATTCTGGTAGAAACTCTAGGATAGATCGAACGGAAAGAATAGCTTCGTGTTATTTTACTACAGACTCTTGAATAGATCGATTAGAAAGAATAACTTTGAGGTGGTTTCGTACCCTACAATAATCTCTTCGTTTGTTCTCCGCTATTAGTTACTTTGGACTAGCTCTTTGTTGCATGTTGAGGGATAGTTATATGATCCAGTTATGTTATTATTGTTGAGAGAACTTGCACTAGTGAAAGTATGAACCCTAGGCCTTGTTTCGAAGCATTGCAATACCGTTTGTGCTCACTTTTATCATTAGCTACCTTGCAGTTTTTATATTTTCAGATTACAAAAACCTATATCTACCATCCATATTGCACTTGTATCACCATCTCTTCGCCGAACTAGTGCACCTATACAATTTACCATTGTATTGGGTGTTTTGGGGACACAAGAGACTATTTGTTATTTGGTTGCAGGGTTGTTTGAGAGACACCATCTTCATCCTATGCCTCCCACAGATTGATAAACCTTCGGTCATCCACTTGAGGGAAATTTGCTAATGTCCTACAAACCTCTGCACTTGGAGGCCCAACAACGTCTACAATAAGAAGGTTGCGTAGTAGACACCAAGCTCTTTTCTGGAACCTCTACAAATCCCTACTCCCCTCTGCGAAGGGCCTTTCTTTTACTTATGCAAAATTTATTTTTGAATTTGAGTCTCCATCTTCTCTTATAAAGTAGCAACTAGGAAACACTATGATCATACTTGAGCATTGGGTGTAACGAATATGCGAGTGTGTTTCATGAATGGATCAATGGTTGAGCATGATGGGCTAGGGATAACTTATTTTAGCATTGATATTTTGAAAGACATGGTTTCTTGTTGATATGTTTTAGTATTTAAATTTCATGTAAAAACTAGACTATTGCTTTGAACCATATAAAGGTACAAATGTCCATTCTATAAAGAAAAGAATATGATATACCATGATAGGTAGCATTCCACGTCAAAAATTCTGTTTTTATCATTTACCTACTCGACGACGAGCAAGAATTAAGCTTGGGGATGCTGATACGTCTCCAATGCATCTATAATTTTTGATTATTCCATGCTCTTATATTATCATTCTTGGATGTTTTACAATCATTTTATAGTCATTTTATATTATTTTTTGGTACTAACCTATTGACATAGTGCCAAGTGCCAGTTCCTGTTTTCTGCATGTTTTTTACATCACAAGAAATCAATATCAAACGGAGTCCAAACACCGCGAAACTTTTTGGAGATTTTTATGGGCTAGAAGACACCCATTGGGCCAGAGCTGTACCTGGGGGGTGCCTCGAGGGGGGCACAACCCACGAGGGTGCGCCAGGACCCCCTGACGCACCCAGGTGGGTTGTACCCACCTCGGTGGCCTCCTGCACCGCCTCTTTGCTCTATAAATACTCAGATCTTCTAGAAACCCTAGAGGAGTCGACGGAATTCTATTCTAGCCGCCGCAAAGTCTAGAACCACCAGATCCAATCTAGACACCATCACGGAGGGGTTCACCATCTCCATTGGTTCCTCTCTGATGATGCCTGAGTAGTTCCTTGTAGACTTACGAGTTCGTAGTTAGTAGCTAGATGGCTTCCACTCTCTCTTTTGATTATTTATACAATGGTCTCTTAGAGATCCATATGATGTAAATCGTTTTGCGGTGTGTTTGTTGGGATCAGATGAACTTTGAGTTCATGATCAGATCTATCTTTTTATATCCATGAAAGTTATTTGAGTCTTCTTTGATCTCTTATATGCATGATTTCTTATAGCCTCGTATTTCTGCTCCGATATTTTGCTTTTGTTTGGCCATCTTGATATATTCATCTTGCAATGGTAAGATGTGCTTTGTAGTGGGTTCGATCTTACGGTGCTTGATCCTAGTGACAGAAAGGGAACCGACATGTATGTATCGTTGCTACAAAGGAGAAAAGGATGGGGTCTATTTCTACATAAATAGATCTTGTCTACATCATGTCATCGTTCTTATTACATTAATCCATTTCTCCATGAACTTAATACACCAGATGCATGCTGGATAGCGGTCGATGTGTGAGTAACAGTAGTAGATGCAGGCAGGAGTCGGTCTACTAATCTGGGAAGTGATGCCTATATAATGATCATTGCCTGGATATCATCATGATTATTTGAAGTTCTATCAATTGCCCAACAGTAATTGTTTTCCCACCGTTTGCTATTTTTCTCGAGAGAAGCCACTAGTGTAATCTACGGCCCTCAGGTCTCTTCTTTATATTATTTCCTTTGCGATATATTTTCCTTTGCTTTTATATTCATATATATTAAACCAAAAACCCAAAAATACCTTGCTGCAATTTATCTTATTTGGTGTTCGATCTATCAATATTTACAACTCTATCGCATCCTTTACCCGAAAGGGATTGACAACCCCTTTTACACGTCGGGTTGCGAGTATTTATTATTTGTGTGCAGGTGTTGTTTATGTTGTGTTGTTTGGTTCTCCTACTAGTTCGATAACCTTGGTCTCATCACTGAGGGAAATACCTACCGCTGATATACTGCATCATCCCTTCCTCTTTGGGGAAATACCGACGTAGTTCTAGCAGAGATCAGTTGTTTATGTTATTCATATAAGTTAATAAAATTTTTAAGATCTATTGTCGACATGGTTAGTCATGATCTTTGCTGAAAACCTGGGTGCTACTTAAGCCTATTTATGTCAACAAGAGAAAAAGAGTTCATAAAAGTTTTTATTTTTCACATTCAGTTTATCGCATGAATTGCTTGAGGACAAGAAAGGTTTAAGCTTGGGGGAGTTGATACGTCTCCGTCGTATCTACTTTTCCTAATGCTTTTCCTCTTGTTTTGGACTCTAATTTGCATGATTTGATTGAAACTAACCCGGACTGTTCAGCAGAACTACCATGGTGTTATTTTTGTGCTGAAATAAAAGTTCTCGGATTGGAACGAAACTTTATGAGGTTTTTTATATGAATAAAGAAAAATACTGGACACAATGGATACTACTCCGTCGTATCTACTTTTCCAAACTCTTTGCCCTTGTTTTGCACTCTAATTTGCATGATTCGAATGGAACTAACCCGATCTGACATTGTTTTCAACAAAATTGCCTTGGTGTTATTTTTGTGCATAAATGAAAGTTCTCGGAATGACCTGAAATTTCACGGAGAATATTTTCAGAATATAGAAAAATTACTGGCGAAAAGAACTACCGGAGGGGGCCCACACCTTGGCCACAAGGGTGGGGGCATGCCCCTACCTTGTGGGCCCCCTGGACCTCCGCCGACGTCAACTCCAACTCCATATATTCTCTTTCGGGGAGAAAAAATCAGAGAGAATATCCCATTGTGTTTTACGATACAGAGTCGCCGCCACCTCCTATTCTTCCTTGGGAGACCTGATCTGGAGTCCGTTCGGGGCTCCGGAGAGTGGAGATCATCGCCGTCATCATCATCAACCATCATCCATCACCAATTTCATGATGCTCACTCTCGTGCGTGAGTAATCCCATCATAGGCTTGCTAGACGGTGATGGGTTGGATGAGATTTATCATGTAATCGAGTTACTTTTGTTAGGGTTCTGAGATTTATGTTGCTATGACTTTGCTATGCTTAATGCTTGTCACTAGGGCCCGAGTGCCATGATTTCAGATCTGAACCTATTATGTTTTCATGAATATATTTGTGTTCTTGATCCTATCTTGCAAGTCAATAGTCACCTACTATGTGTTATGATCCAGAAACCCCGGAGTGACAATAGCCAGGACACTTCCCGGTGATGACCATAGTTTGAGGAGTTCCTGTATTCACTAAGTGATAATGCTTTGGTTCGGTACTTTATTAAAAGGAGGCCTTAATATCTGTTACTTTCCATTAGGACCCCGCTGCCACAGGAGGGTAGGACAAAAGATGTTATGCAAGTTCTTTTCCATAAGCATGTATGACTATATACAGAATACATGCCTACATTACATTGATGAATTGGAGCTAGTTCTGTGTCACCCTAAGTTATAACTGCTACATGATGAATGTTATCTAACACCTATCATTGCCGATCCATTGCCTACGAGTTCGTTCCATATTGATACTTGCTTTGTTACTTTTGTTACTACTGTTGTCACCATCACTACAAAACTGCTACTGTTACTTTTGCTACTGTTACCGTTACTTCCATACTACTTTGCTACTAAATAATTTGCTAGAGATATTAAGTTTTCCAGATGTAGTTGAATTGACAACTCAGCTGCTAATACTTGAGAATATTCTTTGGCTCCCCATGTGTCGAATCAATAAATTTGGGTTGAATACTCTGCCCTCGAAAACTGTTGCGATCCCCTATACTTGTGGGTTATCAAAACCTTTTTCTGGCGCCCTTGCCGGGGAGCATAGTACTATTTTCTGAGTTACTTGGGATTTATATATGTTGATCACTATGAAGAATCTGAAGGATGATAGAACCAAGATCATTCCCTCTAGAACGATGCGAGGTAAGGAACTATCATCTAGCTCTGCACTTGATTCTCCTTCTGTTTTGAGTAAGCTTGCGACACCTACACCTGCTATTGAATTTGATATGTCGCATGATATTGATGATGCCACTTCTACTATGAATGATGCTTACGACACTACTGCTATATTGGATAAAATTGTGCCATTGGGCGAATTACTTGATGTGCATCTTGCTAGAACTAGAACTATTGATTATGCTGAAGATGATGATATTTCTGAAATTGATGAAATTATTGATACTGAAAACTTTGAAATATCTATTAGACCTACTTCCCCTAGATCTGAATTGCCTATTGTGCCTGGGGGATATGTTATGGAGGGAGAAGTAGCTAGAGACTTTCTTGCTTGTGAGGATAGGAATGATCTTAAAAAATTAATACGCAAGTGGAAAGAAAAATCTTTGAATGCTAGAATGCAATATGATCATGAATTTGCTACTTCACCTATCCGTGTTACTGATAAGGATTATGAATTATATGTTGATCCTGAGTTAATCACTTTGGTTGAATCTGATCCTTTTCATGGTTATGAACCTGAAACTATTGTGGCACATCTTACTAAATTAAATGATATAGCCACCCTATTTGCTCACGAGGAAAAAAATCGCTATTACTATATTCTTAAGTTGTTTCCTTTCTCCTTAAAGTGTGATGCTACGTTATGGTTTAGCTCTCTTGCTCCTGGTTGTGTGCGTAGTCCCCAGGATATGATTTACTACTTCTCTGCAAAATATTTTCCTGCTCATAAGAAACAAGCTGCCTTACAGGAAATATTTAATTTTGTGCAAATTGAAGAAGAGAGTCTCCCATAAGCTTGGGGGAGGCTTCTCCAATTACTTAATGCTTTGCCTGGTCATTGTCTCAAGAAAAATGAAATACTTGATATCTTTTATAATGGACTAACCGATGCTTCTAGGGACCACCTAGATAGTTGTGCTAGTTGTGTTTTCAGGGAATGAACTGTTGAGCAAGCTAAACAATTATTGAATAATTTATTGAGTAATGATAATGATTGGACTCTCCCCGAACCAACTCCGAAGCCAACTCTGAAGAAAAGAGGTATTCTATTTCTCAGTCCTGAAGATATGCAAGAGGCAAAGAAATCAATGAAGAAAAAAGGTATTAAAGCTGAAGATGTTAAGAATTTACCGCCTATCAAAGAAATAAATGATCTTGATAACCCGACACAGGTAGTAGAGGTAAATTCTCTCTATAGATTTGATGAAGGAGATATTCCTCATAGCAAGTCTGCTAGTGAATGCTTGGATGAGTTTGAAAATTTTATTGTTAAACAAGAAAACTTCAATGCTTATGTTAGTAGACAACTGAAACGTAATGTTCATACTCTTGTTTACTTGGGTGGTTATATAACTATAACTATTAATGATCTTAAACTTATTAGTAAACATGCTTCCTTGGTTACCACTCAAGTATAACAAGTACTTAAAGCACAAAATGATTTGCTTAATGAGTTGAATAGTAAGAATAATGATAATGTTGTTATGATCGCAACTAGAGGTGGTAAAGTGACCCAGGAACCTTTGTATCCCGAGGGCCATCCTAATGGAATTGAGAAAGATTCTCAGAGAATGAATACTGACAAACCTAGTCCTAGTAATAAAAACAAAAAGAAAACAGATAGGACTTTGCGGGCTTCTAGTGAACCTACTATAGACACACCTAAGAATCCCAATAAAAATTTCTATTTTGGATGCTGAGACTCAGTCAAGTAATGAACATGAACCTAGTGATAATGTTAATGATGATGTTCATACTTATTCTCGACCAAGTAATGATAATGATGTAGAGATTGAACCTGCTGTTCATCTTGATAACCCAAAATCAAAGAATCAACGTTATGACAAGAGAGACTTCATTGCTAGGAAACATGGTAAAGAAAGGGAACCATGGGTTCAGAAACCCATGCCCTTTTCTCCTAAGCCATCCAAGAAAAAGGATGATGAGGAATTTGAACGCTTTTGTGAGATGATTAGACCTATCTTTTTGCGTATGCATTTGACTGATATGCTTAAAATGTCTCCTTATGCCAAGTATATGAAAGAAATTGTTACTAATAAAAGAAAGATACCAGAAGCTGAAATTTCCACCATGCTTGCTAATTATACTTTTAAGGGTGGAATACCAAAGAAACTAGGAGATCCAGGAATACCCACTATACCATGCTCCATTAAAGGAAACTATGTTAAAACTGCTTTATGTGATCTTGGAGCCGGTGTTACTGTTATGCCTTTCTCTTTATATCGTAGACTTTATTTGAATATGTTGACACCTACTGAAATCTCTTTGCGAATGGTCGATAAATCAACTGCTATACCTATCGTATTTGTGAGGATGTGCCAGTTGTGCTTGCAAACGTTACTATCTTAACGGACTTTGTTATTCTTGATATTCCCGAGGACGACATTATGTCGATCATCCTTGGTAGACCCTTTTTGAATAATGCAGGTGTTGTTATTGATTGCAACAAAGGCAATGTCACTTTTCATGTTAATGGTAATGAGCATACGATACACTTTCCGAAGAAACAACCTCAAGTTAATAGCATCAATTCTATTGGAAAAAATTCAACTATCGCTATTGGAGGTTTTGAATTCCCTCTTCCTACTGTCAAGAAGATATATGATATTCTTATTGTCGGGGACATGCATATCCCCATTGAGGTAACCTAGTGTTATTCGAAAATTCTTTGGTTTTATGCTATTCGAAAGAAGTTTATTAAAGAGACTTGATCAACCTCGTTGACGGATTCCTTTTGATGAGCATGAGATGGATGAATTTAGAGAGCACCACCTTCTGTAACCACCTTTTACTTTCTCTTATTTAGATTAAATAAAGAATGCAATAGTATTATCCATCTATTTTCTGAATTATCCGTGCAATAATAAAAATTCCCGGAAATAAAAGTTCTCCAAATGCCCTGAAAATTTAATATGATTTTTTCTAGAATATTTTATGATTTTTGGCACTAAGTATGCACCAGGGGGCTGCACCAGTGGGCCACAAGGGTGGATGGTGCGCCCTACCCCCTGTTCATGCCCTTGTCCTTGTGGGCCCCACGTGCCCCCCTCCACTTATTCCATCACCCATTCGCTCCTTCTTCCTCTAGAAAAAATCATCCACTAGCTCAAACCCGTGTTCTATCTTGCTGCCATTTTTGATCTCCTTGCTCAAATCATCATTTGCAAAACAGTTTTGGGGGATTGTTCTTCGGTATGTGACTCCTCCAATGGTCCAATTAGTTTTTGTTCTAGTGCTTCATTTATTGCAATTTTTTGCTGTTGTGGTGACCTTTTTCTTGAGCTTGCATGTCAAATTTATATGGTCCAAAGTAGTTTTGATGCATGGTGTAGCTTCTAGACACTTGTAGGAGTAGTTGCTATCAATTTTGTTGAGTTTGATTCGCTTTTATTTTGAGTCACTAAAAAAATTCATAATTTTTGAGAGAAAGAAAATGTCTAGGATAATATACCAAGGTGGCTCTTCAAGAAAGCAAGCACCGAGGCTAGCAATACGCGGACCGGACCTTGAACCACCAAGGGATGCTCAAGTACGGCCTTGTGAATGGCTGTCGGATGAATTTATGATTCACACAGGTTTTAAGGATGAGTTTGATGCGTACGTACAAAATGCTGGCCTTGAATACTTCGTGTTAGATAAGTGCGTACAACACTATTACCTCAATGTTTCCTTTGTGCGGAGGTTTGAGTTTTCATCTAAGCGCAATACTCATATTGTCCTGTTTGCTGTTTATGATGAATCTTATACCATGGACCTAGAAGATTTTTGTGATGCATGCAAAATCCCGCAGTGGGGCAGTCTTAATGATCCTCACAAATCTGAGTACCATGATTTCCTTAATAGCATCACCATGGGGGAAACTAGAAACATTACACAATCCACCATAGGGAGCACTCATTTTCCTACTATACATTATTTTTCTCTCTTTATAGGAAGATGCAATAATGGTAAACATGATCACAGCCACCTTTGTGTTCCAGATCTTAGTGTCCTTAAGTGTGCGGTGTTAGATGATAAGCGTTATAACTTGGGGGCTATTATTGCAAGGAGGTTACATCATAATGCTAAAGATGGAGATATATTTGGAGGGATTTATGCAACTCGCTTAGCTAATTATTTAGGTGTACCCATAAGAGGATATGATATTGAGTTGCCACCTGCTTTCCTAGATTATGAAGCTATGATACGTTTTCAATTTCTCGAGAGGAATGAACATCATCTTTAGTACTGACTAATCTTTGACAAACGGCGTGTCGTCCATATTACTCTTGCTGCTCTTGCCTTCTTTGACTTTCAGGTAAAAGGGAGATATTTCATAACTAGAGAGGAGGCGAGCACATACGAGAGAGAGGCGGAGACCACTCGCCTTCAAGAAGAAGCTCGCCAAGCAGTGGCTGCTGCAGCATAGTACAACCCCAACTATGATTTCAGATATCATCCGGGGCAGTGGTGGCCCTAGACCAACTTAGGCAAAAGCCTAAGCTTGGGGGAGTACGTATTTCTCACCGACATTACATTCATGTTCACATATTCATTCCAGTTGTCGGTGTTCATACTTTTTCATTGTATTATCCATGTTAGTTTATTTTCTCGCTTTCTTCTTGTCTGTTGAAAAACTCTGAGAAAAACCCAAAAATATTTCTTGCTTCTTTTTGTCTTTTCCTTCTAGTTAGTTTCTTAGTAGTTTGTAGTATTAAAAGAAAATCCAAAAAGATATCTCGTTCTTCTTTTTGTTTGTTGGGAGCTTTCCCGTGTAAATAGTTTTTCTCATTCTTGTTTTGCTTTCTTCAGGAAAAAAAACTCCAAAAATATTTTAGTGTGTTTCTTTGAAATTCTTTTCTTTTTCTTTGGGGTTCGAGAGGAGAAGATCATGATGAAAATGATGAGTGGCTCCCATATGCATTATTGATTATCTAACAAGAGCCCATATTACCTTGTCTTGTCCTTCAAATAAATGTTTGCAGATTCCAGCTTAGTCCAATGCACATGCACTATTATTATTATTCACACTATTCGGTCGTGCAAGTGAAATGCAATAATGACGATATATGATGAAATGATTGAGATGGAGAAAAAGCTGGTATGAACTCGACCTATTTTGCTTTTGATAATATGATTAGCTTGGCATTCCTGATTCAGCTTATTATGAATGAAACATGTTTGCAATGACAATTAGAGATTATAGTTACTCATGACATGCTTAATTAGCTAGGAGTTTATAATGGTTTACCTTGCGTGCCAACATGCTTTTAAAATGGTTGAAATGTAGTATGATAGGATGGTATCCTCCTTTGAATGATGTAAGTGGGTCGACTTGGCACATGTTCACACATGTAGTTGAAAAAAATCAACATAGCCTCCACGATATTTATGTTCATGGTAATTTATATCCTACTCATGCTTGCACTCAATGTTGGTTAATCTCAAGGCATGTTTATGACCGTTGTTGCTCTCTACTTGGTCGCTTCACAGTCTCTTTCTAGCCTTCACCTGTACTAAGCGGGAATACTGCTTGTGCATCCACTTCCATAAATCCAAAGTTGTTCCATATGAGTCCACCATACCTACCTATACGCGGTATTTACCTGCCGTTCCAAGTAAATTTGCATGTGCCAAACTCTAAACCTTCAAATAAAATTCTGTTTTGTGTGCCCTAATCGCTCATGTGGCGAATGGGGGCTGTCTTTATCTTCCATGCTAGGTGGGTTATTCTCACGATGAGTGGACTCTGCTTGTCATTCACGAGAAAATGGCTGGTAATCGGGATGCCCAGTCCTGTGATCAAAAGATCAAAAACAAAATTGCAAGTAATTAAAGAAAGCTCCCCCAGGACTGTTGTTGGTTTGGACGACACCCGTTATTTCGGATAAGCCATGGAGTGTGTTTAATGGTGGAAAGGGAGTAAAACTTTATCATTCTATTTGGGAACCGCCTATAATGTATGTAGCATGGAAGATATTGAGAACTCTTCTTCGTAGCATTGACAAAGAAAGCATACCGCTCAAAATTATATTCATCTCTAGTTTAAAAACTTGAGCTCTCGCACCTCTGCAAAGCTCCGCTTCCCTCTGCGAAGGGCCTATCTCTTTACTTTTATTGCTGAGTCATCATCCTCTTATAAAAGGCACCAGTTGGAGAGCACCTATGTCATTTATATGCTTTGTTATTAATTGATATTGAGTATGAGTGTGACTGGGCCTCTTTAACCATGAATTACAATGTCTAGTCAGTCCTTGATCTTATTAGGTGCTCTGCATTTATGTTTTGCGGTCTCAGAGAGGGATAGCGAGATACCACTTTATCATATTATATTATGATTGTTTTGAAAAGTGTTGTCATCCAAGATTTATTATTATTGCTCGCTAGTTGATTATGGTATTGATATGAGTAAACATGAGACCTAAATGTTATTGTGAATATGGTTAGTTCATAATCTTTGATGAAAACTTGAATGCTGGCTTTACATATTTGCAACAACAAGATCAAACAGAGTTTGTCAAAGTTTTTCTTTATCACTTTCAGTTTACCAACTGAATTTCTTGAGGACAAGCAATGGGTTAAGCTTGGGGGAGTTGATACGTCTCCGTTGTGTCTACTTTTCCAAACTCTTTTGCCCCTGTTTTGGACTCTAATTTGCATGATTTGAATGGAACTAACCCGGACTGACGTTGTTTTCAGCAGAATTGCCTTGGTGTTATTTTTGTGCTGAAATAAAAGTTCTCGGAATGACCTAAATTTTCACAGATAATATTTTCAGAATATACAAAAAATACTAGCAAAAAGAACTACCGGAGGGGGCCCACACCCTGGCCACAAGGGTGGGGGCACCCCCCTAGGGCGCGCCCCCTACCTTCTGGGCCCCCTAGACCTCCACCGATGTCAACTCCAACTCCATATATTCTCTTTTGGGGAGAAAAAAATTAGAGGGAGGATCCCATTGCATTTTACGATACGTAGCCGCTGCCACCTCCTATTCTTCCTCGGGAGAGATTTGGAGTCCGTTTGGGGCTCCAGAGAGCGGAGATCGTCGCCGTCGTCATCATCAACCATCCTCCATCACCAATTTCATGATGCTCACCGCTGTGCGTGAGTAATTTCATCGTATGCTTGCTGGACGGTTATGGGTTGGATGAGATTTATCATGTAACCGAGTTAGTTTTGTTAGTGTTTGATCCCTAGTATCCACTATGTTCTGAGATTGATGTTGCTATGACTTTGCTATGCTTAATGCTTGTCACTAAGGTCCGAGTGCCATAATTTCAGATATGAACCTATTATGTTTTCATGAATATATTTGTGTTCTTGATTGTAGCGACCACGACCCGAATGGACCGGAGTCTCTGTGTTCTGTGTCATCCCTGGATCGGTAATGCTGATACACACAGTACTTGAAGGATTTATAACAGAGTGGCAATCACACACTTATTACATCGAATGTCTCCAATGAGAACTTATACAAAAATCTATGGCTAAAGGCCATCTAACAAAATAACAGCGCAAGGCTTGGAAGATAAGTGAGTCCATCAACTCCAACGGCATAGCTGAGTGCATGACAAACGACCTAGCACGTCTTATTCCTCGTCTGAAAAGTCTGCAACGTAATATGTTGGAGCCCGAAAACGGGTCAGCACATGGAATATGCTGGCAAGATAACACAGAGGATGCAAGTAACAGAATAAAGGCTATACTATATGCATACTTGGCTGGTGGAGGCTCTAAGGTTAAATTTTTTGTGTAAAGCCAATTTTTTCCTACAACAATGGAATAAATTTTATTTTTAACTATCATGGTAGTAGAAAATCATTGAGAAGGTACCTCCAACTCAATCCCAAATTAAGGTTATCATTAACCCAACAAATTAAATTATAGAGTGATGAGATCAACCAATAATTCAAGTACCAGATAGTCAAGATGTCCATAACCGGGGACACGGCTAATCATGATCAGTTTGTACACTCTACAGAGGTTTGTGCACTTTTCCCACAAGACTCGATCGCCTCCGTTTCATTTCTCGCACTGCATGGTGTTTGAGAAATGGATGACCGAGACACAGTCTTTCCGAAGAGGTCCCCTTAACCAGATAGATAGGCCGGTACACCTACAATCCCTCTACATCTGCTAGCCCATCATGGAAAGGTTTCCCACAACTTACTCAACTATGCCAGAGCCCATATTGGCATGTGGCTGCACACGGAAGTTTCTAGCATGAATAGTTTTATGATCCCTTTGAGCCTGGGTGGCATTCCACAGGAAAAATCACACGGAACCCCGGGATTTCATAGGACAACACTGGATTCTCCAGGTGCCCAGCAACCAATCCACCCAGATGTGTATTCAAGTAGCCACCTTAAGTTGAACCCTTAGTTAACAACTCACATCTGTCATGGATTTCACTCAAACCCAAACCACGTCTACGAGCATAGCATAGCAACCTAAGCAAACGTAGAAGTAACTCCCAAGGGTTTGAAAATAATGCATGTAATAGGTTCTACCACAATCTACTTCCCAGTCCCACAAGTTAAGAGATCCTACTCATGCAATGTGTGAGGGTTCGATCTAATGCATAAAAACTGGGTAATAAAAGGTATGATCAAAGTGTTACTTGCCTTGCTGACGATTCGCAAAACATAGAGACTCGTAGTAGCACGCTTCATAGTCCGGGTATTCTATCGCAAGCAAACAATAGCATACATCAGCAAACAAGCAAAGATGCACAAACAAAACTCCAAAAGATAAGATCTAACCAGAAGGTTCAACTTAAGAACTCCGGTTTGCAAAAAGAATCAAATCGAAAGAAGCAAAGAAACTCAAACTGCGAAAGAAACAAGCTCCGGTTACTAATTGATCTAAAGTCAAACTATACAGTAGCCCAAACTTTGTTCAAGTTGGTTAAACGGAAAGAGGGCGTCGAGACGAAGATCTGGGATTTTGAATCACCTGATTCCGACTCTCGAGCGAAAAGAAAAACGAAAAACAAGATCAGGGCAGAAATCGCGATCGAAATAATCGCGGATAAAAACCCCGAAAAAGAAAAACTGACAAACAGGCTAACGAACGAACGTTCGCTGTCTGCGGCTAACGAACGAACAGCGTTCGTTAAAACGTACGTACGGACGAACGTCCCCTAAATAACTAAACCGAAGAAAAATCGATCTAAATCTAAAAAAACGGATCTAGGGTTTTTCTAAAAAAAACGATCGGTTCTTTAGGAAAAACCGACAGCGGCGGCGGCATCTACCTCGGCGGCAGCGAACTCCGGCGGACGGCGGCGGCTGCGGCGTGTGGCGGCGAGCGTGCGGCGGCGGCGGCGGCGGCGAGCGTGTGGCGGCGGCGCGGGGCTCGAGGCGGCGGCGACACAGCGACGCTAGGGTTTCGGCGACGGCGGGCTGGCGGCTAGCGGGCCGGGGCGCTGCTTATAAAGGCTAGAGTCCTAGCCACTTACGGCCCGGAGTCGGTTCGTCCCTTTTTTTTTATGTCCTGACGTAGCAAAACTAACGAAATAAATACTAAACGGACTCCAAAAATCCCGAAATAAATTTTCACCGTCCTCTAATAATATTTAGGACAAAGTGAACATTTTTCCCGAACCTAAATGCAAATTTGAAAAACGAGCATTTTTCCTATGCAAATAAAATCGCAAATAAATCCAGAACAAAATACCAAAAGAGATTTTAACCTTTTTCTGCCAATATTTCTGTTATTTGGAGAAGTCATATTATCTCCGCTCACATATTGTATTTAGAAATATTTTAGGAGAGAAAAATAATTAAAACAACACTGTCCTCGTACCGATAGGGTTGAGAATGGTACAGGGGAAGCTACTCTGGTAGGGTTGAGGATGGTGTCCGCGAAGCGGCTTCGGTAGGGTTGAGGATGGTGTCGGCGAAGCGGCTCCAGTAGGGTTGAGGAAGGTGTCGGCAAACAGGATCAGAGGTCATCGACGGGGGCTTCGGTGGGGCGGCTCCTGGGGCGTGGACAAAGCGTCTCCAGTGGGGAGTACGAAGGAGTCGCTCCAGATGCGCTGCGATTGACGAGAGTACTGGCGAAGCAGATCCGGTGCCGTGGACAAGGCGGGCACTGAATGGGCTGTGGTACAGTGGTGGATGAGCAGTCTACTTGTTTCTAGGGGAGGTGGGAGGGGTAGATGCGGCCATGGAAGCAGATCCGGCGAGGTGGATGCCGCTGGCAGTGAATGGGCGCTGGTACACCGATGGTTGAGCAGTCTAGGGTTTCGAGAGGGGAGGGGTAGAGAGGCCTATGAATTAGGGACGGCGTGATGTAAGATGCTCTAGTGCTGTGGAGTAGTCGTTTTTGTGGGAGGGGGTTAGGAAAAGGGGGTGCCGTGTGGTGGGGGGAACCGGAAGTTACCAAAGCAACCCCGACCTATTATGTAAATAAGGGTCGTATTGTAATTATTGTTCTCCGTGCATCAAGGACAAAAGGGGAATTTTGCATGCTAAAGACTAGGTGGCGAAAATTTTAGACGGGGGCGGGAGATTTTGCCACCCGCTGGATCGTTCGTATCCAGTTTCAACTAATTTTGGACAGTGCTAGCGGGAAGGTCATGCGAGACTGTGTACACCGGGCACATGTCAGCACTTAATGAAGTCCACCCGAGAAAAAAAGACAATAACTCGGGATGATGCACCGATAACTTGGACGTTCACATGGACGCGACCAATCGTACGGGTGTAGAGGCGCGTTCACAAAAAACGGATCAAACGCTCAGCTAATGTGTTTCTCATGTAAATATGTAATTTAGTGCCATTGGTTATTTATTTTAAACATAATGTTTTTTGCGGGGGGATAAACATAATGCATTGACGTGTTAATTTTAATATAGAGGCACAAAAAGAAATGGATATTGTAGTCCCACAAAACAAATGGATATTGTAGTCTGCTACTTAAAAGTCTTACCTCATATGATTGCATGGCCTCCATTTCATAAATTGCGTGTTCGTTGAATTCATATATGAATATTACATCTATTACTTCATAATAGAACCTTAAATCATCCAAGACTAATGAATTTGAATGCAAAACTAACAATGGTGCATGTACATGATAACTATAGTGGTTGTTTGAAGAAACATCACTCTAACTTTGGCATGCACAATTGAAAAGGACTATTTGGAAAGAAAAAAATGTGATATGTGATTGTACAATCTTTATTAGCGTTGAATCGATATTGTATATTTGGCCATGATACAAAGTAGATATTGATTTATGTTCAAGCGATGCATGTCCACGGTCGCTAGATAGTGATACGTGAATGAATTGTGCAATCTCTCTCACGCATACATATATCATTTCTCTGTGGGCATCGGAATCACACACGCACACTTCGTGTATTTCTCTCCCTCCGTCAGGGTCAGAATTCGTCTTTCTACCCCATCCTACAAGTCTCTCACACAAAAACACACACGCTCTCTGTATTGAACACACCCACCCCTTTAATTCCTCCCACCCACCGCCACTAATGTCTCAAAGTATAACTATGTCTCACACACATATGTGTAAGGTTAAATCGAGTCCTGGAACCATATGAAAACATACAATGGGATTCCAGCAGAGCACTTTTTGTTTTGAGATTTCGCTCACACACACACACACACACACACACACAAACACATACACGCGTGCAGACATTGTGTCTCTCTTCATTTTTTTCCGACACTTGCATGCACACCGCTTGTTTATCTCCGTGATGCTTTAAGTATGCCTCACACACATGATATCTACCTATCCCTTAATATATATGTATCACACAAACTCCTTCTCCTTATACTAAGTAT
>LR738710.1:589694602-589734422 GCA_902687465.1 Secale cereale
TATATCAATTGGCTTCTCTCTCAAACACACACACACACACACACACACACACACACACACTAGGTGTGTCTCTGTGCCTCGCTCACACACACTCGATACATCTTTCTCTCTATAGCCCCCTCGATTTGTAGACTTCTCACGCACACACAACTGAGGTGACGATGACCATGGATGTCGGGGCCGGATTTCGGGAACGTAATATTCCAGAAATTAACCCCTAGTGTCATCACCAGCCCAGGATTGCTGTTACTGGTGGACACATCCTTGTTACAGGTTACCAAGCATTTACAAGAATTTGGTACAAGACCATAAAGGTCTACTGATACAACAACGACTCCGGTGGTGGATGAAGGGAAAAGGCTTAAGGATCTTCAACATCGATGGGACTCCATTCCAACAGGAACAGCTGACCCGGATAACTCCTATCCTGCGTGGCTGCACTCCTAGGCTTTGCACGGACGTAGCTGGGTTCTTCCCATAGAACTTCAAACCTGGCCAAGTAAATAGCCAGGGACAAGCCTGTGAGTACGTTTGAATGTACTCGCAAACATCATGGACAAATGATATAACAATGTAGCAAACAATTATATGGTCATGATGATTTAAACTATATGCACATGCTCATGATATACTTATGTTAAATGCATGCTGACAGGAATCAAAACATGGCATGATGAATGATATTTAGTGCAATAAATAATAGCATCAATAAAATATAAAAGGAATGCCGATCGGGTATCAAGTGACACCACGGTCGGTCTTGAAAAGAAATGCCAGTCGGGTATCTAAAAGAGAAATCGGACGATACCATCCGAGAACTCAGGCGACGCCACGAAAGGACTTGAAAAATAATGCCAGTCGGGTGTCCACAAGAGTAGTGGCGTGATAAACCGCCTGACACTCGAGGGACGCCACAGAAAGGACTTGAAAAATAATGCCTGTCGGGTGTCCACAAGAGTAGTGGCGTGATAAACCGCCTGACACTCGAGGGACGCCACAGAAAGGACTTGAAAAATAATGCCTGTCGGGTGTCCACAAGAGTAGTGGCGTGATAAACCGCCTGACACTCGAGGGACGCCACAGAAAGGACTTGAAAAATAAAGGCGAGTGTCCGGGGTAGTCTAGCCAGCCCCTGAGACACTCTGGAAAGTAAAATAAGAGCAGGGGGTTAGTTCATAAATGTAATCATATCATCCATAATATTCCTAACATCACCAATAGCAATAAGAAATAATCTGCATAATACACCATGCTCAAAATTAAATTAATTCCTCCGGAGACCGACTCTAAGACCGACACTTGACCAACCCAGACTGTAGTCCTTAACCGCGGACACGGCTATTCGAATAGATACGACTCTGCAGAGGGTGTACTCTTTACCCACAAGTATAGGATTTCTTTAATCAGTATCGGGACACTGACTAATTCCCATTATGGTCTTTGGATTGAAAACACACCTAACCAGCACACACCAGCTTAACTTTTCTGCTGCCAGGAGTCACCCAAAACAACAGTTAAGTAAAACTCTAAGTCGGAGAGGCTACAACCTCCATGAGCATGGGATCACTATTCATACGCGCGGATTACAAGGGTACACTCCCTCTCGGCTACAACCGGAAACACCCATGCTCCCTGACCCGATGACTGGGTTTAGTCCAGGGCCCTGGAAACCCTCATCGTAGTCCTCTATACGGTGTGTGCACGGAAAGGGGTTAACAACTTACTAAACCATACCTTACCCGAGGCAGGGACAAGTGGTAGCACGAAACAAGTATGGGGGTTACCGGAACAAGACTCGATCAACGGTCGACTCAGGAGGCCTATATTTCATGCAGTGGTTAGCCCAACAAATTATTCTTTCAACCTCATCATCAGGACAGGGCCACAACCCATGCCTGCTTCCACATATATCTCATGACACCACCATGTCAAATATGGCCCGTGCCCACCAGCACGTCCAAAACAGGAGCACACTCCTGGGTACTCATAATTCATGTATATCAATACCGTAGTGGAATGCATGCAAGAGGAAAATATGCACATGACCATGCAAGCATGCATTATTTCTATCCAAATGCCAAATCTATTAATAGTAACAAACATGCCCTAAATATTCTAGCATGCAAACATTCACCATATCAAATGTTCAAAATGCTTGCCTTAGTTATGAAAAGGTGCTGGTTACTTTGCAAAGAATCATCTCCCCTTCAAATCCTATTTTAAAAAAAAAAACTAAATTACCACACAATTCAAAAACAGCATTAAAAAGCATTTAATTTTTTTTTGTAATAACTACTAAAATAAACTAGATGATAATTAAGAAATATCAGAAACAGAATAAATTTATTTAGAGTTCATATGAATTAGTTATGGAATATCTAAGATAGAAAACATGACTGAAAGTATTATTTAAAAGATTAAACAGAAACTATGCACAGAAAAAAATGTTCACCTAATTTAGATAAATAGAGCATGATTTTATACACCTACAGAAATTAGAATAAAAGGATTTGGATTTGAAAAGATTACTGTGAAGTTATTTGAAAACTACTGGAAATGCAAAAAGGGGAAAGAGCAGAGGCGCGCCCTGAGCGCTGGATAGCAATTGGGCCGGCCCGGCGGCTCAGCTTCGCTAGCAGAGGGGCGATGGGAGGCTGACTGCCGGGTCCCGCTTGTCGGGTTTAAGCAGTGTCGTCGTCTTTCTCCCGCGACAGAGCGGGGCGCCGTTCCGGCGAACTTTGCCGGCGAACGGCGGGGTCCCTCGGAAAGTTGGGACCACCGTCGTGCTCAGGAGGTCATAGCGGTCCCGTGGGTACCCTCCTTGGTCGCCGGAGTAGGCGAGGTCGCCGACGGCGAGCACACCCGAAGAGCTCCGGCGGAAGCGAGTTGGGCGTTTCGCCCAAGGGCCATCTCCGGTGGAATGGACAAGTGGAACGGGTTCGTGGATGCTCCGGGAGGCCGTTGGTGTAGATAGTAGGGAGGGGAGGCACTGGAGAGGTGGGTAGCCTCGAGGGGAGGGCGGTGGCAGAGGCGGCCGGAGTCGAGGAAGATGGCTCCTCCGGTCGTCTTGGAGGTTCGGGATGGTTTGCTGGAGGAGGGGAGAGATCAAGATGAGGAGCCGGGGTGCTCGGGGTGGCTTAAATAAGCGGGGCGACGCGGTTCGGCGGGTTCCAGAGAACGGACGCGGCGGCGACGTGCGTTCATGGAAAACGCGGACGGTGGCGAGTAGGCGTGGCCGGCGCGGTTAGGTGAGGGCGGGGTCCGGCCGCAGTTACTCCCCAGGCGAGCTGGCTGCCCCGGGAGGCGCCAGGTAGCTTTGGACGGCGCTGTCCACGGGCGGACAGACGCGGCGTCCATAAATGGCAGACGCGGTGGTGGCGAGGCCGGTGGCGAGGTTGGTGAGGACGTGGCTGCTTGCAGTGATGGCGGGGCGTCCGGTTTGGCTCGGGGACGAGCCACGCGTCCAGGGCGTTGACGTCGGTGCGACGTGGCGATGCGGGACTCGTCGGGCGGCGGCGGTGGTTGGCGTGGACGGTGGTGGCCGGCGCAAGCGGCCAAGGGAGGATGTCGGCGAGGTTGCTGGCTTGCCAGCGAAGACTCCTGAGGGGGTGGATGTGCAAGAACAGCGGCAGGGAGGGCGGTGTAGGGCGATGCCAATGCCTGTCAAAAGCGTGCTCTGGCCGTGCTCTGAGCATGCACGCCATGTGCTCGACCCAATGCCAGGGGGCGTTAGGTTGGTCCTGTAGAGCTGGTTTTTGGCAGGGTGGCATATTTAAGGATGACCAGGGTGATAGACATGCTAGCTGGGTCAGATGATCAAGTTACTAATGTAGTTTTGATAGGTAGCCAGATTCTGTCATGCTTGCAAGGTGTTTGACAGAATGCCAGGGGGACTTAGGTGATTCTGTTGGATGTGCAATTTGACAGGATGATGTCTCCCTGGTTGATAGA
Organism: Secale cereale; assembly: GCA_902687465.1. NCBI lineage: Eukaryota > Viridiplantae > Streptophyta > Magnoliopsida > Poales > Poaceae > Secale > Secale cereale. The sequence goes on from LR738710.1 coordinate 589,698,554, forward strand.
GATCGTGGACATGCTGGTTTGGCCAAAAGTGCAAGTCTCTAATGCAGTTAAGAGAGAGGCCAATTTCCTTCCATGCCCACAGGGTGTTTGATGAAATGATAGGGCTATATAGAAAATTGTGTTGGGTGTGAAAGTTGGCAGGATGGGGTCTCTTTTGATGATAGAGATGATGGTGGAGTTAGTTTGGGAAAGAGAAATACTTGCTAGTGTAAGTTGTACTGGAATTCAGTTCTGGACAGAATATTCAGAGGGGTGTTTGGTGGGTCTAAAAGATGCTAATGGATCTGATCTTCTGGAGTTAAGAGTTTGGTAGGAGGAACTAGAAGATGGCCAAGGCTCAGAATTTTTGGGGCAAGAAATAATAGGGTTGTAGTTGAAACCTAGAGAATGGACAGAAGTAGAAAAGAGGATGGTTCACTCAAGTTTTGCAAAACACCAAGTTGGGTTTTTGCACCAAAGTGATATATAAGCATCACAGGACCTCTCAGAATTATGGTGGAATTTTTAGAGAATTATTTAAAATAGAAGTAGTGCAACAGAAGCATTTAAAGCACTGCAAAAAGCTATTAAAAGAAAATTCTAAGGCAAAATTTTATTATGAAAATAATTTCTAATGTTATCAAACAAATAATGAAATGACCCAAGATACAACCAGAGCCCACAACATTATTTCCAAAGCTTTACTATATGAAGAGAAGATTTTCTAAGACAGGAATAGAAAAGGCTCTGAAAATTATTAAAGAATTCAAAATTTTATTTCTAGCCAAATTTTATTTACTGAAAAAGTGGTTAAAATTTTGGGGTGTGACAAACTCTAACCCCCTTAAGAAAATCTCGTCCTCGAGATTTGTTAAGGGCGGAAGAATCAAAAAGCATACCACCCAAACAAGGCACTCATATGCAAAAATGCAAACAGGGCAATACATTCATGACATCCAAACACAACAAGCTCATAACAAGCACTACATGCTACGCAAACGCACTCACGACCGTCTACGGTCCGAAAGCGGGATCTACGGGGTCAAACGGAAGGCTTCCCGGTGTTGGAACACATCCTTCTTCTTCCGGAGGGAGTGGAGGAAGCGGAGGAAGCAAACGAAGAACGTGTCCCTCCTGAGTTGGCAGAGGGGGTCCGCCAATGGCGATCCGGGGATTCAGAACAGCAAGGTAGTGGAGATACTCTAGTATTTGCTGGGTGAAACGCTCCTGGGCCATCACATACTGAATGAGATAGACCAGGGCTGGATCGCTCTCCGCACGCCCACATCGGAACGTAGCTTCTGCTCCAAAAGCAGCGCGGCTAGGGAAATAGCTGTATTCCCTTGTGTTGGCACAAGGTACCGCAAATCGAAGACGGGTGACTGCTTCATATGCAGCAGACTCAATGGCCATGCCTGGCGTTGGCATGGATCTCCCGATGAAAATCACATAGGGAGGGCCTGGGTTTAAATCTGCTGGTGGAATATGTACAGCTGCCCAGTATTTCGAGAGATCAGGAGTGATTCTCGATTTGAACAGCTCATACAGGGGTGGATGGGTGGAGCCAAGAGTATTGCGGGTAAAATCCCACAATAACATAAGAAAACTGCCAGGTCTTGCTTCGGGGTTCCTCAGATAAGCTCCGGGGTGTGACATGGGTGGATGAATGGAGAAAGGGCAGTGCTTGATGCTGGTGGTTGCTGGTGTGGAAAAAAAATGAGAGTGGCCTCTTATAGAGAGCCTGGGTCATGAAACATGAAATGGTGCCTGTACAACTGAGACACCGAATCCGGCGCGGGGCTGTCTGAGTCAAAGTCTCAGGCCTCAATCCCCAAAAGAAAAGTGACATGTTACTGTGCGTGTCGGTTAGGGGTCACGTCTAGAATTTACTCTGCAATCACTCATCAAGCAATAGATCACACATACTATTAGATGGTGACCCACAGGGGTCTACAGACTCACTACGCCACACACCAGCTACTGCGGAACTAAAGGAAAAACCGAGCCACTAGGGCTTGATAACCATTCTGGTGGACTCATTCCACCTGGTTGATATCTATCTTGGCGCGTCTTGCGGATGCCGAGTCGTCTCCGTGCGCTTCCGCGTCGGAGCTGGCCGGAGTAGGATGTGGAGCTACAGGGCTGGAGTAGCGGTGGTGACCTTCGCGGGGTGTCGAGGTCACCGTCCCATTGGAGTAGGCCTCCAAGAGACGACGGAGATTTCCGGGTGAGGCGAAAGCATTGCCCGGGTAGGTGACATGGTCAGAGCTTGGTGGCTCAACCGGCCTTCCAAGCAGCACTAACGGGGCGTCGGTGGCGGGTGCGACTTCACTCCTTGCTGGGGTCATGAGAGCGAGCGTCCTGCGGGTCTCAATCAGATCAAGAGTGACCTGATCGAACAGTGCCTCTTGCGCTCTCAGGTAGCGCACCAGATGCACCAGGGCAGGATCCGACTCATGGTCTCCGTTGGCGACCTGGGTCGGGCTACCATAGCCTCCACGACTAGGGTAGTAGTAGAAAGGGCGGCAGTTAACCCTCGGCGACAGGTGCCGGAGTTGAACTATAGCCTCTCGGGCTGCAAGTTGGATGGATTGGGGCTCGTCGGAGGTCGTCCTCCCGGTGAATCGGTAGGGACGCTCCGATGTGGTGCCCCTCCCGTAGATGTGCACCGTGGCCCAGAAGTGATGGATGGAATTACTCGTGTGCTCTTGGTACACGACATATTCCGGTGGCTCATTGGTGCTAAAAGCACGACGGGTGAGATTGGCGAGGATGGTTACGAAGCCTTCAAGCTCGACTGCGGTGGTCTCGTTGTGCACGAGGGGGCCTGTCATTTTGGTGGTTAGATACTGAACTGGGAATGGGGCTGTGATGTGTTGAGTTTGGGGTAAGGCTTCCTTTATAGGTCAGCCGAGCCTTCCATCGCACGCTTGTGGATGGGAAAACTCAGTTGTTGGCACAGGCGCACGGCCTATGGATAGACTGATAGGTTGGGCACCGGCTATCAAAAGATGTCGGTTGCTACTGTGGATGGGATAGACTTGGCCGTGGACAGGAAAGGTTGTGGATGGTGTGGAAACCTAGGGATGGTGACCAGGCTAGGATAGGATTAGCCAATGGTCAGCCTGGCTCTGATACCAAGGCTGTCGGGGCCGGATTTCGGGAACGTAATATTCCAGAAATTAACCCCTAGTGTCATCACCAGCCCAGGATTGCTGTTACTGGTGGACACATCCTTGTTACAGGTTACCAAGCATTTACAAGAATTTGGTACAAGACCATAAAGGTCTACTGATACAACAACGACTCCGGTGGTGGATGAAGGGAAAAGGCTTAAGGATCTTCAACATCGATGGGACTCCATTCCAACAGGAACAGCTGACCCGGATAACTCCTATCCTGCGTGGCTGCACTCCTAGGCTTTGCACGGACGTAGCTGGGTTCTTCCCATAGAACTTCGAACCTGGCCAAGTAAATAGCCAGGGACAAGCCTGTGAGTACGTTTGAATGTACTCGCAAACATCATGGACAAATGATATAACAATGTAGCAAACAATTATATGGTCATGATGATTTAAACTATATGCACATGCTCATGATATACTTATGTTAAATGCATGCTGACAGGAATCAAAACATGGCATGATGAATGATATTTAGTGCAATAAATAATAGCATCAATAAAATATAAAAGGAATGCCGATCGGGTATCAAGTGACACCACGGTCGGTCTTGAAAAGAAATGCCAGTCGGGTATCTAAAAGAGAAATCGGACGATACCATCCGAGAACTCAGGCGACGCCACGAAAGGACTTGAAAAATAATGCCAGTCGGGTGTCCACAAGAGTAGTGGCGTGATAAACCGCCTGACACTCGAGGGACGCCACAGAAAGGACTTGAAAAATAATGCCTGTCGGGTGTCCACAAGAGTAGTGGCGTGATAAACCGCCTGACACTCGAGGGACGCCACAGAAAGGACTTGAAAAATAAAGGCGAGTGTCCGGGGTAGTCTAGCCAGCCCCTGAGACACTCTGGAAAGTAAAATAAGAGCAGGGGGTTAGTTCATAAATGTAATCATATCATCCATAATATTCCTAACATCACCAATAGCAGTAAGAAATAATCTGCATAATACACCATGCTCAAAATTAAATTAATTCCTCCGGAGACCGACTCTAAGACCGACACTTGACCAACCCAGACTGTAGTCCTTAACCGCGGACACGGCTATTCGAATAGATACGACTCTGCAGAGGGTGTACTCTTTACCCACAAGTATAGGATTTCTTTAATCAGTATCGGGACACTGACTAATTCCCATTATGGTCTTTGGATTGAAAACACACCTAACCAGCACACACCAGCTTAACTTTTCTGCTGCCAGGAGTCACCCAAAACAACAGTTAAGTAAAACTCTAAGTCGGAGAGGCTACAACCTCCATGAGCATGGGATCACTATTCATACGCGCGGATTACAAGGGTACACTCCCTCTCGGCTACAACCGGAAACACCCATGCTCCCTGACCCGATGACTGGGTTTAGTCCAGGGCCCTGGAAACCCTCATCGTAGTCCTCTATACGGTGTGTGCACGGAAAGGGGTTAACAACTTACTAAACCATACCTTACCCGAGGCAGGGACAAGTGGTAGCACGAAACAAGTATGGGGGTTACCGGAACAAGACTCGATCAACGGTCGACTCAGGAGGCCTATATTTCATGCAGTGGTTAGCCCAACAAATTATTCTTTCAACCTCATCATCAGGACAGGGCCACAACCCATGCCTGCTTCCACATATATCTCATGACACCACCATGTCAAATATGGCCCGTGCCCACCAGCACGTCCAAAACAGGAGCACACTCCTGGGTACTCATAATTCATGTATATCAATACCGTAGTGGAATGCATGCAAGAGGAAAATATGCACATGACCATGCAAGCATGCATTATTTCTATCCAAATGCCAAATCTATTAATAGTAACAAACATGCCCTAAATATTCTAGCATGCAAACATTCACCATATCAAATGTTCAAAATGCTTGCCTTAGTTATGAAAAGGTGCTAGTTACTTTGCAAAGAATCATCTCCCCTTCAAATCCTATTTTAAAAAAAAAATATCTAAATTACCACACAATTCAAAAACAGCATTAAAAAGCATTTAAAAAAATTTTGTAATAACTACTAAAATAAACTAGATGATAATTAAGAAATATCAGAAACAGAATAAATTTATTTAGAGTTCATATGAATTAGTTATGGAATATCTAAGATAGAAAACATGACTGAAAGTATTATTTAAAAGATTAAACAGAAACTATGCACAGAAAAAAATGTTCACCTAATTTAGATAAATAGAGCATGATTTTATACACCTACAGAAATTAGAATAAAAGGATTTGGATTTGAAAAGATTACTGTGAAGTTATTTGAAAACTACTGGAAATGCAAAAAGGGGAAAGAGCAGAGGCGCGCCCTGAGCGCTGGATAGCAATTGGGCCGGCCCGGCGGCTCAGCTTCGCTAGCAGAGGGGCGATGGGAGGCTGACTGCCGGGTCCCGCTTGTCGGGTTTAAGCAGTGTCGTCGTCTTTCTCCCGCGACAGAGCGGGGCGCCGTTCCGGCGAACTTTACCGGCGAACGGCGGGGTCCCTCGGAAAGCTGGGACCACCGTCGTGCTCAGGAGGTCATAGCGGTCCCGTGGGTACCCTCCTTGGTCGCCGGAGTAGGCGAGGTCGCCGACGGCGAGCACACCCGAAAAGCTCCGGCGGAAGCGAGTTGGGCGTTTCGCCCAAGGGCCATCTCCGGTGGAATGGAAAAGTGGAACGGGTTCGTGGATGCTCCGGGAGGCCGTTGGTGTAGATAGTAGGGAGGGGAGGCACTGGAGAGGTGGGTAGCCTCGAGGGGAGGGCGGTGGCAGAGGCGGCCGGAGTCGAGGAAGATGGCTCCTCCGGTCGTCTTGGAGGTTCGGGATGGTTTGCTGGAGGAGGGGAGAGATCAAGATGAGGAGCCGGGGTGCTCGGGGTGGCTTAAATAAGCGGGGCGACGCGGTTCGGCGGGTTCCAGAGAACGGACGCGGCGGCGACGTGCGTTCATGGAAAACGCGGACGGTGGCGAGTAGGCGTGGCCGGCGCGGTTAGGTGAGGGCGGGGTCCGGCCGCAGTTACTCCCCAGGCGAGCTGGCTGCCCCGGGAGGCGCCAGGTAGCTTTGGACGGCGCTGTCCACGGGCGGACAGACGCGGCGTCCATAAATGGCAGACGCGGTGGTGGCGAGGCCGGTGGCGAGGTTGGTGAGGACGTGGCTGCTTGCAGTGATGGCGGGGCGTCCGGTTTGGCTCGGGGACGAGCCACGCGTCCAGGGCGTTGACGTCGGTGCGACGTGGCGATGCGGGACTCGTCGGGCGGCGGCGGTGGTTGGCGTGGACGGTGGTGGCCGGCGCAAGCGGCCAAGGGAGGATGTCGGCGAGGTTGCTGGCTTGCCAGCGAAGACCCCTGAGGGGGTGGATGTGCAAGAACAGCGGCAGGGAGGGCGGTGTAGGGCGATGCCAATGCCTGTCAAAAGCGTGCTCTGGCCGTGCTCTGAGCATGCACGCCATGTGCTCGACCCAATGCCAGGGGGCGTTAGGTTGGTCCTGTAGAGCTGGTTTTTGGCAGGGTGGCATATTTAAGGATGACCAGGGTGATAGACATGCTAGCTGGGTCAGATGATCAAGTTACTAATGTAGTTTTGATAGGTAGCCAGATTCTGTCATGCTTGCAAGGTGTTTGACAGAATGCCAGGGGGACTTAGGTGATTCTGTTGGATGTGCAATTTGACAGGATGATGTCTCCCTGGTTGATAGAGATCGTGGACATGCTGGTTTGGCCAAAAGTGCAAGTCTCTAATGCAGTTAAGAGAGAGGCCAATTTCCTTCCATGCCCACAGGGTGTTTGATGAAATGATAGGGCTATATAGAAAATTGTGTTGGGTGTGAAAGTTGGCAGGATGGGGTCTCTTTTGATGATAGAGATGATGGTGGAGTTAGTTTGGGAAAGAGAAATACTTGCTAGTGTAAGTTGTACTGGAATTCAGTTCTGGACAGAATATTCAGAGGGGTGTTTGGTGGGTCTAAAAGATGCTAATGGATCTGATCTTCTGGAGTTAAGAGTTTGGTAGGAGGAACTAGAAGATGGCCAAGGCTCAGAATTTTTGGGGCAAGAAATAATAGGGTTGTAGTTGAAACCTAGAGAATGGACAGAAGTAGAAAAGAGGATGGTTCACTCAAGTTTTGCAAAACACCAAGTTGGGTTTTTGCACCAAAGTGATATATAAGCATCACAGGACCTCTCAGAATTATGGTGGAATTTTTAGAGAATTATTTAAAATAGAAGTAGTGCAACAGAAGCATTTAAAGCACTGCAAAAAGCTATTAAAAGAAAATTCTAAGGCAAAATTTTATTATGAAAATAATTTCTAATGTTATCAAACAAATAATGAAATGACCCAAGATACAACCAGAGCCCACAACATTATTTCCAAAGCTTTACTATATGAAGAGAAGATTTTCTAAGACAGGAATAGAAAAGGCTCTGAAAATTATTAAAGAATTCAAAATTTTATTTCTAGCCAAATTTTATTTACTGAAAAAGTGGTTAAAATTTTGGGGTGTGACAATGGACCCATTGTGCCTTGTTTTTACCGACCTCATGTGATAGTTTTCACCATGTTTTCTCTTAATTAACAAGGAAAGTTTTTCTTTGTTACTACTAGTGAATTAGAGATCATTCGGGGCAGACATAAAATATATCACTTCAACCAATTACCGTAGTAACTACTTAAACAGAAACTTGCAAGATGCCTGTGCATTGCACGGAACATCAAGATGCATTTGTATGAGTAGTTTATCTTGTGAGAGAAAAGGATGAATGATGGAAGGCCTTATTTGAAAATGTGGAGAGGGGTGTGGGTATCTTATAAAAAACAGAGTTGGTGATGATGGTGTGCCTGCCATCCTGCAATATAAGCTGTCCGATTTATATCTGACGGATATATATATACACACACACAAGCAAGATGCCCGTGCGTTGCACGGAACATCAAGATGCATTTATATGAATAGTTTATCATGTGGGAGATAAGGATGAATGAGGGAAGGCCTTATCTGCAAATGTGGAGAGGAGTGCGGGTATCTTTTTTGCAAAATTGTCGTAGTTTCCTACCTATCTGTCAATTATAGATCAGACAGCCTATATTGCAGGATGGAAGGCACACTATCATCACCAACTCTGTTTTTTATAATAGTAGAGATATAGACTCCTATAAAAGACTCAGTTGGTAATGATGGTGTGTTTTCCATCCGTCATTTCTGACCATTAGATCTGCATCTCACGACTATGAGGTAAGTTGTGGCATTTTTGCAACAATAGCCCACTTCTATGCTCCAATTTGCAGAAAACCCCTTATTATCTTATAAGCAACCACATCCCTCCCTCACCTCATCAAAACAACCCAAGAAATATATTTTGAGTGAAATGTAATAAATTTATAGTGGTATATATGTATATCAAAACAAGAGTGTTTTCTTTCAAGTTTGTGAACAAGTACTATTCTACTTCGGATCCGTTGCAACGCACGAGCACATTGCTAGTAAGAACAGAGATATATCTCTTGAATCATTTACAACGAACATGTGGTGGACTGATTAGCGCCGGATGCTCGCAACACGATGACCTGACTTCGAATTCTGTCTTAAACTTTAGATTTTTTAAATATATACTTCTTTCACTACCGTACTGACAGTGGAACCCACGGAGTACTTAGAATAAGATTAAGGATGGATTTATTTATTTTTAACTTTATGTATGAAACTGTAGCCACCCTATAAGTCATGTACAATGTACGTGCAGTTAACTTTTTATAGAGGGGGAATCATACACACAATTAACTCAAATGGATTGGATGCGACTCCATTCTTTCAAGCATAAGAGCATGTCCAACGACAACCGGTGCAAAATTCCTCCCAGTTCCTTTCGCAGAGGATGACATCCAACGCCAGCGGCATAAATTTTCACAACTCTAACCAGCCAGAGGAAATTCATGCAAACATGGACTGATTTCATATAAGCATGAAGGATTTCGTATAAAAAAGGCGGATCTTCATATAAATATGACGGATTTCATTACATTCACATGAACTAAGCGGGATGCTAATCCGGCTCTCATGGTATAATTAATACCTAATCTAAATGGCTGGGTCTCCCTTTGTCTTCCTCATGTCCATCAGACACTTGCGGGGTCAATGAAGGTCCTCGCAAGAGACGAAGCAGCCAAAAAACCACATGTATACGCAGTCGTCGCCTCGGCGGTGGCCTTCAATGGAACCAGGTGGCGGCGGCCTCCCGTGTTCTACTTCTCCTTGATGATGGCGACAGACACGGATAAGCTGGCGATTGACTCATTGCTCTCCGTGCACTCGACTTCTATCTCTTCCTGCATGGCGCTGCCGTAGGCACGGGAGGCGCACCCATGGCCACAGGAGGCACGGCCACCGCAGACACGGGAGTCAGCCGCAAACACTGGTAGCGTGGTATGACGCGGAAGCGACGATGCCCATGCCGCCGTGCTCACTGTCGTCCCAGCATGGGGAAACTCGCCACTCCTCATCGAGCTGAACTGGAGTGGTGAGTTGATGAACCACACGCCGGCTTGGGGCAAGAATGGGCTCCATCGGGCCAGGTGAGGTAGGTGAAGAACCTAGAGACCTCGCTCATATCCGGAGGGCTCGGTGGTCCACCCAGCCGGATAGTATGCCGGAGAACAGCTCCTCAAAAGCCATCGGAAGAGTGGAAAAAATGGTGAAAGAGGAGATGGGGGAGAGGCGGAGGGGTGTGATTCTTGCCCACTGTCTAGCCTCGTTTAAATAGACGGCGGATGGTAGGAGGTTGGCCGGCGTTTGGCCTCATTTAAACTGAGGGCGGATGGGAGGAGCTCGGCACGCGTTTCATTTAATTCTGGCCCGCTCATAAACGGACGTGTGGCCGAAGTAGATTTCTCGGTTTGCATGCAGGTTTAACGGAGGCATTTGATGGAGGCGAGGAGGTGTGTTTAGATGGGCGTGCAGCGGGCGGCGCAATACTATTCGATTTGACAGCTACAGTAAACCAGGACAGTTCCCGATACGGCTTTAATGCAGACGAGGAAGAGGGTAGCGGTTCCCAAAATGTTGAACGGTCAATGAAGCATGCTAATGAATGCATAAGGGAAGTAATGGGAGGAGGAGGGGAAAAGAGGCAGCATTACGTGAATGCAACGCAATTTGCACTCATATAAAGGCGCCCCTCTATTCCAATGCATCTACCACATCGTACGCACCTAACCACCTACACTAAGCGCAAAAGTACTCACTCCAGACCCATGGCGGCGATGCGTGCGAGTGGTCAGCGGCTGTGCCAGATGGTCCACGACGCCGGCCTGCGGCATGGCACCGAGGATCGTCTCCAGACGGTGTTGGCGACCGATTGGTTCATGGCCATCATCGACGCTAGCTACGACTCTCAATTGGATAAGATGATCGTTGCCACCATCAATAAGGTCATCGTCGTGAAGAAGCCCGCGGACGACATCACCATACTCCTCCAGCCTGTGCGCCCAGGCTCCTCATTGCCTGCCACCCTAATTGGCCTCCATGGTTAGAAACTCTTTCAAGCCCCGGTGGCCCTGCGACTGCCCGCCGACGCAACAAAGAATTTCCACCTCGAGGTCGCGCTCGTTGCTAGGCGCCTCGCCCTACAAGAATACATCAACCTACACATCCACGTGTACAAGGAAGCCGTGTACATAGGCATCTAAAAGGCCTCTGAGGATGCTATAATGTTGGCCTTCGTCAACCGACTGGAAGCCTTGGACGCCTTTGTTGAGAAGCACCTTGACCTCCCCACAAAAGTCGTCGCTCCTCAGCCGCCGGTCGATGGCCCGGTGCACTGAGTCAAGGAGGAGGAGGTCATTGATGGATGCATCTTTCTTCTTGCCTCCTGTAATCACCACTGCGATCGCGTCATTGTGGCCTTAATTCTTATTGTACTATTGCATTGCGGTTCCAGACGATAAAGACAGGTGTGATCCCTTTGCTCACATTTGGCGTCAATATACACTACAAAAAAATACACTTCCGTAATGATACGTTTTTTGTCATAGTAGGGCACGTTTTCTGTCAAGCATGTACATCCATGACAAATTTATGACAGAATCAAGATAGTCATACATGTGTTGTCGTAGAAGTGTTCCATGACATTACCAAAATTATCAACACGGAAGTGTCCACTTCCATGAAGATAAATCGCGCGTCACAGAAGTGCTTTCGTCAAGGGTGACCGACACATGGCATCTACCGTAACGGAACGCCGTTAAGCTATCGGGTCCGGTTTTGGATCCGATAACCCATTAACAGCCCCGACCAATGGGGATTTTCCACGTGTAAAATCATCATTGTCTGGAGGAAACACGTGTCGGCTCACCGTTGGGACAGATGTCATCCACTCATTGGACACAAAGTGCCTATGATACGTCGACACGTGGCAGAGCCCAACAGAGGCCCATTCCTGTGAAAAGGCCAGCCCGTTTGACTTGATCAAAAGGTGGCGGGCCGGCCCACGGCAAGCCTGTTAACAGCATGTCAGCTAACCCAGGGCCAGCCCAGGGCCAGCCTGTCAGCAAGGCAAGTAACGCTTTGATCATACCCTTTATTACCCAGTTTTTATGCATTAGATCAAACCCTCCCACGTTGCATGAGTAGGATCTCTTAACTTGTGGGTCTGGGAAGTAGATTGAGGTAGAACCTATTACCTGCATTATTTTCAAACCCCTGGGAGTTACTTCTACGTTATGCTTAGGATGTTGTGCTATGCTCGTAGACGTGGATTGGGTTTGAGAGTATCCATGACAGATGTGAGATGTTAATTAATGGTTCAACTTAAGGTGGCTACTTAAATACACATCTGGGTGGATTGGTTGTGGCACCCTGGGGTTACCAGTGGTTTACCAGGGCACCTGGGGTTACCAGTGTTGTCCAAGGAGATCATGGGGTTACCATGTGATTATCCTATAGAATTCCACCTAGGCTCAAAGGGATCATAAAACTATTCATGCTAGAAACTTCCGTGTGTAGCCACAATGCCACTATGGGCTCTGGCATAGTTTGAGTAAGTGGTGTGAGCTCTTTCGTGGTGGACTAGCAGATGTAGGGGAAAGTAGGTGTACCGGTCCACCTGGGGTAAAGAGTAAATGCTTCTGAAAGACTATGTCTCGGTCATCCGTTTCTCAAACACCAAGTAGTGCGAGAAGTCTAACGGAGGAGATCGGGTCTTGTGGGGAAAAGTGCACAACCCTCTGCAAAGTGTACAAACTAATCATGATTAGCCATGTCCCCGATTATGGACATCTTAAGTATCTGGTACTTGAATTATTGGTTGATCTCAACACTCTAAAACTAATTTGCTGGTTTAATTATGACTACTTTAATTGGGATTGAGTTGGAGGTACCTTCTCAATGAAGTTTCAACTACCATGATAGTTAAAAATGAAAGTTATTCCTTTGTTGTAGGGAAAAATTGGCTTTATGCAAAAACTTAAACCTTAGAGCCTCCACCAGCCAAATATGCATATAGTGTTAGCCTTTATTCTGTTACTTGCTCTACTATGTTATCTTGCCAGCATATTCCATGTGCTGACCCGTTTCGGGCTGCAACATGTTACGTTGCAGACTTTTCAGAAGAGGAGTAAGGTGCTCTAGGTTGTTTGTCATGCACTCATCTATGCCGTTGGAGTTGATGGAGTCACTTATCTTCCAAGCCTTCCGCTGTTATTGTGTTAGATGGCCTTATGCCATATACTTTTGTAATAAGTTCTCTTTTGAGACATTCGATGTAATAAGTGTGTGATTGACACTCTGTTACAAATCCTTCAAAGTACTGTGTGTGTCAGCATTACTGATCCAGGGATGACACAGAACACAGAGACTTCGGTACATTCGGATCATGGACGCTACAAGATGGTATCAGAGCACACGCTGACTGTAGGACACGACCACTAAGATAAACCCAAGGTCGCTCTTCTCTACTCATTTCTAACTCCTCTCCATTTTCTATTCTTTAGGATGGTGGACCCAAGGAACAACTTCACTCAACTGAATGAAGACACACCTTTTGGATGACACTTGAAGGAAGTCACTAGGTACCTGAACATCGGAATACCAAGCTTCACCGGGACCTACACCGCCACTTTACCCGAAGAGGAGCAATGGAATATTCAAGTTGAAATTCTCGTGAGTACATTCGCACCATCCACTGAGCCCATAGAGTTTTCCTTTGATGCACCAACCTGGAGCCTAGGCAGGAGTATGGCAGCCTACATTACCATGGGGCGTATTGGAGAAGTCTACAAGCAGGAGCTGAAGGACACTATCTACTAGATATGTGGATGCCGAGATGAGCAATGGGACAAGATCAGCTCCCGGAAGGACAGATCCATTGCAGCGTTCATCCAGGAGTTAAACCAGCACATTCGACGTCAGGAGCAACAGATGTGCGCAGGGATGATAGATTTGAAGAAGGCATTAACCATGAACTTGAAGATAGAAGAGGAACTCAAGTCTACACGCGATGGATATGAGGAGGAGATGACAATACTTGTGGAGAAAAATGATGACTTGACAAAGAAGCTAGGAGTATTCATGGGAGATCCTGCACCAGGAGGAGGAGAAGAAGAAGAACCCAAGGAGATTCGTTGTGAGGACTACATCATCATCGACGACACGGACTCAGACTCGGATGATAGCGATGATGACTATGAAGATGAAGCTGGAGCAGATATCATGGAATCTTCCGCCGATCAAAATTTCTAGATGACCACCCTATGACTAGTAGTTTCCCCCATAAAGTAGAGTTTAGAGCACTTTTGTAACGTTAGTTAGAATCTTTGTATGCCCTTGCTTGAAATTGATTTGTGTGATATGTTTGTGTTTGTCTCATGTGCATATGGGTAGTAAATTTTCCCCTAGACCTCTTTTCTATTCTAATCTCTTCCCTCTACACCCATCAGATGCCTCTGACACGTGAGCCCGGATTTCAGTTTCCCCCTGAGCTCACTTAGTTGATCCAGCAGAAGAACACCTTGATGCAACTTCTTGTCCAAAACAATCAGAACAATCAGAACAACAACAACAACAACTCTCCACCACCACCACCCGTGGACAACCTGACACGTTTCCTAAGGTTGCAACCATCAGTGTTTTCTAGTAGCGTTGAGACAATAGTTGTTGATGACTGGCTGCGCAAGATTGGAAGGGAGTTGACCACTGCAAATTGCACGGATGCTGAGAAGGTGTGTTTTGCCACACATCAATTGGCTGGACCAGCAGCAGCATGGAGGGAGAATTACACAGCCACTTTCCCTCTAGCCAATGTCACTTGAGATCGGTTTCAGCAAGCTTTGCGCACTGCCCATGTCTCAACTGGAGCCATGAGCCTGAAGAAGCGAGAGTTTCGCAACTTGCGCCAAGGAAATCGTACTGTGGCTCAGTACGTAGATGAGTTTAGTACTCTATCTCGTTATGCCCCGGATGATGTGGCCACAGATGCCGCGAAGCAAGAGAAGTTTATGGAAGGGCTGAATGATGAGATGAGCATATAGTTGATGGTGGCAACCTTCAACAACTACCAGGAGTTGGTAGATAAGGCTCTTATGATTTAAGGGAAGCAACAGCAGACAAAGAGCCGCAAAAGGAAGTATGGACACGGCAAGAATAATTCTGGAGCCCAGGAGAAGCCTCGTTCCACCCCGAACTCGGGAGGATACACCCATAACCATGGAAGCCACACCCATAATGGAGGGATGTATCACAACCACAATGGCTCCAAGAATGGGAATGGGAATGGAGCAAACAATAATCAGAACCGCTCTACGCCATCCACACCCGCCAAGAGGGATTTAAGTCATATTACCTGCTTCAAGTGCGGGAAGAATGGACACTATGCCGGAGGGTGCCCTGAAGCGAAGAATGGGAACGGCAATGGAAGCGCTGGGAAGAAGCCCAACCCTTTCAACAAAGGACAAGTGAACCACGTGACTGTGGAGGAGGTTGAAGAGCAGCCTGATGCAGTTGTCGGTAAGTTTTTGGTTAAGTCATTTACCGCAGTAGTTCTTTTCGATACTGGTGCATCGCATTCATACATTTCAAGGGGATTCGTGAATATATATAAGTTGCCCACCCAAGTCCTTAAGACCCCCATGCTTGTAAGTTCCCCAGGAGCAGAGTATATGCCAAGTCAAGGATGTTTTCAAGTACCATTGACCATTGGACGCCATGTTTTCCCCTCAGACCTGATAGTTTTGGAGTCGTGATGATTGGATGTGATACTAGGAATGGATTGGCTATCGATGTATGGAGGGAACATCGATTGTGCTAGTAAGTCGATTTTACTTACCACTCCGGAGGGAAAAGGATCAAGTATGTATCTAGGCATTCGCCTAGGAGGACACAAGTACATTCTCTCCCGGGAGTTGTTCAGGAGGAAGTGCTCGTAGTAAAGGATTATTCGGATGTATTTCCAGAGGAGTTACCAGGCGTGCCGCCGGATAGGGCTATTACCAGCCACTGGACCAATATCGAAGAGACCATACCGGATGCCAGCAAATGATCTGGAGGAGATCAAGAAGTAGATTAAGGAGTTATTGGAGAAAGGATTTATTTGACGTAGTTCATCACCTTGGGGAGCTCCAGTACTGTTGGTCGAGAAGAAGGATGGATCTTTAAGGATGGTCGTAGATTATTGGGCACTGAACGAAGTGACAATTAAGAATAAGTACCCACTACCGATGATCAATGATATGTTCGACCAACTACAAGGAGCAAAAGTATTCCCCAAGATCGATCTACAATCAGGATACCACCAGTTGAAAATCCGAGAGAAGGTTATACCTAAGACAGCCTTCACCACAAGCTATGGGCTATATGAATATACGGTTATGTCATTTGGATTGACTAACGCCCCTGCCTATTTCATGAGTATGATGAATAAGGTGTTCATGGAGTTCTTGGATAATTTTGTCGTGGTATTCATTGATGATATTTTGGTGTACTCGAAGAACGAAGAGGAACACGATGAGCATTTGCGTTTGGTTCTGGAGAATCTCAGAGAACATCAGTTATATGCCAAGTTCAGCAAATGCGAGTTTTGGTTGAAGGAAGTTGGATTTTTAGGACATGTTATATCAGGAGAAGGTATAGCAGTGGATCCTGTCAAGGTGCAGGCAGTCACTGAGTGGTTGGCACCCACCTCAGTTGGAGAAATCCACAGTTTTCTTGGACTCGCGGGATATTACCGGAGATTCATAGAAAATTTCTCCAAGATTGCAAAGCCTATGACGGCATTGTTGAAGAAGGACACCGAGTTTTATTGGACTGAAGAGTGCGAAGAAAGTTTCCAGGAGTTGAAGAAATGTTTGACGATAGCCCCAGTGCTGATCTTACCAGATATATGCAAGGATTTCCAAGTGTATTGTGATGCTTCATGCTTAGGACTTGGAGGAGTACTCATGCAGGACGGAAGAGTTGTTTCTTATGCATCTCGTCAACTTCGACCGCACGAGTTGAATTATGCTACGCATGATTTGGAGCTAGCAGCTGTAGTGCATGCGCTCAAAACCTAGAGACATTTCCTTATTGGGAATCATTGTGATGTGTACACGGATCACAAGAGTTTGAAGTACATTTTCACTCAGAAGGAGTTGAACCTCAGACAAAGGAGATGGTTGGACATAAAGGATTATGATATGAAGCTGCACTATCATCCAGGCAAGGCCAATGTCGTGGCAGACGCTTTGAGCTGGAAGAGTTATGCCAATACCCTAGTAAATGGAGGATGGGCGAAGGGGTTAGCATAAGATCTTAGGGAGCTTCGTCCGGAGATAGTTCCTAGAGGTTTTGTTGCAACATTGGAGGTTCAGTCAACATTGTTGGGAAAGATACGAGAAGCCCAAAAGGATGACAAAGAGATTGCCGAGATAAAAGAGAAGATGAGTGAAGGAAAAGCCAAGGGTTTCGTGAGGACGAACACGACACCTTGTGGTTTGAGGACCGAATCTATGTGCCCAACAACGCCAAAATCAGGAAGTTGATACTACAAGAAGCACATGATTCGCCATACTCGATACACCCCGGAAACACTAAGATGTATTTGGATTTGAAGGAACATTTATGGTGGACTGGAATGAAGAAGGACATTGCCGAGTACGTAGCCGTATGTGATGTATGCCAGAGAGTGAAGGCAGAACATCAGAAGCCAGCAGGACTACTATAGCCTATGTCGATACCCGAATGGAAGTGGGATAAGCTTGACATGGAATTTTATCACCGGATTACCCAGGACCCGATCAGGTTATGACTCAATCTGGGTAGTAGTGGATCGCTTGACCAAATTAGCCCACTTTATTCCTGTGAAAACCACGTACACCAGTGCGAAGTTGGCCAAGATATACATGACCAGGATCGTATGTCTGCATGGAGTTCTGAGGACCATCGTATCAGATAGAGGAACACAGTTCACATCAAAGTTTTGGCATTAGCTACACCAGACTTTGGGAACCAGGCTAGAGTTCAGTACAGCCTTTCACCCATAGACAGATGGACAGACCGAGGGAGTCAATCGGATTCTAGAGGACATGTTGAGAGCTTGCGCGTTGGATTATGGATCTAGTTGGGACGATGACTTGCCTTATGCGGAGTTCTCGTACAACAAAAGTTACCAGGCCAGTTTGAAGATGGCACCATTCGAAGCATTGTACGGGAGGAGATACCGAACATCGTTGATGTGGGATGAAGTCGGAGACCGTCAGTTGTTTGGACCAGATCTGATCAAAGAGTCAGAAGAGAAGGTTAAGCTGATTAGAGATAGACTAAAGGTAGCACAGTCCAGACAGAAGAGTTATGCAGACTCGAAGCGCAAGGAAGTAGTCTATGAAATAGGAGACAGAGCGTACCTAAGAGTGTCGCCTCTGCGGGGAGTTAATCATTTTTGAGTTAAGGGAAAGTTAGCCCCGAGATTTGTGGGACCATACCGTGTTTTGGAACGCATGGGAGAGGTTGCCTACAAGTTAGAGTTACCCGAAGGATTATCAGGAGTTCATGACGTGTTTCACGTTTCTCAACTTAAGACGTGCCATGCTGAGATGGCTGATATTCCTTTAAGAGAAACGGTGCCCCTAGAAGCAATTCAGTTGGATAGTGATCTAACTTACGAGGAGAAACCGGTCAAGATCCTCGAGTTTGCGAGCAGAGTCACCCAGAGCAAGGTTATCAAGTTCTGCAAAGTTTAGTGGAGTCACCATACCAAAGATGAAGCCACCTCGGAACGAGAGGATGATCTACGCAAGGACCACCCATACCTATTCTCCAGGCAACCCGAATCTCGAGGGCGAGATTCATCCTAAGGGGGGTAGGTTTGTAACATCCCAAATTTTCAATTTGGAATGTTATACATAGATCATATTCCATAGCATATTTTATTACATTTTTATGTGTTGCGATCCTCGAAATTCTAAGCAACTCAAGGACCCACGGAGAGAGTTGGGGATTTTACCGTTTTCGTATTTGAGTTTTCTCAAATACGTGTACGAGGATCACTTTGGTTTTAATTATTTTCTCTCCGAAAAATATTTCTTAATAAAATATATGAGCAGAGATAATATGACTTCTCCAAAATAAAAGAAATATTGGAGGAAAAATATTAAAATCACTTTTGGTATTTTATTTGGATTTATTTGCAATTTATTTGCATAGGAAAAATGCGTGTTTTCCAAAATTGCATTTAGGTCCAGGAAAAATGTTCACTTTGTACTAAATATTATTAAAGGACGGTGAAAATTTATTTTGGAATTTTTCAAGTCCGTTTAGTATATTTATTTTTCGCCCGTTTTGCCGCGTCACAACTATCAAAAAAAAAGCTTAACCGACCTAGTGGGGCCGTAACCGACTAGGACTCCCCCGGCCGGCCCCTTTAAAAGGCCGAGGACCGAGCCGCCAGCCCGTCCCAGCCGCGCCACGCCAGCCAACCCTAGCCACCACCGCTTGCCTCGGGAAGCGCGCCGCTGCCGCCGCTTTTCGCCGCCGCGCACCGCCGTCCCGCTGCCCCGTCGGAGCACCGCCGCCGCCGAAGGTAGCCGCCGAACTGCCGCCGCCGCCAGTTTTTTTTTAAACCGATCGGTTTTTGTGCAAAGCCCTAGATCTGTTTTTTTGTATTTTAGATCGGTTTGGTTTTCCGTCGGTTTAGTAGCGGACGTTCATTTGTTAGCATGTTCGTCTGTTTTTCTTTTTCAGGGTTTTTCCGCGATTATTTTCGATCATGATTTCTGCCCTCATCTTCTTTTTAGTTTTTCTATTCGCTCGTAAGTTGGAATCAAGCGATTCAGGCGGCTAGATCTTCGTCTTGAAGCCCTCTTTCCGTTTAACCAACTTGAACAAGGTTTTGGTACTGTAAAATTTGACTTTAGTTCAATCTAGGAAACGGATCTTGTTTCTTTCGTAGCTTGAGTTTCGTTGCTTCGTTTGATTTGATTCTTTTTGCAAACCGGAGTTCTTAAGTTGAACTTTGTGGTTAGATCTTCTTATTTGGAGTTTTACCTGTGCACCTTTGCTTGGGTGCTTATGTATGCTATTGTTTGCTTGCGATAGAATTCCCGGAGTGCGAAGCGTGCTACTACGAGTGCCTAGGTTTTGCAAATCATCAGCAAGGCAAGTAACACTTTGATCATACCCTTTATTGCCTAGTTTTTATGCATTATATCAAACCCTCACACATTGCATGAGTAGGATCTCTTAACTTGTGGGTTTGGGAAGTAGATTGAGGTAGAACCTATTACCTACATTATTTTCAAACCCCTGGGAGTTACTTCTACGTTATGCTTAGGATGTTGTGCTATGCTCGTAGACGTGGATTGGGTTTGAGAGTATCCATGAAAGATGTGAGATGTTAATTAATGGTTCAACTTAAGGTGGCTACTTAAATACACATCTGGGTGGATTGGTTGTGGCACCCTGGGGTTACCAGTGGTTTGCCTGGGCACCTGGGGTTACCAGTGTTATCCAAGGAGATCCCGGGGTTACCGTGTGATTATCCTATCGAATGCCACCCAGGCCCAAAGGGATCATTAAACTATTCATGCTAGAAACTTCCGTGTGCAGCCACAATGCCATTATGGGCTTTGTCATAGTTTGAGTAAGTGGTGTGAGCTCTTTCGTGGTGGACTAGCAGATGTAGGGGAAAGTAGGTCTACCGGTCCACTTGGGGTAAAGAGTAAATGCTTCTGAAAGACTGAGTCTCGGTCATCCGTTTCTCAAACACCATGCAGTGCGAGAAGTCCAATGGAGGAGATCGAGTCTTGTGGGGAAAAGTGTGCAATCCTGTGCAGAGTGTACAAACTAATCATGATTAGCCATGTCCCCGGTTATGGACATCTTGAGTATCTGGTACTTGAATTATTGGTTGATCTCAACACTCTAAAACTAATTTGCTGGGTTAATGATGATTACTTTAATTGGGATTGAGTTGGAGGTACCTTCTCAATGATGTTTCAACTACCATGATAGTTAAAAATGAAAGTTATTCCTTTGTTGTAGGGAAAAATTGGCTTAATGCAAAACTTAAACCTTAGAGCCTCCACCGGCCAAATATGCATATAGTGTTATCCTTTATTCTGTTACTTGCTCTACGGTGTTATCTTGCCAGCATATTCCATGTGCTGACCCGTTTTGGGCTGCAACATGTTACGTTGCAGACTTTTCAGAAGAGGAGTAAGGTGCGCTAGGTCGTTTGTCATGCACTCAGCTATGCCGTTGGAGTTGATGGACTCACTTATCTTCCAAGCTTTTCAATGTTATTGTGTTAGATGGCCTTATGCCATTTACTTTTGTAATAAGTTTTCTTTTGAGACATTCGATGTAATAAGTGTGTGATTGCCACTCTGTTATAAATCCATCAAAGTACTGTGTGTGTCAGCATTACCGATCCAGGGATGACACAGAACACAGAGACTTTGGTCCATTCGGATCGTGGTCGCTACAGTCACCTTTCTTCAGGTGAAGACATCTGAGCGGATGACCAACAAATCATTCGATGCGACGTTGGCTGCTTTCCACAAAGCTTTCCCAGATGCGTCTGGCTGCCACACACCTACAGTAAAATGAAGAATTTCTTTCGTGCAGTTGGAATTGGATATGATATGATCCATATTTGTAAGAATAATTGTGTTCTATTCCGGAAGGATTATGCCAACTTAAGTGAATGCCCGAAATGCAAATCATCAAGATGGAAAGATGGCGATGCTATGAAGAGGATTCCTCCTAATGTTCTGAGACATTTTCCAATTACACCAAGATTGCAGAGGTTGTTTCATGATGCTGAAACAAGAGAGGATGTACTCTGGCATTGTAGGAGCCAGGAGTACAGAGATCAAAATGTAATGAGCCATCCATCACATGGTAGTGAGTGGAAAAGCTTCAATCAGAAGCACGAACAGTTTGCTACTGACCCGAGAAACATTAGACTTGGCTTAGCTTCAGATGGATTTAACCCATTTGGCCACCAGAGCGCCACATATAGCATGTGGCCAGTGCTTGTTATCCCTTACAACATGCCTCCAAATGTCTGCACCACAGAATCAAACTACATGATGTCCTTGCTCATCCCAGGTCCAAAAAGTCCTGGAAAGGATTTTGATTTGTTCATGGAGCCTCTTGTGGAGAAACTTCAACAGCTATGGAGGGGTGTTCTCACTCGGGACCTATATAGCAGCCCACTAGCTGATTTCTTTCTGCGTGTTGTTATAATTTGGTGCATCCATGATTATCCGACATTGGGCACTATGTCAGGGCGAACGACACATGGTTACAATGCATGTGTTCGCTGTGACAGGAATCTGCTGTCATACGCAATACTTAGCAAGATCTGTTACATTGGACACCGCCATTTCCTTGCCAAGGACAAGCCGCATCCTAGAAAATACTGAAGACATGTGTTCAATGCAAAGCATGAAAACTATGATGCGCCAAAGAGGCTCATCGTCGATGAGTTGCAAGTGGAATTAGAGAAGGTCGGGCATATTACACCAGGAAACCATCTTGATAATGGTAGCGGGAAAAGGAAGCGTGGCAGGGCAGAAGAGAGATTATTGTTTACCCGCAGGTCCACTTTGTGGGACTTGGAGTATTCGAAAGATTTGGATATGCGGCATAATCTTGATGTGATGCACATCGAGAAAAATATATGTGACGGCATTATCGGCATACTACTTAATATTGAAGGCAAGACGAAAGATACCTTAAAATCTAGGATTGATTTGACACACCTCAGTATCAGACAGGATTTGCAGGTGCAAGATGAAGGTAAACCACGGGATATGGCACTAGCTATGTACGTCTTGGATAAGGTAAAAAGAAAAGAATTCTGCGAGGTCCTGCACGTGTGAGATTCCCACATGGATTTGCTTCCAACCTTGAAAGGAGAGTCAGTACATATGGAAACAAGGTACAAGGGGTGAAAACTCATGACTGGCACGTCCTACTTCAAAGGGTTTTACCTGTTATCCTTAGAGGATTGGGCCGCCCTGACTTATACAAAGCAGTTGCAGAGTTGGGACAATTCTTCAGGGAACTCTGCAGTAGAAATATCAAGATAGATGCTTTGGAGCGTCTTAGAGACAAGATACCAACTATCCTATGCGACCTTGAGAAGATATATCCTCCAGCCTTCTTTGATGTGATGGTGCATTTGGCTATTCATCTACTTGATGAGGCACTACTTAGAGGTTCAGTACAGTATGGCTGGATGTACCCTATTGAAAGGCGGCTAGGCACTTTCAAGGGCTATGTTAGGAAAAGAGCTAGACCCGAGGGTTCCATTGCAGAGGCCTACATTGCTACAGAAGCGTTGACATTCTGCTCAAAATACATTGAAACAACTAATCAGCTTAGCAAAGAGGTGGATGAAGACAATCCTAGGCTCAATGTTTTCAATTATTCTGTTCGAGTTACAAGGAAGAGTCGACAAGAGGACAAATCTAAAGATTTGGCAAAATGGTTTGGTATGTGTTGAATAACTGTCCTGAGATACTACCATATATCAAGTAAGTGCTAAGTACTATAGCTTATACATCGTAATCTACTAAACTTGCAGCACATTCTTATATATTTAGATGTTTGACGCGATCACTATGTTGTGCACCATCTACAAAAAGGAGTTACTGCCGCAAAATCCAAGAAACATTGACAAATTGGTTATGGTAGGATTTGCGAAATGGTTCAAGAGCCATGTAAGCTTTTGAATTGCACTGTCAGTTTTTTTAATATATTGAGTACACAAGATGACCAGCTTGTCTATTTTCTAACCATAGGTTAAGAAGATGCGGGAGGATGGGCACGCAGTTGATGATGCCCTTTACTCACTAGCAATGGGTTGATACTCGGGTAAGACATTATGAATCTTGCGTTGTTGGAGATGTGCGTTACAACACCCTTGCACGAGACGAAGGCAGGAAGACACAAAACAGTGCCATCATGAGCACGGATACGTATGACAAAGAGACAACTGAAATGTATGCTAACATAACAGACATTGTTCAGTTGCAGTATATCTCCAGTTTCGAGGATCATCGGTGTGTGGTTCTGTTGTGATGTCGTTGGTATAACCTATTTTCCAGGATCGCAAAACCCAGAGCTGATGATTATTTCAAATCCATCAATGTCAAGGTGGTGTACCAGACCAACGAGCCTTTTATTTTGGCAAATCAAGCAACACGGATATTTTTCTTGGAAGACACATTTGCACGTAGCGATGACTGGAGAGTATTGCAAAGGTTTGAGTAGAGGAATTCGTTTAATGAAGTTGCACAACAAGATGATGCTTACACTGCTCCTGATGTACAAGATAACACAGATGTTCCTAATATCTTTGAGAACCATCACGTCAATGACGCCGGCGAAAAGATTGTCTGTCGTGCTGTGGACATACAAGAGTTGATCAAGAAGAAGCCAACGTTCGAGGACGTTGAGGACGAAGAAGAAGATGACACCGTGGGGAATTACGATTCAGACTGATACACATGGCGAAGATGTTGACGCTGCTGCTGCGGATGATGATTATATTGCTTTTGTCGTATTTGCCTGTCAGAAGACGTTTTTTATCTACTATGTGAAATTGTGTTTGCTATGACAACTGAAACCTGATGAACATGTTGTTTAGTATTTTCCTGTGAGACCATCACTTGTTATGTATGCTGATTTGTGTTTGGTGATTGTATGACGATTAAAACATGATGACATTGTTGTTTAGTTGTACTCATATTTGGCTGTGAAACTTGAATTTGATGACATAGTTTGATGTTGGACTGCAATTTGCTTGACGTCTTTGAATGAGAACAAAGCTGGCCCGACAGGGCCTCTGCTAATTTATTTATTTATTACCAAAAGGCATCTGCTATTTATTGATTTATGACCAAAAGGGGATACCCCCTGATTTCCGTTAATAGAAATCATTAGATGTTCACAACACTACGCCCAACCTGCTACACAGGTTTCATTCATTACTAGTTTCAGCAAAGTGCTCTAAATACATCACGAGTGCTACATACACTACAAATAAAGAGACAATCATCCTACAAAGCACATCGATTTTTCCCATTATCTTCACAAGCTCTTTCATCTCCTCATTGATGTCAAGGCCATTTAGCAGTTGTTGCTTGGCCATGATCGAAGGAACTGCATCTTTAACCTTCTGCTCTGCATCTTCCTCTTTTGACGTTCCTTCAGTTACTTGTCCAACACCCCAACCTGCTGGTATTGGGATTCCTTGGCTAACCAAATAACCAGCGTAGTTGCACTCCCCCACATCAGCAACTTCCCAGAAATACAAATCACACGAATCTTCCCTTTTCTGCACGAATCAAATTGGAAGGTAATCAACCAAACTATTAAAAAATCAGCAACCGAAATCAGCAGAACAACACTTAAACATATTATTACCCCATGATTCGGGCATTTGTAGAAGACTCGGCCAGGGTTGAGGATTGTGGTTGAGACGCGACGGATGACTCTACGTGATTTGCAGCAGTGGCACCACACCAACGACAACGGGTTGCTATGAGCAACCGGTTGCAGTGCGCGTGTCGGCGGGGGTGTGATGAGACCCACAGTGGATGGTACGGGTGGCGACTTGGCGCATATTTGGTTGTTACCTGCTGAAGAGCAGGTGGACGAGCAGCCAGTGGACATGGTTGTTGCGGCCAGAGCTTCTAATGCTAGGCAGAGTAAGTAGAGAAGAGGAGAAGCGAATGTTGGATATGTCAGTTTCATTACTTGCAGAGTAGCATAGCACCATATCTAGTCATTGTCTAGGTTTGGATTCGAACCAGCTACAGGAGCACGTCTCTCTTTTTTCTAAAACTCAGCAACGTCTCTTTACTGGTACACTAGCTTGTTCTGTATGCCTTCTCAAGTATTTGATTCCTCCACCTGACATCTGGGACCCACCGGAAGGGCCTCTGTATTTCGCAAAAAACGTGCCCCTCGCCGCCAGGTCGGACCCACCAGCTATCTTCGCACGCAAGGAAGTGCCTCCTTATTACGCACAAAAAAATGAATACTCCCCCTGCCAGCTGGAACCCAGCATCGTGGGAGGCTGACTTGTGGGCCTACCAAGTTGACGGGGACGGAGGGCTTTGTCAACTTAGTCAATATGAACGATTCTAGCTCCAGTTACCGTACGATGTTCATCCAACGGCAGTAGTGCTTCTTCAACCTCTGGTCTTCTTGCTCTAGCCGCCCAACCCAGCGCCAGTCGTGTCGTGTGCTCCTGCCTCCCATGGCCGGCTGTGATACCGCGGAGGCCTCACCGCCCCCTACTACTCCCACCGCTGGCCAGGGCATCCCTCCACTCACCCACACCCCCTGTTATTCTGCGGCGACGGCAGCCTCACACCGCAGCCAAACTAGTGAACCCTCGTACTCCTCTCCGCGTGGGCATCCACTGCCGCGTCTTCCCCGGCTCCACGTCGTCCATCGCCTTGGTGCTCTCGGCGCAGCGTGGTCAATGTGGTCAACGACTGAGTTCCATCAGAAGAGTATTGTACGTGGAGAGGCTGACAGCTAGGTCCACGGCCGCAGTTGGGTCCACGGCCACAGCCCAGTTTTTTGTGATTTGCCAAGTAAGTCGCTTTGTCAGGCCTGTTGGGCTGCAAATCTTTCAGATGAGGAGAGCTTCATTCGGCTGGCCGAGAAAATGGCCTATCAGTAATGAGAAATGGGTTGTACATTTTTAAAACACATCAAACCGGCAATTAATTTCAAATTTCTTTTTTTCATTTCGAGATTTTAAATTGCATTGATTTTTATGTGTGGACAATTTGCTGGATTTTATATTGATATACATTTATTTTTAAAATCTGTTTGATAGTGACTCGAAAATTCGGGATTAAAAACAGTTCGGACCGCACTGAAATATGCAAAATTTCGTATAATTTTTTAACCATGGCCACAATATGGGCTGTAATGCTAACAAAAAGAATATGGGCTCCAAAAAAACCTTACGAATTAGAAAATGGGCTATAAATTATTAGAAATAATGGCAGATGGGTTGTATGATGTTTTCCACATATTTGAGGCCTTCTTAAAAAAAGGTTGAAGCACAAGCAGTGGTTGTTGGATGTCCATCCAATGGCCGTCGTGCTTCTTCAATCTCTGCTCTTCCTGATCCAGCTGCTCAAACAAGCACCGGCGGGACTGCCTGCTCCCTCCTTCCCGCGGCTGGTTGTGCTGCCACGCAGGCCTCACCGCCCCATTGTACTCCCATCACTGGCCTAGCCATCCCTCTACTCACCCACACCTGCTGTTATTCTCCGGCGATGACAGACGAACCAGTAAACCCTCGTACAGCCGTACTCCCCTCCGCATGGGAAACAACTGCCGAGTCTTCCCTCCCTCCGTGTCATTCCCTTCCTAGGCCTCGCTGTCGTCCACCGCCCTGGTGCTCTCGGCGCGGCGTGGTCAACGTGGTCAAGGAACGACTTCCATCGAAAGAGTACTGTACGTGGAGAGGCTGACAGCTGGGTCCACGGCAGCCGCAAGGAAGGGCCTCCTTATTACTCGAAAAATAATTATTCCTCCACCTGACAGCAGGGACCCACCGAACGGGCCACCGTATTTGGCGAAAAAATGTTTCCCCCTGACTGCTGGGACCCACCGGACGGGCCACCGTATTTCACGAAAAAAATGTTCCCCCCATTTTCAGCTCGGACCCACCGGAAGTGGCTCCTTATTACGCACAAAAAAATGAGTACTCCCCCTACTAGCTGGGACCCAATATAGTGGGAGGCTGACTTGTGGGCCTACTAAGTTGACGGGGACGAAGGGCTTTGTCAACTTAGTCAATATGTACGATTCTAGCTCCATTGACCGTACGATGTCCATCCAACGGCCGCCGTGCTTCTTCAACCTCTGGTCTTCTTGCTCCAGCCGCCCAAACCAGCACCGGTCGTGCCTCGTGCTCCTGCCTCCCGTGGCCGGCTGCGATGCCGCAGAGGCCTCACCACTCGTACTATTCCCACCGCTGGCCAGGCCCTGCGACGATGGCAGCCTCACACCGCAGCCAAACCAGTGAACCCTCGTACTCCTCTCTGCGCGGGCTTTTACTGCCGCGTCGTCCCCTTCCTAGGCCTCGTCGTCGTCCACCGCCCTGGTGCTCTCGGCGCGGCATGGTCAACGTGGTCAAGGAACGACTTCCATCGGAAGAGTACTGTACGTGGAGAGGCTGACAGGTAGGTCCACGGCAGCCGCAAGTAAGTGCCTCCTTATTACGCGGAAAATAATTATTCCTCCACCTGACAGCAGGGACCCACTGGACGGGCCACTGTATTTGGCGAAGAAAACATTTCCCCCACTGACTGCTGGGACCCACCGGACGGGCCACCGTATTTCATGAAAAAAATATTTCCCCCGCTGTCAGCTCGGACCCACCGGAAGTGCCTCCTTATTACGCACAAAAAATGAGTACTCCCCCTGCTAGTTGGGACTCACCTTGGTGGGTGGCTGACTTGTGGGCCTACTAAGTTGACGGGGATGGAGTGCTTTGTAAACTTAGTCAATATGAACGATTCTAGCTCCAGTGACCGTACGATGTCCATCTAACGGTCGTAGTGCTTCTTCAACCTCTGGTATTCTTGCTCCAACCACCCAAAGCAACGTCGGTCGTGCCGCATGCTCCTGCCTCCCGTGGCCGGCTGTGCTGCCGTGGAGGCCTCACCGCCCCAACTATTCCCACCGCTGGCTAGGTCCTGCGGCGACGGCGGCCTCACACCGGAGCCGAACCAGTGAACCCTCATACTCCTCTCCGCGCGGGCTTCCACTTCCGCGTCTTCCCCGGCTCCGCGTCGTCCCCTTCCTAGGCCTCGCCGCCGTCCACCGCCCTGGTGCTCTCGGCACGGCGTGGTCAACGTGGTCATGGAATGGCTTCCATCGGACGTGGACTGTACGTGGAGAGGCTGACAGCTGGGTCCACGACGGCAACAAAGAAGTCCCTCCTTATTACGCGGAAAATAATGATTCCTCCACCTGACAGCAAGGACCCACTGGACGAGCCACCGTATTTCGTGAAAAACGTTTCCCCCCTGACTGCTGGGACCCACCGGATAGGCCACCGTATTGCGTGAAAAAAACATTCCCCCCGCTGTCAGCTCGGACCCACCGGAAGTGCCTCCTTATTACGCACAAAAAATGAATACTCCCCTTGCTGGTTGGGACCCACCTCGGTGGGAGGCTGACTTGTGGGCCTACTAAGTTGACGGGGACGGAGTTGTTTGTCAACTTAGTCAATATGAACGATTCTAGCTCCAGTGACCGTACAATGTCAATCCAACGGTCGTAGTGCTTCTTCAACCTCTGGTCTTGTTGCTCCAGCCACCCAAAGCAGTGCCGGTCGTGCCGCATGATCCTGCCTCCCGTGGCCGGCTGTGCTGCCGCGGAGGCCTCACCGCCCCCTACTATTACCACCGGTGGCCAGGCCATCCCTCTACTCACCCACACCCCTTGTTATTCTGCGGCAACGGCAGCCTCACACCGCTGCGAACCAGTGAACCCTCGTACTCCTCTACGCATGGGCAACCACTGTCGTGTCTTCCCCGGCTTCGCGTCGTCCCCTTCCTAGGCCTCGCCGTCGTCCACCGCCCTGGTGCTCTCGGCGCGGCGTGGTCAACATTGTCAAGGAACAACTTCCATCGGACGTGGACTGTACGTGGAGAGGCTGACAGCTGGGTCCACTGCCGCAGCAAGGAAGTGCCTCCTTATTACGCGCAAAATAATTATTCATCCACCTGACAGCGGGGACCCACCAGACGGGCCACACGTATTCCGTGAAAAAAAAGTTTCCCTCTGACTGCTGGGACCCACTAGCTACACCTTCGCACGCAAGGAAGTGCATCCGGGCAAAAAAAAACAATTCGCCCCCCTGACTGCTAAGACACACCAACTACATCTTCGCACGGAAGGAAGTGCCTGACAGTCGAGACCCACATGCTCGAAGCGTACGTAGCGTTGTCATTCTGCTCGTGAATGTGTACGTACATACTGGTCGATGTAGAGGTGCGCACGTGTCGTAGTAGAGGCACGCACGTAGCATGTACACATACGTACAGCGGCAGTGTGCAAGAAAGAAAATACGCCACATACATACATACGGGCAGGGTCTCGAACGCCTACTCGCGCATACGTACGGCCAGGGCTCGTGTACATGGCTGGGTCGAAACGGAGAAACAACGTCGTTGTCGTGTTCATGGGGAGCCAACCGACTGGGTCAGAACGGAACGCGTCGTCAGGTTCATCGGGAGGGTTGGACGGAACTGCCGATGGAAATGAGGCCTGGCATACCGCAGAACGGAGGAAACGGCCTTGTGTTCGACCGGCCACGTTCGAAACAGGATCCAGTTAATCGGGAGGAGTCTGGCGTACCACAAAACGGAGGAAACGGACCTCCTACGGTCGAAACGGGGGTCATGTTGATCGGGAGGGGTGTGGCGTACCGCAAAACGGAGGAAACGGACTTGTGTTGGAGCGCTACGGTCGAAACGGGCGTCCTGTTCATCGGGAGGGGTGTGGCGTACCGCAAAACGGGACTTCACAGGATACTGTTCATCTCCACCGTCGACCCCCTCCAGCCTCCGCGGGCTACTGTTCATCCACCGTCGACCTCCTCCAACCTCCACATGCGACTGTTCATCCACGGGCTCCTATTCATCCAGCCTCCACCGCGCGCTACTCCATCGGCTACTGTTCAACCAGCCCTCTCCACGGGCTCCTATTCAACCACCCCTCCACGGGCTACTGTTCATCCACCCCCACCGGGAACTGTTCATCCAAAGCCCCCCAGCAATGCTCACTGTTCATCCAGAGGCAGTATCGATCGGCTTCAGTTAGCGGCAGTAGTGAAGGAATCACTCGACTAGGTTCACTTAACAACCATCGATCGATCGCTCGAGCTCAGTAACGCGTAGCCTGCAGTGCAATCGCTCGGGTTCAGTTAGAGCCCAACGCCTCGCTCGGGTTCAGTTAGATCCCAACGCCTCGCACCCACGCGCGTGCGTGTATGAGAGAAACGCGCATCGCTCTGCCTTGACCACCCACCATAACCGGGAACACCCCGATATTTTCCTCGCCCTTGCTTCTACCATGGTTTTTTCCATCATGGACGGCCCAAAGAATGTCATGCAGCTGCGTCTCCGGCCCGCCCGGGACGAAAAGCCCATTTTCTGTCATGATTTTTTGTCATAGAAGTAGGACCCCACCACATCTATGATGATACCAGGTTTTGTCACAATTATCGTCATAGAAATGTCATAAGTATGACATCATTTTTTTCGTTCGGCCCAAAATGTCACGGATGTGTCTTTTTTTGTAGTGATATGCATCACTGTCAATCTGTAACTAGTACTCCCTCCATAAATTTATAAGTTGCGCTTACCTTTTGCATCAAGTTCGTAATTTACGTACGATGCTTGACCTGACCTACAAACTACTCGTAAATTCAAAACCTGAGGTTGAACTTATAAATTCAAAACTACTCGTGTAGCATGCCTGTCACGTTCGCAAGTTCAAAACGAGAAAGTGGAACACGTACATGAAGCATGTCCCTTAACCGTCGCATACCACACTGTCGTTTCGCCGCCCGGTCAACGCACATTGGCAGGCTTAATATCACTACACATGTGGGACCGCATGTGACCAAACTGACGATGCTCCAACCTAGCTACTACCCTGCTTATCTGGCGGGAAAAGTGTCACGACCGGTCCTTTAGTAAAATAATTACCAGAAGACCGACCTTTTTATTAAACCAGCGGGGAATATAATTCCTTGCTGGCAGACAAATCCTTGATACAGAATTCTAGTACACTAAATATTATACAGGGTTGAGCTGGGATTTGCTCAACAATCTTATTACAAGCGCGCCAATATATTACATAAAAGCGGATATGACACAAGGCAGGGTGGCATACTAATTACTCGTAATAAAAGGTGGTGGAATATGTCAAAGTGAAGTGGGTGACGTGACTCCAATATAATACAGTCCATCGGGTGTCGGAGTGAGACCCAATGAATTTATTTGGTGGTAGGCAGAAGCGGTTATAAAACAGTGATCAACTCCAGGATCGCAAGAGACTGACTGGGACTCCTCTAAGCGTCGGACTCGCTATCGAACTCTTCATCCATGAGATTGCCTTCGTCCACATCTGGCCAAATCAACAAGCCAGGTGAGTACTTTGAATGTACTCGCAAGATAGTTCGGACTTAAGATATAATAAATGCCAACATGAATGCATATGAGTATTCTAGCAAATATGCGTCCGGAATGAAATATTGGTGTGCTGAAGGTAAAGATGGAAGTCAGGCGGTAATCCTCCCGAAATCCAAAAGATAAAATAAAGTGACCAAACGAGGGTCTGGGTAACGCCTCGCAGGAGAATAATAAATGATAACAGGCCACAGTCGCGCGTCTGAGCGACACCGCTTGATAACCCTCAACCGTAAGGGGTCGAGATAGTCTTCGCGGGTAAGAATAACCCAATTTATTGATTCGACACACGGGGAGCCAAAGAGTATTCATAAGCTTTAACAGTTGAGTTGTCAATTCAACCGCACCTGAAATATACTAACTTTCAACAAAAGATAAGTGGTAACAGTGATATGATAGTGATGATAGTAATAGTAAAAGTAAACAGCAAAAGTAAACAGCAGTAGTAAATGGCAAAAGTAGCAACTAGTGACAAGCAAGGTTTAAAATACTGTAGGCTAGGGAGATGGATGGTTGGGCGTTGCATGGATGAGATAGTTTCTAACTCGGGGCACGGCACACGGAAAAGTAATGATCATCTAGGCAAATATCAAACATTAGGCATGTATCCCGTTTGTAGTTGTACGTGCTTGCAGTAAGAACTTGCACAACATCTTTTGTCCTACCATCCCGCTACGAACGGGGCCAAAAGGAACTAATGGATATTAAGGTGCTCCTGTCAAAGAGCACCGGAACAAAGCAATGAACTCAATGGATACATGTAATCCTCAAATTACGGACCATCCCCTTTGGTGTCCCAGCTGTCACTTTTGGGATCGCCGGTTCCGAACCGTAACAGGTGCATACAACTCATAGATAGGATCAAGAACACAAATATATTCATGCAAACACATATGGTTCAGATCTGAAATCATGGCACTCGGGCCCTAAGTGTCAAGCATTAAGAATAACAAGTTGTAGCAAAGATGACAAACACCATACTAGATGATAGGCAACATGCCCCCAACAATCTGACGAACTATTACATGATCTAACTCATCCAATCCCTACCATCCCCTTCGCCTACAGCAAGGGAATTACTCACACATGAAGGGGGAAGTCATGGAGGGATGATGGAGTGGTGATGATGATGACGATGGCGACGATCTCCCCTCTCCGGAGGCCAAATCAGCCTCCAGATTAGCCCTCCCGAAGAAGAACAGAGGGTGGCGGCGGCTCCGCGACGAAAAACAGCGAAAGGACTTCCGATCTGGGATTTTTTCCGTCGGGAGGAAAAATACGGGCTAAAGTAGGGCACCAGGGGTGTGGGGCCCACCCAGGCGCCCCCCCCCCGGCGCGGCCCAGGGGGGGCTCCCACAGGGCGCCTGGGCACCCCCTGGCCCCCCTCTGGCCCCACTTCTGGCATTTTGTTTCTTCGGGTGCGTGGATTTTTCGTGATTTTTTGTGGATTTTTCTGAGATGCTTAAAAATCCGTTTTCCTGCACACAAATAAACCATACAGGCAGCTCTGCTGAAAACAGCGTCAGTCCGGGTTAGTTTAGTCCAAATCATGCAAGAATGAGGTCAAAACAATATCAAAAGTGTTTGGAAAAGTAGATACGTTTGAGACGTATCAACTCCCCCAAGCTTAGCATATTGCTTGTCCTCAAGCAATTCAGTTCAACGAGCTGGACGCGACAAAGAAAACTTTGACAAACTCTTTTGCTTCATTAGATGTATATAAGCACGTACTACGAGAAGAGTTCAGCAAGTATTAAAACAGTACTTATGAGAACAATGCAAGGAGCAATCCTTCTTTCGAGTGACCAGTCACAAATAATTAAGAGTAAACAATATATTACCGAAAATCAAGACAAGATCACATTGCACATAGCTTGAGCATATTAAGGTGGTATCTCGCTAGCCTCCATGAGTGAAGCAAAACATAAATGCAGAGACTCCTCCAGAGTTTTAAAGGAGACTAGAACTAAGAATTTCAGAATAAATCATATCACAAGTATGCAGAAGACAATGTAATACTTTGGGACAATGCACATTACACTCAGAATGACAATTATGCTCTCCTAGTCAGTGCTTTGAAGAAAGAAGGTGAGACTCTCGAACCGTGGCTTTTATTGGCAAGGTTGAAAACCCGTGATCGGAAACAAAAATTAAACATGTACCAGAGCTCTTGGTTTTAAAAACAGAAGTAAATATGTTTTTGAGAGGTGCATAATTCGTCAACGAATGCTAGCAGGTAACTCAATCACCTTTTAAGCCAGACAAGTTTCGAGGAACGGCTCCCGCATGAGGACGATCACATCCTCTTAATCTCCTTTGTTTATCACTGCCAAAGTTTTCTGATTTCTCATGAACAAAGCGTGAAGGAGGGTTCGTTTGTTATATTATCTTTTTGAGCCGGGCGCACTCAATGCTAGTTCCTTTTCATATTAGTGGTTCGCACATTATACATGCAATCCAGGGGCGAAACTTGTCCAACTTAAAGGGATCAGGAATTAACTACTACTTCCTCATGAGCTAAAACATAGGCACAAAAAGAGAAATGCTTTAGATTAATTTCGAGATGGTACATGAAAGTCTTCGTTAGGAATGGCAGGTAAATACCATGTATAGGAAGGTATAGTGGACTCATATGGCATAACAGGTTTAAAGGTTTTAGATGCACAAGCAGTCATTCCGCTTAGTACGGGTGGAGGTTTAGCAAAAGACTGGGAAGCGACCAACTAGAGAGCAATAACGGTCATAATCATGCAGAGCAACAAAGCAACATTGAATCGGGCATGAAAGTGATATAACTATTCTAAAACTCAAAGATCATCAAGGCAAAGTAGACTTTTAGTCTTAAACATGTGTAAGCATGTGCCAAGTCAATCCAAAAATTCTCTAAAGGGAAATGCCACCTCAGTATGCCAGACTATGAACAGTGCGATGCATGTAGATCATTTCAATAACACATTATATACTCTAGTTATTGGAGACTAGCCACAAGGAAAGCATGAACCACTGGAATAGCATTGTAAACATAGCACTATGTCGCTACAAGCTGGTCTCTAGATCATAAGTACAGGCATATGTACAAAAGTAGAAACAATAAGAGTTCATACCGGTCTTCCTTGTTGCTTCCTTTCAGTCGATCTTCGTCATTACTGCTTGTCACTTGCACGATCGAACGTAGGAAATATAATCAAATGCCACCACGGACGCGAGCTGATCTCTGAAAACAAAGCAAACTAAAGAGAGAGAGGAAATCTTTTTGGGTTTTTCAAAAGTTGAATAAAAAGCAAAAGAAAGAGAAAATCTTTTTGTTGTTTTTGCAAAGAGGGAAATAAAGAAGAACGGGCAAAAACTTCAAAAAGATCAAAGTGAATCAAATGGATAATACAATGAAAAAGTGAGAAGGGCACGTACTCCCCCAAGCTTAGGCTTTTGGCCTAAGTTGGTAGCAGCTACTGCCCCCAGGAGCCTCCTGCTCCAGGGGTATGGTGGTGAGACCAAGGGTCGTAGAAGGATGATGGCGCGTACACCGAACTCCTCGGAGTCTCCCACGAGGAAGGTTCCGAGCGCCAAACAGAGGAAGACCCTTCACCAAACTCGGTGGCGGTCTCATCCTGAAAATGTGGTATCTCACCGTGCCTCTCCTCGTCGGGCACAACCCCCTCCATGGGGTTATGGAACTGATGCCGGACCATGAACTCATCGAACTGGACAACATCAAAGGACCATCCGTTCCTGCGAGAAAAATCAAACAAAAGAGGTGCAGGTAGACGGATCTCGCGTTCCGCGGTAGTTCCGAAACGCAAGATATAAACAAGGTTATCAAGTTCAGAGCCCATGGTAACAAACTTATGCCTTTTCATAGCAGCAAGATCAAAGCTTAAATAAGTAAAAGGAGTATCATCAGGGTGTGGGGTGCCTCCAAGATGCTCTAAGATAAGCGTGGCATAAATGCCACCATATAAGTCCCCCTTGTTACCGTTCATAGCAAGGCGTCGAGCAATTAAGGTACCAATATTATAATCAGACCTCCCTGAGA
>LR738710.1:589734432-589823558 GCA_902687465.1 Secale cereale
ATGCTGCAGAGAGAGTTGATGACGGTTTTCAGCTCGGAGGGCTGCGTGGCCATCCTTGCCGTCCTCCCAACGTTCGGCACACCTATTACTTCACAAAAATTTCCCAGAGTCATGGTGATAAGATCATTATAAATTTTAAACTCAATAGCACCTGAATCAGGATTATATCTAAAACTGTTAATGAAACCGGAGGTGAGTTTCTGATACTGAGTAACACGGCTCGTGACGAGTCGTGTCAAACCTGCATTAGCACAAAGATTATAAAACTCATCCTTGATTCCCGCAGCTTCCATGAATTCATCACATGGAAATGTCATCGCACGTGCTGGACTTGTATCTTCCAACAACTCCAGGGGCACATGATCTTCATTATAGCTCACCCTAACAGTCGATGGTGAAGCTGCGGCTCTAGTGACTCGATCGGAGTGTGCGGGCCTCCTCTTCTCAAGCCATCCTTTTGCCCTTCCTAACAAACTCATTTCTGAAAAAAAATTGCGATTTACAAAAACGAGGATTAAAACAAAGTGAGCTAAGGCAAACTACTCAACTCACTTGCCCAAGGCATAAACTTGCATCAAAACTTGGAAAACAACTTTCTACACATGCATGCAAGCTCATCTCTACAGCACCAAGAACTACTAAATACTCACAAATGAGGCCACCAATCGAAAATCTAATTGGAGGGGTGGAGGAGTCACATACCAGGGAGTACTTGCTCAAAATTTCAGCTCAGATGATGGGCTGTAGAGAGAGATCGAAGAATCGCCCCCAAGAACAGCAAGAACAGCAAGAACAAGACCAGAACTCGGGTTTCTGGAAAAAGAGAGAGAGAGGGGAAGAATAAGTACCTGGAGGGGGGTCCCGTGGGCCCCAGGCGCCCTGTGGGCGCGGCCAGGGGCTGGGCCGCGCCAGCTGGCCGCCTGGGCCACTGGTGGCCCCCCTGGCTGGCCCCAGGACTTTCCGGGTCTCTCCCATTGTGGAAAATTTTAATATAATTTTTCTGGAATTTTTCTGAAAACTTCACTGTTGAAATTTTTTTGAAGTTCAAAAAGCTGCGAAACTCTCTGAAAACTTGAAGTAGTTAGTAGTATTGTGAAGCTTCAAAAACATATATACTTGGTACAGCAAGTAGGACAATACTAAAAATAAATGAAAACATAGAAAGCTCAACTTTTTATCCATATAAAACACGTTTACTAGTAAGGTTGATCAAGTCTTACCAACAAACAAGCGACATATAGAGGAAAAAGTCTCACCTCCTACGAAGTAATCACTGAACTTTTACCTTGATGGACATTGTCCCTACCATGATAGTTTTGTATTTGTGAGGCACATGTAGTGGACAGTCCCATTCTCCAATTTTCACGGTCTCGATATTCTCTATAGAGTTGAGGGCATGCCTCCTGTCGGTCTTCTTCGGAAAATATACCGTGTGTTCTTTATCATTCACATGAAAGGTAACCTTCCCTTTGTTGCAATCAATAATAGCACCTGCGGTGTTAAGGAAAGGTCTACCAAGAATAATGGACATGCTCCCATCCTCGGGCATGTCAAGCACAACAAAATCAGTAAGAATTAAACAATTAGCAACTTCAACTGGAACATCCTCACAAATACCTATCGGAACAGCGGTTGACTTGTCAGCCATCTGAAGTGAGATATCTGTAGGAATTAGTTTCTCTAAACAAAGCCTCTCGTAAAGAGAGAGAGGCATAACACTCACTCCCGCTCCAAGATCACATAAAGCAGTTTTGACATAATTATTCTTATGGAGCAAGGGATGGTGGGTATACCTGGATCACCGAGCTTCTCAGGAATCTTTCCACTGAAAGAATAGTTAGCAAGCATAGTAGATATTGCATCATTAGGAATTTTTCTTTTGTTAGTGACAATATCTTTCATATATTTTGAATAAGGAAGTAACTTAATAGCATCAGTCAAAGGAATTTGAAGAAAAAGAGGTTTAATCCATTCACAAAACTTATTGTAATGCTCTTCTTCTTTAGATTTGATGGACTTACCTGGAAAGGG
Organism: Secale cereale; assembly: GCA_902687465.1. Taxonomy (NCBI): domain Eukaryota; kingdom Viridiplantae; phylum Streptophyta; class Magnoliopsida; order Poales; family Poaceae; genus Secale; species Secale cereale. Next base: position 589,736,464 of record LR738710.1, read on the forward strand.
CATGGGTTTCTGTACCCATGGTTCTTTCTCCTTCCCATGTTTTCTTGCGATGAAGTCTTCTTTAGTGTACCTCTTACGTTTGTCAGGTGCTTCTTCTTCTCGAACTTCAGGCGGATCGTTTTTCTCATTATCATTACCTTCAGGTTCAGCACCGTCTTCAGTCTCAGCATCGGAAATAGATACACTGTTGGGATCAATAGCTGGCTCTTCATCTGCATTAGGATCATTAGAATTGTCAGTCTCTTTATGTTTCTTCTTCTTATTTGGAGAGACAACAATTTCTTCATCCTGCATTTGAGAATCTTGCTCGATTCTCTTCGGGTGTCCCTCTGGATATAGAGGATCTTGAGTACTAGTTCCTCCTCGGGTCTTAATCCCAAAAGCCTGCAGTTTATCTTGTTTGGCATTGTTAGCAAGCAAATCTCTTTGCACATTAGAAATTTGATCAAGCTGAGTTTGAACCATATGAAAATGCTTCACAAGACATTGGACATCATTAACTATTCTATCTAAAACACCAAGCAACTTTTTGATAGCAAGGGAATTATCATGCAACTAACTTTCTATCCTCTCATTAAAATGATTCTGTTTCATAATAAAATTATCAAACTCATCTAAACATTGATCAGGAGGTTTACCATGAGGGATGTCACTTGCGTTGAAATCTAAAAGAGAGTGTACCTCTACCATAGGAGGGTGATTGGTAGGCTCACACAGCTTCTCAATAGGGGGTAGATTCTTCACATCTTCAGCTTTAATACCTTTCTCTTTAATAGACTTCTTTGCTTCTTGCATATCCTCGGGGCTTAGAACAAACATGCCCCTCTTCTTTGTTGGTGGAGGTGGTTCAGGGACGGACCAATCTTCATGATTTTTGGCAATCCTGCCCATTAAATCTTCCGCGTCGTCCAGTGTTCTTTTCCTGAAAACACAACCAGCACAACTGTCCAAATAGGACCTAGATTCATCAGTTAAACCAGCATAGAATATATCAATTAATTCATTCTTAGGAACTCCATGTCCTGGTCTAGCCTGACAACTGCAGTACCTCCCCCAAGCTTTAGGGAGGGACTCATCCTGCAACTGTTTAAAATTATAAATTCTTTGTAAAGCAGCATGTTGCATATGAGCAGGAAAGTACTTATCAACAAAAGAGTGAGCTAAGTCCTGAGGACTCTTAATAGAACCGCATGGGAGTGAATCATACCATGCTTTAGCACCTTCCTTCAAGGAGAAAGGAAGAAGCTTGGTCACATAAAAGTAGCGTATCTTCTCATCTGTGGTAAACAGGCTACCTAGTTCACCAAGTTTAGTTAGGTGTGCAATAGCATCATCATTTTCTCTGCCATAAAAGGGGTCAGCTTCAACCAAAGGTATAAGTGAAAGATCAACAGAGAAATCAAAATCAGGATCATCAATGCATATTGGAGATGTAGCAAACTCAGGATTAGGAACGGTTTTGTTTTTCAAAGAGTGTTTTTCAAATATTTTCTTAATAGTTTCAGGGTCAGAGCCGGCAAACTCTGTCAGTTCCCTGCATAAATCCTCGTCAAGTATATAGTAATCATCATCAAGGAGCCTCTCCTGAAGTTTACTCAATTCAGGAAAATCGTAAGTTTCACCAATAGGGTAGCGAGTAACAGGAAGTTCAATTCCATATTTTTCAGCAACAGCAGTAATTTGTTTCTCAAGAGCATAACCAAGTGAACTAATATCATCATCAAAAGTAGTAGAAGCATCATCAAGTGTATCAGACATAGTAACAGATTCAGTAGGAGCATCATGTGGTGGTGAGGCGAACTTACTCATGACAGAAGGTGAATCAAGCGTAGCACTAGTGCTCAGAGCAGTACCTCTTCTTGTAGTGGATCGTAAGATCGGAACCTTGGGGTCTCCTTTCTTACCCATAGTGAATAAAGGGCAGCAGGTAGGATGCCTCAAGTAGACTTGTAAATATTGCTATGCTCCCCGGCAACGGCGCCAGAAAACGGTACTTGATAACCCTCAACCGTAAGGGATCGAGATAGTCTTCGCGGGTAAGAATAACCCAATTTATTGATTCGACACATGGGGAGCCAAAGAGTATTTATAAGCTTTAACAGTTGAGTTGTCAATTCAACCGCACCTGAAATATACTAACTTGCAACAAAAGATAAGTGGTAACAGTGATATGATAGTGATGATAGTAATAGTAAAAGTAAACAGCAAAAGTAAATAGCAGTAGTAAATGGCAAAAGTAGCAACTAGTGACAAGCAAGGTTTAAAATATTGTAGGCTAGGGAGATGGATGGTTGGGCGTTGCATGGATGAGATAGTTTCTAACTCGGGGCACAGCACACGGAAAAGTAATGATCATCTAGGCAAATATCAAACATTAGGCATGTATCCCGTTTGTAGTTGTACGTGCTTGCAGTAAGAACTTGCACAACATCTTTTGTCCTACCATCCCGCTACGAACGGGGCCAAAAGGAACTAATGGATATTAAGGTGCTCCTGTCAAAGAGCACCGGAACAAAGCAATGAACTCAATAGATACATGTAATCCTCAAATTACGGACCATCCCCTTTGGTGTCCCAGCTGTCACTTTTGGGATCGCCGGTTCCGAACCGTAACAGGTGCATACAACTCATAGATAGGATCAAGAACACAAATATATTCGTGCAAACACATATGGTTCAGATCTGAAATCATGGCACTCGGGCCCTAAGTGTCAATCATTAAGAATAACAAGTTGTAGCAAAGATGATAAAAACCATACTAGATGATAGGCAACATGCCCCCAACAATCTGACAAACTATTACATGATCTAACTCATCCAAACCCTACCATCCCCTTCGCCTACAGCAAGGGAATTACTCACACATGAAGGGGGAAGTCATGGAGGGATGATGGAGTGGTGATGATGATGACGATGGCGACGATCTCCCCTCTCCGGAGGCCAAATCAGCCTCCAGATTAGCCCTCCCGAAGAAGAACAGATGGTGGCGGCGGCTCCGCGACGAAAAACAGCGAAAGGACTTCCGATCTGGGATTTTTTCCGTCGGGAGGAAAAATACGGGCTAAAGTAGGGCACCAGGGGGTGTGGGACCCACCCAGGCGCCCCCCCCCCCCCGGCGCGGCCCAGGGGGGGCGCCCACAGGGCGCCTGGGCACCCCCTGGCCCCCCTCTGGCCCCACTTCTGGCATTTTGTTTCTTCGGGTGCGTGGATTTTTCGTGATTTTTTGTGGATTTTTCTGAGATGCTTAAAAATCCGTTTTCCTGCACACAAATAAACCATACAGGCAGCTCTGCTGAAAACAGCGTCAGTCCGGGTTAGTTTAGTCCAAATCATGCAAGAATGAGGTCAAAACAATATCAAAAGTGTTTGGAAAAGTAGATACGTTTGAGACGTATCAACTCCCCCAAGCTTAGCATATTGCTTGTCCTCAAGCAATTCAGTTCAACGAGCTGGACGCGACAAAGAAAACTTTGACAAACTCTTTTGCTTCATTAGATGTATATAAGCACGTACTACGAAAAGAGTTCAGCAAGTATTAAAACAGTACTTATGAGAACAATGCAAGGAGCAATCCTTCTTTCGAGTGACCAGTCACAAATAATTAAGAGTAAACAATATATTACCGAAAATCAAGACAAGATCACATTGCACATAGCTTGAGCATATTAAGGTGGTATCTCGCTAGCCTCCATGAGTGAAGCAAAACATAAATGCAGAGACTCCTCCAGAGTTTTAAAGGAGACTAGAACTAAGAATTTCAGAATAAATCATATCACAAGTATGCAGAAGACAATGTAATACTTTGGGACAATGCACATTACACTCAGAATGACAATTATGCTCTCCTAGTCAGTGCTTTGAAGAAAGAAGGTGAGACTCTCGAACCGTGGCTTTTATTGGCAAGGTTGAAAACCCGTGATCGGAAACAAAAACTAAACATGTACCAGAGCTCTTGGTTTTAAAAACAGAAGTAAATATGTTTTTGAGAGGTGCATAATTCGTCAACGAATGCTAGCCGATAACTCAATCACCTTTTAAGCCAGACAAGTTTCGAGGAACGGCTCCCGCATGAGGACGATCACATCCTCTTAATCTCCTTTGTTTATCACTGCCAAAGTTTTCTGATTTCTCATGAACAAAGCGTGAAGGAGGGTTCGTTTGTTATATTATCTTTTTGAGCCGGGCGCACTCAATGCTAGTTCCTTTTCATATTAGTGGTTCGCACATTATACATGCAATCCAGGGGCGAAACTTGTCCAACTTAAAGGGATCATGAATTAACTACTACTTCCTCATGAGCTAAAACATAGGCACAAAAAGAGAAATGCTTTAGATTAATTTCGAGATGGTACATGAAAGTCTTCGTTAGGAATGGCAGGTAAATACCATGTATAGGAAGGTATAGTGGAATCATATGGCATAACAGGTTTAAAGGTTTTAGATGCACAAGCAGTCATTCCGCTTAGTACGGGTGGAGGTTTAGCAAAAGACTGGGAAGCGACCAACTAGAGAGCAATAACGGTCATAATCATGCAGAGCGACAAAGCAACATTGAATCGGGCATGAAAGTGATATAACTATTCTAAAACTCAAAGATCATCAAGGCAAAGTAGACTTTTAGTCTTAAACATGTGTAAGCATGTGCCAAGTCAATCCAAAAATTCTCTAAAGGGAAATGCCACCTCAGTATGCCAGACTATGAACAGTGCGATGCATGTAGATCATTTCAATAACACATTATATACTCTAGTTATTGGAGACTAGCCACAAGGAAAGCATGAACCACTGGAATAGCATTGTAAACATAGCACTATGTCGTTACAAGCTGGTCTCTAGATCATAAGTACAGGCATATGTACAAAAGTAGAAACAATAAGAGTTCATACCGGTCTTCCTTGTTGCTTCCTTTCAGTCGATCTTCGTCATTACTGCTTGTCACTTGCACGATCGAACGTAGGAAATATAATCAAATGCCACCACGGACGCGAGCTGATCTCTGAAAACAAAGCAAACTAAAGAGAGAGAGGAAATCTTTTTGGGTTTTTCAAAAGTTGAATAAAAAGCAAAAGAAAGAGAAAATCTTTTTGTTGTTTTTGCAAAGAGGGAAATAAAGAAGAACGGGCAAAAACTTCAAAAAGATCAAAGTGAATCAAATGGATAATACAATGAAAAAGTGAGAAGGGCACGTACTCCCCCAAGCTTAGGCTTTTGGCCTAAGTTGGTAGCAGCTACTGCCCCCAGGAGCCTCCTGCTCCAGGGGTATGGTGGTGAGACCAAGGGTCGTAGAAGGATGATGGCGCGTACACCGAACTCCTCGGAGTCTCCCACGAGGAAGGTTCCGAGCGCCAAACAGAGGAAGACCCTTCACCAAACTCGGTGGCGGTCTCATCCTGAAAATGTGGTATCTCACCGTGCCTCTCCTCGTCGGGCACAACCCCCTCCATGGGGTTATGGAACTGATGCCGGACCATGAACTCATCGAACTGGACAACATCAAAGGACCATCCGTTCCTGCGAGAAAAATCAAACAAAAGAGGTGCAGGTAGACGGATCTCGCGTTCCGCGGTAGTTCCGAAACGCAAGATATAAACAAGGTTATCAAGTTCAGAGCCCATGGTAACAAACTTATGCCTTTTCATAGCAGCAAGATCAAAGCTTAAATAAGTAAAAGGAGTATCATCAGGGTGTGGGGTGCCTCCAAGATGCTCTAAGATAAGCGTGGCATAAATGCCACCATATAAGTCCCCCTTGTTACCGTTCATAGCAAGGCGTCGAGCAATTAAGGTACCAATATTATAATCAGACCTCCCTGAGAGGGCTGCTGCCAGGATAGCAATATCCGGAGCAGAAATGTTGCTCGTGTTGTCGCGAGCTAACACCCCTCTAGCAATATAATATGCAAAATACCTGAGGTGAGGAAACAAGATGCTGGAGATCTTCGACCGATGAATATCCCTCGTACCCATGCTGCAGAGAGAGTTGATGATGGTTTTCAGCTCGGAGGGCAGCGTGGCCATCCTTGCCGTCCTCCCAACGTTGGGCACACCTATTACTTCACAAAAATTTCCCAGAGTCATGGTGATAAGATCATTATAAATTTTAAACTCAATAGCACCTGAATCAGGTTTACAACTGACTAGACCGTAATCCCAATGGACGGCCTATGATAGTACCGAAAAGGAGATGAACGGAATCATGACATGATCTCCGTTGATACTGAGATAACCAACTACTGGCATGCTCCAACAATACCAGCATTCCGACCATCATATCAGCATATGATCGAGGTGGTCCAGACCTCAACTCCCGGGGCTCACCCGAAGCTTGCTTGCATGAAATATAACCATACACAATGCTTATATAACCATGCTTAGGAGAAGAGCTACTCGGGCAAAACATGCAACACACTCATCATATAAGAGGTTCAAACATGCTTGCCTGGTTCAGAGAAGTCGGAGCCTAACTTGGTGTGATTCGCGTCTCCGTCACGGCCTCCGGTATCTATGTATTCAAACAAAATATATACTAACATAAATACCGCGCGTGCAAATAAAGTTGCTCCAAAAATTTCCACATAAATATGACAAAAAACTAGGCAGAAAACTAAAGAGGACAGAAAAAGAATCAACTCAAAATCACTTTTAGTTTAAAAGATATTAAGGCTTCTGTCCAGGGACCCATCTGTAATGAATCAGAAAAGATCCAAGGGCTAGAACAGAAAGTAACAAAGCGAATCGGTATGCAGTACGTCAACCGCAGAGGAAAACACACTTTGCCCGAATACGCTAACAGAAAACGGTTCTAGGGTGAGAGATGTGAGGCTGACAGGGGACCCCACTAGTCGGGTTTGAAAACCAGAAGCAGAGCCGCGCCGGCGCCGGTGCTGCGGTGATCGCCGGCGTCGATCCACGGCGAGTTAGGGGAGGGGAGGGGTACCTACGTCTTCACGGTGGTCTTCTGCGTCGAACGGTGGTAGACTTGGGTGTCGGCGAGCCCCACGTCAACGGCGACCTTATCTCCGGCGGACGGCGGCTCGGGTGGTCGTGGACCTCGTCGGAGAAGGTTCCTTGGGTGAAATTGAGGTGGGGGTTAGGCCTAGGTGGATGCCAGGATGCTACGCTCAAGTTCACGGCGGCGGAGAAGCCCTCACCGGAGTGAATGGAGCTGGAGCCCGAAGCGGAGGTGGCTGGCCGGAGTTGGGGAAGAAGGGCCCCTCGAGGCTCTTCCAGAGGTTGGGCGCGGTCTAGGGAAGTAGTGGAGGCGTGTGTGCTCGAGCACGAGCTCTGGGGTGCCTTTTATAGGCAGCTCGAGGTGGCTGCCGCGAACGGATAAGTCCGGCGAGTTGATTATGGCGCTGCAGTGGTCGGACGGCGGGGCTAGGGGCTTGAGCATCATCCAGTAGCTGTAGAGGTTCCATTCCTGCGCCTAATTCAACAGGAGAGGTGGAGTTACAGCCTGTCCTCGACGGAACGGCCGCGCGGCACGTCGGCGGCAAAAACGGCGCTCTGCGCGTGCCAGGCCACGGCGTCGGCATGCCAGGCGTGCGTTGGCTGTGGAGATGGACACGCGGAGCACTGGGGTGGCTTGGGCGGCGCCGAACGGCGTTGAGCTGCGGTGGTGGCTTCTGTCAGCCGCCACGGGCAGCGCTGTGGCCGTGGCAGTCGCTGGCGTGGTCGGCCAGGGCGCCACCGACGCCCAGAAACGGCCAAGCGAGCGTGCGGCGCATGGATAAGAAGAAGCTGCAGTGCAGCGTCGAGCCAAGGAAGATACAGACGAGGTATTGTTGCTGCGCCTGACGAACTGTCGAAACTGACGAAACTGACGGACTGATGAACTGTCGACAGTTTTAGTTAACAGCTAACAGTTCAGTGTAGGCTAGGTGTTTGATGAAATGATTCTGGTATTTGTGCAATGCTTCAGGGGCTGATTTTTGGTGGAGTGGCCTCTTCATGTATCTAGAGGCTGCATGATTTTTCACAGAATTTTTGGAAGAAGATAAATATGAATTTCACCAAATTTTGCAAATCTGGTCCAAACTTGCAGTAGGTGAAATTTGAAAATTTTGAACTATGGACCAGTGAAACAAGATGGTCCTAGGTTGTGGGTACTAAAGACCATCTAGGAGAGTTGGTTAGGAGTCAAATGACTAGATGAAAATGGTGGCTCCTTTGTAAATCACCAAGGTCCACTATAATAGACAGAATTATTTTTGGAGTGAAATAAATAGGAGAAAAATCCCAATAAGCTCACAACTTGCTGGAATTGATGAAATACTTGTCCTATGGTGTGAAGAGAGTCTTGGAGAGGATTGTTCCTGTTGGGATCATGGCAAGATGAGAGTTGGAGGGGAGATAAGTCAAGGTTAAACTTGAGAATTTTAAATCAAGAAGTGGAGAACTCAAACAACTCCTTTTTAAACTCAACTTGTGCTTGAGCCAAACACAAGAGAAATACTTCAAGGCCAAAAACCAAGCTTGAGAAGACACACAAACTTTGGCCAAAGGGGATTTTAGAAGGGCAAAAGAAAAGATCAAACAATCCCCTTCCAAAAAGGCCAAAAGTTTGAAAGAAAAACCAACTCAAAAATTTGGGGTGTTACAACACCTACCCCCTTAGGAAAAATCTCGTCCCCGAGATTTCAGTTGATCCTCAAATAGGTGTGGATGTTCTGACCGAAGGAAATCTTCCCTTTCCCATGTTGCCTCATCCTCTGTGTGATTACTCCACTGCACTTTGAGAAATTTATTAGTTTTCTGATGGGTCCTCCTTTCAAACTCCTCCAAAATCTTTACTGGGTGTACTCGGTAGGTGAGATCTGGTTGCACATCAAGGTTTTCATGTGACACATGTTTCTCTGGGTTCCGTACACACTTCCGTAGTTGCGAGACGTGGAACACGTCGTGGACGTCGGACAGTTCCTTGGGAACGTCCAGTTGGTAAGCTACGGTGCCTCTCCGTGCAACTATACGGAAGGGTCCGATGAATCGAGGTGCCAGTTTCCCTTTGACTTTGAACCGTTGCAGTCCTCTCATTGGTCACACACGCAGGTATACGTCGTCACCGGGCTCAAAACTTATTTCCTGATGCTTCTGATCGTAATAGCTCTTTTGTCGGCTTTGTGCGGTTTTGAGTCGATCCCGTATTATTTTTACTCTCTCCTCGGCTTCCTTCAACATATCCGGGCCAAATATGCGACTGTCCCCTGTTTCTGACCAATTCAATGGAGTACGGCATCTTCGTCCGTACAAGGCTTCGAAAGGTGCCATCTGTAGGCTAGCTTGGTAACTATTGTTATATGCGAACTCGGCATATGGTAAGCTTTCCTCCCAACTGGCCCCATAGGTGAGGACACATGCCCTTAGCATGTCTTCAAGTATTTGATTTACTCGTTCCGTTTGTCCTCCAGCCTGGGGGTGGTAAGCCGTGCTGAACGTTAGTTGTGTCCCGAGGGCCTGCTGTAACTGGCCCCAAAATTTTGAGACGAACTGAGTGCCCCTGTCGGATATTATAGTCTTGGGAACACCATGTAGGCATACTATCCGGGCGAGGTAAAGCTTGGTGAGATTTTGAGTGGTGTGCGTTGTCTTGACTGGTATGAAATGTGCCACCTTGGTTAGTCTATCTGTGATCACCCATATGGCATCGTTACCGTGTTGCGACCGTGGTAGTCCAACAATGAAATCCATTCCAATATCGTCCCATTTCCATTCTGGTATCTTGTTTGGCTGTAATAGCCCTGCGGGTTTTTGGTGCTCGGCTTTAATGCGTTGACATGAATCGCAGCAAGCTATAAATGTGGCTATATCTCTCTTCATGTCGTGCCACCAAAATCTTTCCTGGATATCTTTATACATCTTCGTACCTCCAGGGTGGATTGAGTATGAAGCGGTGTGGCTTTCGGCTAGAATTTTCTGTTTAAGGTCGTTGCTATTTGGTACGCAAAGTTTGTCTCCGAACCATAATATTCCTTCACTGTCTATGGTGAATTCTGATGCCTTACCCTGACTTACTTTTCTTTTTATCCCTTCGATGCTGGGGTGTCCATGCTAAGCCTTCTTTATTTGCTCTATCAGCGTAGGCTGTATTTCTAGCTTGGATGCTTCACCTTCCATGACCATCATTAGGTTGAGTCTGGCGAATTCTTGCTGAAATTCGGGTCTTAGGTTTTGTATGCTGCCGCTGTTCGGGCTGGGGTTACGGCTGAGAGAATCTGCTACCACGTTTGCTTTCCCGGGGTGATAGTGGATACCAACGTCGTAATCCTTTACCAGTTCCAGCCAGCGTCTCTGTCGTAAATTGAGATCTGGCTGTGTGAAAATATAGCTGAGGCTCTTATGGTCCGTATATATTTCACAGCGATTTCCAAGCAAAAAGTGCCTCCACTCCTTGAGTGCATGAATGACTGCTGCCAACTCCAAATCGTGAGTAGGATAATTTTCTTCATGTTTTCGTAGTTGCCGGGAAGCGTAGGCGACTACCTTGCCTTCTTGCATCAGTACGCATCCGAGGCCTTTCCGGGATGCGTCGCAATATACTTCAAAGCTCTTGTGTATGTCTTGTGCAATTAATACTAGGGCTGTTGTTAACCTCTTTTTGAGCTCTTGGAAGCTTTTCTCACATGCTTCGGTCCACTCGAATTTCTTATCCTTCTTGAGTAGCTGTGTCATTGATTTGGCTATGGTGGAAAATCCTTCGATAAACCTTCTGTAATATCCGGCCATACCGAGGAAACTGCGTATATCCATTACACTGGCCGGCGATTTCCAGCCAAGTACAGCCTTGACTTTATCTGGGTCCACAACAATTCCTTCTTGTGTTAATACGTGTCCTAGGAAACCCACTTGTCTCAACCAAAATTCACATTTGCTGAACTTGGCGTAAAGTTGGTGTTTCCTTAATTCTCCCAGCACAATGCGGAGGTGTTCAGCATGTTCTTCCGGTGTCTTGGAATATACCAAAATATCATCAATAAATACCACCACAAATTTGTCCATGAATTTCATAAATACCTTGTTCATGAGGTGGACGAAATATGCGGGGGCGTTGGTCAGTCCGAACGGCATCACTGTGAATTCATAAAGTCCATATCTTGAGGTGAACGCTGTCTTTGGGATATCTTATGTCCGTACTTTCAGTTGATGATATCCTGACCTTAAGTCAACCTTTGAGAAAACCTTGGCTTGCGCGAGCTGGTCAAATAAATCATTTATCCGTGACATCGGATATTTATTCTTGATTGTGACCATGTTGAGCGCTCGGTAGTCTATACACAGCCTCATGGTCCCATACTTCTTTTTGGCAAATAATACCGGCGAGCCCCAAGGTGAGGAGCTGGCCCGTATAAATCCCTTGTCCAGCAGTTCCTTTATTTGTTTCTTCAATTCAACCAACTCGGATGGCGCCATTCTGTATGGTTTCTTATATATGGGGGTGGTTTCCGGTGCTAGCTCAATAACGAATTCTATTTCTCTGTCTGGCGGCATGCCTGGTAATTCCTCGGGAAATATGTCCGGAAATTTACATACAACTGGAACCTTGCTTAACTCAGATGTATCAACTTTGTTTAATTTTGGTTGCCGAGATATTGGTCTCTCCTGAGCTGCGACTCTTATTGTTTTTCCATGATAATGAGTAAGAATCACTGTTCTGTTGAAACAGTCGATAAATCCTTTATTGGTGGTTAGCCAGTCCATACCCAGGATAACATCCAGTCCTTTGTTTTCCAACACGATGAGGTTTGCGTGAAATTTTAATCCCTCAATTTCAATGGTCAAACCCTGGCAGTAATTCTGAGTGATCTGCTTACTTCCGGGGGACTTGATGGTCATTGATTTTCCCAAGGGAAGCATTGGAAAACCATGTTGCAAAGCAAAACTCTTCGAAATGAACGAATGAGAAGCTCCAGAATCAAACAAAACCATGGCAGGTATTGTGTTGACAGGGAACGTACCGAGTACGATATCCGGTGCATCCTGTGCCTGCTCCTTGGTCACATGGTTCACGTGGCCTTTCCTGTGATTGTTATTGGGGTTGAAATTGTTACGCTTGGGCGCGGAATTGTTTCCGTTGCTGTTTGGCTTTGGCGCTGAGTTTCTTGGCTTTGGGCACTATTTAGCATAGTGTCCCTCTTCTCCACATGCGTAGCAGGTAACACCCGGACGGTAGGTGAAATCCTTGTCTCTCGCATGAAAATTCTTATTTGGACGTATGTCGTTGGTCATGGGTCTGTTCACACCATTCCTCTGGAAATTTATTTTATTCTTGTTGTTGCGGGGGTGGTTGGTCTGATCCCTTTTTCTCTTGCGGATGTCTTCCAGACTGCGACGTTCATTTTCCAGTGTAATGGCTTTGTCTACCAGTGTCTTGAAATCTGGAAAAGTGTGTACGACTAACTGGCATTTTAGTGCTGGTGCCAGTCCGTCCAGGAATTTCTCCATCTTTTTATTTTCCGTCATTCGCTCTTCGTTGGCATAACGTGATAATTGCGTAAACTGACTGTTGTATTCCTATACTGGCATGCCTCTCTGCTTGAGGTCATCAAATTCTCTTCTTTTGATCTTCATAATACTCTTAGGGATGTGTGCCCCACGAAAGCCTTCCTTGAAATCTTCCCAGGTGATATTATTTACGTCGGGATGCATAAGCAGAAAATTTTCCCACCAAGACGCGGCTGCTCCAGTAAGATAATGCGGCGCGTACAGCACTTTTTCATGGTCTGAGCATTGCGCCACAATTAATTTCCTTTCAATATCTCGAAGCCAATCATTGGCCTCAAGAGGTTTGTCTGTGTGTGAAAATGTTGTTGGACGCGTCTTCTGAAATTCAGACAATTTTGAGTGCTGCTGGTATGGTTCGCTGTGGTTTCCCATGTTAATGACATGGTTCATCATTTCTTGGTGCTATTGCTGACTTTGCTCGTAAAGACGGCACACTTGAGAAAATGTTGTCTCACTGCCCTGCTGACTTGACTGCCCCTGTGAGAAATTGTTGTTTGTCTGTGTGCCATAATTTTCCTCCGGCGGACTTGGCATGGAACGTGTCCAGGGACGAGTCATTTCTTACTCTGGGGTAACAAAGCAGAAAACCTGAGAAGAACCGAGCAGCAAAATAAACCAAGATTTTGCAAAAGCGATCAAACACGAGCTCGAAAAAGATTTTTGAAATAAACTGGTTGATTGCGCACGGAGAAGGCTGCTAGTACATATATTACACGCCGGTTCTAATTATACATACGTCACTCAGGGTGTGCGTACACATCCTGACATGTTATTTAAAACTAGTGCACTCCTCCAAGATCCTACATGATGCGCAAACAGATTACTCCCATCAACCTATTTTACATAACACATAAATATTACAAGCGAGCGCGGTGCGTCACGGAATGACACGCTAGTCGGAGATGTTGAAGATTTCCCTCGGCCTGCCGAGGGTAAGGCCCAGTGGTGCTGGAGACTCAACTTCCTCCTCACTAATGGGCTCCAGGCGCGGAGTATGAGTACGAGGTGTCGAAGCAGGTGCAGTAGGTGGTGCGGCTCTGACTGGAGTAGGAGGAATGACTTGGTCAAACTCCTCAGTGGTAGGCAGACGGCGAGCGGTCGCTATGATGGAAGGTGCATAGGATGCGGCGGACGAGACAAAAGTCATTGGTGGTGCAGTATGGAGCAGCTCCCTCCTGTTAGCGGAGCCACTCTGGACCATCTCCATACGGGTGGCCACCAGGTCGTCCACCAGATTATCAAAGGCTGCCTCAAGTGCCTTGAGGTATTCAACCATTGATTCAATGGCTTCGTCACGCTCCCCATTTGCACATGCAAAAGCATAGTGACACGTATAAGGCACGTGGCATGGGAGGTAACGGAAGCGACGAGTCTTCATCGAAGGAAGAATGTCCCGGAGACGAGCTATCGCCTCACGAGCAGCCATCTACATAGCATGCCTCTCTGTAGGCATGGCTCTGCCCACAAATCGAAGGCGGCGCGCTTCAGAGCGCCCACCTTTGAAGTGTACCACAGTCTGATGCATAGACACGCTGTCGTTGAGCTTGTGATGGTAGAGTGTAAATTCGGGATGTGTGGATGGCCCGATCGCGACTTTGGTGATGGCGAAGAGGAGCTTAACAAACCCCTCAGGAATGTTGGCGAACACCTGTGCATCACAATCGTTGCTGGCCATCTACAAAAGTAGACAAAAATTCCGAATAGTCAGGCCATAAATTTATGCTGACCAACCAAAAATTGCTACAGATGTAAAAATGCTGAAAAGTAGATTTTTCGCTAATAACCGATTAGCGAGCGCACCTAGTGGCTTCCTATAGTCAGCCTGGCTCTGATACCAAGGTTGTCACGACCGGTCCTTCAGTAAAATAATTACCAGAAGACCGACATTTTTATTAAACCAGCAGGGAATATAATTCCTAGCTGGCAGACAAATCCTTGATACAGAATTCCAGTACACTAAATATTATACAGGGTTGAGCTGGGATTTGCTCAACAATCTTATTACCAGCGCGCCAATATATTACATAAAAGCGGATATGACACAAGGCAGGGTGGCATACTAATTACTGGTAATAAAAGGTGGTGGAATATGTCACAGTGAAGTGGGTGACGTGACTCCAATATAATATAGTCAATCGGGTGTCGGAGTGAGACCCAATGAATTTATTTGGTGGTAGGCGGAAGCGGTTATAAAACAGTGATCAACTCCAGGATCGTAAGAGACTGACTGGGACTCCTCTAAGCGTCGGACTTGCTATCGAACTCTTCATCCATGAGATCGCCTTCGTCCACATCTGGCCAAATCAACAAGCCAGGTGAGTACTTTGAATGCGCGCAAGACAGTTCGGACTTAAGATATAATAAATGCCAACATGAATGCATATGAGTATTCCAGCAAATATGCGACCGGAATGAAATATTGGTGTGCTGAAGGTAAAGATGGAAGTCGGGCGGTAATCCTCCCGAAATCCAAAAGATAAAATAAAGTGAGCAAACAAGGGTCTGGGTGACGCCTCGCAGGAGAATAATAAATGATAACAGGCCACAGTCGGGCGTCTGAGCGACACCGCTTTAAGGGCTTATAGCAAAAATAAATAACAAGAATGCCTCAGTCGGACGTCTGGGCGACATCACATAAAGGGCTTACAAATAAAAGAATGCCACAGTCGGACGTCTGAGCGACATCACAGAAAGGGCTTATAAAAGAAAAGAATGCCACAGTCGGACGTCTGAGCGACATCGCATAAAGGGCTTATAAATAAGAGAATGCCACAGTCGGACGTCTGAGCGACATCACAAAAAAGGCTTATAAATAAGAAGGATGCCATAGTCGGACGTCTGAGCGACATCACATAAAGGGCTTATAAATAAGAAGGATGCCACAGTCGGACGTCTGAGCGACATCACATAAAGGGCTTATAATTAACAGAATATAAAGATGAAATACTTCGGAAAGAAAAATCAATACAGAGATAGTGGTGAGTTCATCTACCAAATGAACTTGATAAAAACACTATTTTGGTTACCAACAAGAATATACTAGAGACGGTCACCGGGTTGATATGAAGATTGACCCTAGGCCATAAACATGGCTACTGAGGGAAATTAACTCTGCAGAGCTTGTACTAATAACTCATAGCCAGCGGGTTCTACTGGCCACGTGGGCTAGTCCCGTCTACGGTGTTTTAGTAGAAACCCAACTAACCAGTACACACCCGTTTAACATCATGTCGTCCGGAATCACCCGCGACAACATTCACGGAAAACTTTAAGACGGGGAGGCTACAACCTCGAATATCATGGGATCAAATTTATATATGCGCGCTCTAAGGGGTGCCCCCCTCTCGGTCCCAACTGGAAACACCCATGCCCCCTGACCGGATGACGGGCTTTAATCCAGGGCCATGGAACCCTCATCCCGGCCCCTCTACTTGGTGTGTACTCGGGGAGTGGTTTACAACTGACTAGACCGTAATCCCAACGGACGGCCTATGATAGTACCGAAAAGGAGATGAACGGAATCATGACATGATCTCCGTTGATACTGAGATAACCAACTACTGGCATGCTCCAACAATACCAGCATTCCACCCATCATATCACCATATGATCGAGGTGGTCCAAACCTCAACTCCCGGGGCTTACCCGAAGCTTACTTGCATGAAATATAACCATACGCAATGCTTATATAACCATGCTTAGGAGAAGAGCTACTCGAGCAAAACATGCAACACACTCATCATATCAGAGGTTCAAACATGCTTGCCTGGTTCAGAGAAGTCGGAGCCTAACTCGGTGTGATTCGCGTCTCCGTCACGGTCTCCGGTATCTATGTATTCAAACAATAATATACTAACATAAATACCGCGCGTGCAAATAAAGTTGCTCCCAAAATTTCCACATAAATATGACCAAAAACTAGGCAGAAAACTAAAGAGGACAGAAAAATAATCAACTCAAAATCACTTTTAGTTTAAAAGATATTAAGGCTTCTGTCCAGGGACCCATCTGTAATGAAACAGAAAAGATCCATGGGCTAGAACAGAAAATAACAAAGCGAATCGGTATGCAGTACGTCAACCGCAGAGGAAAACGCACTTTGCCCAAATACGCTAACAGAAAACGGTTCGAGGGGGAGAGATGTGAGGCTGACAGGGGACCCCACTAGTCGGGTAAGAAAACCAGAAGCAGAGCCGCACCGGCGCCGGTGCTGCGGTGATCGCCGGCGTCGATCCACGGCGAGTTAGGGGAGGGGAGGGGTACCTACGGCTTCACGGTGGTCTTCCGCGTCGAACGGTGGTAGACTTGGGTGTCGGCGAGCCCCACGTCGACGGTGACCTTATCTCCGACGGACGGCGGCTCGGGTGGTCGTGGACCTCGTCGGAGAAGGTTCCTGGGGTGAAATTGAGGTGGGGGTTAGGCCTAGGTGGATGCCAGGATGCTACGCTCAAGTTCACGGCGGCGGAGAAGCCCTCACCGGAGTGAACGGAGCTGGAGCCCGAAGCGGAGGTGGCTGGCCGGAGTTGGGGAAGAAGGGCCCCTCGAGGCTCTTCCAGAGGTTGGGCGCGGTCTAGGGAAGTAGTGGAGGTGTGTGTGCTCGAGCACGAGCTCCGGGTGCCTTTTATAGGCAGCTCGAGGTGGCTGCCGCGAACGGATAAGTCCGGCGAGTTGATTACGGCACTGAGTGGTCGGACGGCGGGGCTAGGGGCTTGAGCATCATCCAGTAGCTGTAGAGGTTCCATTCCCGCGCCTAATTCAGCAGAAGAGGTGGAGTTACGGCCTGTCCTCGACGGAATGGCCGCGCGGCACGGCGGCGGCAGAAACGGCGCTCTGCGCGTGCCAGGCCACGGCGACGGCATGCCAGGCATGCGTTGGCTGTGGAGATGGACACGCGGAGCACTGGGGTGGCTTGGGCGGCGCCGAACGGCGTTGAGCTACGGTGCTGGCTTCTGTCAGCCGCCACGGGCGGCGCTGTTGCCGTGGCAGTCGCCGGCGTGGTCGGCCAGGGCGCCACCGACGCCCAGAAATGACCAAGCAAGCGTGCGGCGCATGGATAAGAAGAAGCTGCAGTGCAGCGTCGAGCCAAGGAAGATACAGACGAGGTTTTGTCGCTGCCCCTGACGAACTGTCGAAACTGACGAAATTGACGGACTGATGAACTGTCGACAGTTTCAGTTAACAGCTGACAGCTCAGTGTAGGCTAGGTGTTTGATGAAATGATTTTGGTATTTGTGCAATGCTTCCGGGGCTGATTTTTGGTGGAGTGGCCTCTTGATGTATCTAGAGGCTGCATGATTTTTCACAGAATATTTGGAAGAAGATAAATATGAATTTCACCAAATTTTGCAAATCTGGTCCAAACTTGCAGTAGGTGAAGTTTGAAAATTTTGAACTATGGACCAGTGAAACAAGATGGTCCTAGGTTGTGGGTACTAAAGACCATCTAGGAGAGTTGGTTTGGAGTCAAATGACTAGATGAAAATGGTGGCTCCTTTGTAAATCACCAAGGTCCACTATAATAGACAGAATTATTTTTGGAGTGAAATAAATAGGAGAAAAATCCCAATAAGCTCACAACTTGCTGGAATTGATGAAATACTTGTCCTATGGTGTGAAGAGAGTCTTGGAGAGGATTGTTCCTGTTGGGAGCATGGCAAGATGAAAGTTGGAGGGGAGATAAGTCAAGGTTTAACTTGAGAATTTTAAATCAAGAATTGGAGAACTCAAACAACTCCTTTTTAAACTCAACTTGTGCTTGAGCCAAACACAAGAGAAAAACTTCAAGGCCAAAAACCAAGCTTGAGAAGACACACAAACTTTGGCCAAAAGGGATTTATAAGGGCAAAAGAAAAGATCAAACAATCCCCTTCCAAAAAGGCCAAAAGTTTGAAAGAAAAACCAACTCAAAAATTTGGGGTGTTACAAAAAGTTCCGCCCTAGCGTTTCCAATCGTTATTTCTATCTATCGATCGTGCCAAGGAGCAGAACCAAATGTTACAATGTATACATGTTTCTCTACTCCTATAAAAGACTCAGTTGGTGATGATGGTGTGTCTGCCATCCATCATTTCTGACCATTAGATCTGCATCTAACGGCTGTGAGGTAAGTTGTGGCATTTTTTCAACGCACGGGCTGGCACATTGGTAACAGTAAGAAACAAATTTCGGGGTTTGGCACGCGTTCGTACTTTGGGAGCACCACAAGGCCTGGCGCAGGAGTTACATTTCCCTCTCACGACCCACGTGACCGAGCTTCAGCAGCTAGTGCACCTGCCTTTGAGTCAATGTAATGTGGAACCAAAATGCGGCCGACCCGCATGTCCTTGTCATAAAATCAGAGGGGCGGTGGGACCGAGAGGGGTGAGGCGCAGGTCGGTGGACGTGTGGGTGTCATGGGTTCGAGCGGCGTCGTGGGAATCCCGTGGGACGAGGCTTGCCTGCTCCCCTCCCATGCTTCGATCCATACTCCTGCACCACTAATTTTCATCCAACAGTTATAATAGATTTCCTCATGTGTGTCATCTATATCCTCAATAAAGGTAAACAAAGGTCGTATTTCCAAATAATTTCCTGCATGAATCTATACACGCATGCAACACCCTTTCCTTTCATCCTCGTCCTCCGAGCGTGGCAACAGGTGCCTACCTAAACCATGTAGCACGTTGTGCCACCAACGAGTAGCACCTCCTCCACTCCAACATTGGCGTCTGGACCATGCACAAGCAGCAGCTCCCGTAGTATTTTACCCGCATGTTCAACTTCATTACCACACCGATCTTTTTTTGCGGGGTAGTACCACAACGATTTTGGAAGAGACCATGGAGCTTGTGGCCAAGAAAAGTCTCTACCTGGCCGACGCATGTGATACACCAAAACTTCATCTTCGAGGCACAACTGAAGGACGGCGGCGCGTTGGATCTTCCCAGTGGCACGCTCCGTGTACTCTGCGTCGAGACCGACGGCCTTCATCTCCACCTTTTGGAGGGAGTTAGATGCACTGTTGATCCACTCCCGAACAACGCTTGGGTGGTCGGTGACGGTGGCAACTATGCTCAACTAGCCTTCAACGAGGACATGTTTGACGCTAAAAACCTACATACGGGTCTCTTTCGCCATTTGGAACCGCTGGACTAGAGGGCTATGGTTTGAAGAATTAGGATTAAGATGGCTAGTCTAATTGAAAAAGATGATTATTAAAAGAGGTTTCGGTTTTACTCAAGGAGGATGTGAATCATGTGGGGTTTGAATGCAAATGAAAGAGAGGTAAAGAAGCCAAGGAAAACCGGTTCCCAATGGAGAAGTGAATGGGAGAAGTGGCATGCGGGCAGTTGATTAGACGGCTAGGTAGACCAACCTACAAAACGAAAAGGCTATGTAGGTAGCATACTAAGCAGTGGTCTGTGTCCGTGTATGTCTCCATCCTATGATCGCTACATGTGCCACTTGTTAGTTGAGGTCACTCTATCGAATCACCGTGGCGAAACATTTTATGATTCCTTCTTATTTCTGCACCCCTCCTGATAGGTGGGACCTACGCAAAACCAACTTGGGTGGACGAACAGATATACAAACATATCCATCTCTTTGCACACAAAAATGTGTCGTAACTGGTTCGGATTGCTATTGGCGCGTGCCTGGGAGACACAACCTTTTATGGTTAAGGAATGTGAAGTTATCCTAAAAAAAGAAGAAAAAAAAGCCCTTCTCTGCGCTTCTGCATGCATGTGAATTTGCTTCTACTTGCAATATGGATGTTACCTCGAGGACGAAGTGAACCCAGAGGCATATAGTACTACTTCGTAGGAGTATGTTACTACTAGTAGTAGTACAACTGTGGTACACTTGATGGTAAAAATAGTATTCATCCGGCCCTCACAATGAAGTGACAAGACCATGTGCCCGAGGTGACACTAGTCCAGGCGGCGTGTTCGGGTTACCAAAGTCAGCCAAACCTTGTGCACTTCGAAGTTGATAACCCACAAGTATAGGGGATCATAACAGTTCCCGAGGGTAGAGTATTCAACCCAAATTTATAGATTCGACACAAGGGGAGCCAAAGAATATTTGCAAGTATTAGCAACTGAGTTGTCAATTCAGCCACACCTGGAGATTAATTTTCTGCAGCAAAGTGATCAGTAGCACCGTAGTATGATAGTTTTGATAGTAGCAGTAGGAGCAACAGTAACGGTAACAGTGATGGTAATAGTTTTGTAGCAGTAGCATTAGTAACAGCAGCAATAGTAACTTAGCAAGATCAATATGTAAGAAAATCGTAGGCATTGGGTCGGCAATTTGTTGGATGGTATTCATCATGTGATAGTTACAACCTAGGGCGATACGGCACTCTCTCTAGTTCATAAATATAATGTAGGCATGCATTCCGTAAATAGTCATACGTGCTTATGGAAAGAACTTGTATGACATCTTTTGTCCTACCCTCCCGTGGCAGCGGGGTCCATAAGGAAACTAAGGGATATTAAGGCCTCCTTTTAATAGAGTACAGGAACAAAGCATTAGCACATAGTGAATACATGAACTCCTCAAATTACGATCATCACCGGAAAGTATCCCACATATTGTCACTACAGGGTTTAGAACATAGATATAATGGTGATAGCATAAACTATTCAGATCTGAAATCATGGCACACGGGCCCAAAGTGTCAAGCATTAAGCATAGCAAAGTCATAACAACATCAATCTCAGAACATAGTGGATACTAGGGATCAGGCCCTAACAAAACTAACTCGATTACATGATGAATCTCATCCAACTCCTCACCGACCAGCAAGCCTACGAAGGAATTACCCACTCCCGGTGGAGAGCATCATGGAATTGGTGATGGAGGAGGGTGGTAATGACGAAGACCGAAGATTCCCCTCTCCGGAGCCCCAAACGGGATCCAGATCTGGCCTCCCGACGAAGAACAAGAGGTGACGGCGGCTCTGTATCATGAAACGAGGCAATTCTGTGTGGGGACCCCGACTCATAAGTCGTGATCACCGAATGCACGTGTACAGTGATCCCAGAGATCAATGCTCACTGAACACACAGAAGCTGAATAACAAGAGTCTTACATCCTTACATACCGTGTTACATAAATAGGACCATAATGGTCAAGTCTTGAGTATATCATCGCAGCGGAAAATCTTCAAAGACAACTGGGACCCATGCCATCTGCCTTAACCCTACAGGCATTCTGACTGGGAAGCGTCCTAGCTCGCATGCTCGTCGCCAATAAATCTTCATCATAACCTGTTCTCTCATGCCTGGCCAATAAAATAACCAATGGCAAGCCAATGAGTACATTGAATGTACTCGCAAGCAACCCAAGTGTGATAACAGAATAATTATGCAAGGCTCTACTGCTAGGTTGGCAGTTTTGCGGAAAGCTAGTTTTTCATATGCAATTATGATCAACATATAACCAGGGCATGCATGTGTCTGTAACAAGTATCAGGAGGTCACAGACATCAATATCGAGAAAGAGTTGTAATCAACACATGCACAAGCTCATTGTGACTTCCTCACAATCACATCAACAATATCTCTGAATCGTGTTGTTTCCCAGAAACTTATGGACATAGTCTAAGTAGCACCACCCAACTGTCCTTGACCGCGGACACAGCTATTCGAATAGTTTGACACTCTGCAGAGGTTGCACACTTTACCCACAAGATCCGGGGAACTTTCGTGTCATCCACGACCCGCGGTACCTCATGTACCCGGGGTAAGCACCCGATCACTATCTTTCCCTAGACGACACTAATATGGAGTCCACTCGATTGGTAACAGCCCCGTGCCCCACATTTCACATCTCAAGATTCTTGGAGCCTTGCTCCCATATTCATCACATACCACAAGCACGGGGTACCAACGGTGTGTCCGGTGCCCTGTAAAGACAGTCATGGCCGCCTATCCAAGCACGACCCCGTCCCGAGAGTGACCTCATGTCACCCCCGTCACTAGTAATGCGGGCACCTGAAAGTGCAACTAATCCCCGGGTGGTTTTGGTAATTAATAACAACATATATATCATTGAACTAATATTTTACTTGAGAATCATTTCAGAAAAGTTCGATGATATGGGTATGGAAATGTCTGAAGAAGTGGACCCCTCAAAATGCTAAGACAAGCATTGGCAAAAGCTCAAGACTCTATTTTTGGTTTAGTGATCAAAGATCACATTGAGTCCATAGGAAAAGCCAATACTATTAAAAGGGGATGAGGTTGTGTTAATGATCTAGTTGCTCAAGTGCTTGGTGATCTAGCTCCCTCAACTATCAGCAGTCTTCACTATTCAACACACTCATAAGTAATCTCGGACAAACCGATTCTGCAAACTCAGTCCCACCGAGATGAACCACCTCAGTTATTTCTCCAAACCCTAATTTCTCGGTCCATCCGATTCTGAGTTTCGGTCTCACCGAAAATGGACTGCCAACCTTCTGTAACCAATTGACTTCACTTCGGAATATCCGAGTTGTTGTTTTCGGTCACACCGAGATGGCAAGCTCTAACCTTTGACTCACTTCGGACACACCGAGATAGTATTTTCGGTCCCACCGAAAATCCCAACGTTCACTATATTTGAACTTTCGGTCTGACCGAGTTTTCACTTCGGTCTCACCGAGATTGGTCAAATGTGTGTGTAACGGTTGGATTTTGTGTGGAGGCTATATATACCCCTCCACCCCCTCTTCATTCGTGAGGAGAGCCATCAGAAAGTACCACCACTTCTATCATACACTTTCTGAGAAGTGAACCACCTACCCTTGTGTTGAGATCAAGCCATTCCATTCCTACCATATGAAACTTGATCTCTAGCCTTCCCAAGTTGCTTTCCACTCAAACCTTTCTTCCACCACAGCCATATTAGTGAGGAGAGTTGAGTGTTGGGGAGATTATCATTTGAAGCACAAGAGCAAGGAGTTCATCATCATCAACACCGTCTATTACCTTTTGAAGGGTGGTGCCTCCTAGATTGGTTAGGTGTCGCTTGGGAGCCTCCGTCTTTGAGATGTGGAGTTGAACCAAGAAGTTTGTAAGGGCAAGGAGATCGCCTACTTCGTGAAGATCTACCCCGAGTAAGGCTAGTCCTCCGTGGGCGTAGGCCATGATGGAATAGACAAGGTTGCTTCTTCGTGGACCCTTTGTGGGTGGAGCCCTCCGTGGACTTGCGCAGCCGTTACCCTCCGTGTGTTGAAGTCTCCATCAACGTGGATGTACGATAGCACCACCTATCGGAACCACGACAAAAATCTTCGTGTCACCAAACTGCGTTTGATCTTCTCCACCTCTCTTCTACATGTGCAATTTACTTTCCGCTGCTTATACTCTAGAATTGCATGTGTACGGTGATACTTGAATTGATCTTAATTGTGAAACTGCCAAAAACATTGCATGATCTAAAGGCAGATTTTTTATATTGTCAAGTAGTCTAATCACCCCCCCTCTAGACCTACTTTCGATCCTACAAGTGGTATCAGAGCTTTGGTCTCCATTGTTTTGGTTTCCATTGCATTGGACTCCATAAGCTTGGTTTCACAACCTAGGAGAGTATGGCGTCTAGTGAGGGTAATTATCGTAGAGGTCCTTACTTTGATGGTACTAATTTTGCTAGTGGGAAGCATAAAATGAAAATGCATATTCTTGGTCATAACCCAGCCGCATGGGGCATTATTTGTGTTGGCATGCAAGGTGATTTCTTTGAAGAAGGAAAAGTTCCGGATCGCGAAGCTACACCCGAAGAGTTGCGGATGTTGCAAAACAATGCTCAAGCTTGTGACATTCTCTTCAATGCTTTGTGTCCCGAAGAGTTCAACAAAATCAGCCGTCTTGAGAATGCTAAAGAGATTTGGGATACTTTGGTTGAAATGCACGAAGGTACTGAATCTGTGAAGGAATCAAAGCTAGATATTCTTCAAGGTCAACTTGACAAGTTCAAGATGAAGGATGGTGAAGGAGTCGCTGAAATGTACTCCAGGCTTGCTCTCATCACAAATGAGATTGCCGGCTTAGGAAGTGAAGAAATGACCGACCGATTCATCATTCAGAAGATTCTCAGAGCTTTGGATGGAAAGTATGACACCGTGTGCACTTTGATCCAAATGATGCCAAACTACAAGACTCTCAAGCCAACTGAAGTCATTGGAAGAATTGTTGCTCATGAGATGACACTTAAGGATAAGGAAGAGCTTCACAACAAGTCAAGTGGTGCTTACAAAGCTACAAGTGATGCTCCTACTACCTCAAGTGACAAGCTAATTTCCAATGAAGAGATAAGCCTAATGGTCAAGAACTTCAACAAGTTCTACAAGAATAGAGGCAAAGAAAGAAGCTCAAAGTCTAGATCATATGATGAAAAGAGATCTTCTAGTCGTGATCGAAACTGCTACAATTGTGGAAGACCCGGACACTTCTCAAATGAGTGTACGGCTCCCCACAAAAGAAGAGAAGAATCTCCAAGAAGAAGAGCAAGAGATGAGTCACCTCGGAGAAGGAGCAGAGATGATCGTTATGAACGAAGACCCTCTCGGAGAAGCAAGGATTCGGAGAGGAAAGACAAGTCATCAAGGAGCTACACAAGAAGAAGACATCAAGCTCATGTTGGTGAATGGGTCTCCGGCTCCGACTCTGACAATCAATCCGATGGAAGCTATCACTCCGACTCCGACTATAGTCAAGATGAAGGTGTTGCCGGACTTGCACTCGTATCCTCCAACTCCAACTCCTACGACTTATTTGATTCACCAAATGAGGGAATTGGAAGATGCTTCATGGCTAAAGGTCCCAAGGTAACACACCCTGAATTCATTGACTTTGATAGTGATGAGGATGACTTGCTTGGTGAAGATGAGCTCTTGCATGATAAATCTAGTGAGCTTAGTAACGATGAAAATGCTAGTAGTCTTTATAGTCGAGAAGAGTCGAATGACAATGCTATGAAGGAGATTGAGCGTCTAACTAAAGAACTAAACACTCTTAAGTTAGCTCATGAAACAACTCAAGAAGATCATAGAGAGCTCCTAAGATCTCATGAGAAGCTACGCTTCGAGAAGCTCACTCTAGAGCAAGAACATGAGTTTCTAAAAGCGATCAATGACGATCTTCGAAAGAAGAGTTCTTCATATCTTGCCAAACGACTTCTCTTGTCTAATTTCTTGCCACCTATTAAGACTAAGCATGACAAGCATAAGAAAAATTCTTCCTCTAGTAGTAACAATAACAATGTTAAATCCAATATTGTTGCTTCTAGTAGTTCTCTTGACTCCACTAACAATGTTTCAAGCCAAGTTACACTTGAGCAAGAAAATAGCTTATTGAAGGAAATCATAGAGAAAGGTGTCTACAAGAGTCTTGCCGGAAGCAAGAACTTTGAGGAGATTGTTCGCAAACAAGGAAGACACCGGAAGAATCAAGGGATTGGTTTTGAGCGAAAGTTCAACGCCGAAGGTGTTGAGTGGGAAGAAGGTCAATACCCTACTCCACAGTTTGTTTCACAAAAGGAGAAGTATGATCCTACTTCTTCCAATGTGGAACAAGCTCAAGATGATCTTCCACCACAAGACCACAAGCTAAAGGCCAAGGACAAGCTTCAAGAGGAGATTGATGCATTCATTGAAGCACCTCAAGCCATGGTCAAGTGGGTTCCCAAGGACACATCAAGTTCTACTTCGTCAAGCTCAACTACAACACCAAGGATTCCCATCAAGATGATGTGGATCCCAAAGAAGAAGAACTAGTAGGTTCTTGAGGGTGACTCCGCCAACAAACTTCACTCATATTCATTTTGGCAAGAACTTGTGCAATCAACTTCCACATCATGCACTAGTTCATGGAGTCACAAACCCTCCTGTTGGTAAGTCAAGGGACAAGGTAATCATTGCTTTCATGGACATCATCTTTTGTGTACTTCACTCTATGTCTATGGATATTCTTGTTTGTTCCTTGTGGGACTAACCCATGTAGGTATTGAAAGTGCCCTAATCCAAAGGATTGCTCCCAACTTTTGATGATCTGCATCAACATTGAGCATCCACATCTTCAACATCTACATGAAGTCTTCTACGACAACCCAAGGTTAGTTTGACCCTTTAAAAGGGGTTCTCACATCTAGGGGGAGCTTTGCTCTAAAAAATTGAGCTAAAGCATCTCCAAGTGATGTGAACACATAAATGCTTTATGTAAAAGTGGTAACCCCACTTGTACTTAAACGATGAGTATGACCTATGATCAAATGTTCTCATTTGGCTCCTAAGTCAATATACTCATATATAGATGACCTAGTCATCGACAAATTGTGTGCTAGTAGCTAGAGTGATTGGTTGTGCATGTTTGACACATATTTCAGTTGCTATCTTATTGTGTGAGCATGTTGAATGCATGATTTTATCCATTCAAGGACATCCATTTGTTGTTTTGATTGTTTTGTTTTCTCTTTCTGGCCAAATGGATGGACAAGAATGCCTAAGCACCTTTCCCTAGCTATCTATGCTTTCCTGTCTCAAATTCTATTCATGCTCATATCACAACTTTGAACAAGTCTTTTTCGGACAGTCCGAGTGAGGAGCACTCGGAACCACCGATTCGTCTAAGGCTGACTTCCAAAACCTTCTAAGTCCATTTCGGTCTGACCGGCTTCTCAATCTCGGTCCAACCGAAACGCTTAGACTGATCTAGGTTTCATCTCGGTGAAACCGAGTTCAAACTCTCGGTCTGACCGATATGCGTAACTGCACAGCAGTTATACATCTCGGTGACACCGAGTTTTTCAACTCGGTCCCACCGACAGCATGGGGTTATATATACCTGAGGGCTGCGCGCGATTCAATTCTTCAAACCGTTCGCCCCCAATACCCCTGCTGCCGTCGCCCTGGTCTACGGATCGTCGTCGTCGTCGCCTGTGCGCCCTCGCCGCAGGTCTCCGCCGCCGTCAACGGTAATCATCTCCACCGTTGCCGCCGTAGAGGGACACCACCAAGTTAGGGTGTGTCCCGATCCCTTTTCGTGCTCCCCTTCCAATTCTTGCACGATAGGCTTGCCATGATTCAACCCACGTTTGAGATATTCCCTATACATTAGTTCAGATCTTCTAGTTTCGAGGAAAATTCTTAGGTTTAGGTTTCCACGGAATGCATCTCGGTGAAGCCGATTTTTGAAACTCGGAATGACCGATTTGGCCTCTGGCCATTGCACTGCATCATTCGGTTTAACCGAGTTGTGCAAATCGGAATGACCGAAGCGTAGTTTCAGTGAAACCCTAAGTTATCGGTAGGACCGAAACCCATTTCGGTCTGACCGAAAGTGGTGTGTAGGTTTCTGTTGAGCACTTCGGTTGCACCGAAACTTGAAATCGGTTTGACCGAAATACATTCTGTGAAAACTCAAAACTAAGTTTTGAACTCATTTTTTTTTGCAAAAACCTCTGCAGTTGTGATAACTCTTCTACTCTGCCTATACCTTATCTTTTCACAGGTTTTTCAGCCATGTCAGATGTCAGTGACAGCCAGAACAGGTCTGAATCACCGTTTGCTGAAATTCCAGAGGCAGATACAAGTCCTGCTAGCAGCTCCAGTGATGATGGTGAGAGGAGCACCCCTAATGGTTTGCCTCCTGCAGCCACTAGAACTCGGAAGAAGAGAACTTCTGATGATGAGGACTCTGACTTTGTTGCTGAGGAAGTTACCTCCAAGCCCAAGAGGAATGTGGTTGCCAAAGAGCACCAAGGGCAGCAGTCAAGGAAAGGCACAAGCAAAGTGAAGCAGTCAGCAGTTGCAAAGAAGCTCAACTTGGAAGAGCCTGCTCCAAGCAAGGTGAAGAAGACTTCCAAAAGGAAGAGGGTAGTATATGCTGAACCTCAAGATGATGCTGCAGAAGAAGAAGAAGAAGAAGCACCCCAGCCTCCTCCTCAGAAAGCTAAGTTCATGGGTGATGCTATTCGGGCTCAAGCCTCCTCTAAGCCCAAGAAGCCTGCTCAAGCCAAGGCAGCTCCAGCCAAGCCCAAGAGAACAACCAGAAGCATTCCAGCTTCTGAGAAGAACAAAGGTGAGATGCCACCGTCTGAATCAGATGAAGAGCATGTGTTGCTTAAGCTCCGTCCCAAGTTGCCACTCCACAATGATGCTCATCCTCAAGCTGAGGACATGAAGGCAAGGAAGGACAAAGGTCTCAGGCTATGGAGACAGTCTGATCCATATGTTGTAAGGAGAAGGACTGCTGTGGACCCCAGATTCCACACCAGAGAGCAGCAGGATTTCTATGAGACCGTGCTGATGGATAAGAAGCCCATTGTTGCTGACACCAGGTATGTTGACTGGAAGTATATTGACAGTGAAGAGCATCAGGACTTCTTTCCCCATGTGCATGAGAGCTTTACTGCATGTGGAGTTGCTGATTTTGTGGGTCAAGAGCTGACAGCTTGGAATGACGAGATGATCATGCAGTTCTATGCCATAGCCCACTTCTATCCTGATGGCAAGATCACCTGGATGACTGAAGGTCAAAGTTTTTCTTCGATTGTTGAAGAATGGGCAGAACTTCTGAACGCTCCAGTGCAGAGAGAGGACGACATTGATGTCTATGGGATTCCTAAGAAGAGTCATGATTCCATGAAGAACATGTACAAGGAGATCCCGGCTGCTGATTTGGAAGGATGGAAGCTTGGCTCAGTGTACTATCTCCAGGCAGGTCTGACCACCACTAACACTATTCATACATTGATGCCTAAGTCTGGAGACCACCGGATGATTCGAGGCTATTCTATCAACATGCTGCACATTCTCGATGAGAAGGCACCTTTTAAGGTGATGGACTTGATGGTAGAGACCATTAAGAGGACTGCAGCTGACCAGAAGAGGTCGTGTGGGTTTGCACCGCAGATTCAGATGCTCATCAACGCCAAGTTTGGCACGGGCAAATTCATGTTGGATAGGAAGCACTTGCCACTGCAGCCAGAGCATGAGGACAACGTAGTTGTGATGGATGAAGAGGATCCTACCTCAGTTGAAGGACAGGCCAAAATCGAAGCTGCGAAGAAGGCTAAAGCTGACAAAGAGGCAGCAGCAGCAGCTAAGCCAAAGAGCTTTGGAGAACAAATTCTTGAAGCTACCCAAAGGATTGAACAACGCCTGGCCAGCATTGAGCAATCTCAGGAGAGCCTAGAGAGGATTGTCGAGGACAAGATCCACGCTCTGGACGTGAAGCTGACTGAGATTCAGGTGTCTGTCAACAAGCTTGAGGCAGACATGGAGGAGACAAGGTAGGAGAGAGCAGAGCTTATGCAAGATGATCTAGTCCAGGACTCTCATCGCCAGACTGCTTAGGTTCCCAGAGGATCCAGATCTGCAGCTATCCCAGTGACAGACTCCAGGGCTACCACTTCAGCACCAGCTACAGCTCCAGCAGTTCCTCCAGCTCCAGCATCCACTCCTCCACCGCAGACATCAGCAGAAGTCTTTGCTGATGCAGCTATCTCTACACCGACATCTACCCAGACGGGAGCCGCCAGCAGAGCCCGCAGTGACGTTTAGCTCTATACCTTTTCGAACTTTTTGGTAACTTGTTGCCAAAGGGGGAGAAATTGTTATAGATCATAGGGCTTCGAGAGAGAGAGTGCTCTTTCGTCTTTCGTTCTTTTGCCGGTTTTCTTTGAGATACATTGGTTTCTTTTGGTCTTTCGAAACTTTAAGTGTGCTTGCTACCACGTTTGATGCTATCTTAATGAGTGCTTAGTCATACTATGCCTTATTGTGTGCGTATTGCTTATCATATGCTATTCCTTATTGTATGGCTATTTACTCTTGTCTTGGTGATTGAGTGCATGTTACTCATTCTTATCATTTTGTGCGCTCCACCAAGATGTATGTGACATGGAAGAGTGACCCATAATCCTAATCGATTGTGCATTTGCATTCAAACGCAAATTTTAAATAATGCACAAATTTAGGGGGAGCTCTTGTTTATCACATACTTCTCAAAGCGACGATATCATTCATTGATTATATCTTTTGTCGAAGCTTTGATCTATATGTTGTCATCAATTACCAAAAAGGGGGAGATTGAAAGTGCAACTAATCCCCGGGTGGTTTTGGTAATTAATAACAACATATATATCATTGAACTAATATTTTACTTGAGAATCATTTCAGAAAAGTTCGATGATATGGGTATGGAAATGTCTGAAGAAGTGGACCCCGCAAAATGCTAAGACAAGCATTGGCAAAAGCTCAAGACTCTATTTTTGGTTTAGTGATCAAAGATCACATTGAGTCCATAGGAAAAGCCAATACTATTAAAAGGGGATGAGGTTGTGTTAATGATCTAGTTGCTCAAGTGCTTGGTGATCTAGCTCCCTCAACTATCAACACTCTTCACTATTCAACACACTCATAAGTAATCTCGGACAAACCGATTCTGCAAACTCAGTCCCACCGAGATGAACCACCTCAGTTATTTCTCCAAACCCTAATTTCTCGGTCCATCCGATTCTGAGTTTCGGTCTCACCGAAAATGGACTGCCAACCTTCTGTAACCAATTGACTTCACTTCGGAATATCCGAGTTGTTGTTTTCGGTCACACCGAGATGGCAAGCTCTAACCTTTGACTCACTTCGGACACACCGAGATGGTATTTTCGGTCCCACCGAAAATCCCAACGTTCACTATATTTGAACTTTCGGTCTGACCGAGTTTTCACTTCGGTCTCACCGAGATTGGTCAAATGTGTGTGTAACGGTTGGATTTTGTGTGGAGGCTATATATACCCCTCCACCCCCTCTTCATTCGTGAGGAGAGCCATCAGAAAGTACCACCACTTCTATCATACACTTTCTGAGAAGTGAACCACCTACCCTTGTGTTGAGATCAAGCCATTCCATTCCTACCATATGAAACTTGATCTCTAGCCTTCCCAAGTTGCTTTCCACTCAAACCTTTCTTCCACCACAGCCATATCAGTGTGGAGAGTTGAGTGTTGGGGAGATTATCATTTGAAGCACAAGAGCAAGGAGTTCATCATCATCAACACCGTCTATTACCTTTTGGAGGGTGGTGCCTCCTAGATAGGTTAGGTGTCGCTTGGGAGCCTCCGTCTTTGAGATGTGGAGTTGAACCAAGAAGTTTGTAAGGGCAAGGAGTCTACCCCGAGTAAGGCTAGTCCTCCGTGGGCGTAGGCCATGATGGAATAGACAAGGTTGCTTCTTCGTGGACCCTTTGTGGGTGGAGCCCTCCGTGGACTCGCGCAGCCGTTACCCTCCGTGGGTTGAAGTCTCCATCAACGTGGATGTACGATAGCACCACCTATCGGAACCACGACAAAAATCTTCGTGTCACCAAACTGCGTTTGATCTTCTCCACCTCTCTTCTACATGTGCAATTTACTTTCCGCTGCTTATACTCTAGAATTGCATGTGTAGGGTGATACTTGAATTGATCTTAATTGTGAAACTGCCAAAAACATTGCATGATCTAAAGGCAGATTTTTTATATTGTCAAGTAGTCTAATCACCCCCCCTCTAGACCTACTTTCGATCCTACAGCACCATGCTAGTATCGACCTAGGTAATCAATAATGCCCTTTCCCATATAAGGGTAGAGTGGTTGCGCATGATTGGTTGGGACAGTAGTCACACATAAATCTAATCCATCTCTGTAAACAACACTTTCTTCAAGCCTCGGCACACTACTCCTTCACCAAGTAGTGCCCTAGCTCCTCATCAACTCCCAGGGGCATTAATGGCACCCACTGGGTCATTTGCAAGTATGTCAGACCACACTTGTTTCACTCAATGCATAACCCCGACCCATTTTGCGTAGCCAACTATTATAGCATACATCTATCTATTCCCACCCACATAACCCTCATAGGAAGGTAGGGTCATGTTTGATGCAAGTTTCAACAGTAAAGTAACAGGGGTAGCAACCAAAGTGGTTTCCACCTCAACATGATTCCGATGCATTGAACAATAAGGTGCTATGAGACATGCATAAAAAGGTTTCTTGAACATGGTCAAAGGGCTGCTTGCCTTATTCTCCCGAGTCTTCAAATCTTCTGGTCCATCTCCGAATACTCCGTTTATTACGTCAACTAACGATGGAAACAATCATAATAAGCAACACAATCAAAGCAAAAATAAAAGTGCTCTAAAAATAGGAGTTGGACTTTTCTGGGATACCTCTGGTCATATGAAAAATAACCAAGGTGGTTTCATAGGTGTTGGATCAATAGGTAGTTTGGAACATTTCAATATGATGGAATCAAGGGTTTTATGGATTTGGAAGAGGTACACAGAAATATGTTCTTGAATGATGAGCCAAGGCACCCATCAACAAGTCATGATTTTAAAAGCATCTAGGAGTTGGTTTCACTCGATTTGGAATTCAAATGAATTTCCTGGGATTTTGCAAAGCTGATAAATATGAAGAAATGGCTCAATATTTGGTGGGGTACATAAACTATTATTAAAAATGTTCCAAAACTAAGTTTGGACATGACAAGCATCTAGGAATTTGAATCACTGCATTTGGATCAAAAATGAGCTCTCTGTGATTTTCTAAAGTTCATCGCAGAAAGTGGAAAATGGGCATTTGATAAATATTTGTGTAGGAAAAGTCTCTGGAATACTGTGCATGTTGTACCATGTGGTAGAGCATGAATTTAGAGACTACCAGAAATTTGAATCATGCCATTTGGAGTTTATTTGAATATTTGGGAGATATTTGAAGTTGACTGGAAAAATAAAGAGAAAAGGAAAGATAAAGGTTATACCCTTACTGCGCACGGGGCGAGACTTAGTGCTGATGTGCACTAGGCCGGCCCAGCGGCTCGGCCACGCGGATGACAAGGCGACGTCGAAGGCGTATTTCCAGGGATGCGCTTCCCTGCGGGGAAGGTAGAAATCGCGGGGCGCCTTCACTTAAACAGCGCGGGCCCGGCGCCGACCCGCTGACGTGCGGGCCCCACGTGGCCCCCTTGCCACCCGTCGTCGTCTACCTCTGGACGACGGACGACAGGGGCACCGGACGCCGCTCGCTGGCGCTCGCCGGCGGCACGAGCCGCCCCAGGCGGAGCTCGGACCACCGCTGAGATCGGGAGGACACGCCGGTGCCGTTCCCGCCGACGGAGCGCGCTGGGGAGCCCCAGAACGGTCGCCATCTTGCTCGCACCCGAGATGGGCTTCCACGCTGGGCATCGAGCTACGAAGCTTCCCCGGACGGTTTGATGCTGGCGGAAGGCTGCGGAGACTCCCAGGAAGCTCGGAGGCTTCGAAGGAGAGGAGGGGAGGGCTGGAGAGCACGAATTCGAGTGGGGGGCCGCGGCGGCACTCCGGCCATGGAGGGGGTAGGAGGCCACGGGAGGGAGGTTGGGGATGTCTGGTAGGTGCACGGGAGAGAGGAGGGTCCAGAAGAAGCAAGGGGCGCTCGGGGGGAAGGCTTTATATAGGGCAGCCGCGGTGCACCGTGAGCGACGCCCATGGACGCGCTCGGGCGAGCTCGTGGAGAGAGGAGGAGGGCAGGGGAGGATAAGACCGACAGCCCGGCAGGTTGCGGACGTCGAGGGGACCTCGGGGGACACGCTCTCTCTGCCCAAGGTTGCCTGGAAGCCTCGGGAGGGCCGAGCTACAGTGCCTTGGTGCACTGTAGCGTGCCCCAGAGCGCGCCTTTGGCCGGCATGCTCATGTCTTTGCTTTCCAGGCCGTGTCCCCCAGTGTCCAGTAGTGCTAGGGAGTAGTAAACAAGGGGGAGGCAGTCTTGGATGCTCTGGTGAGCCACTGAAATGAGGAGAGAGGTGAAGAAGAGGGTGAAAACTGCTGTCCAGCAGTAGAAATTGGGGTCTTACCCCCTCCAATGATTGAGCTGAGGCCATAGAGAAGTTACTGGGGGTAGAGGATGATGAGGGGAAGGTGTGGTAGAAATTTGGGGTAAAGGGAAATAGTAAAAGAGGTCCAAACCAGGGTTTTGGTAAATGGACAGAAGGTGTTTGATCAGGTTTTGGGAGAGCAAATGACCTCCACTTGGCATGGGACTTAACAGGATCAAATGTCACATATAATTAGGCCCCTACACCAAATTTGAGCTCATTTGGGCAAAGTGGCCAATGTAACTTTGGTGAACCCTAGAAATCAACAGAAATGGTTTCACCATGTTTGAGTCACGCAATTCATCTCCCCTTGATGCACCACTTGGGGTAGCATCATCATTTGGGGTTATGAACATGCCCACAAAGTTTGAGGCTCCAGATAAAAAGTTGACAATGTAAAGTTGTTCAAATTTGAATTTGAACAGAAGTGGTTTTGGGGTGATCTGATCAAGTTGCTCTATTCCAATTCTTGTGCCATTTGGTCTAGATGCCTTATTAGGCCATTCTAGCATGTGCACCAAATTTGAGAGCATTTGGACAAGTTTGGCAATGTAGAGTTGCTCAAACTTCAAATATGGACAGAATGGTTTTGAGGGGATTAGAGGATGTCTCCTTGATCTTCAAGGCATAAGGCTTTGCAAGATCATCAAATATGTCATATATGACATAATAGAATTTCCCTGGAATTTTTGGAGAATATTTCCTTTGTAAATATTTCAAAAGCTTGAAATATCCAGAAAGGGTTTTGGAAGGATTTGTCCAATATTTTGAACATGACCATGTGTTGAAACTCTTATATATGGAAAATATATGTCCTATGAGTCTCCTTGAATTTTGGCAAATATTTTTGAAATAATTAAATAATTTTTTCCTATTAAAGACCATTTCTGGCCTTAAGAAAAAGCTTTTAAATAAAATATAAAAATAACTTTTAAAATTTTACTTTTGTGGTTTCTGGGAGTCCTATACCTAATAGGATTCAAATATACTTTTTGAAAGATTTTTCACACCCTAAATAAGGTACTTGCAGTGCAAACCTCAATTCAGGGGTTTTTGGAAAACTAATTTTAGAAAATACCATTTGGCCAAAATATTTTTATAAGAAAATTATATACTGGTCTATACACATGGCATGATCATTGGGAGTAGGTTTTGGATCAAGGAGATGAAATATAAGAGTTGGAGGATTTATTTGATTTTTTTAGAGCACTAGCAACCAGCAGACAAAAGTCAAATCAAGCAAAGTCAAAAACACTCAAAAGTTTTTGCAAATCCACATTTTAACATGAAAATTAGCTTAAGCAACGTGACATGAAAATCAGGGTGTGACAGACCTACCCCCCTTACAAGAATCTCGTCCCCGAGATTCCCAGACTAGGCGTGGAAAGAAAGGCGGAGTCTTGGATACGGGGTAGTCTTCACTTCTCCTTGTTGATTCTGCTTCCGAGTGGTGCTCCATGGAATCTTGAAGTGCTTGATGGTATGGCTTCTTGCTTGACGCCTCCTTGATGGAGGTTGCTGAGGGTCTCTTGCATAGGTTAGGTTGGGTTAGCTGTCAAAGGCTCGGTGATCGATGTCCTTGCGGGCATCGGGCTAACTAGGAGGTAAGAAGTACTTCCAGAGTGGGGGCTCATGGAAGATTTGGTGCACGGAGAGTATCTCAGGTGGTAGATCTAGCTGGGGAGCCGTCTACCACATGACTTGCAGTGATCTCAAAGGGGTCCAATGAATCTTGGTGCGAGCTTCCCCTTGACGTGGAAACGCTTGGTTCCCTTCAGGGGAGTTACCCGCAGGTACACACGGTCCCCGACATGGAAACTCATGTCCCGATGGTGAGTGTCAGCATAGCTCATTTGCGTTAACTTGGCTGCCTTCAAACGTTCTCTGACTAGTTGAACTTGCTCTTCCGCTGCGCGGAGAACATCCGGTCCAAAGACTAGCCCTTCTCCAGTCTTTGACCAGTTGAGGGGTGTGCGACATCTGCGTCCGTACAACACCTCAAATGGTGCCATCAGAAGGCTTGACTGGTAACTGTTGTTATAGGAGAACTCGGCAAAAGGGAGACAATCCTCCCACTTGGCTCCATATGCCAAGACACAGGCTCGGAGTCATGACTTCGAGAATCTGATTGACTCGTTCAGTCTGACTTCCGGTCTGGGGGTGGAAAGCCGTGCTGAAAGATAACTTGGTTCCCAAGGCTTCTCGGAACTTCTTCCAGAACCTTGAGGTGAACTGGGTTCCTCGATCTGACACAATTCCTTGGGAAATGCCGTGAAGACTTACGATTCGGTCGATGTAGAGAGCTGCCAGCCGGTTGCCATCATAAGGGGTCTTGACAGGAATGAAATGGACCACCTTGGTCAAATGATCGACTATGACCCAGATAGAGCCATGTCCTCTATCCGACCTTGGTAATCCAGTGACGATGTCCATTCCGACTTTATCCCGCTTCCACTCAGGAACCTTGAGTGGTTGAAGCAATCCGGTGGGTCGCTGATATTCAGCCTTGACCCTTTGGCACACATCACGCTTTGCAACATAGGTTGCAATCTCTCTTTTCATCCCGTGCCACCAGAATCGCGCCTTCAAGTCTTGATACATCTTGGTGTGAGCGTTCCTTCGACACGGAAATGCTCGGCTCCTTTGAGAGGGGTGGTTTGCAGATACGCCCGGTCTTCGACGCGGAAGTTTACTTCTTGATGACGGTGGTCGGTGTAGATCTTCCTTCTTGACAGGGCGGTCTTCAAATGTCTTCTATCCAGCTGTCCGTCTCTTCTCTGTCTTCGGGCAGACAAGTAGGCCATCAAATAATGATGCTACCCAACTTGTCCACTTACTCCATGAGGTCTATGGGGGTACGCAAGGTAGGCCGGGGAAGTGGGAGTGGTCTCCACTGAGTATTTGCAGAGGCCTTCCTGACTCTGAGTCAAGGCCCGTGGTCAGAATCTGACCAGGTTGTGGCTCGGTGGGGCTTAAGGGTTTCAAGGATTCTAGTGAATGAGTGAACTTTTACCATCTTATCCTTAAGCACAGTTTCTGAGATGCCAATAGCTCTATCTAGTATTCTGAACGAAAAAGCATCCTCTCGCATAGACCAACTTCAATCACCACTCATGCCATACATATCCTCCTGATTCACAAGAGACGGTCTAACAAAATTGTACTTGTCTACGATCCCCAAATCCATATGTACGTCTACCTCTAAAATCCAAAGGTAGATCATACATGCTGCTGAGCTTAAATTAAACTCCACAATCCAGGCACTCAACCTAATCTTGCAAGGCTCAAGATAATGCATCTCTATTCTAAGGAAACACGTCATATGCCACTCCAAGATTTGTTTCCTTCCTATAGATCAACTCCAATAGCCCGGTAATCTCCATCAATCACCACATAATCCAACAATTCTACGAATCTGATGTCTACGGTGTTCCACAAGATCTCAAGTCCCTATAATCCCCAAATACTCGGAAGGACTACGCATTATGATAGTAAGTCCACCAAATTCTCATCATCCGGGTCAAATAAACTCCAAGGTCACAATTATATAGATCTCTAAATCAACTCCGACAAATAATTCAATCTCCTAGGTTATTGTCCACCGAGAAGCATGATATCATAATCAGGATCATAGGCCTAAATCCAATCTTACTCCGAACCATGCAGACATATCCAGCATCTATACCAACCAGAATCACCTACATAAATCCAAATCTCATGCCCAACGGGCACTCCTACATGCTTCCCCAAAGTCATGATCCCACCAATATGAAAACCTCACAATCCATCAAGGTCTCAGATAATTCCTCGAAGTCACTGATATAAACCACCAAGTCATCTGTCCAATATCCTCGAACTGGTCTATCTATGGCATCGTCAGACCTCGTGCTATATCAGGATGAAAATGTGCTCACTCATCGTGTCCACTAGCTCCTTTACGAACCCAGTGTTGTGCAAGGTTATAAAGGCTTAACAGGTTCTCTCGCTTTACCATGGGTTAGGCACATGGTTAAGGATTCGTGCTGGAGTGTCTCGGGAAGTCTCAAAGGGTCTAGGAATGGGGTTACTGGTCTGGAGGGTTAAACATAACTCCACGGGGTTGCAATTGATCACGAAGGTTGTAGCAGAAGTCTTTAGTGCCAGTTGGTTGCCGAGGTAGAATCCTTGGTGCATCTTGTCTTGCGGGTCTTCAATTGGGGGGGAGAGAGAGAATAGAGGGAAGAAGCAGCGTAGAGGAGGGAAATGCCTAAAAGGGGGAGGGGTGATGTAGTGCAGGTGCAACAAACAGGTGCAAAAAGGGCGAAACAAAAGAAACAAGGCAAGGAAGGTGATATAGCCATGCACTTGTTGCCTGGGGCAAAAGCGCGACTTATATCAAAACGCAAACGAATAAAAGCAAACAACACACAATCATGGTTCTATTCGAACCATCATATGGACTCGACTGCGCATAGGGGGTACACGACTCATCCTACCCTAGGGGTTCTCGGACTCAGTGCCGTGACTTGTGCCTCGTGTAGTCTTCTGGGCTTCCTCAGGTGTTGCTATGTCCCTTGTAGTTGCTTGATGAGTGATCCGGGTTGAGCCTGAAGAATCTTCAACAACTTCTCGCCTGATGAGGTGAGGTGGTGAAGGTGCCTCCTTGTAGCTGGCGTTGACTTGGTCTTCTCTTGTCTCTTTAATCATGACGATCCCCTGTGCCTTCTGGGGCGTCGAGGGTACCAGGTAGGCAGTCCATATGTAATGACAATAACAAGGCATAATAGAGGTCCAACACGTCGGTTTCGTTGATGGAAACATTGACACCAAGAGCGGGGGACGAAGAGAACCGTTTTCCTGCTCACTATAGTGAGGCGGGCCAAATGGCAAGGTTCTCGTCCACCGGTGGTTGTCGATACAACAACGGTAGTGACATGATTACTCTATTAGCGATGCATATCATGATTTTGCATAACCTATAGCCTGGTCATCATAGGCCAATGTTGCATCGTCTTGGGGCACTGTCAAGGGTATCACCATCTTCTGGGTCTTCATGTCCTCATCCATCGAGGATGCAATTTCTGTTGGTACCGTCTAGTCGTGGTGTCACCAATCTTGCGTCCAGAAGAGGTGGGTGAGTGTTTGGCAAGGTGCACCCCACGAGGATTACAGAAAATCCAGTGGTCTGGGGCATAAGGGTTTTGGCGACCAAAAGTTTTGAAGGGGAAGAGATCGAGTATAGCCTAGTTTTCGAAAAACTGAGAAGGGGAGAGAAGTATAGATAGTTTTGAAAACTAGCAATAGTTTTGAAAATAGTTTTACCCTAACTAACGACCATGCTAACTAAGGCTTCCTACAGTTAGGATGGCTTTGATACCAGCTCTGTGGGGACCCCGACTCATAAGTCGTGATCACCGAATGCACGTGTACAGTGATCCCAGAGATCAATGCTCACTGAACACACAGAAGCTGAATAACAAGAGTCTTACATCCTTACATACCGTGTTACATAAATAGGACCATAATGGTCAAGTCTTGAGTATATCATCGCAGCGGAAAATCTTCAAAGACAACTGGGACCCATGCCATCTGCCTTAACCCTACAGGCATTCTGACTGGGAAGCGTCCTAGCTCGCATGCTCGTCGCCAATAAATCTTCATCATAACCTGTTCTCTCATGCCTGGCCAATAAAATAACCAGCGGCAAGCCAATGAGTACATTGAATGTACTCGCAAGCAACCCAAGTGTGATAACAGAATAATTATGCAAGGCTCTACTGCTAGGTTGGCAGTTTTGCGGAAAGCTAGTTTTTCATATGCAATTATGATCAACATATAACCAGGGCATGCATGTGTCTTTAACAAGTATCAGGAGGTCACAGCCATCAATATCGAGAAAGAGTTGTAATCAACACATGCACAAGCTCATTGTGACTTCCTCACAATCACATCAACAATATCTCTGAATCGTGTTGTTTCCCAGAAACTTATGGACATAGTCTAAGTAGCACCACCCAACTGTCCTTGACCGCGGACACGGCTATTCGAATAGTTTGACACTCTGCAGAGGTTGCACACTTTACCCACAAGATCCGGGGAACTTTCGTGTCATCCACGACCCGCGGTACCTCATGTACCCGGGGTAAGCACCCGATCACTATCTTTCCCTAGACGACACTAATATGGAGTCCACTCGATTGGTAACAGCCCCGTGCCCCACATTTCACATCTCAAGATTCTTGGAGCCTTGCTCCCATATTCATCACATACCACAAGCAAGGGGTACCAACGGTGTGTCCGGTGCCATGTAAAGACAGTCATGGCCGCCTATCCAAGCACGACCCCGTCCCGAGAGTGACCTCATGTCACCCCCGTCACTAGTAATGCGGGCACCATGCTAGTATCGACCTAGGTAATCAATAATGCCCTTTCCCATATAAGGGTAGAGTGGTTGCGCATGATTGGTTGGGACAGTAGTCACACATAAATCTAATCCATCTCTGTAAACAACACTTTCGTCAAGCCTCGGCACACTACTCCTTCACCAAGTAGTGCCCTAGCTCCTCATCAACTCCCAGGGGCATTAATGGCACCCACTGGGTCATTTGCAAGTATGTCAGACCACACTTGTTTCACTCAATGCATAACCCCGACCCATTTTGCGTAGCCAACTATTATAGCATACATCTATCTATTCCCACCCACATAACCCTCATAGGAAGGTAGGGTCATGTTTGATGCAAGTTTCAACAGTAAAGTAACAGGGGTAGCAACCAAAGTGGTTTCCACCTCAACATGATTCCGATGCATTGAACAATAAGGTGCTATGAGACATGCATAAAAAGGTTTCTTGAACA
Organism: Secale cereale; assembly: GCA_902687465.1. Taxonomy (NCBI): domain Eukaryota; kingdom Viridiplantae; phylum Streptophyta; class Magnoliopsida; order Poales; family Poaceae; genus Secale; species Secale cereale. Next base: position 589,777,655 of record LR738710.1, read on the forward strand.
TGGTCAAAGGGCTGCTTGCCTTATTCTCCCGAGTCTTCAAATCTTCTGGTCCATCTCCGAATACTCCGTTTATTACGTCAACTAACGATGGAAACAATCATAATAAGCAACACAATCAAAGCAAAAATAAAAGTGCTCTAAAAATAGGAGTTGGACTTTTCTGGGATACCTCTGGTCATATGAAAAATAACCAAGGTGGTTTCATAGGTGTTGGATCAATAGGTAGTTTGGAACATTTCAATATGATGGAATCAAGGGTTTTATGGATTTGGAAGAGGTACACAGAAATATGTTCTTGAATGATGAGCCAAGGCACCCATCAACAAGTCATGATTTTAAAAGCATCTAGGAGTTGGTTTCACTCGATTTGGAATTCAAATGAATTTCCTGGGATTTTGCAAAGCTGATAAATATGAAGAAATGGCTCAATATTTGGTGGGGTACAGAAACTATTATTAAAAATGTTCCAAAACTAAGTTTGGACATGACAAGCATCTAGGAATTTGAAGCACTGCATTTGGATCAAAAATGAGCTCTCTGTGATTTTCTAAAGTTCATCACAGAAAGTGGAAAATGGGCATTTGATAAATATTTGTGTAGGAAAAGTCTCTGGAATACTGTGCATGTTGTACCATGTGGTAGAGCATGAATTTAGAGACTACCAGAAATTTGAATCATGCCATTTGGAGTTTATTTGAATATTTGGGAGATATTTGAAGTTGACTGGAAAAATAAAGAGAAAAGGAAAGAAAAAGGTTATACCCTTACTGCGCACAGGGCGAGACTTAGTGCTGCTGTGCACTGGGCCGGCCCAGCGGCTCGGCCACGCGGATGACAAGGCGACGTCGAAGGCGTATTTCCAGGGATGCGCTTCCCTGCGGGGAAGGTAGAAATCACGGGGCGCCTTCACTTAAACAGCGCGGGCCCGGCGCCGACCCGCTGACGTGCGGGCCCCACGTGGCCCCCTTGCCACCCGACGTCATCTACCTCTGGACGAAGGACGACAGGGGCACCGGACGCCGCTCGCTGGCACTCGCCGGCGGCACGAGCCGCCCCAGGCGGAGCTCGGACCACCGCTGAGATCGGGACGACACGCCGGTGCCGTTCCCGCCGACGGAGCGCGCTGGGGAGCCCCAGAACGGTCGCCATCTTGCTCGCACCCGAGATGGGCTTCCACGCTGGGCATCGAGCTGCGAAGCTTCTCCGGACGGTTTGATGCGGGCGGAAGGCTGCGGAGACTCCCAGGAAGCTCGGAGGCTTGGAAGGAGAGGAGGGGAGGGCTGGAGAGCACGAATTCGAGTGGGGGGCCGTGGCGGCACTCCGGCCATGGAGGGGGTAGGAGGCCACAGGAGGGAGGTTGGGGATGTCTGGGAGGTTCACGGGAGAGAGGAGGGTCCAGAAGAAGCAAGGGGCGCTCGGGGGGAAGGCTTTATATAGGGCAGCCGCGGTGCACCGTGAGCGACGCCCATGGACGCGCTCGGGCGAGCTCGTGGAGAGAGGAGGAGGGCAGGGGAGGATAAGACCGACAGCCCGGCAGGTTGCGGACGTCGAGGGGACCTCGGGGGACAGGCTCTCTCTGCCCAAGGTTGCCTGGAAGCCTCGGGAGGGCCGAGCTACAGTGCCTTGGTGCATTGTAGCATGCTCCAGAGCACGCCTTTGGCCGGCATGCTCATGTCTTTGCTTTCCAGGCCGTGTCCCCCAGTGTCCAGTAGTGCTAGGGAGTAGTAAACAAGGGGGCGGCAGTCTTGGATGCTCTGGTGAGCCACTGAAATGAGGAGAGAGGTGAAGAAGAGGGTGAAAACTGCTGTCCAGCAGTAGAAATTGGGGTCTTACCCCCTCCAATGATTGAGCTGAGGCCATAGAGAAGTTACTGGGGGTAGAGGATGATCAGGGGAAGGTGTGGTAGAAATTTGGGGTAAAGGGAAATAGTAAAAGGGGTCCAAACTAGGGTTTTGGTAAATGGACAGAAGGTGTTTGATCAGGTTTTGGGAGAGCAAATGACCTCCACTTGGCATGGGACTTAACAGGATCAAATGTCACATATAATTAGGCCCCTACACCAAATTTGAGCTCATTTGGGCAAAGTGGCCAATGTAACTTTGGTGAACCCTAGAAATCAACAGAAATGGTTTCACCATGTTTGAGTCAAGAAATTCATCTCCCCTTGATGCACCACTTGGGGTAGCATCATCATTTGGGGTTATGAACATGCCAACAAAGTTTGAGGCTCCAGATAAAAAGTTGACAATGTAAAGTTGTTCAAATTTGAATTTGAACAGAAGTGGTTTTTGGGGTGATCTGATCAAGTTGCTCTATTCCAATTCTTGTGCCATTTGGTCTAGATGCCTTATTAGGCCATTCTAGCATGTGCACCAAATTTGAGAGCATTTGGACAAGTTTGGCAATGTAGAGTTGCTCAAACTTCAAATATGGACAGAATGGTTTTGAGGGGATTAGAGGATGTTTCCTTGATCTTCAAGGCATGAGGCTTTGCAAGATCATCAAATATGTCATATATGACATAATAGAATTTCCCTGGAATTTTTGGAGAATATTTCCTTTGTAAATATTTCAAAAGCTTGAAATATCCAGAAAGGGTTTTGGAAGGATTTGTCCAATATTTTGAACATGACCATGTGTTGAAACTCTTATATATGGACAATATATGTCCTATGAGTCTCCCTGAATTTTGGAAAATATTTTTGAAATAATTAAATAATTTTTTCCTATTAAAGACCATTTCTGGCCTTAAGAAAAAGCTTTTAAATAAAATATAAGAATAACTTTTAAAATTATACTTTTGTGGTTTCTGGGAGTCCTATACCTAATAGGATTCAAATATGCTTTTTGAAAGATTTTTCACACCCTAAATAAGGTACTTGCAGTGCAAACCTCAATTCAGGGGTTTTTGGAAAACTAATTTTAGAAAATACCATTTGGCCAAAATATTTTTATAAGAAAATTATATACTGGTCTATACACATGGCATGATCATTGGGAGTAGGTTTTGGATCAAGGAGATGAAATATAAGAGTTGGAGGATTTATTTGATTTTTTTAGAGCACTAGCAACCAGCAGACAAAAGTCAAATCAAGCAAAGTCAAAAACACTCAAAAGTTTTTGCAAATCCACATTTTAACATGAAAATTAGCTTAAGCAATGTGACATGAAAATCAGGGTGTGACATTCTGCCTCTGTGATTTTTTTCTCCGAAAATAGGTATTTATGGAGTCGGAGTTAGGGTCTACGGGGCCGCGAGGTGGGGACAACCCACCTGGGCGCGCCAGGAGGGGGGGCGCGCCCTAGTGGGTTGTGCCCACATAGGTGCCCCCTCTGGTGGTTCTTGGCTCCAGTATTTTTCTTTATTCGTATAAAAAATCCTCGCAAAGTTTCGTCCCAATTCGAGAACTTTTATTTCTGCACAAAAACAACACCATGATTGTTCTGCTGAAAACAGCGTCAGCCCGGGTTAGTTTCATTAAAATCATGCAAATTAGAGTCCAAAACAAGAGTAAAAGCATTAGGAAAAGTAGATACGACGAAGACGTATCAACTCCCCCAAGCTTAAACCTTTGCTTGTCCTCAAGCAATTCAGTTGACAAACTGAAATTGAAAAAGAAAAACTTTAACGAACTCTTTTGCTTATTTACATTAATAGGCTTAAGTAGCACCCAGGTTTTCAGCAAAGATCATGACCAACCATGTCAACAATAACTGTTAGAAACTATATTAACTCATATCGATGACATAAACAGCTAGAGAGCAATAATAAGATATCTCAAAGGTCAACACCTTGTCAAAACAACCATGATACAACATGACAATATTGGTATCTCGCTGGCCCTTTCTTAGACTGCAAAACATAAATGCAGAGCACCTCCAAAGTTCAAGCATCGACTAAACATTGTAATTCATGGTAGAAAAGATCTAGTCATGCTAACACCCAACTTTCACTACACAGAATGCATAAGCATGACAACAATGCTCTCGGATCTAGTGCTTATTAGAGAGGGTGATGACTGAACATAAAAGTAAATAGATAGTCACTTCGTAGAGGGAAGCAGGGATTTGCAGAGGTGCTAGAGCTCAAAGTTTTAAAATGGAGATAAATATAATTTCGAGAGGTGCACCCTTCATATTTACTTCGCGACAATCAGTTGTCAATATCTTCCATGCTAAACACATTAGTAGCGGTTCCCAAGCGAAAAAGTAAAGGTTATTACTCCGTAGGAGTTTTTGTTTGATTATTTGTAAGCTCTTTTCCTTTTGAAGTTGGAACTGGGAATCCCTTTTTACCGCCCCCTCTCGTGCAAGGACAAGTGAATAAACACTCATCATGAGAATAACCCGCTTAGCATGGAAGATACTGACTACCTCCTGTCACTCTATGAACATTCCAGGCACACAAAACGGATGTTCATTTGAAGTTTTAGAGGTGGCACATGCAAATTTACTTAGGGTGGCAGGGTAATACCTCATATAGGTACGTATGGTGGACTCTTCTGGAATAATTTTGATTTTTGAATTTGATGCACAAGCAGTATTTCCGCTTAGTACAGGTGGAGGCTAGCAAGTAGGTTGGGAAGCGGCCAGCTAGAGAGTAGCAATGGTCATGAACATGCATTATGCATAACAAACATTGGACACCAGCATGAGTAGGATATGGACACCATTAACATAAATTTCATAGAGGCTATGTTGGTTTTGATTCAACTACATGCATGAACATGTGCCAAGTCAAGCCACTTGAAACATTTGGAGGAGGATACCATATCATCATACTACATCACAATCATTTTAACGCTATGTTGATCTTCCAAATGAATCATTATTCACTCTTAGCTATTTAAGCATGGCATGAGAAACTATAATCTCTAATTATCATTGCAAAGATGCTTGATCGTAATAGGCTGAAGCATGGATACTAGGTTAAGCATATTTACAAAGACAAAAACAAGTTGAGTTCATACCCGTTTCTCTCTGCCACGGCCAGTTCACCGATTTTTGTCATTATTGCCTTTCACTTGCATGGCCGAATGATAATAATAAAAATAGTGCAAGAGTGCCATGGACTAAGCTGGATTCTGCAAACAGCTCAAAAAGGAGAAGACAAAATAATTTGGGACTCTGGTTAGATGGATAATAGTGCAGATGAGATCCGCCCAACATTTTCATCGTGGTCTTCTCCTTGGTACAACTCAAAAAACTGGACAAGAAATTCATAGAAACACATGGAAATATTTTTGGAGTTTTTGATTTTTTTTAAGAAAGCAAAACAAGGAAAGAAAACAAAAACGAGAAAACTATTTACACGGGAGAGCTCCCAACAGACAAAACAAGAATCGAAAAATCTTTTTGGGTTTTCTTTTGAATATTACGACCAACTGAACTAAAGAGAAAAACCGAAAAGAACAGAAAATATTTTTGGATTTTCTTAAAACACACAAGAAGAAACGAGAAAACGAATCTAGCATGGATAATACAATGAAAATGTGTGAACATCGACAATGAGAATGAAATATGTGGACATGAATGTAATGTAGGTGGAAATACATACTCCCCCAAGCTTAGGCTTTTGGCCTAGCTCGGTAATCACCAGCCATAGTAGCCATTCGGTCCCATGTCAAAGTGTTGTGGCAGGGGCACCTGTGACGCCCCTGATTTGACCGTACACTAATCAAGCACGCAAATGTGTACGACCAAGATCAGGGACTCATTGGAAGATATCAAAACACAACTCTAGACACAAATAAAATAATACAAGCTTTATATTACAAGCTAGGGGCCTCGAGGACTCGAATACATAAGCTTGAATACATAAGAGTCGGCGGAAGCAACAATATCTGAGTACAGACACAAGTTAAACAAGTTCGCCTTAATAAGGCTAGCACAAAACATCAACGATCGAAAAGGCAAGGCATCTTGCCTGGGAATTCCTAACTACTCATGGTCGTCGGCGGTCTGCACGTAGTAGTAGCCTCCATCGGGGTAGTAGCAGTCGTCAAAGGTGGCTTCTGGCTCCTGGACTCCACCTTCTGGTTTCATCAACCAGAAAGAAGAAAGAATGGGGGAAAGGGGGAGCAAAGCAACCGTGAGTACTCATCCAAAGTACTCGCAAGCAAAGATCTACACTACATATGCATCGGTATCAATGAAAATGGTAGTATCTGCAGACTAAGCTGCAGAATGCCAGAAAAAGAGGGGGAGAAGCTAGTCCTATCAAAGACTAGCATCTTCTGGAAACCACCAATCTTGCAACAGTAGAAGAGAGTACAGAATAACATATTATAGTATCAAGCATGTTGTAGCATTAACGCCCAGAGATCCTTCCTCGTATCCCTGCGAGGAAGCAATCCCTGAGGCACATATCCATTCATGTCTCAGCATCCAGTTCTAGTTGTATCGATCGGGATACAACTCCAAGTGTCCGTTACCGTAGGATAGGCTATCGATAGATGTTTCCTTCCCTGCATGGGTGCACCAACTTACCTACCATGCTCGCTTGACTCCGGCCGGACACACCATCAGGTCATGCCCAGCCTCAGCCAAACAATACGCCGCAACCCGACCTAGGCTTAATAGAGAGCTCAGCACACCGGACTAAACCTATGCCCCCAGGGGACATGGGCCATCGCCCCGGGAACTCCTGCACGTTGCTTACGCGGTCGGTGTGCAGACCTAGGCTACCTCCTTAAAAAGGCAGGTGCTTACGCAGTCCAACCCGACGTTGCTGCTTAACGAGCTTGCGTTGTATTCCCTCAAAGAGGAAAGGTTGATGCAGCACAGTGGCGTAAGTATTTCCCTCAGTTTTTGAGAACCAAGGTATCAATCCACTAGGAGACCACGCGCGAGTCCCTTGCACCTGCACAAACAAATAAGAACTTCGCAGCCAACGCGATAAGGGGTCGTCAATCCTTTTATGGTCACTTAGGAAAGTGAGATCTGGTAGATAGGATAGTATAATATTTTTGGTATTTTTGGTATAAGAACACAAAGTAAATAACACAAAGTAAAGTAGAAGAAAGATTAATATGTTGAGAATAGACCCGGGAGCCATAGGTTTCACTAGTGGCTTCTCTCATGATAGCAGAATTCTATGGTGGGTGAACAAATTATTGTCGAGCAATTGATAGAAAAGTGCATAGTTATGAGAATATCTAGGCATGATCATTATATATAGGAATCACGTTAGTGACAAGTAGACCGAAACGATTCTGCATCTACTACTATTACTCAACATATCGACCGCTATCCAGCATGCATCTGGAGTATTAAGTTCATAAGAACAGAGTCATGATTTAAGCAAGATGACATGATGTAGAGGGATAAACTCAAGCAATATGATATAAACCCCATCTTTTTATCCTCGATGGCAACAATACAATACATGCCTTGCTTCCCCTGCTGTCACTGGGAAAGGACACCACAAGATTGAACCCAAAGCCAAGCACTTCTCCCATTGCAAGAACTATAGATCTAGTAGGCCGAACCAAACCAATAATTCGAAGAGACTTGCAAGGATATTATAATCATACATAAAAGATTTCAGAAAAGAATCAAATATTGTTCATAGATAATCTTGATCATAAACCCACAATTCATCGGATCTAGACAAACACACCGCAAAAAGATTACATCGAATAGATCTCCTCGAAGACCGAGGAGAACTTCGTATTGAGATCCAAAAAGAGAGAAGAAGCCATCTAGCTAATAACTATGGACCCGAAGGTCTGTGGTAAACTACTCACAACTCATTGGTGAGGCTATGGCGTTGATGTGAAGCACTCCGTGGTAGATCCCCCCCTCCGGCGAAGCTCCGGAATAGACCCCAAGATGGGATCTCACGGGAACAGAAGGTTGCGGCGGTGGAATTAGGGTTTTCTATGTTGCCTCGATATTTTCAGGGTATATGGATATATATAGGAGGAAGGAGGGCATCGAGGGAGCCAGAGGGGGCCCACGAGGGAGGGGGCGCACCCTGGACCCTCGTGGCCACCTCTCTTGTTCCCTCGCATGTACTCCAAGTCTCCTGGGTAGATACGGTTCCAAAAATAAATCTCCCGAAGGTTTCATTCCGTTTGGACTCTGTTTGATATCCCTTTTTTGCGAAACACTGAAATAGGCAAAAAAACAGCAATTTGCACTGGGCCTTGGGTTAGTAGGTTAGTCCCAAAAATAATGTATAATAAAGCCCATTAAACATCCAAAACAGAATATATAATTGAAGGAAATATGCCCTAGAGGCAATAAAAAAGATGTTATTTGTATTTCCTTATATCATGATAAATGTCTTTTATTCATGCTAGAATTGTACTAACCGGAAACATAGTACATGTGTGGATACATAGACAAAACAGTATGTCCCTAGTATGCCTCTACTAGACTAGCTCATTGATCAAAGATGGTTATGTTTCCTAGCCATAGACATGAGTTGTCATTTGATCAACGGGATCACATCATTAGGAGAATGATGTGATGGACTAGACCCATCCGTTAGCATAGCACTATGATCGTTTAGTTTTACTGCTATTGCTTTCTTCATGACTTATACATGTTCCTATGACTATGAGATTATGCAACTCCCGAATACCGTAGGAACACCTTGTGTGCTATCAAACGTCACAACGTAACTGGGTGATCATAAAGATGCTCTACAGGTGTCTCCGAAAGTATTCGTGGTGTTGGCATAGATCAAGATTAGGATTTGTCACTCCGAGTGTCGGAGAGGTATCTCTGGGCCCTCTCGGTAACACACATCATAATAAGCCTTGCAAGCAAAAGACTAATGAGTTAGTCACGAGATGATGTGTTACGGAACGAGTAAAGAGACTTGCCGGTAACGAGATTGAACTAGGTATAGTGATACCGACGATCGAATCTCGGGCAAGTAACATACCGATGACAAAAGGAACAACGTATGTTGTTATGCGGTTCGACCGATAAAGATCTTCGTAGAATATGTAGGAGCCAATATGGGCATCCAGGTTCCGCTATTGGTTATTGAACTGAGAGATGTCTCGGTCATGTCTACATAGTTCTCGAACCCGTAGGGTCCGCATGCTTAAACGTTCGTTGACGATATAGTATTTAATGAGTTATGTATGTTGGTGACCGAATGTTATTCGGAGTCCCGGATGTGATCACGGACATGACAAGGAACTCCGGAATGGTCCGGAGATAAAGATTAATATATGAGATAATAGTGTTTGACCTCCGGAAGGGTTCCGGAATTCACCGGAAGGGGTTCCGGATGTTTCCCGAAGTGTTTGGGTACAAGAACACTTTATTTGGGCCAAAAGGGAAAGCACACAAGGTTTTTGGAAGGCGCAAAAGGTAGTTTTGCGGAGTCCAGGGGCCAGACGCCAGGGTCCCTAGCGTCTGGGTCCAGACGCCGGGAACCCTGGCGTCTGGCCCTGGAGTCCGAGAAGGACTCTTGCCTTTCGGGTGAAACCGACTTTGTGAAGGCTTTTACTCCAAGTTTCGACCCCAAGGCTCAACATATAAATAGAGGGGTAGGGCTAGCACCCAAGACACATCAAGATACACCAAGCCGTGTGCCGGCTACCCCGACCCTCTAGTTTATCCTCCGTCTAGTTTCTGTAGTGCTTGGCGAAGCCATGCAGAGATTGTTCTTCATCAACAACCGTCACCACGCCGTCGTGCTGCCGGAACTCATCTACTACTTTGCCCGTCTTGCTGGATCAAGAAGGTGAGGACGTCATCGAGCTGAACGTGTGCTGAACGCGGAGGTGTCGTACGTTCGGTACTAGATCGGGACGGATCGTGAAGGTGCACGACTACATCAACCGCGTTGATAAACGCTTCCGCTTTCGGTCTACGAGGGTACGTAGACACACTCTCCCCTCTCGTTGCTATGCATCTAGTAGATAGATCTTGCGTGATCGTAGGAAAATTTTGAAAATACTACGTTCCCCAACAGTGGCATCATGAGCCAGGTCTATGCGTAGATGATTTGCACGAGTAGAACACAATGAGTTGTGGGCGATACTAGTCATACTGCTTACCAGCATGTCATACTTTGCTTCGGCGGTATTGTGAGATGAAGCGGCCCGGACCGAGATTACACGTACGCTTACGCGAGACTGGTTTCACCGTTACGAGCACTCGTTGCTTAAAGGTGACTGGCGGGTGTCTGTCTCTCTCACTTTAGCTGAATCAAGGGTGGCTACGCCCGGTCCTTGTGAAGGTTAAAACAGCACATACTTGAGGAAACATCGTTGTGGTTTTGTATGCGTAGGTAAGAACGGTTCTTGCTAAGCCCGTAGCAGCCACGTAAAACTTGCAACAACAAAGTAGAGGACGTCTAACTTGTTTTTGCAGGGCATGTTGTGATGTGATATGGTCAAGACATGACGAGTTATACGGTTTTGTATGAGATGAACATGTTTTGTAATGTTATCGGCAACTGGCAGGAGCCATATGGTTGTCGCTTTATTGTATGAAATGCAATCGCCTTGTAATTGCTTTACTTTATCACTAAGCGGTAGTGATAGTCGTAGAAGCAATAGTTGGCGAGACGACAATGATGCTACGATGGAGATCAAGGTGTCGCGCCGGTGATGAAGGTGATCATGACGGTGCTTTGGAGATGGGGATCAAAAGCACAAGATGATGATGGCCATATCATGTCACATATTTTGATTGCATGTGATGTTTATCTTATTATGCTTCTTATTTTGCTTAGAGCGACGGTAGCATTATAAGATGATCCCTTACTAAATTTCAAGGCATAAGTGTTCTCCCTGAGTATGCACCGTTGCGAAAGTTCGTCGTGCCGAGACACCACGTGATGATCGGGTGTGATAAGCTCTACGTTCAAATACAACGGGTGTAAGCCAGTTTTGCACACGCAGAATACTCGGGTTAAACTTGACGAGCCTAGCATATGCAGATATGGCCTCGGAACACTGGAGACCGAAAGGTCGAGCGTGAATCATATAGTAGATATGATCAACATAAGATGTTCACCATTGATACTACTCCATCTCACGTGATGATCGGACATGGTTTAGTTGATTTGGATCACATGATCATTTAGATGACCAGAGGGATGTCTATCTAAGTGGGAGTTCTTTAATTAATATGATTAAATTGAACTTTAATTTATCATGAACTTAGTCCTGATAGTTTTTGCATATCTATGTTGTTGTAGATCAATGGCCCGTGCTACCGTTCCTTTGAATTTTAATGCATTCCTAGAGAAAGCTAAGTTGAAAAATGATGGTAGCAATTACACGGACTGGGTCCGTTACTTGAGGATTATCCTCATTGCTGCACAGAAGAATTATGTCCTTGAAGCACCGCTAGGTGACAAGCCCCCTCCCGCTAATGTAGACGCTTTGAACGTCTGGCAGTCGCGGTCTGATGACTACACGATAGTTCAGTGTGCCATGCTTTACGGCTTAGAACCGGGACTTCAACGACGTTTTGAACGTCATGGACCATATGAGATGTTCCAGGAGTTGAAGTTAATATTTCAAGCAAATGCCCGGATTGAGAAATATGAGATTTCCAATAAGTTCTATAGCTGCAAGATGGAGGAGAATAGTTCTATCAGTGAACACTTGCTCAGAATGTCTGGGTACTACAATCATATGACTCAACATGGTTGCAAAGTTGACGAGGATAGTGTTATTGATAGAGTTCTTCAATCACTGCCACCAAGCTATAAAGGCTTCGTGATGAACTATAATATGCAAGGGATGCAAAAGACAATTCCCGAGCTCTTCGCTATGCTTAAGGCTGCGGAGGTAGAAATCAAAAAGGAGCATCAAGTGTTGATGGTTAACAAGACCACTAGTTTCAAGAAAAAGGGCAAGGGAAAGAAGGGGAACTTCAAGAAGAATAGCAAGACAGTTGCTACTCCCACGAAGAAACCCAAGTCTGGAGCCAAGCCTGAAACTGAGTGCTTCTACTGCAAGGGGACTGGACACTGGAAGCGGAACTGCCCCAAGTATTTGGCGGATAAGAAGGATGGCAAGGTGAACAAAGGTATATGTGATATACATGTTATTGATGTGTACCTTACTAATGCTCGTAGTAGTACCTGGGTATTTGATACCGGTTCGGTTGCTAATATTTGTAACTCGAAACAGGGACTACGGATTAAACAAAGATTGGCTAAGGACGAGGTGACGATGCGCGTGGGAAATGGTTCCAAAGTCGATGTGATCGCCGTCGGCACGCTACCTCTACATCTACCTTCGGGATTAATTTTAGACCTAAATAATTGTTATTTGGTGCCAGCGTTGAGCATGAACATTATATCTGGATCTTGTTTGTTGCGAGACGGTTATTCATTTAAATCAGAGAATAATGGTTGTTCTATTTTTATGAATAATATCTTTTATGGTCATGCACCCTTGAAGAGTGGTCTATTCTTATTGGATCTCGATTGTAGTGATACACATATTCATAATATTGAAACCAAAAGATGCAAGGTTAATAATGATAGTGCAACTTATTTGTGGCACTGCCGTTTAGGTCATATTGGTGTAAAACGCATGAAGAAACTCCATAGTGATGGACTTTTGGAATCACTTGATTATGAATCACTTGGTGCTTGCGAACCATGCCTCATGGGCAAGATGACTAAAACTCCGTTCTCCGGAACTATGGAGCGAGCAACATATTTGTTGGAAATCATACATACTGATGTATGTGGGCCAATGAGTGTTGAAGCTCGCGGCGGGTATCGTTATTTTCTGACCTTCACTGATGATTTAAGCAGATATGGGTATATCTACTTAATGAAGCACAAGTCTGAAACATTTGAAAAGTTCAAAGAATTTCAGAGTGAAGTAGAGAATCATCGTAACAAGAAAATAAAATTTCTACGATCTGATCGTGGAGGAGAATATTTGAGTTACGAGTTTGGTCTTCATTTGAAACAATGTGGAATAGTTTCACAACTCACGCCACCCGGAACACCACAGCGTAATGGTGTGTCCGAACGTCGTAACCGTACTTTATTAGATATGGTGCGATCTATGATGTCTCTTACCGATTTACCGCTATCGTTTTGGGGTTATGCTTTAGAGACAGCTGCATTCACGTTAAATAGGGCACCATCTAAATCCGTTGATACGACACCTTATGAACTATGGTTTGGCAAGAAACCAAAGTTGTCATTTCTTAAAGTTTGGGGCTGCGATGCTTATGTGAAAAAGCTTCAACCTGATAAGCTCGAACCCAAGTCGGAGAAATGTGTCTTCATAGGATACCCAAAAGAGACTGTTGGGTACACCTTCTATCACAGATCCGAAGGCAAGATATTCGTTGCTAAGAATGGATCCTTTCTAGAGAAGGAGTTTCTCTCGAAAGAAGTGAGTGGGAGGAAAGTAGAACTTGATGAGGTAATTGTACCTTCTCCCGAATTGGAATGTAGTACATCACAGAAAATTGTTCCAGTGATTTCTACACCAATCAGTGAGGAAGTTAATGATGATGATCATGAAACTTCGGATCAAGTTTCTGCTGAATGTCGTAGATCAACCAGAGTACGTTCCGCACCAGAGTGGTACGGCAACCCAGTTCTGGAAATCATGTTACTAGACCATGATGAACCTACGAACTATGAGGAAGCGATGATGAGCCCAGATTCCGCAAAATGGCTTGAGGCCATGAAATCTGAGATGGGATCCATGTATGAGAACAAAGTGTGGACTTTGGTTGACTTGCCCGATGATCGGCAAGCCATCGAAAATAAATGGATCTTTAAGAGGAAGACTGACGCTGACGGTAATGTTACTGTTTACAAAGCTCGACTTGTTGCGAAAGGGTTTCGACAAGTTCAAGGAGTTGACTACGATGAGACTTTCTCACCTGTAGCGATGCTTAAGTCTGTCCGAATCATGTTAGCAATTGCCGCATTTTATGATTATGAAATCTGACAAATGGATGTCAAAACTGCATTCCTGAATGGATATCTCAAAGAAGAGTTGTATATGATGCAACCAGAAGGTTTTGTCAATCCAAAAGGTGCTAACAAAGTATGCAAGCTCCAGCGATCCATCTATGGACTGGTGCAAGCATCTCGGAGTTGGAATATACGCTTTGATGAGGTGATCAAAGCATATGGTTTTATACAGACTTTTGGAGAAGCCTGTATTTACAAGAAAGTGAGTGGGAGCTCTGTAGCATTTCTAATATTATATGTGGATGACATATTATTGATTGGAAATGATATAGAATTTCTGGATAGCATAAAAGGATACTTGAATAAGAATTTTTCAATGAAAGACCTCGGTGAAGCTGCTTATATATTAGGCATCAAGATCTATAGAGATAGATCAAGACGCTTAATTGGACTTTCACAAAGCACATACCTTGATAAGATTTTGAAGAAGTTCAAAATGGATCAGTCAAAGAAAGGGTTCTTGCCTGTATTACAAGGTATGAAGTTGAGTAAGACTCAATGCCCGACCACTGCAGAAGATAGAGAGAAAATGAAAGTCATTCCCTATGCCTCAGCCATAGGATCTATCATGTATGCAATGCTGTGTACCAGACCTGATGTGTGCCTTGCTATAAGTCTAGCAGGGAAGTACCAAAGTAATCCAGGAGTGGATCACTGGACAGCGGTCAAGAACATCCTGAAATACCTGAAAAGGACTAAGGATATGTTTCTCGTGTATGGAGGTGACAAAGAGCTCGTCGTAAACGGTTACGTCGATTCTAGCTTTGACACTGATCCGGATGACTCTAAGTCACAAACCAGATATGTATTTTTATTGAACGGTGGAGCTGTCAGTTGGTGCAGTTCCAAACAGAGCGTCGTGGCGGGATCTACGTGTGAAGCGGAATACATAGCTGCTTCGGAAGTAGCAAATGAAGGAGTCTGGATGAAGGAGTTCATATCCGATCTAGGTGTAATACCTAGTGCATCGGGTCCAATGAAAATCTTTTGTGACAACACTGGAGCAATAGCCTTGGCGAAGGAATCCAGGTTTCACAAGAGAACAAAGCACATCAAAAGACGCTTCAATTCCATCCACGATCTAGTCAAGGAGGGAGACATAGAGATTTGCAAAATACATACGGATCTGAATGTTGCAGACCCGTTGACTAAGCCTCTTCCACGGGCAAAACATGATCAGCACCAGGACTCCATGGGTGTGAGGATCATCACTTTGTAATCTAGATTATTGACTCTAGTTCAAGTGGGAGACTAAAGGAAATATGCCCTAGAGGCAATAATAAAGATGTTATTTGTATTTCCTTATATCATGATAAATGTCTTTTATTCATGCTAGAATTGTACTAACCGGAAACTTAGTACATGTGTGGATACATAGACAAAACAGTATGTCCCTAGTATGCCTCTACTAGACTAGCTCATTGATCAAAGATGGTTATGTTTCCTAGCCATAGACATGAGTTGTCATTTGATCAACGGGGTCACATCATTAGGAGAATGATGTGATGGACTAGACCCATCCGTTAGCATAGCACTATGATCGTTTAGTTTTACTGCTATTGCTTTCTTCATGACTTATACATGTTCCTATGACTATGAGATTATGCAACTCCCGAATACCGTAGGAACACCTTGTGTGCTATCAAACGTCACAACGTAATTGGGTGATCATAAAGATGCTCTACAGGTGTCTCCGAAAGTATTCGTGGTGTTGGCATAGATCAAGATTAGGATTTGTCACTCCGAGTGTCGGAGAGGTATCTCTGGGCCCTCTCGGTAACACACATCATAATAAGCCTTGCAAGCAAAAGACTAATGAGTTAGTCACGAGATGATGTGTTACGGAACAAGTAAAGAGACTTGCCGGTAACGAGATTGAACTAGGTATAGTGATACCGACGATCGAATCTCGGGCAAGTAACATACCGATGACAAAAGGAACAACGTATGTTGTTATGCGGTTCGACCGATAAAGATCTTCGTAGAATATGTAGGAGCCAATATGGGCATCCAGGTTCCGCTATTGGTTATTGACCGGAGAGATGTCTCGGTCATGTCTACATAGTTCTCGAACCCGTAGGGTCCGCACGCTTAAACGTTCGTTGACGATATAGTATTTAATGAGTTATGTATGTCGGTGACCGAATGTTATTCGGAGTCTCGGATGTGATCACGGACATGACGAGGAACTCCGGAATGGTCCGGAGATAAAGATTAATATATGAGATAATAGTGTTTGACCTCCGGAAGGGTTCCGGAATTCACCGGAAGGGGTTCCGGATGTTTCCCGAAGTGTTTGGGTACAAGAACACTTTATTTGGGCCAAAAGGGAAAGCACACAAGGTTTTTGGAAGGCGCAAAAGGTTGTTTTGCGGAGTCCAGGGGCCAGACGCCAGGGTCCCTGGCGTCTGGGTCCAGACGCCGGGAACCCTGGCGTCTGGCCCTGGAGTCCGAGAAGGACTCTTGCCTTTCGGGTGAAACCGACTTTGTGAAGGCTTTTACTCCAAGTTTCGACCCCAAGGCTCAACATATAAATAGAGGGGTAGGGCTAGCACCCAAGACACATCAAGATACACCAAGCCGTGTGCCGGCTACCCCGACCCTCTAGTTTATCCTCCGTCTAGTTTCTGTAGTGCTTGGCGAAGCCCTGCAGAGATTGTTCTTCATCAACAACCGTCACCACGCCGTCGTGCTGCCGGAACTCATCTACTACTTCGCCCGTCTTGCTGGATCAAGAAGGCGAGGACGTCATCGAGCTGAACGTGTGCTGAACGCGGAGGTGCCGTACGTTCGGTACTAGATCGGGACGGATCGTGAAGGTGCATGACTACATCAACCGCGTTGATAAACGCTTCCGCTTTCGGTCTACGAGGGTACGTAGACACACTCTCCCCTCTCGTTGCTATGCATCTAGTAGATAGATCTTGCGTGATCGTAGGAAAATTTTGAAAATACTACGTTCCCCAACAATAATAGCATGGAACAATAAAAAATTATAGATACGTTGGAGATGTATCAAGCATCCCCAAGCTTAATTCCTGCTCGTCCTCGAGTAGGTAAATGAGAAAACCCGAATTTTCGATGTGGAATGCTAACCAACATAATTCTCAATGTAATTTCTTTATTGTGGCATGAATGTTCAGATCCGACAGATTCAAGACAAAAGTCTATATTGACATAAGAATAATAATACTTCAAGCATACTAACAAAGCAATCATGTCTTCTCAAAATAACATGGCCAAAGAAAGTTATCCCTACAAAATCATATAGTTTGGCTATGCTCCCTCTTCATCACACAAAATATTCATATCATGCACAACCCCGGTTTTAACCAAGCAATTGTTTTCATACTCAAATTTTTTCAAACCTTTCAACTTTCACGCAATACATGAGCGTGAGCCATGGATCTAGCACTATAGGTGGAATAGAGTGGTGGTTGTGGAGAAGACAAAAAGGAGGAAGATAGTCTCACATCAACTAGGCGTATCAATGGGCTATGGAGATGCCCATCAATAGATATCAATGTGAGTGAGTAGGGATTGCCATGCAACGGATGCACTAGAGCTATAAGTGTATGAAAGCTCATCAAAAGAAACTAAGTGGGTGTGCATCCAACTTGCTTGCTCATGAAGACCTAGGACATTTGAGGAAGCCCATCGTTGGAATATACAAGACAAGTTCTATAATGAAAAATTCCCACTGGTATATGAAAGTGACAAAACAAGAGACTCTCTATCATGAAGATCATAGTGCTACATTGAAGCACAAGTGTGGAAAAGGATAGTAGCATTGTCCCTTCTCTCTTTCTCTCATTTTTTTGGAGGGGCTTTTTTTTTATTTAGCCCCTCTCTATATATATTTTTCGGCCATCTCCTTTTTTTATTTGGCTTTCCTCACATGGGACAATGCTCTAATAATGAAGATCATCACACTTTTATTGACTAACAACTCAAAGATTACAACTCGAAGCTTGAACAAAATATGACTCTATGTGAATGATGATGAAGCATGTCATATGAACGGAACGGTGGAAAGTTGCACGGCAATATATCTCGGAATGGCTATGGAAATGTCATGATAGGTAGGTATGGTGGCAGTTTTGAGGAAGGTATATGGTGGGTGTATGGTACCGGCAAAATTTGCACGGTACAAGAGAGGCTAGAAAAGGTGGAAGGGTGCGAGTGCGTATAATCCATGGACTCAACATTAGTCATAAAGAACTCATATACTTATTGCAAAAATCTACGAGTCAGCAAAACAAAGTATTCAATGCATGCTCCTAGGGGAAGGGTTAGTAGGAGTTAACCATCGCGCGATCCCGACCTCCACACAAAGGATGACACTCAATAAATACCTCAAGCTCTAACTTCGTCACATAGCGGTTCACCATACGTGCATGCTACAGGAATCACAAACTTTAACACAAGTATTTCTCAAATTCAAAATTACTCCACTAGCACGACTCTAGTATCACCATCCTCATATCTCTAAATAATCATCAAGTATCAAACTTCTCATCATATTCAATGCACTTTATATGAAAGTTTTTACTATACTCATCTTGGATGCCTATCATATTAGGACTAGTTTTGTAACCAAAGCACATTACCATGCTGTTCTAAAAGACTCTCAAATAGATATAAGTGAATCATGAGAGAACATCAATTTCTACAAAATAAAACCACCACCATGCTCTAAAAGATATAAGTGAAGCACTAGAGCAAAACTATCTAGCTCAAAAGATATGACTGAAGCACATAGAGTATTCTAATAAATTCTAAATCATATTTATCTCTCTCAAAAAGGTGTGTCCAGCAAGGATGATTGTGGCAAACTAACAAGCAAATACTCAAATCATACATGACGCTCCAAGCAAAACACATATCATGTGGTGAATAAAAATATAGTCCCGAGTATAGTTACCAATAGATGAAGACGAAAGAGGGGATGCCTTCCCGGGGAATCCCCAAGCTTAGGCTTCTGGTTGTCCTTGAATTTTACCTTGGGGTGCCTTGGGCATCCCCAATCTTAGGCTCTTTCCACTCTTTGTTCCATGGTCCATCAAAGCCATACTCAAAACTTGAAAACTTCGCAACACAAAACTTAGCCAAAAATCTCATGAGCTCCCTTAGTATAAGAAAACAAACCACCACTCAAAGGTACTGTAATGAACTCATTCTTTGTTTATATTGGTGTTAAACCTACTGTATTCCAACTTCTCCACGATTCATGCCCCCCGATACTACTCATAGATTCATCAAAATAAGCAAACAACACACGGAAAACAGAATCTGTCAAAAACAGAACAGTCTGTAGTAATCTATAACTTTCGAATACTTCTGTAACTCCAAAAAAATTGAAATAAATTGGTAAACGTGAGGAATTTGTCTATTAATCATCTGCAAAAAAATAACTAAATAGCACTCTCCAGTAAAAAATTACAGCCAAACTCGTGAGCACTAAAGTTTCTGTTTTTTTACAGCATGATCATATAAACTTCACACGAGTCTTCCCAGAGGTTCTACTTGGCACAAACACTAATTAAAACACAAAACCACATCTAAACAGAAGCTAGATGCAATATTTATTCCTAAACAGAAGCAAAAACAAAGAAAATAAAATTGGGTTGCCTCCCAACAAGCGCTATCGTTTAACGCCCCTAGCTAGGCACGATACAAGAATAGATCTAGGTATTGCCATCTTTGGTAGGCAATTCTTCGATTAAGCATTTATAATTCTTAGGAACTTCTTTATTCCTATTGATAATCAAACTTCTAGGCAAGAAATCAAGAAATTCACTTGTAGCAAAAGGTTCCCTTGCAAAAGTGAGAAAATTGGGGTGAACACTTATGGATTTGAGATCCGCAATTTCTTTACTAGATGATTCACCCTTATTTCTAGGAACATACATAAACTTAGCCAATTTAGTGGTAGAGCGATCAACCAACTCTATAGTAGCAACTTTGTTTTCAATAATTTCAAGCCTTTGCATAACATGTTCTAGAGTTAAAACAGTTCCATTAACCAGAAGAGGTGGTGGGCCAAATAATTCTGTCATAGCATTATAAGAATCAAAAGTATGGCTACCCAAAAATTCACTCCGGTAATGGAATCAAGAATATATCTATTCCATGGAGTTATGCCAACATAAAAATTGCGAAGAAGCACGGAAGTGGAAAGCTTCCTAATAGATCTATTTTGAGCATTGCAAATTCTATACCAGGCATCTTTTAGATTTTCCTCCTCCCTTTGTTTAAAATTAAGAACCTCACTCTTGGGAGTATTGATAATGATATGCGTACTAGCCATGATGTCAAGGCAAAGCGAATGGTAAACACACGGAAAAAGAAGGGCAAATAAAACGGCAAGGGTGAAGTGGGGGAGAGGAAAACGAGAGGCAAATAATGTAATGCGAAGGATAAGGGTTTGTGATAGGTACTTGGTATATGACTTTTGCGTAAGCCTCCCCGGCAATTGCGCCAGAAATTCTTCTTGCTACTTCTCGAGCTCGCGCTGTATTCCCTCGAAGAGCAAAGGGTTATGCAGCACAATAGCGTAAGTATTTCCCTCAGTTTTTGAGAACCAAGGTATCAATCCAGTAGGAGACCACACGCGAGTCCCTCGCACCTGCACAAACAAATAAGAACTTCGCAGCCAACGCAATAAGGGGTTGCCAATCCCTTTACGGTCACTTACAAAAGTGAGATCTGATAGATAGGATAGTATAATATTTTTGGTATTTTTGGTATAAGAACAGAAAGTAAATGACGCAAAGTAAAGTAGAAGAAAGATTAATATGTTGAGAATAGACCCGGGGGGCATAGGTTTCACTAGTGGCTTCTCTCATGATAGCAGAATTCTACGATGGGTGAACAATGTCGAGCAATTGATAGAAAAGCCCATAGTTATGAGAATATCTAGGCATGATCATTATATATAGGCATTACATCCGTGACAAGTAGACCGAAACAATTCTGCATCTACTACTATTACTCCACACATCGACCGCTATCCAGCATGCATCTAGAGTATTAAGTTCATAAGAACAGAGTAATGCTTTAAGCAAGATGACATGATGTAGAGGGACAAACTCAAGCAATATGATATAAACCCCATATTTTTATCCTCGACGGCAACAATACAATATGTGCCTTGCTGCCCCTGCTGTCACTGGGAAAGGACACCGCAAGATTGAACCCAAAGCCAAGCACTTCTCCCATTGCAAGAACTATAGATCTAGTAGGCCAAACCAAACCAATAATTCAAAGAGACTTGCAAGGATATTATAATTATACATAAAAGATTTCAGAAAAGAATCAAATATTGTTTATAGATAATCTTGATCATAAACCAACAATTCATCGGATTTCGACAAACACACCGCAAAAAGATTACATCGAATAGATCTCCTCGAAGACCGAGGAGAACTTTGTATTGAGATCCAAAAAGAGAGAAGAAGCCATCTAGCTAATAAATATGGACCCGAAGGTCTGTGGTAAACTACTCACAACTCATTGGTGAGGCTATGGCGTTGATGTAGAAGCACTCAATGGTAGATCCCCCCTCCGGCGAAGCTCCGGAACAGGCCCCAAGATGGGATCTCACAGGAACAGAAGGTTGCGGCGATGGAATTAGGGTTTTCTCTGTTGCCTCGATGTTTTAAGGTTATATGGATATATATATATATATATATATATATATATATATATATATAGGAGGAAGGAGGACATCGGGGGAGCCAGAGGGGGCTGACGAGGGTGGGGGCGCGCCCAGGGGGAGGGTGCGCGCCCTGGACCCTCGTGGCCACCTCTCTTGTTCCCTCTCATGTACTCCAAGTCTTCTAGGTAGATACGGTTCCAAAAATAACTCTCCCGAAGGTTTCATTCCGTTTGGACTCCGTTTGATATCCCTTTTCTGCGAAACTCTGAAATAGGCAAAAAAAAGCAATTTGCACTGGGCCTTGGGTTAGTAGGTTAGTCCCAAAAATAATATAAACGTGTATAATAAAGCCCATTAAACATCCAAAATAGAATATATAATAGCATGGAACAATCAAAAATTGTAGATACATTGGAGACGTATCAGGCGAGCGCCGCTCAGTTGCATGACATCAGTTAAGCTTCGGCTGATGCATACGACGCAGAACGCACATACTATGCCCACGTGATGGTTAGCGCTATCAGGCCAGAGGCCCCTCGGATCAAATATCCAAACCGTTTAGTGTCTTGGGAACGCGGTAACGAGCAGAGACTCACGATCATGTGACCCCATCGCCTCGACTCGAGGACTTGCGGCAAGGGCTAAGAGTGCCCGGCCACGCCTCGTATTCAACTCTCGGGTACCCTCCAGGTCAACCCGTCTCCACATCACTTGCGGGTACCCGTCAGGGTTGAGCCGCCTTTACAAGTAACAGTTGTAAAGTCATAGTAACTGTGTGTCTAACACCAAAGGGAAACCTGAGGAATCACCCTCGATGGAATTCCACCTGATGTTTATCGTCAAGGTGAACGAAGGAGGAGTCACCCTCGAGGTCCACTCTTGAGGAGTTGCACAAAAGTGTCGTTATCGAGAGTGGAGAAGGAGGAATCACCCTCGATGACCATAACCGATGAACTAACCTATAAGGTTAACATCAGAAGTGCTGATGAGGTATCACCCTCGGCACTCGATAGTAACCCAGTAGTGTCGAGCAACTAAGAGGAAAGTGATGTGCGGTGTCGGGGCCTGGTCTTCGATCCTGTTGATCGGGTCTTCTGATAATCCAACGGGGCAGTCGGGACAAAGTGGGGGGTCTCTGATGGATCTCTAACCAGCCTATACTAAGCAGTTTAGTATAAACATGTAGGGTATGAAAGCAGGTATCAACAACAGGCTATGCATCAGAATAGGATCATACAAAAAGCAGTAGCAGTTCTAATGCAAGCATAAGAGAGAAGAGAGTGGGCGATATCGGAATGATCAAGGGGGGTTGGCTTGCCTGGAAGCTCTGCAGACAGATTCGGGCCCTCAAAGGTGAAGTAGTCGATCACTGATTCAACCGCGGTCTCGGGGTCTACCGGAAAGAAGTAACGGAGGGGGAACACAATAAATAACAGAGGAATCAAAGCATCACAAGCTTGTGGGAGACTCTATTCTTCAATTTGCACAAAGTTAAATATTTCCTGCAAGCTAGCTTGTTTCTTATGAGCAGGAAAAAATTTCTCAGAGAAATAATAAATCATATCCCAGGGACTACTCACACAACCATGAGTAAGAGTACTGTACCAAGCTTTAGCATCACCCTTTAATGAGAACAAAAATAACTTGAGGATATAATAGTAGCGAATTTTCTCATCATGAGCAAATAGGGTGGCTATATCATTCAACTTAGTAAGATGTGCAACTACAGTTTCAGTTTCATAGCCATGGAAGGGATCAGACTCTACCAAAGTAATTAACTCTCGGTCGATGGATAATTCCTAATCCTTATCACTAACAAAGATAGGTGAGGTGGCAAACTTAGGATCACACTTCATTCTAGCATTCAAAGATTTTTCTTCCAATTTGCATAATAATTTCTTAAAGTCATCTCTATCATTGCAAGCAAGAATGTCTCTAGTTGTCTCCTCATCCATAACATAACCTTCAGGTACCTTTGGCAATTCATATCTAGGATGGCTAGATCTAATAGGTGTTTAAAAGTTTTCAGTGTCAAGCACTTCATTAGTTTCAACAGTCTCATCAGCAGTAGTGTTCTCAATATCATTAAGTCTAGCAAGTTGTTCATCAAGCAATTCACCCAATGGCACAGTCTTATCAAGCAAGGTACTAGCATCATCATAAGCATCATTCATAGCAGAAGTAGCATCATCTATTACTTGCGACATATTAGGATTAATAGCAGAGTGTGGTGTAGCAACCTTACTTATAACTGAAGGAGCATCAAGTGCAGGGTGGGATGGCAATTCCTTACCTCCCCTCATAGTTGAGGGAAAAATCTTAGTTCGATTATCCTTCAGATTCTTCATAGTGATAGATAGATAATAATCCCAAGTGACTCAACAAATATAGCTATGCTCCCCGGAAATAGCGCCAGAAAAAGGTCTTGATAACCCACAAGTATAGGGGATCGCAACAGTTTTCAAGGGTAGAGTATTCAACCCAAATTTGTAGATTCGACACAAGGGGTGACAAAGAATATTTGCAAGTATTAGCAACTGATTTGTCAATCAACCACACCTGGAGATTAGTTATCTGCAGCAAAGTGATCAGTAGCAGATTAGTATGATAGTTTTGATAGTAGCAGTAGCAGCAATAGTAACAGTAACAGTGATGGTAATAGTATTGTAGTAGTAGCAATAGTAAAAGTAGCAATAGTAACTTAGCAAGATCAACATGTAAGAAAATCGTAGGCATTGGATCGGCAATTTGTTGGATGATATTCATCATGTGACAGTTACAACCTAGGGCGATACGGCACTAGCTCCAGTTTATAAATATATTGTAGGCATGCATTCCGTAAATAGTCATACGTGCTTATGGAAAGAACTTGCATGACATCTTTTGTCCTACCCTCCCGTAGCAGCGGGGTCCATAAGGAAACTAAGGGATATTAAGGCCTCCTTTTAATAGAGTACCGGAACAAAGCATTAGCACATAGTGAATACATGAACTCCTCAAATTACGGTCATCACCGGAAAGTATCCCGCATATTGTCACTACAGGGTTTACGGATCATAACACGTAATAGGTGGCAATGACTTGCAAGATCAGATCTAGAACATAGATATAATGGTGATAACATAAATGGTTCAGATCTGAAATCATGGCATCTGGGCCCAAAGTGTCAAGCATTAAGCATAGCAAAGTCATAACAACATCAATCCCAGAACATAGTGGATACTAGGGATCATGCCCTAACAAAACTAGCTCGATTACATGATGAATCTCATCCAACTCCTCACCGACCAGCAAGCCTACGAAGGAATTACTCACTCCCAGTGGAGAGCATCATGGAATTAGCGATGGAAGAGGGTTGGTGATGATGTAGACTAAATATTCCCCTCTCTGGAGCATCAAACGGGCTCTAGATTTGACATTCCGATGAAGAACAGGAGGTGACGGCGGCTCTGTATCACGAAACGAGATAATTCTTCCTCTCTGATTTTTCTCTCTGAAAATAGGTATTTGTGGAGTCGGAGTTAGGGTCTGCGGGGCCACCAGGTGGGGACAACCCACCTAGGCGCGCTAGGAGGGGGGCACCCTGGTGGGTTGTGCGCACGTAGGTGCCCCCCTCCGGTGGTTCTTGGCTCCAGTATTTTTCTTTATTCATATAAAAAATCCTCGCAAAGTTTCGTCCCAATCCGAGAACCTTTATTTCTCCACAAAACAACACCATGATAGTTCTACTGAAACAGCGTCAGTCGGGGTTAATTTCATTTAAATCATGCATATTAGAGTCCAAAACAAGAGGAAAAACATTAGGAAAAGTAGATACAACGGGGACGTATGAGTAGTTTCTGTCACCGTCTATGTATAGCATGCCTTGCCTCGTCTCCCTCTCGCCTAGCACCACTCCATCTCCATCTCCGCCTCGCCGGAGATCCTGAGGTCACTCTTCATCATCTCACTGTGCCCCCGCGTACCCTTGCCTCGCTTGCCTCCCCGAGTACCACTATTCCCTCGTTAGCCGCTCCAGCACCGAGAGCCTTCTCCCCCGTAAATCAAGCCCCCAAAAAACCCCACCTTCCAAACTCCACCATGGCCGCACACGAACCGCGCAGCATCCATATGAGCCGCGATTGGAGCAATCTCCCTAGTGGCATCCTCGACCTCTGTTGTTCGTGTATGATATGTTGAGTGTTATGCGGCTGGTTACATGCTCGAGGAACATGCACGTGGCCATCGTCGAAGCGAGGCCTCATCTTTTCAAGACACCCTGCTTGCTGCTATCTGGTCTAGCCGGATTTTCTCACCATGATATGGAGGCGTACATGATGCCCCTCGACGTCAATCCGACCTCCATTAGCCGAAACTTATTTGTAGGTATGTAGTGGGTCACCGTACATCATTTCCCTCGACTTTGATCCGGTCACCATTGCTAGAAACTTCTTGGCAGGTATGTACTGGGTCGGCATGAACTCCCACTGGATGCCTACCATCAGATAAGACGAGAAAAAGTTGGTGCTCGTGAACTTCTAGACCTCCCATGAGATTATCCTTCCTCCGTTGGAGTATGTAGGGTTTTACCGTAGCGGTCCAAGTCATCTAGATTACCATGTCAGTTGGACGGACCTTGTTTTGCATAAGATTGTAATCTTCCAAGTGCCCACACGATATGCGGATTACGCAGACTTCAAGATAATTGCCTTGTTCGACCGCAGACTCGCCTATCCTTCCGCCGGTGCCTTCTTTAGCTGGAGACGACTCACCTCGCAGTGGATCGTCAAAGCTGATACACACTTCCGTGATGCTATTGAACACAATGGCATCATCTACGCGATCGACAAAGCAGATGGCACCACCTATTGCTTGGACGGCGCATGTAAGTTGTTTTCGTCTGATTTTAATGATAACGCCATGATGCAGTTTGAACTTTTTGTGATGATTGGCATATCCCTATTTGAGCAAAATTTGAGTAGAACTACGATAATGTATTAGAGACGCCGTAAATCAGCTATATTTGGAATGAGTTAATTCATGCGATTGTGACCATGTCATTACAGCCAATTTGTACCCTTGAATAATCAAACAGTTAGGAAGATATGGATATTCTCCTTAATTTATAGTAATCTACATACTACTAAATATGAGGGTGTATCAATAGCCATGTTAGTTTCCTCATTTTCATGGTGTAGAAACATGCATCAAGTTGTTGGTATCATCTAACCATACATTAGGGAAGTAAATGTGCATACGGGGAACTCTATATTTGGAGGTAGTAAAATCCTGTAATGCTTACCATTTGTACATACCTATATTCGCCCTTCATCAATCAATGTCTAGAATAATATCCTCACAAGAATTTGACCCACAGAACATGAGTATATAACAATGCACGGTCTGTTAGTTTCCTTGAAGAAATTGTTTGTGAGGACAGAACATGATTACATAACATGCATGACCTGGTAGTTTCATGTGAAGAGTCGATTGTGAGATAACTTAAGTATAACCATGCATGGCAGTTCTATATTTTTGAACCCAATATACATTTCCCTGTATTTTCCTCTCAGTTCCAACAGGGGTAGATCAATGTTGTTTCTTGCATTGTCCCACTCATACTCTGAACAACGCTGATCTTACATTAACAATGCCTGTCCTTTTTGATATGATGCAGTGTCCCTACAGTTACTGCCCTTTGTAATCACACCACCTTTGCCAAAAACAGGGAAGCACAACTGGTTCCTCGTTCAATCGGATGACCGCAAAAGACTGAGATCATTCGCACACATGAGCTAGAAGAGTTATATTGCAAAAACCCACTATGTACAAGCACAGTGAAATACGTGAGTTTCCGGACAGTGTGAAAGGATCGATATCGTTGACTGGAGGGGGGGTGAATAGGCAACTAACAATTTTTTACTTTTCTTAACCTCTTTAAATTAAACGACAAAGTAAGTTGTCTAGATAATCTACTAAGATGACAACTAAAGGAAAGAAGGACAACAACTACACATGCATGCTATAGAAGTTGAACAAGTAAAGCATGCAAAAGTAAAGGTAAGAAATAACCACAAGTGGAACCGGTGGAGACGAGGATGTGTTGCCGAAGTTCCTTCCCTTTGAGGGGAAGTACGTCTCCGTTGGAGCGGTGTGGAGGCACAATGCTCCCCAAGAAGCCACTAGGGCCACCGTATTCTCCTCACGCCCTCACACGATGCAAGGTGCCGTGAATCCACTAGTGGTGCCCTTGAAGGCGGCAACCGAACCTTTACAAACAAGGTTGGAGCTATCTCCACAACTTGGAGGCTCCCAACAAAACCACGAAGCTTCACCACAATGGAATATGGCTTCGAGGTGACCTCAACCGTCTAGGGTTCTCAAACACCCAAGAGTAACAAGATCCGCAAGGGATTAGTGGGGAGAATCAAATATCTCTTGGTGGAAGTGTAGATCGATGCCTCCTCAAGCAATCCCGAGCAAATCAACAAGTTTGATTGGCTAGGGAGAGAGATCGGGCGGAAATGGAGCTTTTGGAGCAACAATGGAGTAGTGGGGGAAGAGGTGAGTCTTCTTGGAGAAGAAGACCCCCTATATATAGTGGGAGAGCAAGTCCAACCGTTATAACTGTTTTCAGCCCGCACAGAGCGGTAGTACCGCACATAAGTTGTGGTACTACCGCTGGCTGAGCGGTACTACCGCTCTGGGAGCGGTACTACCGCTAGGCAAAAAGGTGCGACATGATTGACAACCACGGATGAAATAAATTACATCCGTGGCTACATCCGCAGGGAAAATGGTAGTAGCAAAATGCGACATGGTACTAGCGCTTGGGTTAAGCGGTACTACCGCATTGGATCCGGAAGTAAAAAATTACTTCCGCATCAACTTCTGTACTTAGAATCAGCGCCTGGGCCAGATACACGGTACTACCACTCTTGAGACGCGGTACTACCGTCGGAGCGGTACTACCGTGTCGGCAGGCGGTACTACCGTGTGTCAGCGCGGTACTACCGCTTGGTAGAGCGGTACTACCGCTAGCCAGGCAGATGATCTAGTTAAGAAGTCACAGTTTGCATATACGAATAATAACCGGTTGGAACTCCAGAGAAGCAAGGAAAGGTGGTGCGAGAGTAAGATGTGTACGTGTTGATTCCACCCAAACCTTTCCGACACGGACCCCCTCTTAATAGTACGGCTTTCCTATTACTCAAAGCCACCGACAGGGAGCAAAAAGAAAACACCGTCTTCCATAGAATCCGAGGGGCAATCAATCGTCTTGTGCCTAAGGGAGATATACCTGTAGGAGCTTAGAGCACACGATCAGTCCGCAAAAGCATTGTCATCAATCACCAAAACTACTTAGGGAGAAATATGCCCTTACAATCTCCCCCTTTTTGGTGTATTGATGACAATACTTGATTTGCACATGGATGAAAAAATAGAGTATGCAATCCAAACCCTAGAGTATAGGTGAGCTCCCCCTGGATGTGTGCCTACACACAATTGTGCTTTGGACTGCACAGCACACATACTAGGTACAGTGCTCCCCTATATTCTACACATGAGATACTCTATATATAAACTAACTGCTCTTGATAAACATTAAAGACATAACGATGAGTTCAACGATAACGGGGCATATGTCTTACACCATATGATAGTCTCACGCACACGACACAAACACGCGAATAAACCAGAGTTCAACCAACGAAAAGAAACAACTAGCACAAGAGCACAAGGGCACAAGACGCAAATCACTCTCCCCCTTTGTCATCGAGACACCACAAAGGGGAAAGAGGACACTAAGACGGGTGGCAGCCCTGGAGAAACTCAGTCGTCGTACTCATCATCAGATCCCGGCTGCTCCTCCTGATACTCCTCATCAGACTCTGACCACTTGTACCCCTGGCGGGCCATCCAAGTAGCCTCAGGGGTGATGTTATCCTCGGACCCATTGGACGCGTCCTCTCCATAGACAGCCAGAAGCTTCTTGTCACGCTAGCCCGTCTTCTTGTCAGTCACATGAGCACGGTATTGCCCCTTAGCCTGCATGCAGAAGAGGGCCTTCATCTTCCGCTTAAGCTTTTTAGCCCAAGAAGGCTCCTCCACAGCAGAGGAGGAAGAAGGTGCAAATTTGCCAGGGCCCACATCATCAGCCTCCTCCACAGGCTCCTCCTCAGTGCCCATCTGGGCTGCAGCTGCTTGGGCATGAGTGGTGGTGTTGGCCCATCGATTCTTGACACGAAGACGGATAGGATCATGGCGGAAGCAGTCGGCCTCGAACTCCTCCTCTGGGTACAGCTTCTCCCAAGTCTTGGAGATCAGCAGAAACAAGTATGGACCATAGATGGGTACCTTGCGAGAGTAGATGGCAAAACGGAGCTCATTCCACATGATGTGGGATATGTCAAGTGGTGCAGTCTGGGTCGAGCGAGCCTCTTGACACATCGGCAGCATGTCAACCAGGTAGGCATGGACCTTGTCCTTATCTCTAACTCGAGGGAACAGAGTGTTGCGAAAGATCCGATACATGATGTCCAAGAAGGGGTTCAACACCCATGTCCTTTTGCCACTAGCAAGAGTCTTTTCCTCATAAAATGGAAGCAGCCTGTCTTTGTTTGCAGATTCAGGATTGGCGTGAGGCCGAAATCCAATTGGGTTGTGGAGACCCTCATCAGGTATCTGAAGAAGATCCATGAACTCCTTCCAAGAAGAGGTCACCTTGTGACCATTGGTCATCCATGTCATTGGGCGATCTTCCTTGGTGTGGAAATTGACAGATGCATAGAACTGAGCAATAATCTCTGGATCAAAGTCATTCTGGAAGGTCATGATGTGCTCAAGTCCCAACTGCTCGATCATATCAAGAGCCTCTGCAAAGTATGCCATGTTGGTGTCCTTCCTCATGTGAGCCACATCCACCTAGTGAGCATCCACATACAGGTTAGTCTTGGTCTTGAGCACCTCATGGTAGATGCGAAACTGCTGCTTTGTCCAGAAAATCTCATCTCCAGGAAAGTGCTCACGGGGTTCTCCATATGGGTTTTGCTTCCTTCGTGACATGAACTCAGTAGCGGGCATCTCCTCCATAGACATTGAGGATTCCTTACGCTTGTTGGCTGCAGTCTTGTACCTGCGCTGGGGATTGGAGCCCTCTAGCACATCACTTGGGGTACGCAGACGCTTGGATCCGGTGTCGCGGACAGGGTTGGTACGACGACCATCGAAACCGGAGCCACCACCTAAAAACACAAACACAAGACCACGACAACACAAACACAAGAAGAATCAATGCCAAAGCCTCGAGAAACACAAGAAACTAGTAGAAAGAGGAATGTGTACATGCTACGAAGATAATATGACACAAGCGGTAGTACTGCTGTTCCTACCAGCTTGTTGGAGCCTTCAGGATTTTTGAGTTGGAGGAGGGTAAACAGCCTTGGTTCACACTCTCTGTTTCTCGGACTCAATTATCCAGTTAACCAGGAGATCACCATTGGCAAGGACCTTGATGGCAGAGAGACTCTGTTTACTAGGGAAAATTGTGTCTATACGACGAGCCCTACGACTTTGGGAGCAGACTCCCCTGATTGTCAATGATACAGCCTGCAGCCAAAAGAAGGTGAGAATGACAAAGGAATCCGGGTTAACTTTCATCCTTGGATGTCTCAAGTCCGACAGGCAGTGATGTGGTTCAAGCCTTCAGGTTGATAGGTAATTGGATGTTGCGTCAAAAGGGTGGAGTTTTGGTGTTTCCAAATCACTGGTGGCTGAAGCAGGGCTGAAAATTATGATGATGTCCGCACGCACCTTTATGGTGAATCCAATCCCGCCCCTCAACAACAGCTTCCTCGCCATCACCGAAGTTAGCAGATTCGTGCCTCTGCATCTCAGGGAGGATCTCTGGAACACCATTGAAGGACTGCTGCATGAATCTGGTCTTCTCACAACTGAATCCTTCGACCACCCGTTGGGTGTTGGTATGTTTGCTTTTGCTAATTCATTCATCTGAGATACAGCAGTCAACACCACGTTCCAACTAGATGATGAGGAGTTAGTGGTGTCCTTTGTTCGTCACAATGTTGCCCTCAATATGCGCAACACTACCTACGGACCTGAAGTTTGGCTTATGTATATCGGTTTCCCTGACGATTATCAGATAGACTTTTATCTTCAGTGTTTTGTAGATGATTATGGCAGATTAGTTACTTGGAATAGTCCTAATATGGATCGATCTGTTGTGCTTATTAAAGTTCGAGTCATTCACATGCGTCTGATCCCCAAAAGTATTATGGTTCGTCAGCTTGGAGGGGACAGAGCATGCTGGACAATTGCGGTTTTCATTCTCAGAGGATCAAACTGGAATGCTCATGACCCTGAAGTTCCAAGGCTGAGGAGGAGCCACCTCCGTCCAATGGGGTGCCTCATCCCATGTTTGGAGATGGCCTCACGGCCGAGCAATTGTATCAGCAACAACTTCAGAATTGGCTCTTACATAATGGGATCGGCAATGACCATGCGCCTCATCATGCACCTCAACAGGATTGCCCTCAAGATGAACAATGGGCTCCATGGCCGCAGCCCCTAGCCCCACAAATGCCTGCTGCTCTTGTCAATTTTCAGGCTTGGCTTGCTGCTCAAGGTCTTCGTGTCCAAGATGGTATCCTGCCAGAGGATAATGTAACAGACAGCTTGAACTCTGCCTGGAATAACACCAGTTCAACCGCCAGCACACAGGGCTCCTCTCCTGGATCTAACCTGCAGATCAGCACTCTTTTCGTGGCCCCCCTGTTATGCAAAATATCATCAATGTGGATGTGGCTATTTTTGCATTTAACATGAATGTCAGTATCTCCATTGAAGGAAACGAGCTCACTACTGTACTCACTTCTGATTTGATCCCGAGAAACATATTCACTGCATACCTCTCCAGGTCTATTATGTCTGTGGTTGCATCTTTTGGGCCTTGGAACTCTGGCTATGGCATGCCTCCTTTGGAGCTTCAGTTGGCAACACCCAAGATTACTCTTCAAGTTCAGGATCATGAGATCACTCACCTGGTGTGTTTCAATGCTCACATTTTGAACCCTGCAGCAGCTCAAGGTTCAGTCCAGATATCTGAACTCCCTTCTGATGATGAGGTCCCTGCACTGCTGCCTATGATGCACCAGGTCTCTTCTGAATCTGCACTAGACCAGAGTAATATTCCGGATACTTTTGTGGGGGGCAGCTCTGCTTCTTCTGATGATATGCTGAGCCTGGCGCCAACCGAAAATTTAAATGTTGGGCCTCAAGCCATCCTTTTGGACCCAATAGTGACAGACTCTGACTTGGGCTTGGCCCAGGTGTGCTCTGAGGTGGCTGGCCCATCTGTTGCCTGTCCTCGCCGCTCTAAACACAAGGCGCCATTGGTCACAACGGAAGTCTGCTGCAGCACCAGATCCACTCGTTTTGATGGGTTCAGGGTACCACAAATCACTGATGCTCGTGCTAACAACTCCCAAGTGAAGCCTCGGGTAATTCCATCTGCTGCCTCCGGCTCCTCCACCACGCCCATGGACCAAGCACCACCGCCAACCCCTCTCCGCGTCATGCAGGACATTGGCATCAACCGCTGTGTAGTGCCTCCCAAGGAACTCACTGAAGATGCACTGCTCGCCTCGGATACCGCTGCTATCATCCATAATAGCCAGGAGGATGGATCCCCCTCTTCCCGAGCTTAATTAGCCGGTCTTCATGCCTCTTTTGCGTAACTGTAATGTCCTTTGCTGGAATATGCGCAGTTTAAATTCAGACAAAAAACTTCTCGCACTCTCTAATGTGATCTCTACTAGTGGGTGTGCTATCGTGTGTTTGCAGGAAACTAAAAAACCTATTATCGATCTAGCTTTTATTAAATCCTGTTGTCCTAAGCGCTTTGATAAATTCGCTTATATTCCTTCTCGTGGTGCATCTGGTGGATTGCTTACTGTATGGAACCGCTCCATCTTCTCTGGCACGGTGCTTGTGCAGGAGGAGTTCGCATTGGGCATTCAGTTCACCAGCACCCTGTCAGCCCGGGCCTGGACACTTTATAATATTTATGGCCCTTGCACAGGACCTACACGCGACTCTTTCACCCAATGGCTATATGACAGAGATATACAGGCAGATGAGGACTGCTTATTCCTTGGGGATTTTAATTACATTCGGGGTCCAGAAAATCGCAATAAACCAGGGGGAATGTAAATGACATGATAACCTTTAACAATATCATCTGCAAACACAATCTTGTTGAGCTACCTATTAAGGGCAGATTATATACATGGAGCAACATGCAACAAGACCCTTTACTTGAACAACTTGACTGGTTTCTCACATCTATTCACTGGACAAATGTTTACCCCAATACCATGGTTAAACCGTTATGCAAGCCTACCTCGGATCACACACCATGTGTAGTGAACATTGAGACAAGAATACCCCATACTAAGCTTTTCAGATTTGAAGCTTACTGGCTCTTGCACCCGGGATTCATGGATGTGGTTAAAAATTTTTGGGACAAACCTTTAGCTGTGAACAACGCGGCCACCCTACTTTCACTTAAGTTCAAGACTCTTCGACAGGAACTCAAAGCTTGGAGCAGGAACATTTCCCGTCTCTCTGTGGCTATTGAAAACACAAACAACACCCTAGCGGATATGTACACATTGGAAAACCAACGTTCTCTCACACTACCTGAAAGCAACTTCCGCGAGATCATCAAAAAACACCTCCTTCGCTTGTTGGATTATCAAAAACAGTACTGGAAGAAACGGTGCACAGTACGCTGGGTGAAATTTGGCGATGAAAATACGGAGTTCTTCCAAGCTATGGCCACAGAAAGATACCGTAAGAATAACATTGCAAACCTACAATCTTCATATGGTCTCGTGGTGGATGATCACACTAGAAAAGAGGCCCTCCTTTTCCACGCATATTCGGAGAGGCTAGGCACGTCCAGCCCCGCGCAAATGAGATTTGACCTTCCATCACTAATACAGCGTAATGAACATCTGGAGCACTTAACTTTGCCTTTCACTCATGCCGAAATCAATTTGGTCATTAAAGAGATGCCTGGGGATAGGGCGCCTGGCCCCGATGGGTTTAGTGGCCTCTTCCTTAAAGTGTGCTGGCCAATCATCAAGGCCGACTTTTACATGCTATGTGATCAATTCCACGCAGGCACCCTTGACCTCCAAAGCATCAATGATGGTTTGATTACTCTAATCCCGAAGACTGTTTCCCCTTCCACGGTTAACGATTACAGGCCAATCACTCTACTTAACTACTGCCTCAAGCTCATTACAAAACTCTTGGCCAACCGCCTCCAGAGGGTCATTTTGAAAATTATCCATCGTAATCAATATGGATTCATTCGTGGGAGATCTATTCAGGATTGCCTTGCATGTACATTCCAATACATACATCAATGCCAAGTGTCTAAGCACTCAATCATTCTACTCAAACTGGATTTCCCCAAAGTTTTTTACACCGTTAAAGATGATCCATGATTAACATCATGAAACATATGGGATTCAACGATAAGTGGTTATCTTGGATCAAATCAATTTTTTCTTCGGGCAGATCCTCCGTCCTCCTCAAGGGTGTACCGGGCAGACAATTTCACTGCCGTCGTGGAGTTAGACAAGGCGATCCCCTATCTCCACTCATCTTCGTACTTGCAGCCGACCTTCTCCAATCTGCCATCAATGTTTTGTATAGGGAGGGCCTGATTCAACTTCCTTTTCCATGCAACGGCCAAATGGACTACCCTATTGTCCAGTATGCAAACGACACGATCTTGCTCATGCCTTCCTGCCCTCATCAGGCCTTGGTTATCAAAGACATCCTCACCAAATATGCTCAGTCCATCGGCCTCATGATCAACTTTCATAAGTCTACACTCATCCCCATCAACTTGACACCCGAGCTTGCTTCACAAATGGCCTCGATCTTTGAATGCACCATTGGCTCCATGCCGTTTACCTACCTTGGTTTGCCCTTAGGCACATCCCGACCGACCATGCAAGACTTCATGCCCCTCATCGGCAAAGTTGAAAGAAGCTTGTCCTCCACGTTATCTCTTATGTCCCATGCTAGGAAGCTAACCCGGCTCAACTCCACGGTGACCTCCCTCCCCACATATGCGATGTACATGCTACATTTCCCGCCAAAACTCATAGATTTACTGGACAAGATACGACGCCGATGCCTATGGATCAAAAAGACAGAACAAGGAGACAAATGCAACTCTCATGCTGCTTGGGACATGGTTTGCAAGCCCAAAAATAAGGGAGG
This sequence comes from Secale cereale, assembly GCA_902687465.1. Lineage (NCBI taxonomy): Eukaryota > Viridiplantae > Streptophyta > Magnoliopsida > Poales > Poaceae > Secale > Secale cereale. The sequence continues at coordinate 589,813,555 of LR738710.1, forward strand.
GCTTGGAGTTCTTAACCTGCGCATCCAAAATGAAGCTCTACTTTTGAAATTTCTGCACAAATTCTACAACAAGATGGATATCCCTTGGGTGCAACTCACTTGGGATTCATACTACGACCAAAAAATACCACATGCATGTGACCCAGTTGGATCTTTCTGGTGGAAAGATATACTCAAGCTCACTCCTAAATTTAGGGGGATTTCCCGGATCAATATTGGTTGTGGAACCACGACTCTATTCTGGAAAGATCTCTGGTCCGATCAGCTTCTCCAGGAATCACATCGGCGTGCTTTCTCCCATGCTCTGAATGAAGATATCTTTGTCAAAGATTTCTTGGGTAGTACGGCATTGGATGAAACTTTCTACCTGCCTCTGACCCCTCAAGCACATGAAGAGGTCAGGGACATGCAGGTTGTGGCGACGGATACACAGCCATCCACGACGGCCTCGGACGTATGGCCCTACGTGTGGGACAAGACGAGCTTCAAATCAACAGACTACTACCGTTTTTTTTTCAAAGACATTCAATCTCATCAAGTCTTCTGTTGGATCTGGAAATCAAAATGCATGATGAAATTGAAGGTTTTTGCTTGGTTGCTCTTTCATGACAGACTCAACACATGGGAAATGCTCAAAAGAAGGCACTACAACATAGGGGATGATCATACTTGCCTTCTCTGCGGGCTGGATATTGTAGAAACGGTGGAACACATGATTTTCACCTGCTCCTTCAGCAAGCATTGCTGGGATAAACTTGACATCTATTGGGAACCCTTCCCTGGCCGCTTGCAAGCTATTCAGACTCAAAGAAATGGCCACCCCACCCCAATGTTCCTTGAGAAATTTGTTGTGGCGGCCTCGAGTATATGGAAGGAGAGAAATAACAAGCATTTCAGAGCCATACCCCCCTCTTTCAACTCCTGGCTGAACAGATTCAAGAAGGATCTTGAGATGCTCCAACACAGAGTCAAATAAGCGCATAGGCCCTTTGTCATAAACTTTGTACACTCTTTGTAGTGGTTACCTCTACTAGCTAGTTACCTCTCTCACTGGTCACAAAAGTGGATTAGTACGCCCCCCCCCCTCGATGTAAATATTCGCCTGTACAGTGCCATTACATTAATATACTAACACAGTAGGAGCTTTTCCTACTGTTTACGGTCAAAAAAATATGATGGTGTTGGATCATCCCTCTTCGAATGACTTCTTGTCTTTGTTGCTTGTTCTGGATGGGTAGTTCTCTCTTTTGTTATGCATACTCCTTGTCATTTGGTCAGCCTCGTCCATGTCACTCTTCCTATGTAATAGTAGTTGCCTCTATTTAGAATGTCATTCTCGTCTGGATCACGAGAGTCTGAGCACCACAGATGGGTGCGTTTTGGTGGTGTAGCAAGATTTCTTATGAACTATCATGTCTTGTTGTTTATGTCAGTACTCAGTAGTAGTCACTAGTCAGTGTTTGAATGTTGTATATATCGTTGTTTCGAACTGTTTATTGTCTCAAAGTTCTGGTCGACTAAATGAGGGCATCACCATTCTCCAGGGAGGATATCTCCTTTTTTCCAGTTATATAATTTGAGCTCAGTGTATTTTCGATGATGTACACTTGTTTGGGCCAGTGAGGTGTCGTTGAATATGGGCCGACTAGTAATGCAATGCCAAATAGGTCAATTATGGCTCTCAGGCCGGGCGCTCAAAAATAGAAAGAAAAAGGGCTCTTAGGTTGACGTGTGGGCACCACCGGTGTTTTCGTGCGCTTGCACGCCGAGAGCATATTAGCGCGTGTTCGAAATTCATCCTACCTTTTCATCCCCGATCTCCCGCCCCTCCCCCACATCTGGAATCTCGATTCCTACTCCAGTTCCCCCAAATCCCCCTCATGTACTCCCTGTACTCAAGCACACTATCATGTCACCGGTTAACGCGGATCTCCGAGCCGGAGATCCTGAGATTCGTCCTGCCTTCGGGCGCTGCGTGCTATCGCTCAACAGTGGCATGGCGGCGCTTGGCGACCAGTATGCCGACAAAATGTTGATGGTAACCATCAACGGCGATCGGCCTCCCGTCTCACCGGACGACCTTGTCAAAGCTCTTGGCATTGCGCACGGCATCCAAGTAAGTGACTTGCTCGTCAAAGTTTGTCCGCCACCGGCTAATTTCTTCATCAGGTTCTGGACAACTTTAGACTGCAGTCATGTGTTCGAATCGTCCCGGCGTTTGTCCTGTGATGGCGCACTGGTGAGCTTTGATCAGTGGCACCTAGGATGGGGCTCTGTGCTCGCTGAGCTTGAATGTTCAACAAAGCTTACCATCCACGGCATGTCTCGACGTGCTTCGAACAATGAGTACATGAATGAGCTTATCAACAACCTTGGAGGTGAGCTCATAAGTTTGTTTGTTCCTCCAGAGAGCTGGGCTCTGACGGTTATGGCATGGATGAAGAAGCCGTCCACCATACCGAAGGTGATTGGTGTTGAGATACCAGTGCAGGAACCGGGGTTGTACTATTTGTCGCCACCAAGGCCGCCGCGAACCATGTTAGGGATGTACCCGTATCGAGTGTTCGCGCATGTCGAAGAAGTGGTCAATCCATCAATCGAAGTCCTGCCGCCACCGCTGGTGCCAGGGCCCGTCGATGATGTCCAATACAGGAGTCAACGTCAGACTTTCCCCGTGTTGCTCGGAATGAGGGATGGCGCAGGGCCTACTCCAGCGCGCGGCGGAGGCCACTACTTCTTTGGGAGAAGAGGCAGAGTTGGCTGCCTTGATGTGCTTTAATTTGAGGTAACAACTGAATATTCTCGATGCTAGTTAAATCCGAGCTATCAGTGTGAAGCACAGATGTGCCAGTACATTTGATTGTGACATGTTTTATTTTTGTACCTGAACTTTTTTTAGAAAAGGGTGTACGTCAACTTAATGTGCTAGCAAACGTTATTGTATTGTCTCTCTATTTTCTTTGCACAACATTCAAGATATTTCCCCGTCATTAATAAAGACGTTGAACCATTATGTATGAGTTCGTTGGTTTCAACATAGCCCTACCCGTAGCGATCCACTGCTTCCACCCTGATTGTGCCGCCTGCGTGAAATTTTTGTAAGCAAGTTCAGTGTGCTATGATGTTCCATATGATTGTGTCAACAATATAAGTTTTTACTGGGCATCAGCAATGCATATGGCTGAAAGATGTATTTATGAGCATCAACCGATCTCTCTCTCTCTCTCTCACACACACACACAAGTGGGACCCGATGAATTATTTTTTCGCTCATGACAGCTTTTAATTAGGTTCCATTATACTCTAACTTTTTTCTTAAGTTATTAATTGATCTCAGTAACTTCAAAAGGTTGTACAGAAGCCTTGTTTGGGTCTTTTCAAGCGTCGTTGAATGTGGGCTGAGTAGCCATGTAAAGTTGTATTGTACTACACATGCCATTTTTGTTGAACATCAGCAATGCAACTGGGCTGACAGTTGTACACAATATCTTTAAATAAGCGCAACCTAGCCTATGTTTCTTTTAATAAAATGCACAACCCAGTTCATTTTATATATAATAAGATTACCAAGCCCAACTTAGTTTTTTAATAATATTCATAACTCAATATTAGTTTCTATATGAAATTCTCAGTCCAAACCATCATTGTTTTTTCACCCATCCTAGAAAATGGGTCCATTTCTACTAAAATCAAATGGCTTGTAAATTATCAAAAATGAAAAATGTGTTGCATGCATGCAATATTATTTTTCACCCAGCTCACTAAATAGGTGTATTCGAATAAATAATCCAATGCGCTGTAAATAATATATTTTATTATTTTATTTGTATTTCTTTATTGTATTATACCTTAATATCTCTATTTGTCAAAAATCGGCTATTATTATTTTTACTCAGCCCAGGAAATATATTATTTTTCGAGTCAAAGCCCCAGAAATAGATGTATTGGCAAACAAAATGAAATGGGCTGTAAAACCTAAATAAATGGGCTGCATTCCGCCACAGCTTTCGAAGCTGACTTTGTTGGCCCAGTAGACGAAGCCTGCATAAGGTGTTGTCCATTTAGTGAACAAAACGATTTAATGGTCTAAAACAAAAAGTCAACAAATTATTCTGACATCTGTAGTCGTTGGATTAACATCCAACGGTGGTCCTGCTTCTTCAATCTCTGATCTAGTTGCTCTTGCTCGAGCTGCCAAAACCATCACCGGCTGGAGCGCCTGCATCTGCCTCACATGCCGGCTATGCTGCCGCGCATGCCTCGCTGCCCCACCCTACTCCCAGCGGTGGCCAGGTCATACTTGTACTCACTCACACCTTCTATTCTTTTCCGGCGAAGGCAACCGAACCAGTCCCTCGTACTCCCCTCCGCCAGGGACTCCAGTGCCCCTTGTTCCATGACTCCAGATCGTTCCCATCTTAGGCCGCACCATCGTCCATCGCCTTGGTGCTCTCGGCGCGGCATGGTCAACGTGGTCAAGGAACGACTTCCATCGGAAGAGGACTATACGTGGAGAGGCTGGTGTCGTGGTTCTAAGCCTGACAGTATGAGTAGGGGGTACAAATGAGGAGGCAAGGTCCTAGCTATGGTGGAGTTGTACACAAGGTGTTTTACGAGTTCAGGCCCTTCTCGGAGGAAGTAACAGCCCTACGTCTCGGTGCCTGGAGGCGGTCGACTGATATGTGTATATGTGTGAGTTCCAAGGATGCGCACCCTTGTACAGGAGGAGGGGTGGCTTATATAGTGCGCCAGGACCCCAGCCATGCTCCATATTACCAAGGGTTCAATGTACATTAAGGCAGACATTACTGATAACGTTTGCAGTAAAGAGTAATAAAGGCATTCACTACGGCGAGTAAATACCAGACCGTTATTATCCTAAGGGACCTTTGACCTTCGGGGGTCGAGTGCCTTGGATTGGTCGAGTGTAGTTGAGTCGTCTTGCAGGTGATGTCCAGTCGAGTGGGATGTCCTCTTGGGTCGTCTCAGTCGACTGTCTTTACCATCGTAGGTTTTGTGTTTTGATCTTCTGGGGTAGTGACCTTGGGTGGGGTACCTTGGTCAGGCCTGTGACCCTACCCTAGGTCTGTAACCTCGTCAGTAGCCCCCCGAATGGATCGAGGCTTGAGCAGGAGAGAGTGCTGAAGAGAGCATTGGTCCTGGCTCGACGCCCTTGGGGTAGTCTTCTCTGAGCTGGTGACTAGGCTGTCTTTTCTCAATCTTGTCTTGGTCACCTTGATCGATTCTGGAACCGTCGAGTGCGTTTGTTGCGTCATCCGTCGACCGAACTTTGTGCTAGGCATCGAGCGCCGTTAGCGTGCGTAGTTTTCGGTGGGATTGGTTGTTCTCTTGTCACCGAATTTTGCGGGATTTTTGAAATTTGGGGAAGCGCGCGGGACGGGTCGTGCCACGGCAATCGGACGGATATGCTCGGGTCGCCTCGATCCCCGCGCCGCCTGTTTCGCCACGCATCACGTCCGCGCCTGTTGTGGGATTTGATAAGATCGCTCGGGGCCACCGGTCAGTCACTCGACCGTGGTGCTATAAAGGCGCGCCGAGCCTGAAGCGAGGGCACTGTGCGCCCACTCCTTGTTCTTTCACCTCTGCCTCTCCACCGCACCTCTGCTCCTTCCCTCTTTCTCCACAGCCACCACCGGCTCACGTGCCATGGGCAAGGATAAGACCGCGGCGATGGAGCGTTCGAAGAAGGTGGCGACGGGGAAGGGGAGGCGGTCCAGCCGTAGCGGATCGTCGTCGAGGTCCGGGCTCCCTCCTGGTTGGATCCAGGGGGATTGGATCAGGTCCACCATCACGGCGGAGGATTTGGAGGAGCTGGAGGAGGAGGGGCTGGTCACCCGCGGCTCCTGGCGGGTGCCGGAGGGCGAGTTCGAGCCCCGACCGCGGGAGGGCGAGTGTGTCCTTCTCACGACCCATGTCGACCGAGGTTTCTCCATGCCTCGCACCCTTTCTTTCGCGCTTTCCTGATATTCTTCGGCGCCCAGCTGCATTACTTCACGCCCAATTCCATTGCCTTCCTTGCCGCGTTTGTCTCTATGTGCGAGAACTTCCTCAGCTGTCGGCTGCACTGGGGTTTGTTCAAACACATCTTTACTTGTCGCTCGCAAACCATCAAGAAGGCGAACCCGAGTGACGAGAAGACGCACGTCCTCCAGGCGTGCGGCGGGCTCGGCATTCAACTTAGGAATACGAGCGCCTTTCCCCTTATGATTCTTCTGGAGTCGATTCGAGGTTGGCAGTCGACTTGGTTCTATTACAAGGACAGTCCGACTCCTGGTCAGTCGACCGGACTCCCCCCTTTCTCCCTTGGTCGAGCCAGCCAGCCTCCGTCAATGATTGTGGGTCGGGCCGAGAGGGCGGAAGTGAACATGTTGGTGGAACGGGTCATCCAATTGGTCCGCGAGGGAGTCACAGGGTTGGATCTGCTTGAGGTATACCTCATGCGGAGGATCCAGCCGCTCCAGGCTCGGGACCACCCGATGTGGTTGTACTCCGGCACAGATGACTCGTCACGAGTCCACCCTGAGGCGGCGGACGTGAAGTACATGGCGCAGTGCCTGAAGTGTGTCACGGGGAACAAAGACAACCCCAGGGGGTCTAGAAGGGTTCTCCCATTCGACGCCGACCATCTTCCTGACAAGGTCTGTATTTGGCTTCCGAGTGGTCTCCTGTTATTGGCTTGCAATTGTCTTGATGAGTCCGACTGACATTTGGCTGATCTTCCTTTTCTGCAGATCTATACTAAAATGTACTCGGTGCCCAACGGGGACAAGGTCCAAGAGGGCTAAGAGGGCGTGGGCGACGTCTCCGAGTGGAAGTCTGATGAAGAGACCGAGGAGGAGAGCGAGGACTACAGCAACGGGGAGGAGGTCGAGTCACCTCCCCGTGACGAGAAGCGATCCAAGGGGAAGCACGACCCAGGGGTTGTGCGCCCTCGGACGGGTCCCTCCAGCTCCCAAGCGCCCAGGCGAGCTTGTATGGCCACCCCTGATCCATTTGAGAAGGCGTCCAAGCAACCCAAGGTCACCATCGCCAAGCCCCGGAAGGATCTGCCCAAGATTAAGGTGGATGTTCCCATTGCCTCCACGTAAGTGCTGTTCAGCTTTGTCTCTTTCTGCCTTTTGGAGGTCGACTCTGTCTTCGTCGACTCATCTTTGAGGAAATTCTTCAGTGCTGCTGCTTCCGCGACCTCGATGGACATCGACAAGGGCCGGGACGATGAGGAGACCGCGGATGCTGCAATGTCCCGCGCAGGTGCGAGTTGTAGATTGTGCCTTGCTTTTCGTCGGTTAGAGCTGACGGTCGACTGAACCTCATAGTTGTTTGTTTTGAAGTGCCGCGCCACTTCATAGAGCTCCCAGACGATGATGATGACGGTGAGGAGCGCTCGGGAGGGGCTCGACGACGCACGGGGAGGAAGGGCCGGAAGGCGCCTTCTGGCCTAGAGGCCCAGCGGTAGGAAGACGCGGTCTGAACCACGGTCTCCTTCGTCGTCCCCGTGTCGACTGAACGCCCAGCTTCGTCGGCTGGAGGGGCTGTCGACCCAGCGCCTGCTCCAACCGTTGACCCGACGTCTGCTCCGGTCGTCGACCCAGCGCCTGCTTCGTCGTCCGTTCTCTTCTCCACCTATCGCCTCCCGGAGGATCCCGTGAGCGTGGCTCAAGAAGCCATTCGCCAGGCGGGGCTGATGATGGAGAAGACAAAGGCGGCGTACGAGGCCAGCATGGCTACTTACGACGCCAGTTCCGCCCTTCGGACCAATGTCCAGGTTTGTTTCCTCCAACTGATTGGCTTGCTGTGCTGGAATAATCTTCAGTTTGAAAAATCTACTGCTTTGTTCGTAAGATGATGCCACACCCACTTGGTGTTGTCTTGTCTTGTAGCCTTTAGCGTTTGAAGGTCGTTCGATAGGCCACGGTCGACTGAAGTCTTCGATCGACTGTGGTCTTTAGAAGTACTTGCTTGCTTTTGAACTTCACGTGAGCTCGAGCGAGATTGATCTTGGCCGAGTGAGAACCAGTGGGGGCACGCTCAGTGCACCCACTGGGTGTAGTCCCCGAGACCATGGTCGACTGCTGGTAGTCGGCCATGGTCTGATGATAGAACTTTTCTTGTTGTTGTTTTTTTTTGAACTCGAGGCAGACTGATCTTGGCCGAGTGAGAACCAATGGGGGCATGCTCAGTGCACCCACTGGGTGTAGTCCCCGAGACTGCGGTTGAGTGTTTGACTCGATTGTAGTCTTAGAATCCTGTTTTGTTGTGTTGATGCAGAAATCTTGCGAGTTTGGAGCTAAATTTGCAGATCTTGAGAAGAAGAGATCTAGCTCAATCTTGACTTGCAGCTGGCTCGGGACCACCTGAAGAAGACGCAGGACGATGCAGCTGGTAACTGATGCGAGCAATTTGTCGACTGACCTTTGATAAGTATGCTCTGTGTTCCCTCATGTTCATCTGTCCAGTGATGTCTTTTGTAGGCCAACTGAAGGCGGCCTTGGAGCAGAAAGACCTCGACTTGGCAGCGGTGCAGCAGTAGGCTCAAGAGAAAACAGAACTGGCAGAGCAGAAGCTGGCTTCCGTAGGCGCGCTTGAGGCGGAGATCACCAGGCTGAAGGGTTCCCTCGACGCGGCTAACCATGAGGTGACTCGACTGAAGAATGCCAAGAGTGCTCTGAACGACAAATACGAGGCCCTCTTCCAGAAGAGGATTGATCTGGAAGCTTATCTGAGCGACCTCACCAAGAAGTGGTATCTCGTGCTCGAAGGTATGTCTCTTTGGCTCAGACTAAGTTGGATTGGTCGACTCGTATCTTGCGTGCTGACTCGACGTGTTTCTCGTGGTGTAGAATTCTGTCGCAACTTCAACGAAGAGACTGGGCGGGTCGAGCCCAGTCTAGACCCACCCAATTCTATTGTTAAGGACAAAGCTGCCATAAATATCTTGAGGCTGGAATCCCGCCTTACTGCTGCCACGGGCTATCTGGGTCGGTTGAAGGCAGTGATGGCTCGGATAGACGCCGCACTCTGGAGGGGAGCCGTGCATGAGAACGACCTCGAGTCCATGATGACTCGACTCAATGAAATCCTTGGTCGAGTGCAAGAGTGGAAGAAGTCATCTGCCCGTTGCGGAGCCGATGTGGCGTTGTCATTGGTCCGTGTGCACTACAAGGAAGTGAAGGAGAGAAGGCTTGCGGTGCTCAAGGTCGCCAATACGAAGGAGCTCCAGTTCCAGTCGTTCATGGAGACTTTCTTGGAAGCTGCCACCCGCATCGCCGATGGGATCGACCTGGACCAGTTTGTTGCACCCGCGAGCCCGCCTCCTCCTGAGGAGTGAGTGAATTTTGATGCTTCAATTCAATTTCCCTCGGAATGCCGAGTGATCTTGTAATCGTTAAACTCTTGTGGGCCCGTGGCCCAGGTACTCTTGCCCGAATCTTGTGGGGCTTTATCTGGATTTGATTCCTTTGCTTCTGACTCTTTTTGATCGCTTGAATTCTGAGTCGACGTCTTGATGGCAACGTTGTGCTTGTGGCGGGGCTCGGAGGGCCGCGGCTAAGCCTCCGAGTGAGAGGGTTGCTCTTCACTCGGAGTGGATGTTTGTAACTTAGGCGAGTCACGGGGTCGCAGCTAAGCCCCCGAGTGAGAAGATTGCTCTTCACTCGGAGTGGTTTTTGTAACTTAGGCGATTCCAAGCTACGTTGTATTTGTGGCGGAGCTCGGAAGACAGAGCCACATTACACTTATGCCGCAGCTCGGAGGACCGCAGCTAAGCCCCCGAGTGAGAGGGTTGCTCTTCACTCGGAGTGAATGTTTGTAACTTAGGCGATTCCAAGCTACGTTGTATTTGTGGCGGAGCTCGGAAGATAGAGCCACATTATACTTACGACGCAGCTCGGAGGACTGCAGCTAAGCCCCCGAGTGAGAGGGTTGCTCTTCACTCGGAGTGAATGTTTGTAACTTAGGCGATTCCAAGCTACATTGTATTTGTG